>JAPFBL010000060.1:270000-965000 GCA_026182355.1 Hermatobates lingyangjiaoensis
CACACTCATACACACACACACACACACACGCACAGGGACTGTGACGCCTGTCCACGTGACGAAAGCACTCCACAGACCATAGATCAACTTCTATGGGACTGGAGTAGATTAGAACAAGCCAGAGGAGTGCTTATGCAGACATATACGAGTATAATAAGAAAAGGAAGGTGGCCCCGGACAATCCAAAGCTACTTGAAAGAGTCATATGGAAAACAACTTACCATTTTATAAAAAAAGACATTTGAACTTGTATTAGATAATAATTAACTAGATGTAAATTTCAGAAAGTGCTTGAAAGTATTAATTAACGAATTTTAATATATTTAAAATGAATGTAGACAAATTATTGTACATCCTATTGTAACTATATGTCCAAAAGAACATGTAATACTTTAAGTGGAGCATGTACAATAAAGTATGTTTAAACACACACACACACACACACACACACACACATATATATATATATATATATATATATATATATATATATTCAATGATCAAATCACAATAAGAAATGGGAAATCAAGACTAAGATCTTTCAACCGTAACAAGCGGTCTTCATCAGAGTCAAAAACTCAACTGACCCAACTGAAAAACCCAGTTGGGTTTTTGACTCTGACGAAGATCGCTTGTTACGGTTGAAAGATCTTAGTCTTGTTTTCCCATTTCTTATTGTGGTTTGATCATTGATTGTTATTTCACGTGTTTATGTGAAATCTATATATATATATATATTATTATTAAAATAAGCAGTAGCTTCTGCATTGACCAATTTCTTGTTGACACTCTCTAGTTTTCGTATCACTTTGCGGTGAGACTCTGGTAGCTTCTAATGAAGGTTAGGGAAAGACATTAACACACACAATAAACTTTAGGTCAAACACAAAAACACTAGTCTCACCGCAAAGTGATACGAAAACTAGAGAGTGTCAACAAGAAATTGGTCAATGCAGAAGCTGCTGCTTATTTTAATAACATATGCTTAAGGGAAGACCTGCTGCCATTGTACACAAATATATATATATATCAATGATCAAACCACAATAAGAAAATGGGAAAACAAGACTAAGATCTTTCAACCGTAACAAGCGGTCCTCGTCAGAGTCAGAAACCCAACTGGATGGAAATCTAGTTTAGGGTATTTTTGATAATCAGTAAATATATGACAACACAAGTTTTCAGATAACAAACTAACTAGTTAAACTGAATTATGTATGCATCTTATTGAATTGTTTATTGAGTATACATTATAGCGTGTTTGCCAAGCACTCGACTGATTTCTGACATACCTCATTGAAGATTTCGGTTGTGCGAGATCCACAGCCATCTAAATAGATAAAGACACTACACTGTCAAGAGTTGCGGTGTTTAGACTAAATTATCAATGCCAGTGAGAGATTGCCTGTTTAGTGGGATAGATAGAGATAGGCTATACGCATGCGCAAGTCAGCGCTATAAGTTTACTAACAAAAATGCTAAAACTAGGAAGTATGCTAATGCTATGTTTCAAACACTGGTAATTGTGTTTTGGTAATTTTATTAAAGGGATTATAGTGAATCAACAAGTGGATTGACCAAACAGACAAAACTGATGCAGTTAGCAAAATATTGTTTCTGCACTGATGCAATTGAAAAGGAAAGTTCAAGGTCTTTACTATAGCTCAATGACTAACTGCTAAAAAGAGTTTTATGAGAAGGGTATTGACCACAGCGGACTGTTCTACTCAGCGATCTGACCCATGATACGATGCAATCCAAGAGGAGACAAGAAAAGTGACGTAGTAAATATTTTTGCCGTACGGGGAGGTCGTAAGATTTGCCCCCCCCCCCCCCCCCCCCACAATGGACCATTAATCATCCGTTAAACCCCAATAATCCAGAAAGTCCTCAAAATATTTATTTTCATAGAATTACAATCATGAATCTAATTTTAGACTCCAGTTATTAGTCCCAGACTTGCGTCTTATTACAGTACATACATATAAAGACATCAAAGAAAATCAAAGATTTTTCAAAATAAAAATGTATTATTGTTGAATGATAAAAAAAAATTAACTGTCTACGCAAAGAAATATAATAAACTTTCAACCACTTTAAAAAAAAATAGTTCTGAAAATTTTAAAATACAAAAATTACAGTTGAAAAATCCGTTTTAAAAACAGTATTACACATCTAAAACATAAAAACAATTTCGACCTTAAAAAATCATTTTGGTATAAAATTTCAGATTTTTTTTAGTTTTTTTTTAAATTTTTTTCTATTTTCTATTTATACCCCTCAAAATGCCGCATCCTGAGATGTGCCACTGGGCGGACCACCTCCCCCCTCCCTTGCTTTGCCACTGGGCATTGACCAGAGCCAACATTCCTACTCAACCATCTGACCCGTGAAAACAAGAACAAGGACTTCTCAACGATTGTTAGCTCGTAGACTCTTTTAAAGAGATATCCTATGACGTTAAAAATCTTATTAGGCAAAAATATCTTTTTGCAAAAAAAATATATAACAACGAATTAATTGCATTGTAATATTTACATGAATTCCAAATATAAAAGTTGTACCTCTGAACTGGTAGGTCCGGGGTCTGATAACCATCTGACCATCGATTTATTTGTATGGGAGGTGAATAAATCTGAGTACGTCGTTCCTCGGAGAAGGACGTTAAACCGTCGGTCCTGAGCCTGTACAATGTCAGGTACTCGTTAAAGATCCCTACTGTAAATACACTTGAGTTAGGCTAAATTTAGGTTTCTCAATGGATAATCAACAGGTAATGTGGCTCACCCATTACTAAAATGGGTGTTAAATAATAAATGAACCACAATTTCAAGTATTAATGAAAAAACTAAACCTTTATTGAAAAACTAGTGAGAACATATAGCAGATGTTTTTTTCTCTTTCTTATTTTCTCTCTCACATACGCACACACACACACACACACACACACACACATATATATATATATATATATATATATATATATTATATATATCCGTAAATTTTGGTAGCAGTCCTTCTTTGACACACACATTATTGAAAATGACACCAAATTTAGCTGATACCTATTTCTTAACAAGTTTCTCAATTTTTCTAAATAACACTCTCGTTATTTCGTCTACACAATAAAGTACATCTCCTATGGTCGACATGTTTCGAATGATCAACATTCATCATCAGGACGTGAATAAGATCTAAGGTGAAATATCTGGTATATATAAACATGGAGAAGGTAGAAGGGGTTGTTTTCCATAAAGTTTAAGAAATGGTGGGCGTTAATCCTGTGGGGTGAGTGGCATCTTGGCCTGAGTCGCTACCTGCAAGGGTTTCTGGATGCCCTTGGTGTGAACTAAATAGCTTCAAAATACGGCTACTGTTTTCGACCTGAATATATATATTGATATATTCGACCTTCTCCATGTAGATATATACCAGATATTTCACCTTAGATCTTATTCACGTACTGATAATGAATGTTGATCATTCGAAACATGTCGACCATAGGAGATGTACTTTATTGTGTAAACGAAATAACGAGAGTGTTATTTAGAAAAATTGAGAAACTTGTTAAGAAACAGGTATCAGCTAAATTTGGTGTCATTTTCAATAATATATATATATTATATATATATATATATATATAGTGTATTTCAGCAGCAAGTCCTCTTTCAAGAATGTATTATTGAATTTGACAGCAGATTCTGCATTCACGATTTTCCTACTTATGGATTCTATTTTTCTTACAATTTTCTTTTGAGCAGGTGATAATTGCCAAAGCAAGCTAGCATAAGACATTCAGAAGGCTGAAACACTAAATAAAGACTTCACTGGGGATTACTATATTTAATTAATCACTAAACTAGATTAAACTAACTAGTATCCATAATTTAATTCAGTAATTTCAAAGACTACATCAGAAAAGTATCCATAAATGAGATTTTTGATTCTCATTGAATGATATTATTATTCAAATCACTAA
Organism: Hermatobates lingyangjiaoensis; assembly: GCA_026182355.1. NCBI lineage: Eukaryota > Metazoa > Arthropoda > Insecta > Hemiptera > Hermatobatidae > Hermatobates > Hermatobates lingyangjiaoensis. The sequence goes on from JAPFBL010000060.1 coordinate 273,980, forward strand.
AGGTATTATAATGAAAATAGTAGTTATCATCTGATGGGTAATCAATGAGGTGCAGCAAAGTGTAAGTAGTTATGTATATTCCGACTTCTTTTGAGTAACATTGAGAAAGAGATTATACAACATAATAAATAAATTGCAAGTATTATAAATAATGTTTTCAACAATGTATGTCTTAAGGAAGAGCTACTACTAAAATTTACAAATTATTTTTATTAGTATAATTTACCATCAGTAAATTAAAATCCTTTTCAGCTAGATAGTCTTATTTGGAAAGGTGGCCACCTCGGTTGAATGTCATTCCTCTTAGCTTTATAATCAATAGGAAGATAAATAAAAGATGAATATTCTTTTTCGCTTTTGAAAGCTCCTTCTTGACTGGGGATTAATTTATCAGAGAAGATGCGTTGATCACTGATCGTCATCAATCAATGATATCATCCTGCACAATGTATCAGTTTATTTCTTAATTCCATTTTCCCATTAAGAAATAAACATTAGTTTTAGATTATCAGGTCTTTATCATCCTCTGACTCTGTCACTTTATCTCTATCTGTCGCAGTGCTCCATAAGCCTTTTCTCTAAACAAAAATATCATTCAACTGAAACTATTTTATAACAACCAAAGAACTCTATATCTCTACAATAGCTCACTACCTAAGATATTATTTCTAGAAGTACTTTCAATATTTTTAAGAAGCAATGGATTTTTTTAACCTTTATCATTAATCATTGTTTTCCCTCCTGTAAGTATTTAACATTTTCTCGATTTTACTTATATTCTTTTCTACTGTTTTCTTTAATGGGTTATATAAGTGTTGGGAAATGGTTAGAACAAGCTTCAGTTTCTGATATATTAGTGGAAGCCTGTAGACATTGTAACCCGACCGAGTACTGAACAGTAATTGCTGTTGATCATTAAGAACATCAGCAAGATCATAAGGGAGCTCATAGAAATCACCATCACCATCATAAGGATGACCATCAGGAGCATCATTGTTATAATGAGTGCCATCAAGACCATAATAATCATCATAAGGATACTCACCAAGATCATTATCACAATCATAAGGATGACCATCAGCATCATTATCATCACCATAAGGATACTCATAAAGATCATCATCACGATCACAATGATGTACATCAGTACGATCATCACAACCATAAGGATGTCATTTAGTATCATTATCAATATCATAAAGGACGTCCATTAGGATCAACATCAAGATGATACTGGTGTGCATCAAGATAATTTTCACGATCATAGTATGTTCATCAAGATCATCATCAGTAGCAAATATCGTGACAGTGTCTATGAGACATTCACTTTTATGAGTGACAACTCATGATTTATGCGCACTATTTCTTCATGCTTATCACTTGTTCTACTATCAGGGTCCAGGCTAGCCCAGTGGCTTACATGCTCACTTCTACACTGGTAGATCTGGGGTTCAATACCCACTCTGACAGTCGATTTGTTCACGCGGTAAGTGGAAAAATCTGAGCACATCATCCCTCAGAGAAGACATTAAACCATCGGTACCTTACACTAAATACTCTTGAATTCGGTCAATTTCAAGACCCACAATGAAGAATGCTCTTTGTATAGTACCACAACAGCTAATCTTTGGCCAACGTGTGTTGTCTCATGTAACGTCTACTGAAAACTAACCTAATCTTCTCTATTATTCATATGAATATATTTACAAGCAGTTTCGTCTGATATCGTATCGGGGTCGTATCAACTCTCTGCAATGGTATCAGGGTCGTATGAACTGTATGTACTGGTATCGGGGACGTATGAACTGTACGTACTGGAAGAATCTGCATATTTTCTTAAAGTATGTATTTCGTCTTATTTCGGTTTATTTTACAACTCTTTGGAGTATTTTTCATACTAGCTCTTCAAAATGATAATAATTGCCCTCATTTAAGAGGTTTTTTTTTCTTTTCTTTATGTTAATGAAATTATAGCAATTATAAATTGAATGACTTAGTTTAGTTTCTTGAACTTTCTAACAATGAACATTACCATACTCGAAAATAATATGATTAATTAAAAATATTAATAGCAAATTCTCCAAGAATTTTTCAGGACATAATAAAGTTTCTAGAAAGCATCCCGGGATCATTTCGGAACACTAGTTTCAATAATAATGACATTTTATATACCTTAACCTCCAATTCATACATTATTTCATAGGTAATTCATACCTTTGAAACAAAAACTTGCAAACTTTAAAATGTATATATGCAATTGGAAAGTTAGTTAAACTGTCAGACTTGGACAGTACTTTTTGATATTTTGAAATGTCATGATAAGCTAGTGTCTATATTCAGCTGCATTAATTAGTAATAGATACTAAAACAAAAAATAAGTGTATTTGATAAGAACAGGAATGTATCCCTTGGTATGGGGAAAACCTTTCAGTTTGAATATTATCGTACAATTGGTATCAAAGAATGCAGTTCTTATAATAATAATAATAATATACCTACTGGGAGCATGGGAGCACCCTTCTCTCATACCCGTGGATTTTTTTTTGTTGAGGATTGAGGGACTGACAAATTCAGCTGTCCGTGCTGATTCCTGGAAAGATTATTCCACTGATTCTACATTAGAGGTCCTAAATTTGTCTTAACTCAAGTGTATATTTAGAGTAAAGATCTTTAACGAGTACCTGGTATCGTACAGGCTAAGGGACCACTGACTTAACGTCCTCTCCGAGGGACGACGTGATCATATTTATTCACCTCCCACATGAATGAAACGAGGCCAGAGTGGGTATCAGTCCCCGGATCTAATAGTACAGAGACAAACACGTTGTTACTGAGCTAACCTCAAGATCCGTCTCCAACCGTCGCTGTACCAGTGCGCTTGGTTTCTCTCTCTTATCTCTTTACAATACGGCTCAAACCGAAAATTAGAGGCTATAAGTGTGTGTTTGCTTCATATATGTACATAAGTCAACGTCCAAACAACAGTAAAAAATCAGAAATATGACTAACATCTTTCAAACAAAACAATACTTCATTTTATGTATATATAGGCATATCTTCACTTAATTAAACGAAATACGATCCAAACTGGACACAATACGAGTTTAAAATTCAAGAAGAGTAACAGACAAAGTAAGGTAACACACTTACAGACTCAAATTTTCGGGTAATCCGTCTTCAGGAGAAAAGGGAAAGGGAGACCAAGCACGTTGTAGACGCAACGGCAAGTAACCCTTGCTTCTACAACGTGCTTGGTCTCCCATTCCCTTTTCTCCTGAAGACGGATTACCCGAAAATTTGAGTCTGTAAGTGTGTTACCATACTCTGTGTGTTACTCTTCTTGAATTTTGAACTCACACACACACACACACACACACACACACACACACACACAACACACATATACACACACACACACACACATATATATATATATATATATATATATATATCAATGATCAAATCCAACTAGTTTTTGACTCTGACGAAGACCGCTTGTTACGATTGAAAGATCTTAGTCTTGTTTTCCCATTTCATATTGTGGTTTGATCATTGATTGTTATTTTACGTGTTTATGTGAAATCTTTATATATATATATGACGACGGATGTCGAAATATCGAAGTGAGTTCTGTAGTGTCTTTCTGTGTTCTTTTCTCTGTGTTAAAGTATATATATATATATATTACCAACAGAAAAATGATCCACAAAGGACAACAAACGTTTCACAGTAAACTATAGACAGAGAGTAAAGAGACGAACACACTTACAGTTTCTAATTTACGGTTGAGCCGTCATCAGGAGAGTAGAGATAGGAATACCAAGCGCACTTGCGAAGCGACGGTTGGAGCCATAACAATGTTGTCACACGTACTCTGTTCAAGTCCAGTAAAAAAAATAAACTAGGGATAAGTGAAGAGCTGAGAAATCAAAGTGAAACTGAAGAAAATGAGGAATATAGATAATAAAAACTTGAAAAATAATAATAAAGAAAATCTGGGAATAGAAATATTAAATACTTAAATAATAATAATGAAGATGATTAGAATAAATTATAAGTTAAAACTGAAGTTGTATAAATAATAATTTAAAATAAAAGAAAATAAATGCCAAAATAAAATAAATCGTATATTTTAAATTTTCAGTTATACATTTTTAGTTTTAATTTATAATTTATTCCATCATCTTCATTATTATTATTATTATTATTATTTAAGTATTTGATATTTATATTACCAGATTTTCTTTAGTTTCAGTTATTTTTGTCTTAATAGTCTTCAATATTATATTTTTAATTTTTTATGATTTATATTTCCTCATTTTCTTCAGTTTCACTTATTATTTCTGAGCTGTTCACTTATCTTTAGTTCATTTTTCTTACATGACTTGAACCGGTCACGCCTGAGACAGCACTGTTATTCTCTAACCGTCACTTCGCAAGTACTCTTGGTGTCCCAAGAACTCTCCTGATGACAGTTTAACTGTAAATTAGAGACTGTAAGTGTGTTCGTATCTTTACTCTCTGTCTATAGTTTACCGTGAAACGTATACATATATATGAACAAAACAAATATTCTGATTGGCAAATAAGAACTTTATTTTGAATTTTCATGTAGACCGGCTTGACCTAAAAGACCAGATCAGTGTCCGCTTCAAGGATTTCAACTTGTTCAGCAGTAAGAGACTGCAACAGAAAACACAATTTGCAGAGATAGCGGAAGAGATGAACTGAATAAGCAGCAAGTGAAACAAGGACACAAATATAATGAAAGTGAAAAAAACATCATTATTTAGCCAGAAAAAATTACAGGGAAAAAGAATTAGAGGTTATATTTACGATAAGTAATTTCAACTTTGAAAATGTTGATTGTAAAAATTAAATCAAAATGTGAAATCAAATGTAAAAATGTGAAAAATTATTATTGATAAATTAAATCAACTTTTGAGTAATTGCATTTATGCATACATATTGTTAGCAGGATATAGATTACATAGATTTATATTAGTAAATTTAATAACAGTCTCTTGTTTTGTTTTTCGTGATTGGTCGTCTGGAACGTTTTTTTTCATTGTTTAAACCGATCCCCTAAGGGGTGATAACGTCAGCCGTTTACCAGCTTTTTGTTTGATCGGTTATTCTACAGATTGTACATTGGGAGTCCTAAATTTTGCCTAAATCAAGTGTATTTCAAGAGTAGAGATCTTTAATGAGTACTTGACATCGTACAGGCTTGGGACCATCGGCTTAAAGACCTTTCCGAGGGACGACGTACTCAGATTTATTCACCTCCTGCGTAAATAAATAAATAAATAAATCAGTAAATAAATCTGAGTACGTCCATTCCACTCTCGGAAAGGTCGTTAAGCAGTTGATCCCGAGCCTGTACGATGTCAGGTACTCGTTAAAGATCTCTACTCGAAATGCACAGTAGTTAGGCAAAATTTAAAACTCCCAATGTAGAATTTGTAGAATCACTGATCAAACCAGTGTTTCCCAAAGTGGGCGGTACCACCCCCCTGGGGGCGGTGCTTTGATGTCAAGGGGCGGTAATGCAAAAAGGAGCAGGGATTCTATTTTCATAAATTGAAAATGTTAATGCAATATAATTTCTAAATTTAAGTGAAAACACAACATGTAAACTTCTAGGAAACAGTTTCTTAAAATTATTTGTTTTGATAATTCATTTTTGTGTTAAAAGTATATTCTCATCTAAGTTTCTGTTATTGTGTATTCTTTTGCATAAATATGCTATGAAACAATACATCGATTGGATTCTAAATAAATATTCAATTAGTAATTATTTTATTTTAATTATTAAAATGTCACTCATTTGGTTATTTAGTCTAGGAATCTGATTATTATTCAAGGGTGTTGAGTTATAGGTTTATGGACCCAAGGGGGCGGTCAGTCGAAAAAGTTTGGGAAACACTGGATCAAACAAAAAGCCGGTAAACAGCTCAAAAAATCCACATCAGTGATGTAATTTGCTAGCAAAACCAACAAAAACATACAATGTAAAAAAACTTTTTTTTTTAATTCAAAAACATCCTTAAACGACTAATTGCTTCTATTGAAGTCAAATTGTACAACATCTTTCACAACAGCACAAAACTACAACATTACCTTGAGGCGGCAAAGCACTTTCACCAGTCGATTGTAAACAATTATCTTCCTTCCTGCTTCGATGAATCGACACATGATGATATACCGAACAAACCAAAAGTCAGAAGTAATATTCGTGAATTGGAGATTCTCTTTCTGAAACAAATTTAAAATTGTTCTAAAATACCATTAAATTCAAATGTTTACAGTATTTTACATTCTTTGTAATTTTTTCTTTGGGAATGTCTACAAATAATATTGCATCAAAACGGATTATTATGGTATGTACTTTATCTTTGATAGAAATGAGGTCTGGCCTAACAGGTCCGCCTGTCTTTAATACTGAATCTTGGCTGGCACTCATATTTTTGTATATGAGGATGAAAATACCTTATGGACACCATCTCTTTGAAAAAGGTTGTTATAAACATAATATTAATAACTTAGTTTCTACAATATTCAAAATTAATGCTCTTCTAACTTCCGATGCGTTTTATTATTATTGTTCCCGTCCGCCGGAATATTTTTAATGGTGACATATATGTGTTTTTATTCTGAATATATGTTTTAATTTTATCCTTAATTCAAATCATTTTTAACTTTTTTTATAACTTATCTTTTTTCCCCCTATTTTTTAATGTATTTATTTTCTGATAGGATGCATGTGTGTGTGGCTGCCCTGTCGGTTTGAAAGCACCATAATAATTCAACTGAATACTTACCCAATCCTTTTCCTTAAGGAAGCAGTACTTTGTTTTTTAGTACTTTAGTAATATTTCTGGTTAATCAAACAGTTTGAGGTTTTCAGTTGCTCAAACTTGGATAATAGCAGCCAATAATATAAACACTAAGTTGTATTCTATCTAGTCGTAATTCAAATAGATTTTATGCATTGCTTACTGCTTTTGAGTCCAGAAGAGTTCGTTGTCTGATGAATTTCGGTTCTTTTAGTGAATCCCAGTCAACAATGCGGTCTTCTTCTGAAATGAAGTAAAAATGAACAGTGTTGGTTTAAGTTTAAGTCATGGGAAGTGGACGAGGGTAGCCCAATAGCTTGCCTTCTCGCCTCTAGAGTGGTAGATCCATGTTGCAGACTTTCGATTTTTATACGCAGTAGGTAAAAAAAAATCTGACTACATTTCTGGGAAAGAATGCCAAACCATCGCTCCTGAGCCTGTACGATGTCAGGTTGTGGACTTACAAAATTGTTCGTTACTAACAAAATTCCGTTAAACCGAGGACAAATCGGTTTATGAGTGTAGTTTCAAATTCTTAAAAATATAAGGATTATATTTCAACGGATAGAAACCTGCAGACCTCACTTCAATATCAAATAGACTACAAAAGCTATGCAGAAACACAAATCACGTTCATTACTTGTGCAATCTGTTATAGTGTGGTATTTACTTATAAATTGGTTCATGTTGAAGTATGCCATGTTTTATTAAGGTTCAGGATTAATTAAATCATTTTTTCATACTGATTTCCTTGTTAAAAACCTCAATAGTGCAATTGAATAACCATATATTGTATTCAATTTCAAATAATTCACTATGATGTCCTTTAATATCATGGATATGTACTTTTTTTTTAGATGTAAACCTAAAGAAGAATACTAAATGTTCGAAACGCGTTCTTAATTTTCATATTAAACTTTTTTTTGTATTTTTTTAAAATACTTTATTCATCATCTTGTAATCATGAAATCAACTTATTATTGGTTATCTTGATAATTTTAGGAAATAAAAATAAATTTTGATAAATTTTAGTGAACTCCAAATTTTCACTGTTTTAAAAATACACTAATTGAATTTTTTTGATTTTTATTAAGAAAAAAACTAAAGGAAATTTAGTTTTCAAGGAAATACTTTTTAAAAATCCGTTTTATTTTATCTCTCAGACAAAAAATATTAGACATTAGAAGAAAAAATATTATCTACTAGTTTTAGAGTTGGTATGCGACAAGTTTTACTAAAACAGTTATATTTCTTGAACATATTTTTAATTGAATATTTTGAATGGTTTCCTGTTAATATTAACTAAAAACTAGAAACTATTTTCAGTTTGACGGCAGTGATTACAGTGTTGCGCAACTCTTATTTTTGATTATAACGTAAATGCTCTTGTTATAGGCAGATGATGACGTAGTTGTTTGCGACATAGATGTAATCAGTCTATTTCAGAAATGTATAGTTATTGTTAGAATGTATCATTAATTATCCGGCCTTGGATAAAGCCTTTTGATATTCTAAGTATGTCTTACTCGCCCTAGAATATCATTCATGACCTCATTGCAAGTCTGTTTCAGATAACATATCAACTGTTTCTCCGGAAGATTTTTTTTTAACTCTCATTTGGGTTCACTTTCACAAATTTTTTTATTTCAGCACAAATTATCAAGTACTCTAGAATACATATTCCATACACCATATCGAAAGATTGGTGGACGTCGACCATTCCGTCTGTTGGGCCTTCCAAGCCATGTGTACTCAAAATAATCAACAACATCTTGTGCTTCCTGGGGGAAGATTTATTATCACATAATAGATTGTCAAGATTAATAATCCTTACATCTATTATTTTAGATCGTGATCGAAGCGTGACAACTCAAACGCTTCTGTCACCGTGGGTACTGGCACAAATGCTAATGCAGGTAACATCTTCATCCGCAAAGCAAAACTGGCATCTGTTTCATATTTTTTTTTTTAAGCCATTAGCTTGAATTGCTCGGAAGATACATTGGCTAAACTGGAAAAAGCAGCCATTGAGCTATGTATTTAGAAATTCTTTCGAGCACGCATTCATCATCGTTCTCTCGAAATCGATTGATACTGATAATGGTGCACATGAAGGCTCAATATTCCTTATCTCTTGTAAAAATTTTATGTATGTTTCTTCTGTTTTCTCCGGTAATAACTCAAACACAAGGGCAGCGAATCATTCTCTCTTAATCCATGTACGGTATACAGCTGGATTAAGATAAATATGCCATCAGCATACCAGTGACTGCTTTGTCAAATTACGGCGTGTTGCAAATATGACAATACGCTTTTCAACTGTTCCCGAGTCATAAATCAGAAATTGATCACATTTAAATGTTTTGGTCAGTTCAGGTGGAAAAACTATTTCAATATTAGTTGATGGTAGGGTTGGTCCAGCAAGTGATTGTTGTCTTATATATCTTATACTCGTATATAAGATAACAAAACACAAAAGAAATGTGTTTTGCGATATACATGAAGGCTCACAGAGGCGCACTAGAGTTATTGGCTCGAGTTAATAGCCACTAGACTGATACAAGAGATTATTTTGAGGACACACGGATCGGAAGGACCAAAAGACAGAATGGTCGACGTCCACCAATCTTTCGACATGGTATATGGAATATGTATTCTAGAGTGCTTGATAATTTATCTAAAACTAACAATTCGATCGAAGGATGGCACCGTAGATTTGAAACTGAAGTAGGTGCGCATCATCCCAACATATGGAGGTTTATAAAATGTCTGCAAAAGGAACAAGCTTACAATGAGGTCCAGATTGAACAGTATGTTGCTGGGGTAGAGCCAGAACCACCAAGTAAACGTTACCTAGATGCCGCAAAACGAATAAACAGACTCGTTGAGGCATTTGATCCAGACAACATAGTTGAATACATATTGTGGGAATTGCCCACAATTTATCCTTTTAGTAAATAGTATGTCCTCCAAGTTTTATTGTGATAATAAATTAAGATAATAAACTCCCTCATGGTAGGGTTACTACCAGTGAGGAAAACATAAAAAAAAAAATTAGAATTTTTAAATTTAGTTTTGCTGTAATAATTTTAAGATATTTTAATCAAACTTTCATTTTCATTGAATTTTGAATAAAAAAAGAATTGTATTTTAATGATAAATTATGAAATAAAATATTATACGCCAATTTCAGTCTCTTTTTCTTATTCACTACTAAATTGTCAGTTTTTGGACAAATTGGATTTTAGACAAATTGTTTATAGATAAATCGTCCTTTAGACAAATTGTTTTAGACAAATCATCCTAGACCCAATTGCATTGGCTGTAGCATCTCAGGAATTGACAACTTCTTCTTCTCCTCTGTCGTCCCTCTGTCAATTTACTTCTTCAATATTTACGACTGTCATAATGGTCAAAATATTGAATAGTAAATCTTTGTTATGTTTCTTTCTATGTGGCACAGTTTATTTTAAGTGTATCTGACCTGCCGGACCGTTTTTCGTTTACAGGTATGTATATATATATATATTTTGTCTGACCCTCATTGCTCTCCCAAAGACTGTTCAAACCGAAAATTAGAGACTACAAGTACGTGGTTTTCCTTTTATTTTTGTTTCTTATTATTAGAACATGCTTATGAAATGTTCGATTAGAATGTACTTACTCTCAGAGCAGTGCTCTTCTTCGAATCTCAATGCCTCATCTTCTTCTGGAATACCCTTTGAGATCTTTTCTTTATAATTCTTCAACGCTAACACATTCTGCTTTCGACATTCTTTTACAGATGCCATAAACTTATCTTCAAGACTTTTCCTAATGATCATTTCTTCATCAGGGAACAGTCCGGACAGACCTGTACAATACATTCAACAATAACTACTCGATTGTCGATAACAATTACCACTCAAAAAGTGCGACCTACTGGTTGCAAACGATCCAAAATAGTCACATGTGGGCTGAACAGTGTGTATAAGAACTTCAAACATGTTTATGAGAACAATGAGCATGCAAGAACAGAATATTATTTAACCTCTTAAATAGCTTCCATCAGTTCAATGCGGTATGGTGTGTCAGTTAAAGTGTTGATTTTCACCAAATGCTGAACTATTATATTTAATTTTTACTTTACTATAAGTAAAGTATAGTGATCGTGAAAAAATTCGATCTCGAGATTTTGACGAAATTATATATTTTGCGGTCCCAAAAGTCGTTTTATGATGTTTTGGCGATGATGTTTTGTGTGTGTGTGTGTGTGTGTGTGGGTGGGTGAGTGTGTTAACATTGCTTGTTACCACGCTACGGTCTAAAAAATAGCAACGAATAACGGTTATAATGAAAGCTTAATAGAAAAAATATTAAAAAATAGAAAGAATAAAATTAATAACAAATACGAAAGCCCTAGCAATAATAAATACGCGTCTATAAGATACATAGGAAATATTAGTCAAAAAATAGCGAACTTAATAAAACGATACAACATAAAGGTAGGATTTAAAACTAATAATTCAAATAAAACTTGCTCAACCTTGCTTTTAAATAAAAATTTAAAGAACATCTTAAGCACTATTTAAATAATACAAATTACACCTGACAGCTTAGAAAACACAATGGACTTACTACAGACAGGACAGAGACTCAACATAACTGAACAGATAGAAATATATAAACATAAAAATGCGGGTAAATTAATAAATGAACAAATAAATTACCAATCCGATATTTTATGTAAATTACTAATAAAAATAAAAAGACGACTGGACAGACAGGATGACGAAGTTAAAAAATATAAAAAACCAAACTAGATAATAGCTAAAAACCAAAAAAATCAAAATAGTAATATCAGGATAACTTTGGACTTAACAGATAACCAACCTCCTATATAACAGCTCAGTAGGTTTGTTGCGATCGAAGATGGATAACGTCCGAAAGCGCTCCAACTCCAGGGTCATCTTACGAGGTATGACGGTTTGCCATATTAATGATATACATCACACTAACCTCAGTGGTATGACGGTTTTACCTATTTCTAATAAAAAAAAAGATTTATTTACATCAATTAAATAGACTTTATGTAATGTTAAAAACATTACCAAGAGACCTTTAAATATCTCAGTACAGCTGATTTTACAGAGTAACAAAAGTATTTTCTTGAAAGTTCTTTGAAATGTACAATTGCTTTTAAATGACATCAAAACACTGACTTTACTTATACTGATTTATGTAATAAAAAAGCCTCTGACTTTATACTTTTAACCAAGTAGAGGTGATTTTGTATGACAATACAATAAAACCATTGACTCGTTGCTATTAAGTACTTTCGAATAGTTGAGTTTCTATTGTTATAAAAATGTATATTGGTATATTTTAATTGTTTAAATATTGTAGATTAAGTATTGTAGTGTATTGTAGTGTTGTAGTGTTAAGGTATTGTAGTGTGACAAGTATATCAGGTTTGTGGACTTACAATTGTTCAGTCTGGTTAATTCAAAAGACAAAAAAACAACGGCTTTTGTCTATTGAGATTGTTTACAGATATTATGTGACAACTAAATATCAGTTCGTGGCTTTAAAGAAGAAGATTATAACGACAGACTTTTGTCATAAATTATCACAATGTGGTGAACAGTTCAAGTCCTATGATTTAAGCTAGTGTTTCTTAAACCTTTTTATTTCAGGGCGCACCGATTAAATTAACAAAGCTTTAGGGTGCATCACTGATTTTAATATAGAAAATCCACTTCTGGAATTTCAAAATGAGAAATCTATAGGAAATTAAAAGGAATTTTTTTTTAAGAAGAGAGAGAAGGAGAGAGAGTAACAAATGATTTAAATCCTCAAGGAAAGGTAAAGAAAAAGCAATTTTCCATTGCTAGTTAAAAATTAAAGAAATTTACCTTCCAGTTCAACATATCGGCTAAAATATCAAGTGGCGGTTTCATGACTCAGACTTGAAAAACATTGGTGTTTCTAAAATAAATGAGAATTATGGAAATTGTAAAAATATAAATCTGTTATATAAATTTAATCTTCCGTTGTCTTTGGACGCACGGTTTGTGAAGCACTGATATAAGCACTAAATATTATTTCATAAGAAAAGGATGACTATGATCTAAAGGTTTTGAAAGGACTCCCAATGAATAACTAGTTTTAGAAACACAAACATATCATTCTTTACCTCTGATCTGATAAGGAGATCTTGCCGGCTTATCTTTGTGAATCAAAAACAGGTTTGTCCGGTGCTGATTCCAGTCAAAAAAATCCACCTTCACTTCCTTCTTTTTCATTGGTATCCACTTCTTCTTCAACATCGACGGTTTTTTCTTTTGGTCCGTTTTAACACATATCTCCTCTTCAGTTTTCTTTAGTTTATTTATAACATCATTTCTGAAATAGTAATTGACTTAGCTAATTAAATTCTCAGACTCCTAATTTATCAAGGATTGACAATCACAGTTTCTAGCAACTGTCCTTCCTCTTCATTTACAATGTAATTGTTTTTTTTTTTCACTCTCCCCCCCCCCCCTCTCTTACTTCTTTCCTTCAAAGAGAGCTTATTCAAACAGTAACCACATAACATATTCATAATTACGATTCAATACCAATTACACCATAACTATTAAAACTCATCATAATGTTTTGCTATACGAGTATTCGAAGTACTATGATCAGAAATAGTAATGATTCATATATATTGAGTTTATTTCATTGGAGTCAATATCAAACTAATTATAATATTATTTTATATTTAATGAACAATAATTAGTCAATAACAACTGAGTATTTTTGAGTGAGATTCAGAATAAACTCCTCCCTATTCCTCTCTCAGAAAAAAATCTCCCTCTTTTCTCTTTCTTTCCCTCTCTTTTTTCAGTCTTTTACATTCTTCAATGTCATTTTCTCTTTCTTAGCTGTACTAAATCTTTCTTTTTTCAATACTCTTACCTCTTTCTTCCGCTTACTCTATATCTCCTTTCTCACCTCTCCCCCATCACTCTCACTCTTTCTCTCTCTCTTTCTCTCTCTCTCACACACACACACATACACTTACTCTCTATCTCGTTCCTCTCACACCTCTTAATATGTCGCCCTCACCTCTCTCCCATGTTTTTCCAACCCTGAGTCTCTCTTTGTCTGTGCAACTCAAATACATGTGCTCTTTCTCTATATCCCTCTTTCTCATTAGACTATATTGTTCCCTCTCTCTCTCTCTCTCTCTCTCTCTCTTCCAGCCATTCTCTGACTGTTTGTGATACCACTTTTAATATTTTTCTCTTCTCACAAAACTTTTCTCTTCTTTTCATTTCAAGCTTTTCCACTCTCTCTCTCTCTCTCTTTCTCTTTTTATCAGATTGTCTCTCTCTCCATTCCGACTCTGTATTTGTGATATTCATAATTCAGAATATCACAACTACTTGCCGGCTTATCTTGGTGAATCAAAAGCAGGTTTGTCTGGTGCTGATTCCAGTCAAAAAATTCCACCTTTACTTCAGTCTTTTTCATTGGTAAGAAGGATGAATCTACAATTCATACTTTAATCAAACAGTTTATGTACTTATGATTGTTCAAAATTGATTATTGATATTCGGTCATATCCATGCATTTCTTAACCAGAACATTTGTTTTTAAACAGTAACATCTCTTTCTGTCTATGTTTTGTAACATTCTTTGTGTTTTGGCATTGCTCTGGTTCTTTTCCTGAGCAGTTTATAAGTAATTACCTCACGACTCCTGGCTTAGTGTGGGCGGAGACCCAGAACACATGGGTAGGCTGGTCCGTCACGTGTAGACTGACTTGAAGAGCTTGAGTGACATACTCCCTGGCGGTATAGGTGAACACCACTTCAACGGGCTCTCTGTCGAGGCTCCCTACACATTAATGAAAAAATTATAGAAAGAAACCACCTAGCATAGGAATACTTTAATAAATGCTGAAAAATATTGACACTGTAAAATATACATTTGAAATATGTAAAAAGAAATATTGTCTTTGGTTTCAGCTATCTATAAATAAATTAATTTAGTGCCAATAGTGTCATGATATATAATGATGACAGTGTCAATATATAAATGATCAAACCACAATATGAAATGGGAAAACAAGATTAAGATCTTTCAACCGCAACAAGCAGTCTTTTCAGAGTCAAAAACCCAACTGACTGACGAAGACTGCTTGTTACGGTTGAAAGATCTTAGTTTTGTTTTCTCATTTCATATTGTGGTTTGATCATTGATTGTTATTTCACGTGTTTATGTTATATAATCTTATATATATATGATATATATTATATATATATATATATATATATATATATATATATATATATATAATTAAATAAAAATATATAATATATATATATTATTATTAGAGAAAAAACGCACTTACTAAATTCAATATTTCAAACTGTTCGTCATCAAGAGAAGACTAGAAAGAGAGGACAAAGTTAGAGAGATCTCTCTACATTGAAGTTAGGAACGCAATTAATTAATTAATTATAAAATTATTATATAAATCAAATTTTAAACTCTTTAAAATAAAAAAAATAAATTTTATATATTTAAATCAGATACCTAACAGAATCAAATTCAAATTACAGGAAATTAAAATTAAATCTAAAATGAAATTAATTGGAAAGAATTACATGATAAAGTTATATAGAATATAGTCTTTTTTTATATAAAATGTTCTGTTTAATATTAAAAAAAATGTATAAAACCAATTTATTTAATTTTTTTTACAAACATAATCATTTAACAGAGATAATTGATTTATAAGCGTTGTTATTGACATTGCTTGATATCTTGAATGATATTTTTTTTAAAGTCATTAAAATATATATTTTCTATCAATTTTACATTTATTGCAGGTTTTTTTAAAAAATTGTAATTACTTTACTTTTTGTCTGAATATTGTAAAACTTAGTTGTTTATTAATCAAAATGTATATTTAATTGATTATAGTATAATTAGTTGTATTTTATTGTAATAATTATTTGATTTAAAATAAAACGAGTTAATACTAGATGATGAGAAATATATGAGGAAATAATAAGACGTCTTTTCTGGAGACACTTGTATTTTCATTTTTAACAAATTAATAAGAAATATTTTCAGCACCTGGTGAATGAAGAATTTTTTAGTTCATATAAATTACATTTGTTTTTTATTATGAATTTTAATGGAATAGTAAACTTGTGTTATTCCATTTTTTTGCCATAAGTAGAGTATAGAGATGGTCAAATATGCTATTTATAGATTTGGAAGGAATTACATGTTTGACATTGTAGTAATAGTAGTTTGACATTGAAAAACTAAGCAGTTCTTCTCCTCATGAGGCATTTTTTTATATCAGGAACTTCAAAATTTTGTATCAAATTTGTAGGAATCATTCCCCACCCACATACACTCAGATATCACCAAAACAATGTTAAAAATGCTTTACAGGACATCAATACGTTTAAATGGATCGAAATTTCAAAATCATTTTTTTTTATTATCACTTTATGAGACAACCTACAAAAACTGTTGTCTCAACTCAACAATTCCTTCAATTCGTCCTCCACATAATGCTCTATTTTTAGGCATAATTTTATTTTGATCAGTTAAACTGTATCGCTTGTATTATTCCCACAACCTTTCATATTGAATGATGAGTCAAATTTTTTACATTTTATTGATAAGAAAATATTTTCAGCTGTTTTAAAAATGTGAGGATTTTTTCTGTTATTGCTTGCATGATAATACTAGAATTTTAAACTCTACAAGTAGCAGTTTAAGAGAAAAAACTGTTGTCTAAAAACACATCTTTAGCAAAAAAAAAGTCACTTTCTCATGATGCATAATAATCTCCCAAACTGTACTGAACAACTACACTATAAGAACCATTTTTGTGTAAAATATTAATTTAGACTATCAAAGATTGTGGATAACAGCGTCTACACAAACTTTTGGATACACACTCACCCACCCAAACACAGACATCGAAAAAACTGCATAAAACGACTTCTGAAACCTCAAAATATGTAATTCCGTCAAAATCTCAAGATCAATTTTTTCAGTTTTTACTTTACTTTACTTATAGTAAAGTATAAAAACAAAATATAAGTATTGAAACAAAATATAATTGGTTGTAAAAAAAAGTTTGTAATTATGTTTACTTATAGTAAAGTTGATTGCAGGCCATTCCATATTTTGTTTTGAAAGGGGAAGAAACACTTAGTTTCTACTCAGAGAAAAGATTTTATCAAACATTGATGCGTTTCAAACACTTCGTGTTCATCTTGAGGTTACATTTACCTCATTAAGGTTATATAGACTGTTTAAGGAGTCAAAGGACACTGACTCCTTGAGTTTGGAGATTTAGCCACATGTTGTTTCTTCACCCTTCTAGTCATGAGTAAATACCACACAATAACTGCTTGCATAGCTGGTAATTTTTTTTTATAATTACTGCTTTAATTAATAATGTAATAAATTAAATTGATTGGTATATTAAGATAACTAAATAAAAGATATTGCACCACTATTACAAGACATAGAATAACATTTAGTTGATAAAATAGTTAACAATGCATATATAATCTAAAAATACAGTGTTCTCTGTAAAAGTTTACGGAAAATGGATTCATCTTGTTAAATTTATGACTATATCTTTGTTTTTACAAACTCTTTGACATGATAATATTATGTATGTAAACTCTACCGTATAAATTTGCAACGTATTGAAAATAAACTTAAAATATTATTCAACAAATACTCTAGTCTTAATTATTAGTAAACGTGATTCAATTGTTTTTTTACAAGGCTGTGACAGTGATTGCATTTTTGTTAAAATTAGCAAATTAGAGATAACTGCATTATATAAAACATTCAATTAAATAACTTGTCATTTAACTGAATAATATATTTACTTTAAGCAGAGTTTAGTTTACACCAACACAATTTTTTTAAAATATAACATATTATTATCAACCGACTTGAAAAAGTATTCTTATAAAAAATAATAATACTTATTATGGATTATAATTTTTATTATAATATCTGGAATAGTGGAAAATATCGATACCAGAATATGAATATAACTTTGTTTAAATAAATGTTTCAATGCAAACATTAAGAAACTGTTATATTACAACCATATTCTTGCATAATAATTCTAAACATGATATCTGTGATTGCAACCATACCTAAATTGCTATTAAGTCAATACCCCTTAGTTTAAGAACATTTCAGCTCTTTAGGATATGATTTTTTTTTTAAGGTAATTCTAAGGACATTTTCAAAAGCTTAGTTTAATAACGTCATGGAAATCCTAAGTTATAGTATTTTCATTCAAAGAAATGGTATTTTTGATTTTATTATCTTGTACACAATTTCTAGGCAGCAATTATTTTTTCTCTGGTGTATTTAAATGTTAACCTGAGATATCCGTTCTAACCCATATGTTTGATTTTTTTTATATATTACAAAATTAAATTTCTTGTTTGTTTGTTGGTTATCCAACGGTTACACTTATAAAGGTTTCTCTTTTAGTGCTGTTCTAAGGGTGGAAATTGTGACTCACTTATTTATTTATTATTTGTGACTTATTTATATTATATGGCACCCTTTTTTAGTAATGAGCAAGCCACATTACCTGTTGATTCTACAATGGGAGTCCTAGAGTTTGCCTCTAAAATGAAATTCCTTTCTAAGCATTTCAAAGGTAGCCCTTGTTTACATTTTACACATATTTCAAACAAGTTATTTTTTTTGTAAAGTTTATTCAAATAGCAATCCGTAAAGTATCTTCTCAAATATCTGAATTTTTTTTACATACATTAAACGTGAAATAAATATTTTTTTTTTTTTATAAAATTTAGTATGAGTCGACATTTTTTTATCTTTAAACAAAGTATAAAATTTAGGGGGTGAGAGGTCAAAGAAATTTTTTTTATTTTTTTTTGGTTTGCAGGAGTAACTACAGGTTGGGAACAACTGATCTATAGGAAAAAAGAAAATGACATTATTCTAGATTCTAGATGAAAAGATGAATTGTAAACTCACATTGAGAAACACAAGAAGAAAATTCAATTATATGCACTACAACATTTTCGTGGGTAATTTAAAATAATCCTACTTCAATTTAAAATAATCCATTTTGATATAAAATGGATAAACAAGCAAAAGTCTCCACACAAATGAAGTTTTATTTAATAACGTTAATAATAGCGTTAATGTAATAAAATTTGAAATGTTCTAATGAGTTAAGATGATTTGTTAGAACAATGAAATTGTTAAAGTAAATAATTAACTCAAATCAAACATATATTTTCTGATGTATTCTTTGGTGTGATGGATAGTTGTCGAACAAGTGTTTGACTAATCAAAAGAAACATAAGGTCCATCATTGTTCTAGGAAATATAAATCCACTACGACTATGCATTAGGACTAGGCTATCAGTAAAAAAATAATGAATAACATAATTGAGGCAACCATTTTAAATGGATAACACCAAGGGGAACATGTACTACTACTATGCATTCCTATGATACCAACTGATACTCCATTTGAATTCAAACGTCTACAGTTTCCTCTACGACTAGCCTTTGCAATGGCCGTTAATAAAGCACAGGGACAATCATTGCAAGTATGTGGATTAAATTTGATAAATCCATGCTTCTCACATGTAAGCTGTACGTTGGGTGTTCACGAGTTGGAAATTACTTAGTAATTTGTACTAAGTATAAATACTAAGTACAAAAATGTACATGACATGTATACTAAAAATGCTAAAGGTAACACGACATTCACTGACAGTTGGTGGAACGAAGTTCACAGGGTCAGCTAGTTTTATTAATATTTTTATAAAAATTACTTTATTATTATAATCAAACAAGCTTTATATATCCCTGAGTTTGTTGATCAGCACAGTTATTTCACTTCATTTAAACACTAAAGATTTATTTGTGATTTTCTTTATCAAATATATAGAAGTTGAAGAAACCACAGAACAAATTTCCACTTTCACGAGTCACTAACATTGGTAGGCATAATATCAGTATCATTATTTTTGGTAACTGGGATAGGAGAGATGAATTCCTTTTATTTTGTGGCTCAGAAATTCCCTTAGTGACATGGTTATGGATATTTGTTTGAAATAGTAGACATTCGAGTATATGTGAGCTTATTAATTTGGCATAACTATCTAATGATGGGGTTTTCAAAAAAAATAAACAACAAATTATTAATTTTTCATATAAATTTCTAAATGTCAGATGTTTACTAGTTTTCATTCCTAGAGTTAATACAGATAATGATTGGTACAGTTATCAATATACACGCTTTTTTTGTATATCATGTAACCATGCCTATAGCATAGTTAGAGTAAATTCCTATAATATAAATAGTATTACTCCAGTAGTAATAACACTTTTGTAAAACCAAAGTATAGATTTTGTATTAAGAAATAATCTCTTGCAGGATAACATGGTTTTTGTTCCTATAGTCAATGGTTATAGTATAGTAAAATAACATGGCCAATGGTTATGTTAAATTTGATGTTGTTTATCTAACTTGTTGAAGTTTTAAGCTAAATATTTCTGATAAGACTTCAAAATATTCCTTTCTGATATTACAAACGACGGAAAAATTTAACAAAAAAATTACAGGGTCGTCGAATCACCGAAGAATCAGCTTAAACATTATTTACGTCTGGTAATATATAACCACAGATTCCATTCCTTATAATTCAATATTAAATAAAGTTAATATGATTCATAAACATATAAAAACGTACATAATTAAGTTTGGTTAATTAAGTTTGGTGGAATGGTGAAGTGTATAGATTCATTAGAGCATTTTGTTAGACTAATCAATCACACCATGGAAAGTATCAGAAATTTATGTTATTGGCACTGATTTTTTACGTGTAAGAATATTATTCTTCTCATATAAGTTATTAAATCATTTCAACTTTTTTCATTATACCTTTAAACATCAATTTTATTTCAGTGGATTCAATCAAAATATTTCTAAGTCAGTGTAAACAAACACAAGTATAGCTTTTTAATTCCTTGCTCGAGGAACTTCAACCTAAAAAATAAGATAATTAGAGATAAGTGATGTGTGGTTAACCTCTTAGGCGCTAGGGGCGCTAGTGTGACGTGGACTTATCAACGGTTACTCTCTTGTGTTTGAATTTGTAATATTTTTATTTTAATTTTTAATTTGTTTCCATAATTGTTTATCGTTGTTTCATAATTATTATATTATTTTCTTCCACCTGAAGATGACTGATGAGGTCTGTAGCTTGTGTTTTTTCTTACAATATAGTTCGTTAATTACAATTTTCATTGATAATGAAAACAATAATAATTGAAAAACAATTTCAGTTCTCACTATTTGATGAGAATTGTTGTTACTACTATTGTTACAGTTATTACTGTTCTAGTAATACCATTAATATTTTATATTATAAGCATCAGTTATGTCATATATACAAATAAGCGTTCACTATAATATCCTTAAGAAATTTGTTATTTTTACTCCCTTTACATAATAAAAACGCGGCTAGAAAAAAGTGCAATTATTGACAAAGATCATGAATGCAAATCTACTCTGCTATTTAACAAATATATATATATATATATATATATATAAATGCTCAAACCATAATATGAAATGAAAAAAAAAAAGACTAAATCTTTCTTTCTCTATATATTGTTAAATAAAAGAGCATGTAGATCAAATAACTACATTTAATTAACATTTATAATGTTGGTTTAAATTTTTCCGGACTCTCCAGTTCGATTCCTGTTGACCAATTTTTCTTTCAATATCATAGGAGTAAATAATTTGCAAAATAAACACAGGTTATGTAAAGAATTAAGGAAGTTAAGAGTAACTCTTTTCAACTTTTACTAATATAGAAATATATGAATTTTTCCCATATAATACTAACATGGTATTCAATGGTATTCATATTAGAACAACAACATTGAAATCTGTTGGTTTCAATGAGTTTGGTATTATGTTTACTACTGACTTAGTAAGTAGTAGATTTGGGAATTAGTGGTGTTGAAATTACCTTGATTGGGTTGTATGACCAGATCAGGATGTGGAGTAGCGCATGAAAAGTGAAACTGTAGAGGGTATCCTAAAGGAGACAGGACCACTGTCCTGCAGACTCTGCAACCAAAGGATTACTAAGGACGATCTGATCAAGAAAATCACATCTCCTTGTGTCTGCTGAAATACAATCGGTTTTGTAATTATATGACCGTCCAGAATACTTTGTTCTAGAAAACACGCAGCTTTCCTTAAACCCCAATGACTAAACATTGAAATCATTTATTACTGAGCTCTGTAAACATCGAGCAGCAAACAAGTAATATGGGTCAATATTGGTCAACCCTCAACTTTACTGTAAATAATTCTTTTATCAGAATTTGTCAACTAAGTTAATTTTAATGTTGCAACCAATTCTGATGAAAAAGTAAATAATATGTTTATAAATATATAAATAAATAAACAATTAGTGAACCCTTGTAAAAAGTACTTTTCACAAAGCATTTTCTATTAACTGATTGTGTATGCATTTCAAAAATTTCATCTTGTAATCTATTTAAGCATCTAATATTAACATATATTTAAATTCTATTAAATTATCTAAATAACAAGTTGTGATAATTAAACCAAACATGAAATTTTCTTAATCAGTTAAATTTCTATTCTTGTGTGATAGAACTTACTAATCAAATGATATAAAACCAAAAAGAATCAGGAATATCAACTGATATTATGAAAATCAATTTGTTTTGTTATTTTATATGATTTCAAAGAAATAATAGTTACATAAATTAAATGTAAATATTATAATGACTTATTTTATTTGGTTTTACATTTCATTTAAGTTATGTCATTGGTTTCATAATATTATTTTTTAATTATATAATAATATGATTTATTTAAATTTATTATTGATTATTATTACGTTTTTAAAAGGAAATTTACTTGCTAATAAATTACTTCTATTCAAATTTTAATTAGATGTTTAGATAAATCTGACTAGTGAATGCAGGTGGAATTTAATAGTCGTTGTTTTAGGGCTACATTGTCTTTTCAATAACTAATTTTTTTTTAATTTTCTTATTATAAACGACCAAGGGGTCGGGTTAATCCAGTGCAATGAGCTTACCTCTGGACTGGTAGATTCGGGGTTCAATTCCCAGTCTGGCTTTCGATTTATTCACGCGTTAGGTTAATAAATCTGAACGTCATCTCTCGGAGAGGATGTTATGCCTGTACGATGGACGTCCCGAGCCTGCACGATGTCAGGTACTCAAAAAAGCTGCGTGCTCTAAATAAATAATCAGTTAGAGAAAATTATAGTGGTTTTCTTATATGTCGCTTTTTTTATAGTGGTTGAAAGTTAATTATATTTGTTTGCGTAACCGGTTAATTTATTCTAACAATTTTGTTATGATTTGCATTATACGTTTTTAAAACAAAAAACTATAGTTTTCTTGGATGACGACTGAATATGTATACAAGTACTGTAATAAGACGAAAGTCTGAGACTAATAACAGCATTATTAAAATTAGATCCTTGATTGTAAATCCATGAAAATAAATATTTTGAGGATATTTTTGGAATTTTGAAGGTTAATGGATTATTAACGGCAGCGTAGGGGGGGGGGGGGGGGATCTTAAGACTGCCCCGGGAGGCAAAAATGGTTGCCACGCCACTGATGCAACAGGGTACTTAACAGAGGACCTACTTTTTTTTCTGGGAACATTTCGTCCAAATGGCAGAGTAATAATACTACGGAGTTAAAGTTTGAGGAATGGGATGAGAAGAAGATAAACGGCAAACTTGTGATTTAGGAGTAAGAAATGTAAGCTAAGAAGGATTGTTGACTTACTTGGAAGCGATAGGGACCAGTCCAAGCTCTATCCTAGACGGGAGACTCATCTTTCCTGAGCGGCGAGGCAGTGCATGGACAGGCACTACTGTCATGATATGAGTTTTGACTTCAACCAATCGCAGCTCATCTTCTAAAGCTACGCTCATCTCACGTCCATGCACCTCTACATTCACCTGCCGCAGCTCTCCAGGTCTCATGTTCTTCTGAAACCCGTAAAAAATTATTTGCTTGAAGAAAATATACTTCTTATTTACAGTAGAACCTCTTTGTACATCCAATTCGCTTTACGAGAAATTACACTGTGGGCTAGAAGTTTAAATTTATATAACATAGAATATTAACTATACTATAACATAAGTATAACATAGTATAACAGGCATCATTGGGAAAACGTCAAAAAAGGTCTTTGAGAACCTCAAAATATGTAAATCCGTCAAAATCTTGACATCAATTTTTTTCACCATCTTTTTATAGTAAACTAATAAACATATCTAGTGAAAGTAGCTTAAAGGCTGGAAGTTGAAATTTTCCCAACTTCAAAGACTATCTCAATTTTTAAGAAGAGCAGCTATTTGTAAGAATGTTTGTCTCGTACGACGAGTCAAAATTTGTAGTATTCACGCCTAGATGGTCTCTGTATTAATAATAATGTAATATTATTCCCTGTATGCTTGTATTGTTTAAGTAAGATTATTCATATTACATGCATATTATTGTTTATTTTTTCGAATTGCGCCTTTTCTATTGAAAAAATAAACTTTAATATCAGAATTTTGGGGATGGAACGGATTATTTGTTTTCATATTAATTTCAGTGCCAAAAATGGCTTCGCAATGGAGTAAAGCGCTATATGAGATCAGTGTGGGAAAGCAATGTGAGTCTCTTCTGTATTCATATTCAAATGAAAATGAAATAATTTAAGATATGGCAACTCCTGAATCGCTTTTGACTGTCTTACGTAAAGTTATATTACATGGGCAATTGTTTCATTAAAAATTGTTATAGACGATGAGGGACTGATTTTAAAATTTCCTAAATACGCTTTTGTTCTTCTGTATACTGTGTATATTCTTTTTTAAAAATTAGTAAAATTAACAAAATTGTACTTATGGTCCAGAAGATACTTACTACTCATACATTTCTGTTTTCTTAAGAAGTAAGAGTTGTGAATGTAATTTGAAGATACTTTAATAAGTTAATATGTTATGTAAGAATAAAGTTGAGTAAACGTTTAATAAACAAACAACTTTGTAGACTGTAGGGAAAATGAAAAAAAATCGATTTCAAGATTTTGACAGATTTGCAAATATTGGAGTTCTTAAAGTCCTTTTTGGACGCTTTTCCAATGATGTCTGTGTGGGTATCCGTGAGAAGGTGTGTATCCAAAAGTTTATGCGCACACTGCAGGCCACACTATTTGATGAATCAAACTCATATCTAGAATCTCCATGTAATGTGATTCAAGACATCGCGATGGTGTGGCACCGGCGTGATGCAAAAGTTTATGCGCACACTACAGGCCACACTATTTGATGAATCAAACTCATATCTAGAATCTCCATGTAATGTGATTCAAGACATCGCGATGGTGTGGCACCGGCGTGATGCAAAAGTTTATGGGCAATTGCAGGCCACACTATTTGATGAATCAAAATCATATCTAGAATCTCCATGTAATGTGATTCAAGACATCGCGATGGTGTGGCACCGGCGTGATGCAAAAGTTTATGGGCAATTGCAGGCCACACTATTTGATGAATCAAAATCATATCTAGAATCTCCATGTTATGTGATTCAAGACATCGCGATGGTGTGGCACCGGCGTGATGCAAAAGTTTATGGGCAATTGCAGGCCACACTATTTGATGAATCAAAATCATATCTAGAATCTCCATGTAATGTGATTCAAGACATCGCGATGGTGTGGCACCGGCGTGATGCAAAAGTTTATGGGCAATTGCAGGCCACACTATTTGATGAATCAAACTCATATCTAGAATATCCATGTAATGTGATTCAAGACATCGCGATGGTGTGGCACCGGCGTGATGCAAAAGTTTATGGGCACACTGCAGGCCACACTATTTGATGAATCAAACTCATATCTAGAATCTCCATGTAATGTAATTCAAGACATCGCGATGGTGTGGCACCGGCGTGATCCAAAAGTTTATGGGCAATTGCAGGCCACACTATTTGATGAATCAAAATCATATCTAGAATCTCCATGTAATGTGATTCAAGACATCGCGATGGTGTGGCACCGGCGTGATCCAAAAGTTTATGGGCAATTGCAGGCCACACTATTTGATGAATCAAAATCATATCTAGAATCTCCATGTAATGTGATTCAAGACATGACATCGCGGAGGTGTGGCATGGGGGGGGGGGAGGGGGTTAAATATATTAATTCAGAAATTATAAAATGATTATAACAATCTTATGAAAGCATAATTAGTTTACGAATATACAGCTCTAAAAACTTTAAACTCATTTTGAACACTATTATGGACCTCAGGTAAGGGAATCGTTTTTTTTTAAAAAAAATTATTTGTTCTCATATCTTATTTACTTTACCATAGGTAAAGTATAATGATTATCAAAAAAACTCGATTTCAAAATTTCAATAGATTTACAAGTTTTGAGATCCTTAAACTCCATTTATGACGTACTTTGTGTGTGTGTGTGTGGGTTTTTTTTCCTCACAACTGTAACCCTGCTATGAGGGAGTATATTTAAGTTCACACGTATCACACAGGGTACAACGTGTATGCAACAACAAAGTTATTATTATAAATAAGAATGAATCATACAAAGTAAGTATAACTATGAACTAGGTATAAAGAAGTATAAATAGTATTAACTATGAGTAAATTTAGTACAATAAGTAAAAGTAATTATAACATACAAACATTAATTTAACAGTTAATTTACATACATGTTTAACTAAACTAAAATAATATATACAAGTAGTATCAAAAAATGTGTCGGTAGAGCATGTGTGTGTGTGTGTGTGTGTGTGTGTGTGTGTGTGTGTGTGTGTGTGTGTGTGTGTGTGTGTGTGTGTATGAGTGTGTGTGGGAGGTGTGTGGATTTATAGGTAAAAGAAAGTAGACACGCAACTTTCCGCATAGTTTTGATAGATCAAATTCATGACGTACACCAAAAATGTTGCCTATATTGTTTATAGACATTATTGTATTATGTAAAGGCTTTTTTGTCCCAAAATGTATTTAAGTCGATATATTTGTCTACCAAAAAACGTAGCCTAGTGTTGAAATTGTAGGATTATTATGAAACAAATAGTTGTATTAATTAAAAAAAATCAATAATTTTTTAATAACAAAATATGGTCTGTTTTGTAATAAAATATATTTTTTGTTAATTATAATTGATTATGAAATACTGTGGGCACGATACAGTTTACACCATTTGTAAGAACACAATGAAATTATGCCAAGAAATAGTAACTTATGAAACGATGTGCTAAATAGTTTACTGTTGAAATTGAATAATTTGAAATGGGCGTTATGGTACATTTAATAATTTCAAGATAATGTTTTTTCTTTCACGATTTATGCAATTCTTGATTGTTTGGTATTTACTCATTATTAGAATAAGGGAAAGAAATACCATGTCTCTACACAAAACAAAAGATCTTTTTTAATTCTACCGAAACGTAACGTAACGTAACGTAACGTTTTTACCCTGCAAAAAGATCTTTTGTTTAGAGACTTAATGTTTCTTAACCTCATTTTAATTCATTTTTTCTTTTTCCAATATTCAATAAAAATTTTTAAAAAAAATTCAATTATCGTAATAGTTACTATAGATCTTAAAGCTGATCTTCACATTTTTATGAAAACATAAATATGTGCATTTGTTTACATTGGCTTAGAATATTTTATCAGAATCGACTCAAACAGAATCGCTATTTAAATGTTTAACACATAATATTTAAGATTCTTTTATGAGTTAATATGTTATATATGAATAAAGTTGAATGAACTTTTAATAAAATCCTCTCGAATCCATTAAATGAGAAGAAATGAATTGATAAATTCATTCAGGAATTATAAAAACATAAAACAATCTCATGAAAAAATAATTATTTTATAAAGTATATATATATATATATACAATATACAAGTTCACATAAGGGTTACTGAGGATTTTGGTCATAAAATATACAACTCCTGATCATCAGCCGACGTTTCGCCAAAAGTTTTGGCGCCGAACAACTTATGGCGAAACTAGGGCTGATGATCAGGAGTTGTATATTTTATGACCAAAATCCTCAATAACCCCTTATGTGAATTTGAAATATCAGTGGTCGAGAAACTATATCAATATATATACAAGATTTCACATAAACACGGGGAATAACAATCAATAATCAAATCACAATATGAAGTGGGGGAAAAAAGACTAAGATCTTTTAACCGTAACAAGTGGTTTTCATTAGAGTCAAAAACCCGTCAGTTGGGTTTTTTACTCTGATGAAGACCGCTTGTTACGGTTGAAAGATCTTAGTCTTTTTTTTCTATTCCATGTTGTGGTTTGATCCTATGTATATAATGAATATATATACATCATATATATATATATATATGGAATTAAAATGTGCAGCAGTTTCTGCATTAAGGCCTTTCTGCTGATAGTCTCGATTTTTCTTACTAACTTTCGATGTACTGGAGGTAATTTACATATAAAATGGGCCAGAGATATGTCAACATGACAAACAAAACTATTAAGAAAGCATGTATAAAAAACGACTTTATTAAAATATCACATGTTCAAAAACAGACAAGCTTTCGGCCATCATAGGTCATCTATTATTAGATTTCGTTTTTTATACAAGCTTTCTTAATAGTTTTGTTTGTCATGTTGACATATCTCTGGCCCATTTTATTTGGAAATTACCTCCAGTACATCGAAAGTTAGTACGAAAAATCGAGGCTATCAGCAGAAAGGTCGTAAATGCAGAAGCTGCTGCACATTTTAATTCCATTTGTTTAGAAGAAGACCTGCTGCCCACTTATACTAATATATATAAATATATATATATATATATACCATGATAAACGAAAAACGGTCCGGCAGGACAAATAACAATTAAAATAAGCAGTGACACATAAACAGAAACACAACAAAGACTCACTTTTCAATATTTCGACCGTAATGGCGGTCGAAATATTGAAAAGTGAGTCTTTGTTGTGTTTCTGTTTATGTGTCACTGCTTATTTTAATTGTATATATATATATATATATATATATATATATATATCCCTAAAAACTAAAAACTCAACTTGGAATCAATTTTTTTTGTTTTTTGTTTATTGTTTTGGTCTGTTCAGTTATGTTGAGTCTCTGTCCTTTCTGTCCTGTCTGTAGTAAGTCCATTGTGTTTTCTAAGCTGTCAGGTGTAATTTGTATTATTTAAATAGTGCTTAAGATGTTCTTTAAATCTTATTTTTAGGGTTCTTCCCGTCTGTCCAATATATATTTGGTTACAATCAGTACATTTTAATTTATATACTCCGCTTTTTTTCATATTTATTAATTACATTTTTGGTTGAGAAAGCTGGGATGTATTGTGTTAACTAATTCCTGATCGCAGAAAGTTTGTTTGGGGTTAACCTTTTCCAACCGGTTTCTATCTCATTCCTGTATTCCCTTGTGTTCAGATTCCAATATCCGAGTTAACACACCTTTGTGGTTTTATTATAACTATATTACCCATCAGTATGCCAGGACTCGGTCAGTTCTTCAGGTTCAAGTTAAACTCTCATTGCCAACGTTTTGGTATTTTATTTAAAACCTTTTTTATAAGAAAAAGTATAAAATGTTTTGAAACAGAAAAAACAAGTATTGCATTAAAGATTATTTTATAAAGATAAATAATCTTTTACTTAATACTTAGTTTATCTCCTTTACCTCTCATAAAGACGGTTTAAACCAAAAATTAGAAACTGTAAGTGTGCGTTTTTAATTAAATTAAGTTTAATTTAATTTCTATATGTTTGTTTATCTACATTGAACTTTATTAGTCCACTTTGGATCGTATTTTTATAAAAAATGTGTATATTTATATATAATTTTATGAACTCATTAGACTGATTAGACATATTATGCGTTAATACAGGTGACCTGCAAATTATTTTTGATTACTTATTTTTACATCACTTTCAATCTTATGTAAGAAATAAAAAATTTATGAGTACTGAAACGTTCATAGAAAATATGCTACAATTAGTGGTTATGCAAGGGGAATATTGCGGCGTTTTGGATTGACCGGTGGAATGATATAACGAAATGTTACTGTCCAGAGTTAATGCGAGCGATTATTGCTTGTTAAGAAACCAGTGTTGGGTGTAAGGCTAAAGATTCGTTTAACTTTGCTAATAGAAGCTTTTTCTCAGTCTGTGAAACGTATCCGCCTCTAGAGATGCCATGCAAAAATTCTACATAGATATTTAGTTGCATACAGATCAAAATTTTTAATACTAAACCAATCAACACCAATAACACATAAAAGTAACGATAATTAAATCAAACATGATTGAATCAGTTATATATATATATTTGTGTATTTTGGGAGCAGACCTTCAATCAAACATGTTTCATTAAAAATTATGCTAATTTTAACTTTTGTTCTTTTCCGAGTTGATTTTTCAAGTTTTCTCACTATGGTATATTTATATTTTACCAAAAAGGTGGAAATCCATAGTGAGAAAACTTGAAAAATTAACTCGGAAAAGAACAAAAGTTAAAATTGGCATAATTTTAACTTTTGTTCTTTTCCGAGTTAATTTTTCAAGTTTTCTCACTATGGATTTCCACCTTTTTGGTATATATATATATATATCATGATAAACGAAAAACGGTCCGGCAGGACAAATAACAATTAAAATAAGCAGTGACACATAAACAGAAACATAACAAAGACTCACTTTTCAATATTTCGACCGTAATGGCGGTCGTCCTCAGGAGAAGAAGTGAATTGACGGAGGGACGACAGTCAACTGAAGAACTCACTGGGTGAGGGCTAAAGCAGTGCTGCCGCAAAGGAGACAAATAAAAAAGGAACTAGGAAGTCGAGAGCAAAAATAAAAAAAAAAGTTTTTGAAAGGTAGAAAAAGGTTAAGAAAAGAAAAAATAAAGAAAATATATAGAACAATTAAAAAAAAAATAAAAAAAAATAAAAAATTAAAAATAAAAAAATATAAAAAAAAATAAATAAATAAATAAAAAATATTAAAAAATAAATAAATAAAAAACTAACGATTTAAATTCAAGCCAGGTTTCGAGCGTGCCCCCAGGAGCCAAATGTGGGCTTCCTCAGAAGCTTTTAAAGTAACTTGTCTGTTATCACTGGGGACTTGTTTAAGAACTTGGACTGTGAAACAATCATTGAAACTGAGGTGGTGGGAATTAGCGTGAGTGGCGACAGGGAGACTGCTGCGTTTACCAACCGAAAGCCTGTGATTATTCATCCGAAGGTTCAGCATCGTAGATGCTAAACCAACGTAAAAAGCATCACATTGGGTGCATTTCAAGAGGTAAACACAGTCAGTGGAGATACAGGAGGAAGGACTGTGAATAGGGTAAGAATTAAGATTAGTTAGAGACTTAAATGAAGACCCAGAATCAACAATGGGACAGGTAAGACATCTCCGACGTCCACAACGTTGTAGGCCACCGCTGCTTTGGGGATTCTGAATAAGTTTGCCGGCCCGGTGGGAAAAAATATTTGAGAGATTGGGGGCTCTTCTAAAGGAAATGCGGGGCAACTGGTTAAAAACTGAAATGGTAGAGGGGGAAGAGGAAAGGATAGGGTAAAGTTCTTTAATAAATTTTCTTAATTTATGGACACCAGGGAAATAATTTGTAAGAAGCGAAGCAGTAGTAGTGGGGTCTCTTCTGTTATTAGTGGAAAAGTTGACATTGGCAGGGATGATTCGGCTATTGATTAAATTGGGGGGATAACCACGCTGAGTGAATTTGCATTTAAGTTTTTGAAGATTGGTTTCCCGATCTTGGATATTATTACAGAGGCGATGAAGACGGATTGAAAGAGACCGCGGGATAGATTTTTTAAATCCGTCTTCATCGCCTCTGTAATAATATCCAAGATCGGGAAACCAATCTTCAAAAACTTAAATGCAAATTCACTCAGCGTGGTTATCCCCCCAATTTAATCAATAGCCGAATCATCCCTGCCAATGTCAACTTTTCCACTAATAACAGAAGAGACCCCACTACTACTGCTTCGCTTCTTACAAATTATTTCCCTGGTGTCCATAAATTAAGAAAATTTATTAAAGAACTTTACCCTATCCTTTCCTCTTCCCCCTCTACCATTTCAGTTTTTAACCAGTTGCCCCGCATTTCCTTTAGAAGAGCCCCCAATCTCTCAAATATTTTTTCCCACCGGGCCGGCAAACTTATTCAGAATCCCCAAAGCAGCGGTGGCCTACAACGTTGTGGACGTCGGAGATGTCTTACCTGTCCCATTGTTGATTCTGGGTCTTCATTTAAGTCTCTAACTAATCTTAATTCTTACCCTATTCACAGTCCTTCCTCCTGTATCTCCACTGACTGTGTTTACCTCTTGAAATGCACCCAATGTGATGCTTTTTACGTTGGTTTAGCATCTACGATGCTGAACCTTCGGATGAATAATCACAGGCTTTCGGTTGGTAAACGCAGCAGTCTCCCTGTCGCCACTCACGCTAATTCCCACCACCTCAGTTTCAATGATTGTTTCACAGTCCAAGTTCTTAAACAAGTCCCCAGTGATAACAGACAAGTTACTTTAAAAGCTTCTGAGGAAGCCCACATTTGGCTCCTGGGGGCACGCTCGAAACCTGGCTTGAATTTAAATCGTTAGTTTTTTATTTATTTATTTTTTAATATTTTTTATTTATTTATTTATTTTTTTTTATATTTTTTTATTTTTAATTTTTTATTTTTTTTTTATTTTTTTTTTAATTGTTCTATATATTTTCTTTATTTTTTCTTTTCTTAACCTTTTTCTACCTTTCAAAAACTTTTTTTTTTATTTTTGCTCTCGACTTCCTAGTTCCTTTTTTATTTGTCTCCTTTGCGGCAGCACTGCTTTAGCCCTCACCCAGTGAGTTCTTCAGTTGACTGTCGTCCCTCCGTCAATTCACTTCTTCTCCTGAGGACGACCGCCATTACGGTCGACATATTGAAAAGTGAGTCTTTGTTGTGTATATATATATACATATATATATATATATAAAGATTTCACATAAACACATGAAATAACAATCAATAATCAAACCACAACACTACAGGGACGAAGAAAGGAAAAAGATGACAGAACTAGGAGTAGGTATCGCACATGGTATTCATCGATAAAAACATTTCCTACTTATATATAAGTAGGAAAGTATCTACTTATTTATATCTAGGTATATAAATATATATCTACCTACAAATGGTATAGGGCTAAAATAAATCTGGGTTTGATTAGCCAATCAAGTTCAAGCCAAATTCTCAATCTGGATATTTTGGTTTTATTAAAACTCATTTTTCTAGTTCTACAAAATCGAAGAAACTAAATAAAAAAAATATATATTTACTAATGATTCCATACAGATAATTATTAACACTGAAACCACAGTAAAAAATCAGGAAAAAACTAAAATCTTTCAACATAACAAGCGGTCTTCGTCAAAGTCAAATCTCAACTGAGTTATGGCTGTTGACTCAGTTGAGAATTGACTCTGACGAAGGCCGCTTGTCACATAGTTTTTTCCTGATTTCCTGCTGTGGTTTGGACATTGCAAATAATTATATGTTTTTTTACAGAAATAAGTGTAAATCTATTTAAAACAAGTACACGCAATTATAGAGGTAAGAATATTGAAAAATGAAAAAAACTATTAACATTACATTACAAGAGCAATAAATATTAATATGAAATAACTGTGTTTGCACAACGAATCATTATAATTTTACAAGTTTTCCCACGGGTAATACATGAGTAACCATGAAACAAATTTCCACTCAAAATTACTAAATTAAAATTAAATACTTAAATTACAGAAATTAACTATACTGTAATAGCAACCTGTTTTGAAATCATCTTAATGCACTTGAATAACACTATTGAAAATTGCTATGTGAGTTTTATAAGTGGCGGAAGTCTAACCTAATGGCGTAACTAAAATAAAACTAGTTTTATAATCAATAAAAGTAAATAAACTTTATGTAAGAAACTTACAATGTTTTATCAAACATTTCTAGTGTTATTCTTTTCTGTTTATGCTGTTATTTATCTGTAAAGGTTGAATGACTCTTCTGAGAGAGCTGTAGTCACTGTAAGCATCTTTTTAACTTGAAGATAAAACTCGGTATATTGTTTATATTGTGGATTCACTGAGCAGGAATGGTCGGTAGTTTTTGTTCAATTTCTATAGAACACTAGCAGATGTGCCCGTCTTTGACGGGTATTTTATAAAAATTTAGAGAGAATACACGGTATTTCTCGGAATAGTCCATGGTATACATGGAATAGTCGGTAGTTTTTGTTCGATTTCTATAGAACACTAGCAGATGTGCCCGCCTTTGACGGGTGTTTTATAAAAATTTAGAGAGAATACACGGTATTTTAAAATATTATAAGAAAAATTATAGAATAGGAAAAAATATATTTATTAGCACAGTGTTAAGTAAGTGCCTCTGTATACAGCACATTAGCTATCTGTTCTTCACGTGCATGGGAGAACAGAGAGTTGGAACCTTTGACTTTTGAGCAGGTAACATACTGTTGACCATGTGAGAAAAACTTTGTCTCACTCACTTTAATTCCTGCCGTAGACATAGTTTGGTCTTGCGACTTATTAAATAACATTACGGTACGGTAATTTTTGTAAGGGTCGATTCAGTTTCTCTAAGGTATGAAACGTAAAGATAACTTGAAATGAGTCAGTTCTAAGCAATTTACAGACAGAACCTTTGTTTATTTTTACAGATGTTTGTTGTTTTGTTTTCTAACGACCAATTGTAAGGCTTCCACCTTTTAGCGCTGTTCTAGAGGAGGAAATTGTGGCTCATTTGTTATTTGGTACCCATTTTAGTAACGCGCGATCGATATTACCTGTTGATTATACATTAGAAGTCTTAAATTTTACCTACTCAAAGTGTATTTGAAGTAGGGATCTTTTACGAGTCTGATATCATACAGGCTAGAGACTTACGGTTTAACGTCCTTTCCGAGGGATGACGTGCTCAGATTTATTCATCTCTCTTGTAAATAAATCAAGGGGCAGGTTGGTATTGAACCCCGGACCTACCAGTTCAGAGATGAGTACGTTAAAACTGTGCTAATGTATAGAATATGTCCTTAAGAAAGCACACTATAAAGTAGAAACGTCGGTTCCGAGCCTATATGATACACGTTCAATACCTCTTTTTAAATACTAATAAAGTTTTGACTAGATAGCAAGTGTTATTTTCATGTATAAAAGTTAGACTCGTGTTTACGTGCTCGGTGATTTTATGGTGTTGAAAAAATAATTCCCTGTGGAATAACTTATATCACTTATAAACAGTTTATGGCTCAAGTTGACTCACCATACCCCACTATCAACATTTCAAGAGTTAATGAGCACTTACACCATTTTTTACACAAAAATTTTGCTCCATTATTTTTAACCAAAAAAATCACTGAAAGCGCTAACACATTAGAAATAAATTGAATCATTAATATTTAATAATTTTTTTGATAAATATATAAAGTAAATAATTTAAGTTTAATTACCATTAGTGTAGGAATTTTAAATTTATTTTACCAGTCAGTAATCTTTTGAGTTTTTTTTGGTCTAAGTTTCCCATTGTTTACACAAGAATTAAGAAAAACTCCCTGTTTTATTCTTTTTAACAGTAAAAAATCCCCGAGGAAGCAGACACCCATCTAACCTGGTTAACCTCGTTTGGCCTCTTACATCAGACCAATACATGTTACATATATAGTTAAAACTGTATTTAGTCAAAATTTTGTATTCAGAGTGTACAGAGCGCGCAAAATTCAAAAAGTGTTCTACTTTTTGACCATACTGCTTTTTCTCACACCTCGTACACTTAAACAATCTTTACGTCCCCTGATCAATAATCAACCCGTTAACACGATTCAGTTATGCTAATATTGATACCAATTATTAAACAGACCACATTTCTCAATTATTGAAAAAGGCCGAAAGGTATATTATAAATATGGAGCCTGAAAATCACAAAAACAGATAATAATTATAATTAAAATATTGATTTCTTTATGCATTTAAATTGTTTTGATATTGTTGAAATGTTGTATATAAATTTTTAATTTGAATTAATTCAAAGGATATTTTGATTAAAGAAATAAAATACATAATCAGGACGATAATTTTTTTGGCATTTCTATTTAAAAACGTTAAATCCTTTGCTATAAATTGTTCTATTCATCTTGGGATAGTATGTTTGAAGTAGACTATTCACTCATAAATAAAAAAAATTCTGTTCTATAATCTGTGGTAACCTCTCACCTCCTATATATATGTTCGTATATCATTATATTATGTTAGATTTTTTTTCGTTTATTAACGGTAATAAAGTATAATAATTTTAAATTACAATTTTTTATGTAAGTGACTCACCTTTAACAATTGACTAGCTAGTCAAGCAAAAATTAAGGTGTTGTATTAATCGTAAACGAAGTAAATAGATAAATCTATTGGATAAGAGGAAATATAGTAATATTCAAACGTTGAATAAAAATTTAGAAGGGAATCATGTATGACTTGGAGTAGAGTCATACATGATACGTAATACTCGTAGCGTCATACTCGCGTAAATACAGAAAGTATGTGAAACCTTGTGTAGGTTTTCACTCTGTTAGAACTCAAAAACTGCTGATCCCAAGCTTGTATTTCGTCAGGCACTCGTCAAAGATCCCTACTTCAATAAAAATGAGACATTGAAGATGAAGAGTGACCGAAACATCGGAAAAGTAGTTCATCTATAACTTCAACCGGTGACAAATAACAAATGAGCTTAACTTTTCATACCTACAACTCCAATATACATGAAAGTTGGAAAATGCTGATGATGAATGGGAAAAATTTTGGATACATATTTTAAAGACCAATAATTGAACAACAATGAGTTTCAGTTTAATTTATATTATACTTCTGTTACAAAGTATATAGGAAATGAAGTAGCAATTTTAGTATATTTTTTTTTATTAAATAATATAGGTTACACTGTCAGCAGGTATGCTGAAATGCCTTTCTAATTGATATTCATTATACATGAAATTGTAGTCGATGTAACCACAAATACAACAAATAAAAATTTATTGATAACACTGCGTTGAAAGAAAGAGAACTAGGAAGTTAAGTACCTCTGAAAGTGATTAAGCAGCACACTACAACACAATTTCGTCTAACTTAGTACCACTGAGAGAATAAAAGAAA
The DNA here is from genome assembly GCA_026182355.1 of Hermatobates lingyangjiaoensis. Lineage (NCBI taxonomy): Eukaryota > Metazoa > Arthropoda > Insecta > Hemiptera > Hermatobatidae > Hermatobates > Hermatobates lingyangjiaoensis. Next base: position 311,208 of record JAPFBL010000060.1, read on the forward strand.
CTTCGCATCATCAGTAAGCATCACAGTTTTGATAACAGACGTGCGGTTTTTTTTTTGTAAAATATTTAACATTTAGGGATAAAATTATTTATAGTTTAGTTATTTTAGTTAATATTTAGTATAATATTTTGCCCGATAAATTAAGAACTAACTTTCTATTTTTATTTTGATTCCACAGGCTCTTCTTAATTATGGTTTGAAGTTTTTTATTATGTACTTTTGAAAAATTTGTACATACATTTGAACATATTATTAAAATTGATATAGTTTCTCAACCACTGATATTTCAAATTCACATAAGGGGTTATTGAGGATTTTGGTCATAAAACATTCAACTCCTGATCATCAGCCGACGTTTCACCAAAAGTTGTTTGGCATTTTCAAGGCTAAAAAACAATTTATTAAACGACATGAGTAAAGCAAGATAAATACATCATCAGACACCATCCAACAGAAAACAAACGACACAAACAACAATTATAGTACCCAGAGAACCACAAAAGTATCATAAAATACCTAAAATAATACGCAATTAGGTTTAAACGACAAATGTCTGTTTTTTTAAATAATAATTATAATAACGCTAGGTATTTTATGATACTTTTGTAGTTCTCTGGGTACTATAATTGTTGTTTGTGTCGTTTGTTTTCTGTTGGATGGTGTCCGATGATGTATTTATTTTGCTTTACTTATGTCGTTTAATAAATTGTTTTTTAGCCTTGAAAATGACAAACAACTTTTGGCGAAACGTCGGCTGATGATCAGGAGTTGTATGTTTTATGACCAAAATCCCCAATAACCCCTTATGTGCATATTATTAAAGTTTATAACTATATAGAGTGTCTGGGAAGTTGTTTAAGATCTGTAGAAACTTTGCCCTAGGTTAGGTTGCAGTGGCAGTCCCACAAGGGAACACACGTAGGCCAAGCATTGGCCCTTTGTGATACCACACAATGAAGATTGATTCTACAGTGGGAGTCCTAAATTTTGCCTAACTCAAATGTATTTAGAGTAGGGATCTTTAACGAGTACCTGACATCGTACAGACTCGGGACCGACGGTTTAACCTCCTTCTCCGAGGGACGACGTGCTCAGATTTATTCACCTACCGCGTGAATAAATCGAGGGCCAGGTGAGGATTGAACCCCGGTCCTATCAGTTCAGAGGTGAGCACGTAACCACTGAGCTAGCCTGCCCCCCAAACTTTGCCCTATATAACTTTCATAATACGATAACTTAAAATGTTAAACGATTACAAAAAAAGAACACTTAGAGACAACATACAACTCACTTCGATATTTCGACCTTGTCGTCATTAGGATAAGAAAAAGAAGAAGAAGATGAGTTCTGCTTGGCTTATAAACAGCAATTCTTCTTCTTACCTTTTTCCCGGTGACGATAAGGTCGAAATATTGAAGAGAGTTTGTTGTTTCTACAGATACTTTTCTTCTAATCGTTTAATATTTTAATTTAACACACTGTTTCATTTTTTGAATGTATTAACATTTTATTGTTTTTAAACTTAAGGATCATAATTCAATAAATACAAGTAAATTATGGTATAATATAGTATTTTATGTCAAAACTGATTCTAACCTTAACCTGCTAATCTGGTGATTTTAGAAACATAAAAATGCGTATTAATTATTGCCCTTTTTTTTATTGTTTAAACTGATCCCTTAGCGGGTGATAACGTCAGCCTTTTATCGGCTTTTTGTTTGATCTTTTTCTACAGATTCTACATTGGGAGTCCTAAATTTTGGCTAACTGAAAAATATGAAAATTAAAAAGTAATTTAGTAACTTAACGTAATGATGTGTTGGAAATATAACTTATAAAAAAATAATACAATAGAAAAAAAATGGACTAACTTACAAAAGATTGATTGGTAACTTGAAATTTCATATTTTTGGGTCTTATTAAGTATAGAGACACCGGCTTGACAGAGGTGTTGATGACATCTAGCGTGGCTGACCCCACGAAGTCAGGCTTGTCGAGGTAGAATTCAAGGACTAAAGTCTTCGGGTGGATGCTTATTGCTTGGGTTTGGGTTCTTTGTTCAATTGATGATGAATCAGTGTCAACAGAATCTATGTCGCTCCACGACGACATTGCTTCAACATACAAATCTCTTACCTTGTTAGCAAGTATTGTATTTATTTATTTAATTTAACATACAGCATTATGAAATAATTTCAAGGTAATGGTATTTTTTCCCTGCCTACTGTTCTATAATACTTATAATGATCTGTTAACATTTATTTATTTTATGGGATTCATATATAACATTGAATATTGGAAGCAACATTCAAAATTTAAGTCCGTAGTATTACATTTTTTTTTCACTGTTTTCCTGCAGAACCTAAATGTTTCCTGGACGGAAATCAAAACAGTCCTTTGCAAAACTAGTGAGGTTTTTTAGTAAACTGCATAGTCAAGTGCAAGGATTGTTCTGATGAATATTAGTGTTTTAGACATCATAATCTTGTGTTAAAAGTGCCAATACTCAAAGTAAAAATTGCAACATTTTGAATGAATTATGATATATAATAGTATATAATGTTAAAACTGATTCTAATTTTAACCTGTTAATGTGGTGATTTTAAAAACATTAAAATGCGTATTAATTATTGTCTTTTTTTTTTATTCTTTAAACGGATCCCCTAGCGGGTGATAACCGTCAGCCGTTTATCGGCTTTTTGTTTGATCGGTGATTCTACAGATTCTACATTGGGAGTCCTAATTTTGCCTAACTCAAGTGCATTTCATGTAGGGATTTTTAACGAGTACCTGACATCGTACGAGCTCGGGACAAATGGCTTAACATCCTCTCCGAGGGATGACGTATTCAGATTTATTAAACTCCCGCGTAAATAAATCGAAGACCAGGTGGAGATCGAACCCCGGACTACCCAGCCCAGAGTCGAGTATGCTAACCACTGAACTAATCTGGCCCCTAATTTTTGTCTTAATATCAATATTGCTTAAGGAAAATTTCACAAAAATCTCAATATCGGCTGTAGAGTTGTTACATGGAAAAGAAAAATTAGGAAATTCTACCTGCCGTTGCACCAGTGCAGCAGTACTAGGTTTAACAGTGGATTCATACTTTCATTCAACATTTCCTAGTTTATGATATCTTTTTTTTTAAATAATTAGCTTTTTATTTATAATTAAATAATAATTTACTTACAACTTACTTTATAAAAATATAGATATTGGTGAATTGATAATTTCTTAGTTTTTTCTATTAACCTGACGTCTGAAAATATACGTACAGTACTTTTCACTACCATGTCTGGTATAGTAATATATATATATATATATATATATATATATATATATATATATGGTAAAATAAAACATCTTAAGGAACTATAACCTTTGACAATGTACATTATATTTAGCAGACATTTCATTCAGACAATGCGGGTTTAAACCACGAACCACTTAAGTTCTAAACACAAACATATAAGATTCATTTGACTATATTAGACTTTCTAGTTTTGTTCAATATCAACATATTAATATTTTAAATTGTTTTTAAATGCTTCAATGTAAGCAGATATACAAGGAATTTTAATAGAATTTATATTTAAGAAAAAAATAAGAAAGAAGAACAAGTCTTCACGAAAGAAGTGTATCTGCAACACTTATGTTATTTTTCGGGATAGAATAAAATACACCTTAAAAACGAATCTTCTTATTTAAAATGAAGTAAGCCTTGATTTATGATAATGTAATTACATATTTGCTTACAGTTTAAACTGTAAGACTGGTGTGGTGATACTAGCGTTAAGAAGAAATGTAACTATAATGAATTAGATATATTTATAGAATAAGACTACTCTTTAAAACTTTCTAAAGCAAGTTTATGTTAGATTAGGTTACTTTTGCGCTAGGTTAGGTTAGGCTACAGTGGATATTTTACGAAAAAAGACGCATTTGCTAAAGATGGATCTTTAATGATACCACAGAAAGAGCATTCTTCATTGGGAGTCCTGAATTTGGCATAATTTCAGGATCATAGAAATTTATTTTCTATATATCCTTAAGTGTATATATACACTTAAAAGATCTATTAAGTGTATTTAGAATAGAGATCTTTTATGAATATCTGGTTTCGTACAGGCTTAGGGAGATGCCTTTATGTCTTCTCTGAGAGACGACGTGTTTTTGTGTTTTTTTTTTATCTCCCGCATGAATAAATTGACAGCCAGAGTGGGTATTGAACCCCGAACCAGTCCTGAACTCAGTGTCGTATCAAAAAACATAAATCACTGGGCTTCCCTTATCCCCTAGGTTTAAACTAACATAGCATTCATATGCAATAAGCTGTTTACTGTTTTACAGTTTATATAAACTTTATAATGTTTTGCTTATGAACAATAAGCCTGTTTACATAAACAAATGAACGCAACTTACTCTAATGTTCATTATTCTTATATATAATTTGGAACTGAAAAATATTCATCTTCCAGATACGGTGAAAGATGTGGTTGTTTGTGTCCAAATGTTTCATAATTTAAGAAATGAATACCTGCTCTTATTCGATTTACTTTTACAATTATCGTTTTTCTTTTTAACATTTACAATTATCGTTTTTCTAGAATATATAACCGTCACAGCAGCACAACAAGCAGATTATTTTCACAATATCATTTGTACAAGCTAAAACGTGACCTGAAATTTCAACTTTATTCAAATTTTAATAAAGATCAAGAATTACTCGTATATTCAGTTTTTTTTTCATCAGGATTCAACAACAGGGTTTATAAGCTTTATTTTTAGACCATTGAACATTAAGAATATTATTGAGCATCTCTTACCATACAGGCTTTGAACCAGTGGTTTTAGGTTGTCTCTAAGAAAGGTCACATACAAGAGTATTCTATCTCATTCAGGAATCTATGAGAGCTATAATCTCAACCTCTAATGTGTTCACTCTAAATTCTATATTATTCCTCTACATAAGTATTTGTTTATCACTTCATTTATTAGTTCGTTCACTAACAAAAAAAAAGTAAGGAAACTCTCTATTGCTTTACTTCCAGCCTCAATGTATTGATGTACTTTCTCCATGTCCTAGATTTCTTGCTCCGAGTTGCAGCAGGTTTTTGTAGCAACTCACTTCCATTGTTCTGCAATCATCTTCCGTCTAGTTCCAATATTTGTCACATTTAGACATCTTCCGTTCAAAAACATTTTTTTTTAATTTCATTATCATTATCAGTTTTCATTATCAGCAAATATTATCTTGTCGTTAATTACAGCCATTCTTTTATTTATCAATACGTCAGATTTATCATAAATTTACAATCTGTAGAAAACAATAAGACCATCATGTTGCTGTGTCTTTGATTTTGATTAATGGGTTGTTTTAGTTTGGTTACTTTCACTCGGTTGACTTAACTGAGCAATTAGGAAAGCAGTTAAGTCTTCTAAGAAGTGTGGCACTTCTTAAGATGTTCGCAGGTTATCAATTAAGGTCATCTTCTGAGTAATTGGCCTAATGAATCAGTGATTCTAATTACAGCGATTATATAAATGACCAGTCAGTGATGTAATTTTTGTTTTTTTTTTTTGTTCGAGATTTTGTGTTGAGGCAATAGACGAATTCTGGGCCTGCAAAGTCTTGAGAAAGATGATTAACTGTTATACAAGAGAGGTATGAATATGCTAGAGTTATCCAAGAGCGAGTGGACAGCGTGGGCTGGTAACGTGCAGGTCGCGTAACGTGTTGGATAATGTTTGAGAGAGACAGAGCACACTGGGGGGGTGGAGTAGGAGGTTTACTCAGCCAAGGTCGGTCATTGGTCTCGCCAGAGATCGCTAAACCACTTCGACTGGAAAGTTCTCACGGCCACTGCCCTCTTCTGTAAACAACTTTCCCACAAAATTGTTAAAAAAAAAAAAAAGAAATTGAGAACAATATCACTCTGTAACTACTAAACTATATAAGGTTTAGGTTAGCTCAATGGTTAATATACTCGCCTCTGAACTGGCCACTGTTCACTGTTTTGATCCCTACTTGGCCATCGCTTTCGTTCATGCGGGAGGTGAATAAATTTGATCACGCTATCCCTCTGAAATGACGTTAAGACGTCGGTTCCAAGCCTGTACCATGTCAGGTACTCGTTAACAATCCCTACTCTAAATAAACTTCAATTAGGTAAAATTTAGGACTCCCAAGGTAATGAGGCTCTCCTATTACTAAAATGGGTGCCAAATAATAAATGAGCCACATTTCTATGGCTCATAAGAACAGCATTAAAAGGTGAAAGGGCGTTGGAAAACAAACAAAATATTAAAATATACGATAAAAAAAAGATTACGAAATCTTGATGATAGGCCAGTTATGATCTTGCAGTATCGTACATGATGCTAGTGTTGAACCTACTAGGATCGAATCTTGTTACAAACCCTAGAGAGTTTGTATCATTATATTACCTTCTCTGAGAGGATGTAAATCGTCTTATGTAAGATAATACATAGTTTTTACAGATCCCTTACTATAAGTTAGGTTAGGTTGTAGTGGCAGTCTCTCAAGGAAGCACACATAATACAAAGAACGTATTATGTACCTAAAACATAGTTTATGTACATAATACGTAGGTTTTATGTACATAATACAAGGAAGTACACATATAATAAAGGTGGTTTGTGATATCAAACAGTAAAGATTGATCTTATAGTGGTAGTCCTAAATTTTGCATAACCCAAGTGTTTTTAGAGTAGAGATCCTTTACGAGTGCCTGATATCGTACAGGTCCGGGATTGACGGCTTAACGTCCTCTCCAAGGGAAGTTGTACTCAGATTTATTTACCTCCCACGTCAATGAATCCAGGGCCAGATGGGTATCAAACCCTGGACCTACCAGTTGAAAGGCAAGCATGCAAAGCACGTTTTCATTGCTGAACTGAATGAAATATATACTGACACAACTAATAATAATTTTTCTGAAATATTTCATATATTCTGGAAGCAATTTGAGCTGCTTAAAGTATGACAGTACATAGTTTAAGAAAAAAAAAGAAATAAAGACTCGCCTTTACTTATACAAAAGCTATTAGGATTCCAAATATTTTTTTTTTAGGCTACCAATTTAATAAAAAAAATGTTGATTTTTATTAGTAAAAGGTATTTCTCAGAATTAGAAAACTATTTCTTCATGGATAGCTTATTACATGGAGATTACATAAAACGCATTGTATATAAATTAATAATTTTATCAGTATAATATCCCAGATTTAGATTAAAATCTTTAGTAAATTATAAAATGGCTCTCTTTTGAATAATTTAAAATCATATCATTTCATCATCTCGATGTTATTAACAATCTAGTCTTCCTGACTTTTACTAATATCAACCAGAATTGAAAACAACCTTTCACAATTCTAAAATAACTGAAACTTTTCAAAATCTTAAGAAACTTGTAAAAAGAACGGTCAAAGAATTAATGTTTCTTTTTTTATGAAATTTAATTACTCAGAGATAATATAGTAGCTATAAACTTGTTATGTAATGTTTCTTTTTATTTCTAATAATTATTATGTATATAATACCAGATAATTTGTATCATGGAGTAATATCATTTACACATTCGTCACATGCAATGGAAATATTAAATTGGTTAATAGACTTTTTAAATTTCTTCACAAAGCTGTAAAAAATATTAGTATTTATTATAGTTGATGAAAAAAAAGTTTTTTTTTTTCTATTTTTATATTGCTTGCTTTGATGTAACTTTAATATGAAATAAAGAGGCATACAAGTATTGCATTAGGGGTTATGAGGCCTTCTGAGTCCCAAAACGGTTTTGCAAATTAGTTTCTTTGTTGTTTGTGTATGTGTATGTGTGTGTTTTTTTGCTCAGTAGTACTCCTGCTAGCTGGGAGTTTATTTATTAATATATAAAACATTGTCACACTTGGTATAACATGCTATGATATTCTATTATATAGACTATAACAAATTTATAGATTACGCAATAAATTTACTTAAATATTAACATATTGACTTAAATCTACTGACCTATGGAAATAATTATTTACATTTTAAAAAATACATTCTAAATCAATTTTATTAATGAAATTCATAAAAGATTTAAAAAATCTGCTGAGACAAGTTTTGATCTGGCGTGTGTGTTAGTATATATTTGTATATATATATATATATATATATATATATATATATATATATATCATGAAAAAGACAAAGGTTGAGGAAATATTTATATTTATATATATATACGTATATTTGGGGAACAGTCCTTCATTTATACATGTGAGATTAAATTTTCTGCCCACTTTTGTCTTTATCAGTTTGTTAAATTGTTAAATAGTTTTAAAATAGTATGTATATATGTTCAAAAATCACCCTGTAGATGATCAAAGAAGACCGAAACGTCGGTAACAATAAAAAAATGGACAGCAAATCATATGGTGAGTTAATACACCTAGTTCCTAGAGAAATCAAAGTAAGACAACGAGATTTAGAAAAGAAATCCAGAAAACTGATAAAGACAAAAGTGGGCAGAAAATTTAATCACACACACACACACACATATATATATATATATATATATATATATACGTTGGTCCAACCATACCAACCATTGGTCTCCAACCGTCGCTTCACAAGTAAGCTTAGTGTCCCTATCTCAACTCTCCTGATGACAGTTCAACCGAAAATTAGAGACAGTAAGTGTGTTTGTTCCTTAGTTCTGTGTTTGTGATTCATCGTGACACGTTTGTTGTCCTTTTGAATCGTTTTCCTGTTTACAATATATATATTATATATATATATATATATATATATATATGATCAAACTACGATTGAAATGGGAAAAAAAGTCCAAGATCTTTCAACTGTAACAAGTGGTCTTCGTCTGAGTCAAAACCCAACTAAGTTGTTGGGTTTGGACTCTGACGAAGACCACTTGTTACGTTTGATAGAGTTTAAAAAATGTTGACCCCATGATTTACTCGGCAATGCTAACTGTCAAAACTTACTTCAAGTAACCAGAACAATTTATATGGTTCAAAAAATATAAAAAATTACAATTCTGGTAATAAAGACAAAAAAAACTCTGGCATTTAGGAAGATAACTACTTTTTAATCATTACTTGAAAAGTCCAAGTTTTTAGAAAATCATTTTCTATAATTTATAGTGAAGAGTCTACCAAATATTTTGAAAGATGAAAAACAGTTTTAGATGCACTGTCCGAGGAACATAATGATAGATAAAGGATTTTACAATATAACTATAACATAGAATTTGCTTATCCATTCGTGGTGACCTTTTGGGAAGTGGACGGTGCTAAATTTACTCCATGAAGGGTTCTCCACCCCTGTCTTAGGGAGTAGGAGCAATTTTTAATGTAGCATTTATCACCATTACTTTCTACCCCTCTAGGATAGTTGTAATAAATTAATGCATAAAAAATAGAAAGCAAATTATTTTTAGATGTTCATATTTTAATTCTAACGTAGTGCAATCACTTATTATGTGGTATTTACACATTGTAGTTATAATAATCAATTCATGTCCCATTTTGTCATAAATAGTCACAAATAACCACCAATTTTTCCCAGACCAAAATATACAAATATTACATATTTCCGTGAAATAACTATTACAATACGGAATTACAATAAATTCCGTGAAATAACTATTTTAGAAGGCTATGAAATTAAAAAATTAGTGCGCCATAATTCTTCTACTTGTGTACAATAGTAATCCCCAAGTGTACAACTTTTCTAAATTTATTTTTTTAAAAAAAGAAAAAAAAAGTTCTATTTTCTCCGTATTCCTATATTTGTTTATATTTCGTTATAGTTATCTGTGTTATATTTTCAATGTGTTTCCTACACTTAGTCCTAGAGCAAATGTAAAGGCTCAGCCTAACTTTTAGGAAAAAAAAAATAACAATGAAATGTACCTGCCTTCCAATATGAAACAGATGTACTCTATACCCTACCCACGTCCATCCTATTCCCAGTCAGTTCCACCAACCACCAACCACCAACACTCACCCTTAGGCGCGTATTCTCTTCGTTATTTTATTTTATTTTTATTTTGTACTATTTTTACTGTATACTATAGATAACTCTCTGGTGTCATTGTACTTTTCCGTTAATGCCTGAGGAAGAACACTACGTGTTCGAAACGCGTTGTTTATACCATTAAATTTTTATATGTGGAGACCATTTCATTAACTTTTTACCCTACAATGTTCATATTTTGTTTAGAAATATAATACATCTTAAGGTAGGGTATTATTGTTTCATAATTATAATTTATTCAATCAGATCTTTACGTTGAGGTAAATGACTATCTTGTGCTTTCTCAGACGTTTTTAAAGAATTTCAGTTTTAAAACACAGAGCGTCATTCATAGTGACAGTTTTAATTAATGCTTAGAACATCAGCCAATATACAATGTATAATGCTTAAAATCATTTTTTGAAAACCTTTAAATTTAACAGATTTAAAAAAAAGGAAGTTGCTAAAATTAATTCACGGTTTTTTTGTTTTCTAACCCTCTGAAACAGGATGAATTGTAAGCATATCTTTGATTATTTTGTCATCATGAAAATCAAAGAAAGCAATGAATTACATAACTACTAATAAAAACCTACATTTCAGTTTGTCTTATTGTCATATTTTTTCTTTTATAAAATTAAAATAAATATTAATCTATCAGGTAATATTTAATTATAGAATTTAATTAGCAACAAAAGTTGAATTATTGAAAACAGAACCCAATAAAATCATAACAATTGAATTATTATTAACTATCCATTTATTGTATTTTTTAATAGCTAATGGTAAATTAAAATTACGTAATATCAGAAGATATGAAATTTTTATTACTCCAATAATTTATAAGAATTAGAAACTAATTAGTTCGTATTAATATATTACTTGTGCAATCGGCTATAACGTGATATTTACTGATATTGGGGGATTTCAAAGATTAAGTCTCCACATATAAAAACGTTTAATAGTTTAATATGATAACTGACAACGCGTTTCGAACACTTAGTGTTCTTCTTCAGTTTTGCATCTGCACTCTTGAGATGTAGATCCCCTAGGATTGACAACTGAAAAATGCAGATGTTAATCTGAAGAAGAACACAAAGTTGTTAGTTTTCATTATTTTTTTTATTATTATTATTACAACTACCCAACAGGTAACAAGTAATATTGATAAGTGATAAATAACAAAATGAAATAAAGAGTGGAGAAACCACCCAATAGTGGTACTCTATATACATTATTCTGATCACTGGAAATCAGTTAGTATTGCTCAATAAATCTCGGGGCCAACATCTTTTTAGACTTTTGGTTGGGTTGGTAGGAATTTGGCGGGATGATAATTGCTGAATTAAAGGTTTTAGGTTGGAGGGTAAAGATTCATGAAATTTGCGGTATCGTGATTGGATTTTCTGGTGGATAAAAGGAATTTTTAAATCGTTATGAATTGTATCATTAGAAACATAAAAGGGAGCCTCTACAATTTTTCGAAGGATTATGCATTGGGCTGTTTGTATTCTTTGGATATACAAGTACGCTTGGATAGTACGCTTGGCTGATCCCCAGATTTTGAGTCCATAAGTCCAAATCGGTAAAAGTATTGTAGTATCTATTAGTCTTTTGTTGTGTAGAGTCAAGTTGATCTTTTGTCTAGAAGTCCAGATAGTATCTTATATCGTCTCATTAAGTCTTGTCGTTTCAGTCTTGTACGTGGATTCCACGTCAGTCGTTTGTCAATGTACATCCCCAGATATCGCACTACTTTAGCAATTGGGAGGGGAAAGTTATTAATGTAGTCTGGAGGGCAAGCTTGTCTTCTTAGTGTAAACGTAATATGGATTGATTTATCCGTGTTAAATTTGATTCTTTTCTTTTCACACCAAGATTCCAGATCTAGTAGATGTTGTTGGAGGAACTGAGTGGAACGTAAAAGATCTGAATCACATGATAGAATTGCTGTGTCATCTGCAAAGGTGAAAATAGTTGTTTGAGTATGGGTAATTTTCATTTTAAACTTGTGTGTGTGTGTGTGTGTGTGTGTGTGTGTGTGTGTGTGTGTGTGTGTGTGTGTGTGTGTGTGTGTGAGTGTGTGTGTGTGTGTGTGTGAGTGTGTGTGTGGAGACGATTGACATCCCCTAATAGTACGTAATAATTCTTACTATGTAATAATTAATACGTACTAGTAATACTAGTAATACTACTATACTTACTAGTAATAATTTCCCTAATAATTCTTCCAAGAGCCCCGAATTTTCTTTACCCGAAAGTTCTACCTAGACCATATGATGACCTATATGCCCTCACATTAAATTTTTCATTTTCCATTAAGAGCTAGTTTGAGGACTTATATTGAAAATGGATAATCCAGTTTAAACCCTTATTTACTATTTTCTCTATCTATTGTTGAATGTACCGGTGACTCTACATAAGAAAGTATATAGCAATTTTTTTTTCAATTTGCTTTTAAAATGTAAGATAATATATAGAAAAATATTTTTATACGTTTATTTTTTTTGAAATGTAATACAGTCTACGGTAGGCTATATTTGTTAAATTATTATAATTTGATTCAATTAGATATTTATAGTGAATTGTGTCTTGTGGCGTGAATAGTGTTCAGCTGGATCACAGATACACATTAGATAGATAGATACACTCTGGATACACAGATCAGACTGGGTAGAAATTTTATAACACTCAGAAAATCATTCAAAATAATTATAGGAAACCTTTGTATATGTGATAATACGAGTAGACTAGTTAAATTATTATACTTGTTCAAGTACATGAAGTTAGTACATGAAAGTTATAATAATTTAAATCTTTACTGATAATGAGCTGCTTACCCAAGTACTTATACCAATGAGAACCCTTCTCTCAATCTCCTTTCTTTGGAATCTGACTAACTTTAAGCACCTCATGTTTGATGAGCCAAACGAAAATGCTTTTGAAAAACCATAGTTTTAATAAATGGTTTATTTCATGTGATAAGCTTTCAACTAAAATGTTATATTACTAAGTTTTTCGTATACATTTCTGATATCCTTTAATAATTTTGCTGTCCATTTTGTACACTTTTTCAAACTTTAACAACGATTATTTGATTATATTATTTAAATACAAAACCTCCGGTCAAAACTGCAAATTATTATTACAAAATAATAAATTCATACAGAAATATATATATATATATATATATATATATAGGTGTGTTTTCTAATCGGGGTTCGGTCAATTTTCCAGGATAAAAAATCAAACTCTCGTTGCCAACGTTTCGGTTTTATTTAAAACCTTTTTCATAGGCCTACAAACAAAGGATAATAAGAAATCACATATCAACAATGTTGTTGATATGTGATTTCTTATTATCCTTTGTTTGTAGGCCTATGAAAAAGGTTTTAAATAAAACCGAAACGTTGGCAACAAGAGTTTGATTTTTTTATCCTGGAAAATTGACCGAACCCCGATTAGAAAACACACCTATTCTATCAAACGGTCGATATATTATTGAATCTGTTATATATATATATATATATATATATATAATATATATATATATAAAGATTTCACATAAACACGTGAAATAACAATCAATGATCAAACCACAATAAGAAATGGGAAAACAAGACTAAGATCTTTCAACCGTAACAAGCGGTCTTCGTCAGAGTCAAAAACCTCGTCAGTTGGGTTTTTGACTCTGACGAAGACCGCTTGTTACGGTTGAAAGATCCTAGTCTTGTTTTCCCATTCTTATTGTGGTTTGATCATATATATATATTGATAAAAGAATCGACCGTGGAACAGAAACAAAACCACAGTTTATCGGGACTCGGTCAGTTCTTCAGGTTCAAATTAAACTCTCATTGCCAACGTTTCGGTCTTTATTTAAAACCTTTTTCCTAGGCAGAAGCATAAATTTTGAAACAGAAAAACTAAGTATTACATTAGAAATTCTTTTACAGAGAAAAATCCACATACTATTTTTCTTTGTAAAATAATTTGTAATGTAATACTTAGTTTTTCTGTTTCAAAATTTATACTTCTGCCTATGAAAAAGGTTTTAAATAAAGACCGAAACGTTGGCAATGAGAGTTTAATTTGAACCTGAAGAACTGACCGAGTCCCGATAAACTGTGGTTTTATATATATATATATATATATATATATATATATATAGTTTTCTATGGGTTGTCCGGGGAAAGGAATATGATTCGATGCGATGTTTACCAATGGGAGTAGAGTTACAGGTCCAAGCGTAAGGTCCCAGTTGCCCGCTGCTCAGCAAATGTTTCAACCATTCTCTGGTTATCTTCAGGCAAGGAAATGGCCCAGACGTTGGTCCTTATATACAGTTTTCTATGGGTTGTCCGGGGAAAGGAATATGATTCGATGCGATGTTGACCAATGGGAGTAGAGTTACAGGTCCAAGCGTAAGGTCCCAGTTGCCCGCTGCTCAGCAATTGCAATTGGTGAGCAGCGGGCAACTGGGACCTTACGCTTGGACCTGTAACTCTACTCCCATTGGTCAACATCGCATCGAATATATATATATATATATATTATTCATTATGAAACACATTCAGGGTTGCCAACAATTCCGGAAACTTCAATCAGCCAGGTTAACAAGTATTTATTATTTTTTAGTTCACTTGCTCTCTGACGATATGTTGACGAAAGGCCTTAGAGCATTGTTTTACAAAATTGTTTCATTGTGGTAAATTAGTCCATCTATTACATCAAGTGTTATTTTGATTATTATTCATATATATATTGTGATAAAATGATATCACACCAATTTGTGATATTGGAAATAACCTATATATTTAACTTATATATTAAACATATCATAAATTGGAGTGAAGCAAAGGAATTAATTTTTGTACCTTCAGAAAGGAGGAGAAATATTATTGAAAGTGCACTCATAAAGAACTTCTATGCAAATTTAATGAACAATAGTCCGGGACTTTACAAACTAGATGAAATATTAATAAAAGAAATAAGTAAGCAGATCAAGACTCCTTCAATTATAGGAACTTTAAATTTAGATAGGGATGCCCCATCAATCTTGAAGACTTCAATCAATCAAGTTAACTTGTTATTATATTTTTTGTTTATTTCATTTAGCTCTCTGATGATGTTGTAACAAAAGGCCTTAGAGCATTTTAATTAATATATATTTGTTTATTGTGGTATTTAATTTATATATATATATATATATATATATATATGATCAAACCACAATATCAAATTGGGAAAAGAAGACTAAGATCTTTCAACCGTAACAAGCAGTCTTCGTCAGAGCCAAAAAACTAACTGAAGTTGGTTAGTTGAAAGATCTTAGTTTTTTTCCCATTTCATATTGTGGTTTGATCGATCATTGATTGTTATTTCACGTGTTTATGTGAAATCTTTTATATATATATATATATATATATATATATATATATATATATAGGTGTGTTCTCTAATCGGGGTTCGGTCAATTTTCCGGGATAAAAAATCAAACTCTCGTTGCCAACGTTTTGGTTTTATTTAAAACCTTTTTCATAGGCAGAAGTAAGAATTTTTTAATTAAGAAAATGAAATTTACATTATTTAAAGGAACAACAATGTTAACCGGACAAAACCTTCGACTAGACTGTTCTTTTAGCAAATAGTTCTTCTAGGAATAGTCTAGTCGAAGGTTTTGTCCGGTTAACATTGTTGTTCCTTTAAATAATGTAAATTTCATTTTCTTAGTTAAAAAATTCTTACTTCTGCCTATGAAAAAGGTTTTAAATAAAACCGAAACGTTGGCAACGAGAGTTTGATTTTTTATCCTGGAAAATTGACCGAACCCCGATTAGAGAACACACCTATTCTATCAAACGGTCGATATATTATTGAATCTGTTATATATATATTCTTACTTACATAACAGATTACTGATCTATGCCGTTAAACTAATAAAAACGATCTGTTATAAGTTTGCAATACACTTTTAAGAACTCATGAACTGAGAATTACTCCTGCATCACCATTCCATTATTTCATAGACGTTAACTCTTCCTTAGTAAGTTTTAATTGCTTGCAAACGTCTTACCTTTTTGTTCCATATCCTGCTTGACCGGATTTCGACCTTATCCATCTTCAAGAGCAAATTATATAAGTGGGTTTGATTTTTCTTTCTATATACAATCTTCTAACATCAAGAACGCTATCGTCCTTAATTTTAGAAATATTTTAATATTATTTTAGAAATTGATTTTTTATTAATATTTCATTTGTTTAATCATTTTGTTGTTGTTATATATTCTTATATTAGATATAAGAATATATTATATTATGTTTATGCATTTAGTATTAGATAATGTATAATTATTAGGTTTCTGAATTTTTAAGTGAATAACACTACGTTTTACTTTAACACACTTAGTACTACAATAAAATGATAACATTTGATCCACTTATTTCTAAGTTGGTAAAGATGACCTTAAGAAAGTTTGAATGTTGAAAAACACCCTTCAAATTTCCTGCAATCTCTTTTTTTCTACCATATTTTAATTTCTGTAAACCTTGAATGAGAATCTAAAGCTAACAGTAGTAAATGTACATAATATTATAATTATAATTATTAATTATTATAATGTATATTTTTATCATAATTATTTTACTCACAACAAACTTTTCTTATCACATTCTTCGAATGCTTACATATTATCATCTATCAAAAGTATTATTGTTTTCATTTCATGATAAAATTATTCTTTGCAAAATTCAATAAATGCCCATTATTTTATTTCAACACACTTCAAAATTGTAGAGTATTTTAATAAGAATATTGGAATAGGAATTATAATAGTAATATTCTTATTATATATAATAGAAATAAGAAGTTTGGCTTTTCTTTAGAGTATGATTCCTGATCCCAAATATGACCAATTTAATAAAATTATGGAATTTTGTAGTATTTAATTGAAATTATGGAATCATTATTGTTATTATAATCATATTATTATGTAATTATTATAATTATATAATAATTATAATTATTATTATTATCATAATTAATTACAATCAATAATTGTTGAACTTTTTCAATCGTGAATTTCTGTTGATTGTTAAAGGGAAGAAAAGTAGTTACATAGTGAGTTGAGTGCTGTGGATTAGTTTGAATACTGTTGTAAATATTGTGTGTGTGATGTAAGGTGAAGGAGAAGAAATAATTAGAAGGGTAGAAAAGACTTTATTGGGACGGTATTTACAGAGCGGTAACTTTGGTGTTGGCTAGTGGTGGTGGTGCTTCTTCTTGATCTCGACGTGGACAGGCACGTGCTTGATGACTTCATAAGGAACTGGCACCTTCACAGGCACTTTGACGGGGTAGTGGACGATCTTTTCCACAGGTACGGGAACCTTCTTTTCAACGTGAACTGGGTAGGGTTTTGGAACATGTACTGGTACTGGACGTTCATAAGGTACTTTTACTGGATAGTGTACTTTCTTTTCAACTGGAACTGGAACTTTTTTAACAACTGGGACATGATAAGGTACAGGTCTGTCGTATGGTACTTTGACTGGTACAGGGATGTGCTTTTCTACTGGTACTGGTACCTTTTTCTCAACATATACTGGGTATGGTTTGGGTACATGTACTGGGTAGGGTTGTTCGACAAATACTTTGACTGGGTAGGGTACCTTCTTTTCAACTGGGTATGGATGAGGGACTGGCACCTTTACAGGAACATGAACCTTCTTTTCGACAGTTACTGGGTAGGGTTTCTCGACGTGGTAGGGCACGGGACGCTCAACAGGGACCTTGACTGGGTAGGGTACTTCCTTTTCGACTTTGACGGGGTAGGGCACGGGCACTTCCTTGGTCACCGTGATGATCTTAGGCTCGTGGTGGTGGTGGTGGTGGTGATGGTCGTAGGAAGTACTCTCGGAGTAAGAGTCATCGTCGTCGTAGTGACCCACCCGGATGGCCGCAGCCGCTCCCACTAGAAGTAACAACGTCCACACTCTTAACCCGTTCATTGCACTGCCTGCTCTCTCCTCCGCAGCGCCTTTATACCCCATCCCCCTCTCAGTCAACCCTCCAGTTTCCCAACCATTTCCCGCCATCCTCACCTCTATCCACATCTAATTAGCTCCCTTACAATCAAAATACCCTCGGCACAACGCCACCCTCGTAACAAAAATATCATCATATCTCCAAATCAGGAATTTTCTCATTTGATACCAGCTCACCCTTTAAACACAAAAATTATTACAGACACCAACAAAATTATAAAACAACCTTCTCATATCAAGTTCCTGAAAGAATATTTAATTACTGAAAAAACGAACACAATCACAGACAATCACAATTACTTATTTGACATAATTAAAGAAAATTCTGCATTTAAAAATTGTTACTCTTTTTTTACCTAATTTTTTTGAAATCTGCAATTGTATAGTATTTACTCATACTGGTGTAAATAGATAACATAAAGTATCCACACAAAAGAAATATTGTGTTTTGTTTTTTAATTCAAACATCGCGTTTTCAACACTTTGTGTTCATCGTCAGGTAAACATCCAATGAAAGGAGTGTAGCCTAACGATGACTGCCTAACAGTCTAACGGACTGTTTGGTCCTCCACTCCTTCCATTGAATGTTTACCTGACGATGAACACAAAGTGTTCGAAACGCGTAGTTTGAATTAAAAAAGCATCTTTTATGTGGAGACATTATATTGTCCATTTACTCATTTTAATTTTTTATATTATATTTTTAATTGTTTAAATAAGTAATTATCAATCACAAAGATACTATTAAATCTATTGGTACTACTGTGTTTCACAGCATAAGATAGACATATATCTATGAATACAAACAGTAATTGGATAATTAGTTTATTCAATTGTAACAAACAATTGTTAGCGACAGTTAAAAACAATGCTTATAAATACAAAAGGTTAGTTTTCGAATTTCGATTGGAAAGTCAATACAGTGAATATAAATTAAAAAGTTGCTTTCTTGTAACTTTATTGTTTATAGTGATTATTAGCTAGAATAAGATGTCATAACAGAATTATAAATAAAATAATGAACAAACAAAAATTATATTAATTTAAAAAGTTGTAGCTCAAAAGTTAAGAAAATTGGGGAGCCAGGTTAGTTCAGTGGTTAACGTACTCGCCCCTGAACTGGTAAGTCTGGGGTTTGAACCACACCTGGACCTCAGATTTATTCACGCGAGAGGTGAATAAATCTGAGCACGTCATCCCTCAGAGAGGATGTTAAGCCGTCGGTCCCGAGCCTATACAATATCAGGTACTCGTTAAAGATCTCTACTCTAAATACACTTGAGTTAAGCAATATTTAGGACTTCTAATGTAGAATCAACAGGTAATGTGGCTCACCCATTACTAAAATGGGTGCTAAATAATAAATGAGCCACAATTTTCGCCCCCTAGAACAGCACTAAAAGGTGAGAGTTTTATAAGTGTGGGCGTTAGAAAACAAACAACAGCAAACAAAGAATTAAAAAATCATAGGTAAATACTTCAAAATGTGGAATGATTTAAAAGAACCTTGTGATCTGGTAAGCAAGTAGTACTTGTACTAATTCAGTCGGGCACTTATGTAATATGTTAACACAGTTAGTGAGAATAATCAGACGCGTACTCGCAAAAAAATGGTTTTTAGAACTACTATTTTGTGATATGAGTTTGTTCATCTATGGGGGGCAGGCTAGCTCAGTGGTTACGTGCTCAACTCTGAACTGATAGGACCGGGGTTCAATCCTCATCTGGCCCTCGATTTATTCATGCGGGAGGTGAATAAATCTGAGCACGTCGTCCCTCGGAGAAGGACGTTAAACCGTCGGTCCCGAGCATGTACGATGTCAGGTACTCGTTAAAGATCTCTACTCTAAATACATTTGAGTTAGGCAAAATTTAGGACTCCCACTGTAGAATCAATTTTCATTGTGTGGTATCACAAAGGGCCAATGCTTGGCCTACGTGGGTTCCCTTGTGGGACTGCCACTGTAACCTAACCTAACCTAACCTTGTTCGTCCATCCCCAGAGACAAGCCTAGCCATTATCGTGGAAGTAGAGTTTTCCTGAAGATGAATATCAGGATTTTTGTTGAGTATTCTATCACATTCCTGATGCTCTCAAAGCAACAGTAAGGCTTCTCACACAGCAACAGTGCTGGGGCCAAACCACAAGCAAAATTTATTGGAACCAAAGAAAACATCTTGCGTTATCCAATATTTTGCACACAATATACTTCATCTTTTATAGGGGTGCAACAAACGGATGAAAATAAAAATAAAATTCTAGTATTAAAAAAGAAACTAGAATAACTTTATAAATTTAGTTTGAAAGCTCATTTCATCTTAACTTACATTTCTCAGAAAAAAATGTATTTCATTACTGAAATAAAAGATTCAAAAATACATTCAGAATATCTATCCAAATTTTTCTTCTTGACTACTTTTTATGTCCTTTGTTGGATATCATTTTATAAAAATATGAATACCAAATATCATTACTGTTATTTTACTTCAAAATTCAGATAATAAACAAATAAACAACAAATGTGAAATCAATTATTGAAAGGTTGGTTGATATCTATGTAACATATTCAGATTTTATATAACTGATCTATAAGAATGATGAGTACAAAATTTGAGAATGTGTACCAATTTATATTTGTCATAAACGAAGTACACGTATATTGATTAATCAATAAAAAAGGCATTCAATTAATGTTACATTTTCAACTATATTTTTTGATCTATATCTTTTGGTTTATTATTTGTAATCCTGAAGTCAAATATTTAACATCTTCAGTAAACAATGAGTTTCCTTGAAGGATACATAGCGTCTTACAGTGTGTACCATACTTCTATATAGAACATTTGAATTTTGTTTATTGTTTTCTGTTCATGAACATCTAGACATTTTCACAAAACAATCCATCCGACAATCTTCACGCTGATTGATATTTCACGCTCTATGATGACAAACAGTTTGACTTTCAGGAAACACGCATTTCTGAAGAGGTCATTATTTATCACGGACAAGAAACTAGCAGGAAAAGACATTTGTATTCATAAGACAGCAACTAGTGAAAATAACATAGAGCAGGGTCAGGAAAAATAATGTGACACGTTTGTAGGTTTGACAAAAGGTAAATACAATAAAGAGACAAAAAACTGTTCGTTATTTTCAAAAAGTACTTCTATCATTTTGTTCACATTATTCTTTTGTTTCTTTATAATGCTATTAGCAATTGCATAATTGCCATTCTAACAAGGTTACAGTGACTGTGATCTTTGATCGATACTGTGAGATGCTAGAGATTTTTCTCAGACCAAAAGTATGATTCATATCATATTTTTTTTTTTTCATATCGTATATTTTTCTCAGACATGCTTCACGATCTGTTAAATATGCTTTCAACAGGATGGGGCACACTTCTCAACGTGTGATGGAGATTTTAAGGGCGATCTCAATGCGTGGTGACACTTTAGTTCTATAGTGAAACTATTATCTGTCTTTCAATATTCCTTTAGAATCTATTAAATATTTAATTAATTTAATAATTAATAATTAATTTAGAATCTTTTAATTTATTAAATTCTTTTAAAATATTAAAAAGTGTTTTCACTAGGGGGCCAGGCTAGCTCAGTGGTTACGTGCTCACCTCTGAACTGATAGGACCGGGGTTCAATCCTCACGCTGGCCCTCGATTTATTCACGCGGGAGGTGAATAAATCTGAGCGCGTCGTCCCTCGGAGAAGGACGTTAAACCGTCGGTCCCGAGCCTGTATGATGTCAGGTACTCGTTAAAGATCCCTACTCTAAATACATTTGAGTTATGCAAAATTTAGGACTCCCACTGTAGAATCAATCTTCATTGTGTGGTATCACAAAGGGCCAATGTTCGCCTACGTGTGTTCCCTTGTAGGACTGCCACTGCAACCTAACCTAACCTAGGGTCAAGTGTTAAATTAAGTGTTTTCACTTTTACATCAACTACAAATAATAATGAATAATAAGGTAATATAAAACACATATATTGGTTAGCCTAACAAAAATCTAATACCTGAGTAATTTATTTTTTATCTATTGCTAATTTTATCACTTTTAAAACCTTCTACTTTGACTGCTGTTAAGAGATTTTTTAAATTAGTTTTTATAAATGTAACAAACGGAGAAAACTTGAATTTTATTTAAAAATAAAATTTTTAACTAACGTATTTGACGGCATATAAGACGCAATTTTTCCCAAAAATTTTAGCTCGTAAAACCGCCTTGCGTATTATACGCAAAGTTAATACCTCCCATGGGCACCCGAGACACACTAAAACAGCTTACAATCAGAACTTTTACCTAACCGAACCTTAACTCTGAGCATTATTTCATTGCATATATTATTATTAACAGTACTACTTCCATTTATTTAAAAACAAATTATCGCTTTTATGATTTTCATGCATGTAATCTGCTGTCAGCCTGCTATCAAGAATTTATCTTTAAATATACTAAACAATTTTTTCCTGAATCTGACCTACCGAAATAGATGTCTTATATGACGTCCAATACGATAACTTGTTTACACTAAGGAATCAAATAGGGCCCAGGGTAGCTCAATGGTTAACGTACTCTCTTTTGAACTAGTTGGTGCGGGGTTTGATACTCATCTAGTCCTCGATTTATTCACGAAGAAGGTGAATAAATCTGATCACGTCGTCCCTAGGAGAGGATGTTAAGCCATCAGTCCCGAGCCTATACAATACCAGGTACTCGTTAAAGATCCTCTACTCTAAATACATATGAGTTTGGCAAAATTTAAGACTTCCAATGTAGAATCAACAGGTCATTACTAAAATGGGTGCCAAGTAATAAATGAGCTTCAATTTCCGCTCCTAGAACATTACTAAAAAGTGAAAGCCTTATGAGTGCAGGCGTTTGAAAACAAAAGTAATTAAGTAATCAAATGGGCAGACTTTCTTTTTATAGACTCTTTTCAGTTT
This sequence comes from Hermatobates lingyangjiaoensis, assembly GCA_026182355.1. Classification (NCBI taxonomy): domain Eukaryota; kingdom Metazoa; phylum Arthropoda; class Insecta; order Hemiptera; family Hermatobatidae; genus Hermatobates; species Hermatobates lingyangjiaoensis. The sequence continues at coordinate 334,267 of JAPFBL010000060.1, forward strand.
TCCCATAAATACACTTTACAATTTTATCAATACTAATTGCTTGCTATAATTAAAGTATTTTTCTTCTTAATTTAGACTTAAAGACTTGCCTGTTTGATAGAAAATTTAAAAAAATTCAAGACGATACGTTGTTTTCTAAAAAATTATTAGAAATTATAGAATAATAGAAAATATCATTATTAGTAAAGTATATAACCGTCATTAGATCTGGAGTTTCTTTTATGTTTTGCTTCTTTAGATACCGAGCTTAAATTATATTTCATCACTTTTTTAAAGCAAACAAATTAGATAAAGGCAGACAAAATAAAATTTTGTGGTATAAGACTAAGTGTTAGAAGTTAAAAAATATCAAGAAATATGCTTCTTTTTAAATTTTATTAAAAAGAATATTTTTTGTTTTGTGGGACTTTTTTGCTTTGCTTTTATTAAATTGTTATAAGATTTTTATTTTTTTTTTGTGATGTAGGGTCGTGGAAACTCGCCTCCGCGTGGTCCACCTCGGGCGTATCTCGGAGGTTTTGTTTGCCTCTATCCTAGGCTAGAGCTTGTAGCGCCCGAGATGCAGCAAAGAGCTTTCACGTAAAAAAGGCATCAGTCTGTTTTGTTGTTGTTTTCAGTGATATGGCTGAATAAGCTGGGAACGATAAATAATACCAAAACAGATAAAATCAAAATTAACTGACAATACCTACTTGCTACAGTTTCAGGCACCTAAAAATACCTGGGTATCTACACAAGTTATGTCTGTACATTATTCAAAACTAATTCATTTCAAGTTATCTTTATGTTTTATACATTAGAAGAAAAAATAAAACATATTTATTTTAAAAAAATACAGATATTTTTATGCGCCTTGATACTGTAGCAAATAGGTACAGTTCGTTGATATACTTGTGTAGTTAGCCAAACACAGCTTAAAAGACCATAACTTCGCTTCTACGTTGTATTTCCAATCAATTCAAATCTTAACTTTTAAGTTAGACATACATAAATCTATTCTCTAAGTTTCATTTTCCTATTACTTATGGTAGCTGAGTTTACTTCTGACAATTTTTTTGGACAAACAAAGTGAAATTTTTCCGTGTAAAATGAAAAGATATCTTGTAATGATTCAGTTCTAAGCAATGTACAGACAAAACGTTCCTTATATTTATATAGAATCCGTCAATTTTTTAATCCAGATTTGGTAAATCTTTCCTTTGATTGACCACCAATTGAGTTTTAGGCAAGAAATTAATATAAATCAAATTAGAAAACATAACTCTCTGTGGAAAAAAGTACTTTGACAGTCTGTCGACAGAAAGACAGTCCATTTATTATATAGTACTTATTTAATTTAATTAAACGTATCATTAAATTGTTTTCATATTCGATATTATATGTTTGACTTGTGTTTTGATTTATATGAATTATATAAATAATAGATATAAATAAATAAAATTAAGAATAAAATATGAATAAATAAATAGAGATATACACATATATATATACATATATATTAAAATGGCTTCCAGAATTAGCAATTTTTGTGGATCCTTTTCCTTTAGTATGATTGTTGTATTATTCACAAGGTCTTCCCTTCGAATATTGGTTTTATGAATAGATTCAGCATGGTTTCGAGGAGCACCTCCAGCTAAGTGCATAGTATATATATATATATACATAATAGATATATTTAGTCGTATCTATTGAGTTTACAGACAGTTAATTTATATATAAAATATAATAAATTCCCCAATCAGGTTATAATTATATAAATAAACTGAAAAACAAATTATTTAGGGCTCCCAATGTAGAATCAACTTGCTCATTACTAAAATTGGTGCCAAAAATTAAATTATGCAGAATTAATTTTACCCAAAGTAAAAAGTGTCAGAGTGTATTATACATAAATTTGCTAAGAATAAAAAAAATACTAAGATGCTATATTATGCTATTATTAGCAACAATAATGAATGATTTAGGCTGAAAAGGTTGAATGCAATTTCAAATGATTGATTGTGTTATTAATTTTAAAATACCAATTATTATACCTAATAAACACCAATGGCTAAGTGATGCTTTGCGTGTTTGCTGTTACGCAGGCCTCGCATGGCATTAAACTATGAATTAGTCGGTTAATTGTTAAGAAATAATTAAAAAAAAATTAGTCACATAGTGACTACTTCTTTTGTGTCACCTTTAGAAATCTTTTTTTTTTTAAAAAAAAATGTCGCTAAACAATAAATGAATATATGGGTCTTTACTATCCCAGTATGAAATACCTCAGAGTACGAGGTGTGAAGTTTTATTTTAGACTGTTGGGCATATAGTTCAGGACTACCCGAATTTAATGGGATCTATAACCTCAATCTTAACAATATCTCTAGATCCCCCCCCCCCTCCGTAGGGTATATTTAAATAGATTAATATACTTCCTCCAGAAAGTATTGTAAAAAATGCAAACCAATGACATTTTAGTTAGTTGGTAAATTTTAGCTTTAAGCAAATTAGATCATGCAAATTCTAAGCAAACGTCACCCAATTTTTAAGAGGATCTATTTCTTGATATATAACAGTAATGGTTGTAATATGACATTACTGTTATTTCTTGATATATAACAGTAATGGTTGTTATATAACATTACTGTTATTTCTTGATATATAACAGTAATGGTTGTTATATAACTATTTGTTATATTGTTAGTATTTATTATGAACTCATAATATTATTATATCTTTTTTCATATATCTTATATATTTATTTATTTTTATTTTTTATATTGTTTTCTTTTCCTTTTTAAATTTTAGTTTTTATTATTTTTTTTGTATTGTATTTATCACTTTTATTTTTTTTATTGTGTTCTGCTATATATATAGCAGCTATTCACGTCTATTTCTGACAATGAGGACATCGAAATATAGTAGTGAGTTCAGTGATTTCTTTTCGATGTGTTCTTTTGAAAATTCTAGTGTATATATATATATATAAAAAGATTTCACATAAACACGTGAAACAACAATCAATGATCAAACCACAATAAGAAATGGGAAAACAAGACTAAGATCTTTCAACCGTAACAAGCGGTCTTCGTCAGAGTCAAAAACCCAACTGAAAAACCCAACTCAAAAAACCCAGTTGGGTTTTTGACTCTGACGAAGACCGCTTGTTACGGTTGAAAGATCTTAGTCTTGTTTTCCCATTTCTTATTGTGGTTTGATCATATATATATATATATATATATTGTTAAAGGACGCCCCATATATGTTTAAACATATTTAACAATATATGTTTAAATGAAGCACTGCTTCCAACTTTTACAAATATATATATATATAAATAATGATATTTATTACGTAATCTTAATTAAAATAATAATGATAAGAAAAAAAAGAGGTACTATACTAGTTTCACAGTAGTTTCTGGAGAAATGCAACTTATTTCAATGGTTACATAAGAGTAAAAGTCTGAGAACTGTTGTGTTTGATGATCATAATAGTAATAATCAGTGATTATGAAAAAGCTGAAGAGTTCATAGCTTTTAGATGATGTATTTACACTTGGTTCTTGTAGATCATTACCCTTGCCTGTTCTATTTCCCAGCCTCTACACTTTATTCTTCTGCCATCAGGAAGTGTTACATAGCCTTATAACCAGGGGGTTGTTGAAAGTCTCTACTTCAGATGTTCATTTAGTGCGAATCATACCTGGTCGTTTAGTTGTATAACAGGTTCAATAACTTTTTTTTTTTTTCTTTCTTAAAACTTGATTTGAAGCCTTCCGAGGTGAAAGTCACAGAAGCAAATCCCTTCCTTTAGGAATCAAACTCAACTTGAATATATATATTCAAGGAAATAAATGTTGTAATCAAACTGTTTGCTTGATTTTGCGTATTGTGGTCAAGGTCACTACTACTACATAACCAAACTATACCACAGGTGATTAGAAGCCGATATATATATATATATATATATATATATATATATATATATATATTATTATTAAAGTAGACGGCAGCTTCCGCATTCACGACCTTTTTGCTGGTGTTTTCTAGTTTTCTAACTAGTTTTCTTTGGTATGGAGTGATTTCATGAAGGAGTTGTCCCAGAGACATTGAAGAAATAATTTCGTAGGTTACTCAATAATATATTTTTTACTTACAAGCTTTCGATTTCACCGAAATCATCATCAGGTATATCGTATAAACTGATTAAGCGTAAACTAATATAATAACAATTTTGAAAAGGTTAAACAAACATTAAAATGATTAAAATTAAGAGGATAAATAGAACTAGGCAATCATTGTGAAAAAGCAAGTCCACTGTGACAAGTGGAAGGTTACAACTTGTTACACATTGCTTGGCGGTCCTGTCAGTGTATGTGTATATTAAGTTTATAAGAACTATCGAAGTTCTTACAACTTGGTATTATGCCTGTACTGTTGGCCTGAATGTCCATAAAAGGTTGGATGTCCTTGATGTATAAGGCCTCGAGGATATGAAGGTGGTTAATAAAATTAATAAAATATGTTTACAAGTGAATCTGCTGCCAATATATACTTATATATATATATATATATATATATATATATATATATATATATATATCAATGATCAAACCACAATAAGAAAATGGGAAAACAAGACTAAGATCTTTCAACCGTAACAAGCAGTCTTCGTCAGAGTCAAAAACCCAACTGAAACACTAGGTAGCTTGGTTAGTTATATATATATATATAGATAAAAAGATTTCACATAAACACGTGAAACAACAATCAATGATCAAACAACAATATGAAAACAAGACTAAAATCTTTCAACCGTAACAAGCGTAACAGTTGGGGTTTTGACTCTGACGAAGACCACTTGTTACGGTTGAAAGATCTTAGTCTTGTTTTCCCATTTTCATTGTGGTTTGATCATTGATATATATATATATATATATATATAATAAAATTTATCAAAACTAGAACAGTTTAAATTGATAAAATACATTTTATTTTGCTTCCACTTCATGTTCGATAATTTTTTCAAGGTTTATATATATTATATATATATATATATATATATATATATCAAATAACAAGATTTTACATAAATACTTGAAATAATAATCAATGCTCAAACCACTACATAAAATGGGGACAAAAAGACTAAGATCTTTCAACCGTAACAAGCGGTCTTCGTCAGAGTCAAAAATCCAACTGGAACACTAGATGCGGGAATATCATGGTGAGGGAGGGCTTGAGAGGAGTGGAAGGGAAGAGTGGTATTTTAAAAAGGTGTAAAATGAAGGAATGGACAATACCTCTCTTGACTATTGTCCCTTCCTGCACTTTAAACCCTTTTAAAGTACCACTCTTCCCTCCTACTTTACTTTAATTATTGTTTATTAATATTTATTATTAATTAAATTAATTAATTTTATTTGATTATTAAATTAATATACTTATTATTTATTTAATTATTTTAATTAATTTAATTATTATTTTAATTATTATTATTTTATTTTTTATTATTTATACTTTTGTTTTATATATTTTCTTTCCTTTATATTACCGCTTCTTCGTCTTTTACCTTACTTCATTTTTGTTTAGTTTCACTTATTGTCTTCTTGTTCTGCAGCTCAACATTTCTATAAATCAAAAGCAGATTCCGTTTGTTCTTGATCTAATGCCACTTATCTCTGTTAAGTCACCTGAAAGACATACAAACACACATACACTCGCTTTTTGTTTTTAACATATAAAATTTTTTTGAAGACTAATAATTGTTCAAAATTTGACGATAATTATTATCTAATATATTAGTCAGTACTTAGTCTACTGATGAATACAGCTGATGAAGGTCTATCTCTCTCTCTCTCTCTCTGTATTTATCATCAAAAACTTTTCTGATGAGTAACAGTCGTTCGATATTTTGACTGTAATAACTATCTACATATGGTATATGCTAGGTGAATCAGTACTAGGATACCTAGGCAACCCTTCTGATGTCTTCTGATGAAGGCAGGTGTTCAAGACACCCCAGTAATGACTCACTGGTGCCTCCTAAGGACTTCCTGTGATATTTGATTACTACAACATATGTAGGGTGTCACAAGTCAGAAAAAATAACACTTACATTTTTATACTTCAACAATTCTCAAAGAGGAAAGAAATCAATTAATCTATTTTGTATATACTTATAAATTGTTATTGTTCATCTTCTAAATATAATTAATGAAGACTCAATAACATTTCCTAAAAATATCCATCTTTCATACATGACGATTATACTTTAGCTCAATACATATGCACAGGTATCAAGACTTCTATAATTTATATTCATTTACAAAGTAATTTTAAAGATTCACATTTATGGCTTATATATATTTTAAGACAATATTTACATACTATTATAATCCACTTATCTAGAATAGTTTTTAGTTTAAAAAACTATTTGCGATGCAACCATAAAAAATTCTGGAGTGCTTACACTCAACATTACTATAAGTAAACATAATATCATATATCTTGGGTACATTATATATAATGTCCCATTTAGGTATAGTATAAATGTCTGAATGGGAGATGTTGGTTAGTCTTTCATTCCTTGAAGTAGTACAGATAGTTATTCATCCAATTATGAATATATATGTTAATTTTTGTATATCACACAACTAATTCATTTAAGAGAAAAAAGTGGAGTCTAAAAACTAGTTTTTGGCAAAAAAAAAGTAAATTTTCCATCATGCATAATTGCTCCCAAGTCATAGGGCTCATCTACACTATGAAGCCCATTTTGGTGTAAAATATCAACTTGATCCATCAAAGATTCTGGGCCGTAGCATGATCACAAACTTTGAATACATACTCACCCACCCACCGACCCACACACATACAGACATCATCGAAAAACTTCATAAAACGACTTCTGGGATCTCAAAACATGTAATTCCGTCAAAGTTTTGAGATCAAATTTGTTCACGATCACTATACTTTACTTTCAGTAAAGTAGGAATACAATAAATTAAGCATTATTAGCGATCCTAGAAGGTGAGTCCAGGCACTGATGATATGACAAAACTATTACATTTGTATTAAATGGTTGTTGTTACTTCATTGAAAACGTGTTTATAGCAGGGATTCTTAAACTTTTTTATATAGCGACCCCCTTCAAGCTTAGGAAATTTTAAACGACCCCCTCCTCCATATAATGAAATATATAAAAAGATTTCACAATAAACACGTGAAACAACAATCAATGATCAAACCACAATAAGAAATGGGAAAACAAGACTAAGATCTTTCAACCGTAACAAGCGGTCTTCGTCAGAGTCAAAAACCCAACTGCTGGGTTTTTGACTCTGCTGGGTTCCAGTTGGGTTTTTGACTCTGACGAAGACCGCTTGTTACGGTTGAAAGATCTTAGTATTGTTTTCCCATTTCTTATTGTGGTTTGATCATTAATAATGAAATATATATTAACCGTAGATGTAGATGTAATATCGTACTATTTTACAATGTAAATAAAATAAGGATTAAAGAATACGTACCCATTCAGTTCACATATATATAATTGGAAACTACAATAGTATTTTGTATTATTTTTATTTGTATTTATATTTGTACGTAGTGTGTATACTAATTTTAAAATTTTATTTATAATGATTGAAAGGTATCAGATCTTTGAGACCCCCTTTCAGTAGTTGGGGGTCGCGACCCACAGTTTAAGAAGCCCTGGTTTATAGGATATTCAAAGACATGATTGAAGTTTCCTTCATGATGAACTGGTTAATTATTCCCTCACTTTGCTTATCATTAGCATGATTCAGTTAATTAAATTATTAGGGTTGATTGTCATTTTTAATTTATAAATAACTTTTGAAAACAAAAGTTTTATTCAGTCAATTTGTAATTGTTAGACAGCTGATGATTCCACTTTGACCTAGCATTTCATTTTGAATTTGATTAATTACAAAATTACTCCTTTGATCCTAAAAATGTTGACTGATACTAGCCTGTAGACCAACAAATAAACCGCGCACTATAGCGCACGACGTTACTGGAAGTTCCAGACCAGAGGCCTTCTACTGCTTGATTCCTGTGCTACTATAACTTGGACTGCCAGTAATTCATGTCGGATATTAAGATCGTCTGTATAGTAATGACGTCATATCCGCGGTCATGTGGTCCTATTGTTCATATTTTTCTGTGGTGAAAACTGTTTTTAGTCAAGTGTTGGAAAAAAATATTCAGTGGATGAAGTAATTGTTCAGTGAGTTTGAGGAAGGTTAGTGGCAGGATTAAGAGCTTGTAAAGGAGGTTTGGATGAGTAGGTAGTTTGTTGTTTTCATTTTTTCGGCAGTAGTTCGACATGAACGCTATAACCATTCAGAAAGCATAAATATACTTTTACTGGCATAAAATCATTCATTTTAGTAAGTGTGCTTATTGGTTCGTAACTTTAGGTCAATACATTTCTATATTTGTAATGCATGTAGTCTTGGTGTTACGTTATACAAATTTCCAAGCATAGGAAATTCATGTCAATTACCGCATGCCAACAATTCTTTTCTGGCATATATTGTTGTGAAAGTAAAACAGTATTCCGTTATGCTCTCTTATGTCTTAGTATTGGGGTCACTGATATAACTGTGGTATTATTTATCTTCTTTGACGAACTTCATGGAATGTTAAATCAAATAGCATATACGAGTCATTGATTTTAATCTTGACAGTTATTCTGCAATCACTTTTATTGATTAATATGCATACATACACTATAACAAGATTTCACAATAAACACATGAAATAACAATCATTGCAAAATTACAATATAATGAGAAAAAAGACAAAAATCTTTCAACCGTAACAAGTGGCTGAAGTCGTCAGAGTCAAATTTCAACTGAAACCAAAGATGAACTACATGATGTTTCTTATAAGATATTACTACATCTTTGATTCCAATTGCGATTTAACTCTGATAAAGATCGCTTGTTAAGGTTGAAAGATCTTAGTCTTTTTTCTCATTTCGTATTATGGTTTGAATGTTGATACTATACTATGTAAGCACTATATTTAAATATAGCAACTATAAACATAAAATAATATCACATCTAAAAAAAAAAGGGGTTATTCTGAAGGCCTGTCTAATGTCGCCCAATACTAAAGAGAAGTTATCCAAAGAACACTTAAGTGTCCCTTGTTGACACTTAGAAGTCTTCTCAGAGGGTGGTACCATGCTCCTTTTATTGCTGAAGATTCCAAATCAAACTTTGTTATGACCGCAGATTCATTCTAAACATTAGAGGTAAAACATATTTAAATCGTATGTCATTAGAATCAGTTATTCATTAAAAGTCACCGCTCTAATAAACTTCAGCAAACACATAAATTTGATGGATACAGTTTAACATGAACATATATGCAAAAATAAGATATATCTGACTCTCACATCATCAATTATCTGATGCAACAATCAATATGACAAGAAAAAAAAACGTGATTTTGAATAAACTATTACCAATATTTGAAGTTTTCGTCTGTTATCTTTACAATCTGTTTATAGTTTATTATCTGTCATTGTAGGGTAAAAATCTAATGAAATGGTCTCCACATATAAAAATTTAATGATATAAACAACGCGTTTCGAACACGTAGTGTTCTTCCTCAGGCATTAACTAAAAAATACAATGACACCAGAGAGTTCTCTATAGTACAAAGTAAATAAGTATAGATAACGCTCTGGTGTCATTGTATTTTTTAGTTAATGCCTGAGGAAGAACACTACGTGTTCGAAACGCGTTGTTTATATCATTAAATTTTTATATGTGGAGACCATTTCATTAGATTTTTACCCTACAATGAGTAAATACCACATAATAACTGATTGCACAGTTATAGTTGACTATCTGTTGACATCAACGAAATAGCCAAGTTAAAATAAAACAAAACTAATTTGATTACAAACTCGTTTGACATATATACTTTATTCAGATTGAGTGTCAACCACTCCAAACTTCTTTTGTTTGTACATACTTTTTATTTATTTATTTTGCTTTAATTTACTTCATCCCTATACTTTCTTTATTCTCGTCTTTATACTTTTTCCAGTAATTTTTACATATTACCTTTTTCATTATCTTTTTTGTTTTTAACTCTACTATTTTTCTTCCTAGTTCTATCCAATCTTAACTGGTGTGCATATGGCAGCAATGTTAATTTCTAACTATTCTACACATGTGTACTTTATCTTCATCTCTTTTTTTATGAAATTTGATGTTTTTTTTTATTTATTACACTTTTTTTCTTTGAAACCAAAAATTCTGATCTGTATTCATTAGTCTTTTATTTATTGTTAATCTTAGAACTATTTTGTGTTATTGTATATCAACGAATTTATGTTGAACTATTTGTGTTCGTTTAACTATATTTTTATCTTTTAACGTACATAATGTTTATATATTCTAATTTAATGAATGATTAAACAATAATAAGAAACGGGAAAAAAAAGACTAAGATTTTTCAACAAGTGGTCTTCGTTAGAGTCAAAAACCTGACTGAAACACAAGATGCGGAAACATTATGGTGAGGAGTTGAGAGGAATGGGAGGGAAGAGTGGTATTTTAAAAGGGTGTAAAGTGCAGGAAAGGAAAATACCCCAGGGAGGTATGTTTAGGGAACAAAGGAGTGCAGTAAGAGAAAGTAAAAAAACTATCTGCCAACTCTAGCTATCGACCCTCTTAGATGAGTTAAATATAGTTATTGGGTTAGTTCTACTGAGGTTAGTAATATTAGAATTATTAGTAATAATGTCTGTCATACGTAGTAATGTCCGTCTGTAGAGCTCGACAGAAACTTTACGAGGTATGACGGACATTATTATTAACAATTCTCTTAGATCAGGCTATTGCCTCGTTAGGACTGAGTCAAGTTTATACAAACCGTTACTAATGTTCATAACATTCGATCTATTAAATTTAATTAGAGAGGATTCGATAATATTTCTTAACAACATCTTTCATAGGTAACAAATTTAGTTCCTGTCCAATCATTATGATGAATTTTATTACGTTGTATTCGTGTTGTTTATACGTGTCTTTAAAGATTTACAGATTTGACCGATATAAATTGTATGGTAATTTTTGCATGGAATTTTATAAATACCACCATGCTCCAGTTCCCTGGGAGAATTTTTTATTAACATATTGTCCACGATAGAAAATTATTACGATTAGAAAACACTATATTAAAATCAAGTTGTCACGCTAGTCTAGGAAATGGGCCCAATGACTCTTGATTCGGTAAAACTATAGAATTTTTGCAATGAACGGGGTTGCGTTGAAATATTAGAGATGGTTTTTTAAGCATCCTTCAAAGCTAAGTCAAAATAAGAGGAGGTGTATTTTAATAATAGGACATTTGACCTAATGTTATTAATTTCATCATTAAGGATTTCAGGGGAGCAAACCCTTAACGCCCTCAAAATTTCTAAAAAACAGAAATTTAAAATTTTTGGATGGGAAGAATAAAAGTGAACACTTACAAGTACATTCGTTGGTTTTCTATATACCCTAAAGCGTAACTGTTAAGGTAACCTATGGATCAGGACATCTAAGAAGGGCAAATTACCACTAACTTCTTCTTCCATCGTGGACTTGATTGTCAGCACTAATAAATTTAATTTTATTAGAAAAGTTTCTTTATTTATAGAATTAGGACAGATGTAAAGTATATCGTCAACATATCTATACAATTTAACATGATTAGGCAATATTGACCTTAAAATTTTAGTTTCAAAAAATTCCATGTATAAATTGCTCAGGTGGGGGGATAAACAGTTACCTAGTGCAAGTACAAATTTTTGTTTATAAAAATTATTTTCAAATTGAAAATGACAATCTACTACACATAACTTAATTAACTCTTATAGTAGTTGAAGGCACTGCCCTCAAGCAGTGGGCCCATGAACGTAGCATGGAGTGCTGGCAGAAGTTGTGGGAAGAGGCGACCAATGCTCAACTTACAAAAAGATTTCTACCATCTGTCAGTCAGAGAAAGAAAAAGAACCTCAAAGTGGACTGGAGACTGACCCAGTTTCTAACAGGGCATGGGAGATTTGGCCACTATCTCCACCGCCTGAAACTTGTCAACTCTCCAGGGTGCAGCTGTGACGGTAGGTCACCTCAAACAGTTCAACACCTCCTGTTCGACTGCGTTGAGTTAAACTCAGAGAGGAGTAGGATGGAGAGAAAAGTGGTGACTGCCGGAGGTGCGTGGCCCCCGCAGCTTGCAGCTTTGTTGGAGGAGGGCTTAGTTGGTGCCTTCGGGGAAGTGGTTAACAAATATTTTAATTTACTGGGTTGATTATGATAGCCTGTATTATCTGTGTGCTCTGATGGCAATTGCTCTGTTGTCATTGTGGTTATTTTGTTGTTGTTTAAGCTGTATTTGCATAGCATGATGGAGATTGTTGTGTAGCATTGAAGATTTTGATGCGTGTGGTGCCTTCGGGTGGAGCATGCTGTTTTCTGACAAAAAAAAAAAAAAAAAAAAAAAGTAGTTGAAGGAAGAGGAAGGGAATAATTAACTAATTCCTCCTGGAGTAAACTCAAGAGATCAGTTACAGATACATTGGTAAATAGGGACGTAACATTAAAACTAATCAATCTATAATTTTTATTCATGTTGACTCTGTTTAATTTACTAACTAAATCAACATTGTTTTTAATATGGCTTCCTGAAATTTTTCGACTTAATGGTATCAATACATGGACGAACCATTTGGACAAGCCATATGAGGCCGAACCAACCGAACTCACAATCAAACTTATTGGGTAATTAATTCTCCTTATGCGTCTTGACCAACCAGTACATATATATAGTAAAGAAGGAGATTTTGATAGTAATTTAGAAATTAGTTTGGGTTGATTTTTTAAGATAGTTTTAATCTTTTATTAAAAGAACTATTGACCCTTTCCAACGTAAAATATTAACGTTGGAGCCTCGGAAGGTTATCAATAGTGTTTTGATCTTGATTCACTTAGTATCATTTTGAGTTTATCCTTTCTTTCTTATACAAAAATTATCATTTACTTCACAAATCCAGGTCACAGAGAACTTGATTACCAGTTGCCTGGAAATGGCCCCTGGTTCAGACCTAGTTACTAGTAACCTTCTTGTTACTTGGTTCATGACTATATATATATATATATATATATATATATATATATATATATATATATATATAACAATTCAAAAGTCACTCTGAAGGCTTCAGAAGAAGTTTTTATTAGTCTTCTGGGGGGTAGATCTGCTCCTGGGCTTAACCTCAATCGTTGATTATTCCTTTTATTTATTTTAGTCTCTTAGGGTTTTTTTTGTGTTTTCACCTGAGCTAATAGTTTTTGTTTTCATTCATTATAATTTATGTTGCTTTTATTTCTTTATCTATCCTTGCCTCCTTCCTCCCCTCCGTAAGTTGGCTGCACTGTTCTGTGCTCCCTCAAGACCACTGGCCAGTCGTTGTCTGCTTGCGGAGCGACTCGTTTCTATCTTCCTGATGACGAGAACATCGAAATATAGTAGTGAGTTTCTGTTTCATTTCTGAGTGTTCTTTGTGTCAATATATATATATATATATATATATTGTTTTATCTCAACCACATTATTATTATTATTGTTATTATTATTTGAGGGTGACTATAGCACTGCGTCTTAAAAAACAACTATTGTACTTCCCCTCTTCTGTACTAAAGTACCCCAACAGTTAGCTTCAATGCCTCTAAGAAGCTCAGCACTTTTCCTGGGTCCAGTGGTAAAAGTTTTCTATGGTTTGTTGAGTGTCCCGAAGCACCTACCTCTGTGCAGCAAACTTGCCTGACGGTCAGCCAGCAGGTGCAACGGTGTTTTTTCCTCCTTTTTTTTTTGCAGAATCAGTACAAACCATCATTGATAATGTCCATTCAGGCTCACTAGGTTTCGTGAAAAGGGACTTCCTTACTCCTTTATCGAGAGAGTCTTCTTCGGGATATTAAGTGCAATTGTGGGAGGTTGGCTTCCACTAGTTACCGCTTTTAGAACCTCATCTCAACCACATATAACTAACACTATTTTTCTTTTTTATCAAGGTTTATTCCAGCTTGAAACAATACAATACCTTTGAGCCGACGTTTCGTCTATATTTGTAGACATCTGTAGCATTCTGTATTGGTATAGTCCTGAAGATGTCTATAGATATAGACAGAACGTTGGCTTAAAGACGTTGTATTGTTTGAAGCACGACCAAACTTTGATAAAAATAAAAATAGTGCTTTATATACATATATATATATATATAAAAAGATTTCACATAAACACGTGAAACAACAATCAATGATCAAACCACAATAAGAAATTATACAATTTATTTAAAGACGTTGTATTTAAATAAATACATAAATAAATAAATAAATAATTGTATTGAAATAAGAAAAGATCTTAGTCTTGTTTTCCCATTTCTTATTGTGGTTTGATCATTGATATATATATATATATATATATGGAATTAAAGTATGCAGCAGCTTCTGCATTGACGACCTTTTTGCTGATGGCCTCGATTTTTCTCACTATCTTCCGGTGATGCTGAGGCAACTTCCATATATGCTGGGCCAGAGACATTGAGAAAACCAATATCAAACAACTTTAATGATATACAAAAACACTGGGTGGAAACAAGCTTTCGACCACACATTGGTCATCTTCAGGTTACACTACTATTTAATTAATGAATGTTAATATAATTAACTGAAAAGTAATCTTTAAAATTAAACATAACAATTTTAACAGATATAAAACAAACGATACAGCGGGTGAGAGGAAAACAAAGAGCAGGTTCCAGCAGGGTTGCAACAACATACAGGTTTGCCCCTCAATTGCTGTCAACCCTACTGGGCTCTAACTCTCTAACAAATTTAAAGCTATTATCGAAAGTAGTGCTACTTGGGATCATATTGAGGTCATAATTTTGAATGTTGAGGTTGGGGTTGACATCTTTGATATAAAGGGCTTCCAGGATAGTTAATCTGGAAGCCCTTTATATCAAAGATGTCAACCCCAACCCCAACATTCAAAATTATGACCTCAATGTGATCCCAAGTAGCACTACTTTCGATAATAGCTTTAAATTTGTTAGAGAGTTAGAGCCCAGTAGGGTTGACAGCAATTGAGGGGCAAACCTGTATGTTGTTGCAACCCTGCTGGAACCTCCTCTTTGTTTTCCTCTCACCCGCTGTATCGTTTGTTTTATATCTGTTAAAATTGTTATGTTTAATTTTAAAGATTACTTTTCAGTTAATTATATTAACATTCATTAATTAAATAGTAGTGTAACCTGAAGATGACCAATGTGTGGTCGAAAGCTTGTTTCCACCCAGTGTTTTTGTGTTTCATTAAAGTTGTTTGATATTGGTTTTCTCAATGTCTCTGGCCCAGCATATATGGAAGTTGCCTCAGCATCACCGGAAGATAGTGAGAAAAATCGAGGCCATCAGCAAAAAGGTCGTCAATGCAGAAGCTGCTGCATACTTTAATTCCATTTGTCTTCAAGAAGATTTGCTGCCCACTTATACTAATATATATATATATATATATATATATATATAAAACAAGATTTCACATAAACACGTGAAATAACAATGAATGATTAAACCACAATATGAAATAGGAAAAAAGACTAAAATCTTTCAACCACAACAAGCGGTCTTCGTCAGAGTCAACAACCCAATTCGGTTGTTGACTGACGAAAACCGCTTGTTGTAGTTGAAAGATCTTAGTCTTTGTTTCCCATTTCATTTTATGGTTTGATCATGTATATGTAGATATAGATATAGATATGGATTAAGTTTCATTTGTTACCTCATTATACTGTTTTTCTGGGTATAATCAGTTGATACAAATTTTTAATTTAGAGATTAAAATTCCCAGTATAATAATTCTATAAAAGACCAAAAATGTAAATGATAATTCATAATTGGAATCTTTCGTTTAGAGATTAATAAATGTAATTATCGTACATCTTTAATTAACAAAGCACCTTAAAATAACATTTTCTTCGCTGTTTAAGATGTTTTTCAGACAAAAAAAGGGTATTTTCCTGTTTTAAATTTTAAAATTTTACTTTAATATTCAATGTAGAAGGATGTCAAGTAAACGATGTAAGAAATCCACTGGCTGTTTGATCGAAAGCCATTCTCTTGTAGGAGAATAAAAATGTTTCAAGAAATGTACACTTTGGTTTTTCAAAAATGTTATTACTGCTGTAGTTATACTAATGAAATTATTTGCAAATAATAAATTATTTGCGATGTACAAAAATAAGCTTATAAATTGATATGTCTTTCAATCACTATCTGTACTACCTCAGGAATGAAAGCCTAATAATTATATCCCATTTAGATGTTTACGTTATGCTTAAATGAGACGTTATGTTTTATATACTCAAGAAATTTGACATTAAGTTACTTATAGTAAAGTAGAGTGTAGGCCACTCCAGATTTTTTTGTTTTGGTAAATTGACTTATGCTACTTCCAAAATTAACTATTACATCTATACATATTTAATATGAAAAACTCTCTATGAGTGTTAAGAACAATTGAATTAACTCGTTACGTTCTACCTTGAGCAGAGAATACCATGACACTGTAGTGTCATAATAAACCTTATTGGAATGAAGGGAACACAGACAGATAGGCAGGTGATTTTATTTACAAATGGATGGGTTCATGACAAATCGAAGAGGATGTCAATTTCATAACTGTCACATTATTGTCGGAATTACATCATAAAAGAGTATACACACAATGATTATACTGTTTAGTTAGAATTGTGTTGCCCGCCAAATAAGCAAGTTGAGAAATAAAGCAATTGAATGGTAACACTTCCTTTATTAGATTAGTTGTAGTAGGTAATGAGAGTTTGTCAGGCAGTGGATTGTGACTGTCTGACGACATCGTAAGGGAAACTGATTGATGAAAAAGCTGCGGTGATTAGTGAATAGAAGTGACTGTGGTGATGTAAACCAAGAGGATGGGTCTTTTCGTGAGGAGATTGAGGGCTGTTGGTCGAGTGGGGGGGGGGGGGGTGTTACGAGCTTCATTGGAAGTGGGGTAACATGTGTGACTGCAGTTGTTAGATAAGAGATGCATTCGTGACGTGAGGACTGCAATGGCTAGGCATTGAGCCACTCTGTGGGTGAGAGCCCATGCAATACCTGGACCACTGAAGGGTCACCAGCATGGAGGTGTCCTCAAGGCTTACCAGATCTCTGCTACTACCAAAAAAAAAACATTGACTCAAGTCAAGGTCTTCTCAAGACCTGTTTAACTCTGCTAACACTAAAGAGCATTCATATAAAAAAAACACTACATTCATTAAGACATGCTTAATTTGCGTAAAAAGTAAGATGGAAGGACAGCAGAGTCAAGAAACTCTGCCTAATCCTGAGTAAAAATATAGCCATGGTGTTGAACCACTTCAAAACAGAGATCAACACCAAATAGTTAACTGAAAGCACATAAGATAGTTCTGAAGATTAGAAAACTTGTGATACTCAAGAATAGCATTCAGTTGTCTTGAAGAAATAGAAAATGTTTTTCAATCATTTAATAAATATACAATATTGTATATTTTGAGGGGGGTTTCAAAAATCACGTCTCCAAAAAAAAAAAGAGCTCTTGGGAAGGACTCCTAAGTCCCTGTCAAGAGTGCTGGTGTAAACCTGAAGAAACACCTAGTTTTTGAAAAGTTTTTTTGTCTAGAGACGTAATTTTTTGAAATTCCCCGTCATGAGTATACAAAATGTTTTTGTCAATCTTTTAATAAATATACAATATTTAATTGTATATTATGCTAGAGAATTTCAAAAAAATACGTCTCCACACATAAGAGCTTTTATGGCAAGAGGGACTTTGGAGTCCTTTTAAGTCCCTATTGCCATAACACCTTCAACAGTGTAAATGTAAACCAACACCAAGTCTTGGAAATGCGTTGTTTGTTTTTACATGAACTCTTATGTGTAGAGACGTAATTTTTTTGAAATTCCCCATAATGAGTAAATACTACGCTATAACAGATTTCACAATTCACCAGTTGTATACTGTACATACAAATATACAATTATATTTAAGTTGTTCTTAGGGGCCAGGTTAGCTCAGTGATTAACGTATTCGCCTCTAGACTCATAGTCCGGGGTGTGATCCCCACTTGGCCCTCGATTTATTCACGCGGGGGGTGAATAAATCTGAGTATGTTGTCCTTTGGAAAGGACATTAAGCCATCGGCTCCGATCCTCTACCATATCAGCTACTCGTTAAAGATCCTTACTCGAAATGCACTTGAGTTAGGCAAATTTTACGACTCCCAATGTAGAATCTGTAGAATCAGTGATCAAAACAAAAAGCCGGTAAAACAGCTGACATTATCACCCACGAGCACATCAATTTAAAAAATTAAAAAAAAAAGTTGTTTTTATTTTGTTTTAAAATTTTATTCTGTGTTGATTGATTAAGAATTCTGTTTATCGCCAATAGGCTGAATGAATGGTCACGTTTTGTTAGAGAGTTTTTGTAGAAGAATGATTTTTTTTTTTTTGGATCACCTTGAAGAATAAAATGAGGATAGAGTTTTGAATAAAGACATTATGCTCATATGATCGACTCAAATTGAGCATTAAAGCGATACAGGGCTGGCTTTAGTTACACAAGGAGTGACCGGGGAGACTCAGGTCTTGAGTAGAACAGCCTAGAGAAAGTGCCACAATATACCCACCTGCTTGCATTATCTAAGAATCGCCTTGCTAAACCTCAGCCCTTATCGCCTTCAAATGACACTAGAGCCTTCTACATCAACTGCTTCCTCATTGCCGCTTTTATTACTCCTAGTAAAAGTAGGACGCTCAATTTATTTTAACAATTACGACACAGTCATAATCATCTATTTGGTAACGATCTACTTATGTTTTTTGTTTAATAAAAATGAACGTAACTTTTACGATTGTATTCTTTTCTATGAAATACTCATTAAAATCTGTTTTACTATCCTGTATAACAGTAAATTAATTTTTCTTTACTTTTTATTATATTACAATTAACTTTAGAGAGGTAACAAGTAACAGTGATACATGCTACATAAAAAAAGGAAATAAAAGAGTGGAGAAATCACCTATTAGTTCTGATCACTTGCAATTACTCTTGACAGCATTTCTGAGTGACTCTCGGGGCCAACATTTTTTTAGCCTTATAATAGGGTTGGTAGGAATCTGGTACGATGAAAACTCCTGAATAAAAGGGTTTAGATTTGTGGGTAAAGATTCATGAAATTTGCGGTATTGAGATTGGATTTCTTGGTGAATAAGAGGGATTTTCAAATTGTTTTTAATGGTTTCGTTAGAAACATAAAATGGAGTTTTGTCTAATTTTGCGAAGGATTTTGGATTGGACGGTTTAGATTCATTGGACATTTGAACGCATGGTTGATCTCAAGATTTCGATTCCATAAGTTCAGATCAGTTTAAGTATTACAGTGTATCAGTCTATTGTTCTGTAGAGTCAAATTTGATCTTTTGTCGATACTATAGTCTGCTGTCTTATTCGTCTCATTAGGTCTTATCGTTTCATGACTGCTTTAAGTATGAGTTGATCACCCTTAATTCAATTTAAATACCAGGAGCTCTATGAAGTAGTCTAATGTATTGATTAAGCCACATTTAGAATTCTAACCATATATTTCTCAAGCAAAATTTTTCTGCTTTTGCGACCTATAAGTGCCAGTCCACTTGCCTTTTAAAGCCAAATACAGCCAAATAGAGCTAAATATCTAACCTAACGTCGTTAAGTGCGACCAGGAGAGGCAACTTAAGCCGAAGAACGACAAAAGTCGAATCAGCTCGTCTCTAGGCTAACCTGAAAATAACCTTTCCTAGTTCTACACAATAATTTATTCATGAATGCAATCATTAATATAACTAAAAATAATCCATTATAAGCTCAAAAAAATTATACATAATACATTTCACTTATGAAAAAAAAGTTTATAAAAAAAAGTTTATGCACGAGTTTAAGCAGGATTTTAAAGCTCCACGCAGGACACCAACAAAATAGCAACCTGGAGTCAGTGACAGCCTCATAGTGTTGTAGTGAATTTTATTAACCGATGAATCGAACTGAAAAATATGAAACTTTGGAACCTCCAAGATTTGTAACCTCCTTGTTGTCTTGATGTTTTCTATTCATTACGTTAGCTATGTAATAATTCGCGACTAGATTGTTTGTAATAATTATTGTTAGTGGTTTTCCTTAAGTTAAGTTGTTTAATCGTCATATTGTAAATCCCTGAAGATGGTCAAAGTGACCGAAACGTTGGAATAATTTAATGTATAGTTTGTTTGTTTTTAGTTAGGTTTAGAGTGTATTATTCGATTACTACTATAGAACTCAAGAATAAATCTTTCGGAGAGTTAGTGTTTAGTTTACCCGAAGAGTTAAAACCCAAGTTTAGAAAACTGGAGAAATTAAATAAAAAACGAACGAAAATGAAGATTGGCATACTCTTTAATATATACATATATATATATATATATACGTAAGGGAGATCTTAGTTTTTTCCCTTTTCATATTGTGGTTTGATCATTGATTGTTATTTCACGTGTTTATGTGAAATCTTTATATATATATATATAAAAAGTTTCTCCCTATCTAAACTATAAATGACATGTAGCTCTTTCTATTCTTTGAATGGATGTCTGATTGTACTACGTTTCAACACTCCGACGGTGACAGACACAGCGCTCAGTAGGAGAGGCTCGGGCTCTAATAGACTGGACGTCACGCCTGGCAGAGCCTGGCAGATGAGCCGAAAGCCGGCCACTCTGCATGTAACCCGTTACACAAGCCTCTCAGTGCCCCATTCTCTGTAATCTGGTTAGTCAACGTGCCACTTGCCGCTCCCTAATTACGTCATTATATTCTTAATCAGTTGTAGGTGGTAAGCCTCGATTCACCTGACTTGCTCAGGACGTCCTCTTCATCAATTATTATATTACTTCAAAAAACTCTCTATACAAATTATTACCTTTTTCAGGTCATTTTTTCCATTTCAGTTCTCCTTTATTGCACTATGTGAAAAGTGAGATTAGAAACTAAATTTCCCCTTAGTTTGGTTCACCTGGTTAGAGCTTTCAGCATCTCTCTAGGACAGTACCAATAAAATAATCGTAAATGTTGACAGTAATAGCGCAATGCTTAAAAATACACTGGGGCAATCTATAGCTGCTGAATTTTAGTGTTTTATTTATGCCTATTAGTACGGGTAGTAATGGAGTGATTAAGCGCCTCTAATAGCCTCTAACACTCAACTACGACTTTTGGCCTTCAAGAGGCTACCCTGTTGACCTGCTATATGCAGGGACAAACGAAAGAGGAGGAGAAGGTGATTAGGGGTTGGGCCTGACCACCTTCCTCTCCCAACCTTCCTAATCCCCAAATCCCCTCCTTTTATCCCAGCCTCAATCTAAGGTGTTATGCGATCCGTGCCGAAGGATGGATGATACTGGGGTTTCTGTATTATGAATGGAGCCTCAAGGGCACCAGGCGACCCCCTTGAGTAAATAGCCTTAATCAGGCATGTGGTGCACTGCCGGAGTAGACAAAATACCACCGATAGAGCTTCAGGGATTTTCCCCTGTAAGGAGATGGAAGTCTCAACAAACCATAGAAAAACTTTTACCGCTGGAACTAGCAAAAGTGCTGAGCTTCTTGGAGGCGTTGAAGCTAACTGCTGGGGTACTTTAGTACAGAAGAGGGAAGTACAATAATTTTTTTTTAAGACGCAGTGCTATAGTTACCCTCAAATAATAAAAATAAAAAATAAATAAAAATAATGCCTATTAGTAACACCAGCCATACGAATGACATACAGGACTTTTAAATCAATTCTTCCATTTTCGAAAAAAATGAACTCTGAAAACTGAAAAATGAGAATTAAAACAAATGATATAAATGACCTATTTACCAACTTAACCTTGGTGTTTACTATAAGCATAGAAAACATATATTTGATATTAATGTTTTGACAGATTATACGTTTCAAGTTCCCTCAATCCATTTTTGAATTTTTTTTATGATATTAGTTTGTGTGGGTCTTTGTCTAAAAAAAAAACAAAAATCAAATCAAATTGATTTTAAATCAAAAAAGAGCTTTTTAAATGTAGACGAACTGTAGAGTTTTTAAACAATATCACAGAAAAAACAATATGAAGTCATTTAAGTGTCCATGAGGTAATTTAAGCCTGATATTTTTTCTTCAGTACTATGTGCACAGATTTAAAGTTTTGCTGTTTGTATAAATATGATATCAGAAATAAAAATGCATAAATTTTGATATAAAGTGAATATGTAGGTTTTGTTTCCAAAACTTGAAACTTCTAAAGCAGATGTATATGTATATATAACAAAATTTTACAATAAACATGTAAATAAAAATCAACATTCAAACCACACTAAGAAATCAGAAAACAACTAAGATATTTCAACCGTAACAAACATTCTTTGTCGACGAAGTCTGCCTGTTACATTGAAAGATCGTTGTCTAATTTCTGATTTCTTACACTGGTTGGACGTGTACATATATATTTATAAAAGTATCTACCGTGGAATAGAAACACAATTTCTATTCTGACCGTTCTCGGTCAGAACGGACCGAGTCTCGATAAATATATATATATATATATATATAATTTTGTTGTCGTTGTGAGTTGCAGTCTAATTATTGAAAATACTCCTTTCGCCAACGTTTCGACATATACTTATGTCATCTTCAGGGCTACAACGTTTTTTTTTACAATTAGCACTGTTATTACTACAATTTTGGTTATTTTTTACATTATACATTTTTACATACATGGTAATAGAGAGGTAGTGAATATAAATAGATATAAAAACAGAAATGACAGAAAAAATAGAAAAGAAACATTTATATATATATATATATATATATGAATAATAATCAAAATAACACTTGATGTAATAGATGGATTAATTTAACAATGAAACAAATTTGGAAGCAATGCTCTAAGGTCTTTCGTCAACACATCGTCAGAGAGCAAGTGAACTAAAAAATAATAAATACTTGTTAACCTGGTTGATTGATGTTTCTAGAATATTTGGTAACCCTGAATGTGTTTAACGATGAAGAAGTCTTCATCCGTTTAATTATTCCGAAAATCAAAGTATATATATGTTTATATATATATATATATATATATATATATATATATATACTTTTTCGTTGGAAATACGATCCAAAACGGACAAATATACGAGTAGTTCAATATACTCGTAGACAAAGAATCATAGAGAAATCGAAAGAACACATGTAAGTGTATTCTTTCGATTTCTCTATGTTTCTTTGTCTATATTGAGCTATATATATATATATATATTTGGAATTAAACTATAGGTGCACAGTAAATAGTAAAACAAACTTACAGTCTTTAATTTTCTGTTCAACCATCATCAGGGGAGAAAGGATAGGAACACCAACCGTCGCTCCACTTGGTGTCCTTATCTCTTCTCTCCTGATGACAGAGAAACCGAAAATTATTGACTGTAAGTCTGTTTTTATATTTAGTATATACCTATAGTTTACTTTGAAACTTTTATTGTCCTTTGTGGATCGTTTTCTTTATGATAATATATATATATATATATATATATATATATATATATATATTGATAAAAGCATCGACCGTGGAATAGAAACAAAACTATAGTTTATCGATCGGGACTCGGTCAGTTCTTCAGGTTCAAATTAAACTCTCATTGCCAACGTTTCGGTTTTTATTTAAAACCTTTTTCATAGGCAGAAGTATAAATTTTGAAACAGAAAAACTAAGTAAAACAGATTACAGTTGTTGTTAAAAATCCACATACTATTTTTCTTTGTAAAATAATTTGTAATGTAATACTTAGTTTTTCTGTTTACAAAATTTATACTTCTGCCTACGAAAAAGGTTTTAAATAAAAACCGAAACGTTGGCAATGAGTGTTTAATTTGAACAAGAAGAACTGACCGAGTCCCTATAAACTATAGTTTGGTATATATATACAAGTATTCGCATAAACATGTGAAATAAAAATCAATGATCAAACGGCAATATGAAATGAAAAAAAAAATATTTCAACTGTAACAAGCGGTCTTTGTCAGAGTCAAAAACCCTACTGATGATAGTAGAAGTTTAGCTAATCTGGTTTGCAATAAGCAGATTATCTCGATGATTGAAGTTTGAGGATTCTGATGGGGAATGGCGCGATGGTGAGAGCGCTTAGCTGAGATGTGCCAGGCTGGAGTGTAGGAGCCACCCTGCTAGCCACCCGGAGGCCGGAAGAGCTCGGCCAAGGGACACTGGAGCGTGGCATGCACGCTGCTCCCTAATGCCACACATTAGCGATCGCTGCCGCACCACCCGACTGTCTTAATCATGGTTTGCATAGCCTGCATGCAACTTCCTTCTCGTCACCTCTTCAACCACTCTCTGCAACTACTCAAAATTTCACCCTACAACTGTCACTTTTCACCAGTCACAAGTAATTAATAGCGTGGTGCAGTTTACCCATAAAGTGCATGTTCATATGAACAGTATTAAGCTAAGTCACTTATTTCTAACAATGGATTGTTTCATGATTTCTTTTAAAACAAGCAAATATGTCTAAAACAACACATGAAAGTAATACATTAATTTTAAAACACCATACTTGACTCATCTAGACCCGCAATCATCGATACAAACGCCTATAACGAAGCACGCATCATAACTAAAGCCACGCATACACATATGCATACATACAATGATCAAACCACAATATGAAATGGGAAGAAAAGACTCAGATCTTTCAACCACAACAACCAGTTTTCGTCAAAACCCAACCAGTCAAAAACCCAACTGGAAAGATCTTAGTCTTTCCAGATGTGGTTTGGTCATTGATTATTATTTCAAGTGTTTATGTGAAATCTTTTTATAGATATATATTCAAAAAAAGATTCCACATAAACACGTGAAATAACAATAAATAATCAAATCACAATAAGAAATGGGAAAACAAGACTAAGATCTTTCAACCGTAACAAACGGTCTTCGTCAGAGTCAAAAACCGTACTATTGGTTGGTCATCGTTTGTTGTTCGTCAGTTGGGTTTTTGGCTCTGGCAAAGACCGCTTGTTACGGTTGAAAGATCTTAGTCTCTTTTTCCATTTCTTATTGTGTTTTGATCATTGATATATATTCATACGTACATCCAACACACATTTAGTTGCACATCCCTCCATCACACAAACCCAATGTAGTTTCTATTTTTCCAAGCTCTTCAACATCTCTCTGACTCTCTCTTTTTCTCTCACTTTCTTTCATTCTCTCTCCCTTTTTTCCTTCTGCCTCCTTATTTCTTGTTCTCTCTTTTTTCCTCTATTGATTCAATAACTTATATTTCTTTAGTTAATCTACATCGCTCTCTGTTTCTCATACTCACATACACACACACATCAATACCCAACTAAATGACTCACTTTTTATTTGATCTCTTTCTGTCTTCCCCCTCTCTCCATTTATTTATATATCTAAAATTGTATGTATATTTAGTCAATCTCTATCCCTCTTTGCACCTACACGTACACACACACACACACACACACACACACACACTCACAATGGAAAAACTTCTTTTGTGTGGAAACCATTTTATTATCCATTTACCCCAGAATGACTAAATAGCATACAATTACGGATTATATTTACTGCTAATGAGGCAACAACAAAAGAAAAATAATTAAAAAATATTATTTTCTAGGAGTAATGGAAGTCGGTGAATTTTAAGCAAACAATAAAATTTACTTATAAATTGGCACCATCTAATGAAATGTATTAAGTAACAATATATACGCTTGCGGATTCAAGGAGAAAATATTTTTCATTGGTCTGCCGCAGCAGCTGTTCAAGTTTTAACGCCCTCCAGTGGTGGCTGTTTCTTCCAAAAATGGTGGTCCAATTTTGTAGCAAATAAGTCACTATCAGTCCTATTCTACATCTTGTATTTATAATTCTCTTTTCGAGTTTTATTATTCTTTTACGTAAAAAAAAGGTCCTATCTATTTTATGATTAGAATTTTGATGTCGAAAGGTTGTTTTCCATTTATTTTATAATCTGGTTCCTTTCTTTGGAATATACATTAATCTTCTCGCCGGCGTCTGTTGGATACAATCAAGAGGCATAATTCTTGATTATTCAGAATTTAATTGGAATACAAGCCTTTTAGATTAGCATTTGAAGGGTTGCGTTACGGAGACAAAAGCCTTTGCAGTGGATGTGACTCTGTTAGGTAAGTCTCAGAACCACCATAACTACGATTTCCCGCACAGTAATTCATAGGACTGCTTGTATAACAGCCTTTCTGGATGTTATCGCAATCCACCTCATGTGATGACCACATTGGAACAGACTAATTTTCACCTAACTTTCATCCTGTCTATAAGAAGTATTATCGCTTTGTTATACCCTTTCCAATGGAGTCCAACCAAACCACCTCATTGTAACATTCCATCTTTCTAAAAATTTTGAAAAATAAATCACTTTAATTCCTTCAAGTATCCTTTAAAATCTATATTATACTACCCAAAAAATATGTATATATATATATATATATATCAATGATCAAACCACAATACGATATGGGAAAACAAGACTAAGATCTTTCATCCGTAACAAACGGTCTTCGCCAGAGTCAAAAACCCAACTGTCATTGATTGTTAATTCACGTGTTTTTTTTTATATTTTTATCGGTATATATATATATATATAAAGCTTTCACATAAACACGTGAAATAACAATCAATGATCAAACCACAATAAGAAATGGGAAAACAAGACTAAGATCTTTCAACCGTAACAAGCGGTCTTCGTCAGAGTCAAAAACCCAACTGAACACTAGATGCAGAAAACTTAGTCTTGTTTTCCCATTTCTTATTGTGGTTTGATCATTCATATATATGTATATATATATATATATATATATATATATATATATATATATATATTTGTTCTATTGAAAATTATGCTAGTTTTCATTTTCGTTCATTTTCTATTTAATTTTTTAATTTTTCTGAGCTTGGTTTTCAACACTTCAGGTAAATTGAACACAAACTCTCCGAAAGATTAATTCTTGAATTCCATAATGATAATCCAATAATATGCTATAATTCTAACAACAACAACTACAAAAACTACACAATAAACGAACGAAAATGAAAATTGACATACTTTTTAATAGAACATGTCTAAATGAAGGTCTGCTCCCAATATATACTAATATAAAAAGCTTTCACATAAACACGTGAAATAACAATCAATGATCAAACCACAATAAGAAATGGGAAAACAAGACTAAGATCTTTCAACCGTAACAAGCGGTCTTCGTCAGAGTCAAAAACCCAACCCTTCTTCAGTTGGGTTTTTGACTCTGACGAAGACCGCTTGTTACGGTTGAAAGATCTTAGTCTTGTTTTCCCATTTCTTATTGTGGTTTGATCATTGATATACTAATATGTATATATATATATATATATATATATATATATAAATTTGAGTTTTTAAGTGTATCTCTTTCTCTGTGTGTTGCTTTTCTTCGTTTTTGAGCTGATTTGCGTCCAGTTTGGATCGTTCTTTTCGAATTTTGAGTGAAATATATATATACCTAAAATAAACTGTGAACATAGACTGAAACATAATAAAGACTCACTTTTCAATATTTTGACAGCAATGGCGGTGGTCATAAGGAGAAGAAGTGAATTGACGGAGGGACGACAGTCAACGAGAGTCTATGTTTCAGTCTATGTGTCACAGTTTATTTTATGTGTTATCTGTCCTGCCGGACCATTTTTCATTTATCATGGTATATATATATATATATATATATATTATATATATATATATATATATATACACTTTTTTTATATAATATATATATATATATATATGCACTTAAAAAACTTTGAGATCTATTCAAGCATTATTTTTTAACTTTCGTTTTTCAATTCTTAGGCCACAACTACTGTTTTTTTTTTTAAATACATGTAAATTGTTAGTAAGCATCATTATTATTTAGTATTATTAATTTAAGGTGGTATAATTAATCTATAGTTCACTACTAGTACTCATCTATTAGGTATAGATCTTTTATTATAGTGTATTTAATGGACGAAAGAGAAAAAGCCTGACGGAGAGTACCTAGTTTCTCCGTACGGCTACCCCAATATTGTATACCTTAGGTATTATATTCTCAATAAAGACTTATTCATTTATTATATTTTGCTATTTACTGGGTACATATAGTTTACTATGAAACGTTAATTTCTATTTAGTGAGATTAAAGAATATTTTTCAATTTTTTATGAACCCATCTTACGACAGACGTCAGTGTTACAAAATAACTAACATATTATTATAAAAGTCCGTCATACATCGTGAATGGTGCTATAGCCGAATCGGTGTTAGAGTGGCTAATTGTAGGACCATTATAATTCACGAGGTATGACGGACTTTTATAATAATATACTGTTTTGTTACGCTGACTGATGAAATATAATGAATATGTATAAATTAAAACCAAAATCTTGTTTTTTTTTCTTACAATAATTGATTACTTCAGTAAGTTAAGTATATCATGACAGAAATTCAGTTGGAGACCTTGATAGATGCATGCGTTCTGGAGTTACATAAATTGGTTTTTTTTTAAGGGTTAAGGATCAGCTAGCCATGCATAACAAAAGCGTGAAAAAATCTTTGACAGGCATCTTGGCGTTTTATCACTTCTTTCAATAAATTACTTTACCTGGAGGGATTCAAGCTCCTACTGTCGCTTTTATTTATCCCTTATATTAAAAAAAAAAAATAAAAATTTTCTTGGCTAGTGCGAACCTTTGGCCAGTGACCAATAACAATCGTTTTAGACAATCAGGGTGTTTCATAAGCAATATTAAACAAGTTACAAAAAGATAACAAATCTTTACTTGGAACCCCTACATTGATAACAGTCTCGAGGGAGCGCCCAGAATTGCAACCAAATTAACAATTGCAACCTCGCTTCGAGCACAGCATACTTGCGACTCCCAAGAACATTGTTTTTTGATATTTTTGAGGATAAGGTTAATACATGTTTGGTTAGGTGTATTATTTTTCGGTATTTATTCTCTATTAGTCCAGTTATACCGTTGACCTTTCAACTCTTTTATTCTAACCGCTTGTTTCTTGTTCATTATTGACCTTTGACCTTCTCTTTATATTAACCTGTACTAATCCTTTTAATCTATTAAAGCAATGACTAAGCATGAGTCATCGATTTTAATTTAACATGACACTTGGCCAACTCCTTTTCCAGTTGAACCCTGTTAGCAGGTGGTTAGTTCGTAGGATCGAATCTCTCAGTCTTAAGATCGTGAATGCCGAGACTGCGGTTAATTTTAATGATACCTGTTTAAAAGAGGATCTGCTGCCTATTTATACCAATATATATACATTTGTTGTAGTTGTATTACATAATAACCAATCGTATTAAGGGGTGTAGGGTAGCCCAGGTGGCTTGCGTGCTCGCCTAGACTTTCTACAATATTATTTAGTCATATTTCTCATTCAAATTTCATTAGGGGGGTCAGAGTAGCCTATAATATATAATAAACTATTATATTAGAAATTAAAAATGAATAATTTTAGAAACAAACTTAAACCCAACTGTCAGATAAAATACGAATATTCCAAGCTAATATCATAAAGACACATTCCTTTCATTTATATTAGTTCATGTTGGGTAAATAAATTGAATATTTCAATTTACAAGTTTTATTTGTTCTAAATATATTTTACTGTGCATATAACCTGAATGATGTTTTATTTATTTATGTCATAAAATAAATGATTTTTTTTTATTTTTAAATCATTTTTAATTTGCAAAATATACTTATTGTGTATATATCTTAAATCATGTTAAGAATACTATATCAAAGGCTTGGGCCATATAAGAATCTGTTTCCGTGCCTTGAAAACAAGAATGAACAATTAAAATTATCCCTGTCAATAATGTCTTGTGAATTTATTTCATAATTCATAAAATTGCTATAATTTCTGAGTGACACAAAGGAATCACGGGTATTCTAGTGTATTACAAAAAACAATGCTCACAATTGTAACTATTGATTTATACCTCAAATTAAACTTTCTTATCTTATATTTAAAGCACTGAAATATTGTGAAAGGCAATAAAGCCAATTCATACGTGTTACAACTTATTTAATGTATAAAATCTTTTCTACCTCAAACATATTTTACTATTTTGAGCTCAGTACTCAAAATATTTTTATTTTGTTAAAATTAATATAATTTATTACATTTAAATTTATTTTCAATTCTAATAAGACTATTATTAATATAATTTAAAATTAAAATTAAATAATTTAATTAAAATTAAAGTTAAAATTAATATAATTTATTACATTTAAATTTATTTTCAAATCTAATAAGACTATTATTACTCGTACTTAAAGAAATTAAATAAATAAATCGCATACATTTCAGTATTATTTGGAAAAAATAATACTTGATTATGTATTAAATATTTTATTATTTAAATAAAATATAAACTTTGACAATGAATTTAAATAATATTTTAGAAAAATGGTAACTATTAAATTTATTGTCTATATCATTTATATTCATAAACAGTTTGAAGAAAGAAGAGTTAAGCTCTTTTTGTTTCTATTAAGAAACAAAGAAAGCTTAATATACATTAATAGAAAATGTATTCTTTTAAGAATACATTTTAACTCTAATGCACCACAATTATATGGTTTAAACTGGTGTCTCTCCTGCTTGTAGACAATCTTTCGTTCATTCGTCTAGTTCAGTGTTTTCCAAAGTGGGCGGTATCGCCCCCCAGGGGGCGATGCTTTGATATCGCGCTAATGCAAAAAGGAGTTGGGGATTCTATTTCCATAAATTGAAAATGTTCATGCAATATAATTTCTAAATTTAAGTAAAAACACGACATGTAAACTTCTAGGAAACAGTTTCTAAAAATTATTTTGTTTTGATAATTCATTTTTATGTTAAAAGTATATTCTCAACTAAGTTTCTTTTATTGTGTATTAATTCTTTTGCAAAAAATATGCTATGAAACAATACATCTATTGGATTCGAAATAAATATTAAATTAGTAATTATTTTAATTTAATTATTATAATGTTACTCATTTGGTTATTTAGTCTAGGAATCTGATTATTATTCAAGGGTGTTAAGTTATAGGTTTATGGACCCAAGGGGGCAGTCACTCGAAAAAGTTTGGGAAACACATTGGTCTAGTTGATATACTTCGGAAATGACAGGAATTCACCAAAACTGTCGTAATAATGCACTAAATTGTTGCTGTTTTTTCAATATGCTACCCAATGGGTGCCTGGATTGTTTAATTTGCCTATGTTAACTACGTTAACTCCACAGAACACTGTTAACTCTCATATCTAGAATGTCGCTTATCTTTAATGATTACTTTTACTTTCATATATGTATAGTCTTTTTAAAATATTACTTTTTAATTGAATTATTAGCCAACTAGTCGTAATTATTTTACATCAGCCAGCACCAAAATGTAAATAAATTAAAAAATGATAATTTTATTAGAATAAATTATTCAATAAGTTAATTTAATTAATTAATTTATTTATTTATTATTAAATTAATAGCATCACTGGGTGAGGTCACTCCAGAGACCATAGTTCAAAAGATGCTCCAAAATGAAAATAATTGGTCAAAAGCTGCAAACTTTGTAGAGGCGGTTCTCCGTCATAAGAAGAACGAAAGTTGTGTGCGGCAAGGGCAATGATTATTCATAGGTGAACGAATGGGGACAAGAAGGTGAATCCTACTCAGGAGGACTGAGGCACCGGCACGAAGTAATGTGCAAACGGTTTCCGTGTCGGGTATTGCCAGGAAATAGGATGTGGTTTTTTAGTGGGTCGGGACCCCCAACCCCACATACCCTAAGCAAGACGTCTTGCTTAGGGATCTGATGAACAGATTTTTCCACATCCTACGACGAAAAAAAAAAAGTTAATTTTATATGACTCTTATTAATTTGTTTATAATAAAGTGAATGTTGACTACACCAACGTTTTACTGAGAAATTATAGCCGTTGTAATTATTATATAACATTACGGCTATATTATATATTGCTCCCTTTTTTTAAAAAACAAACAACCAAATTTCGTAATGTATGAAGCAAGTTATTTCAAAAGATCTACTTTAAAAACAATGATTGTTAATATTCTGAGGTAAAATGGATAAACCAACAAAAGTCTCCACACAAATGAAGTTTTATTCAACGCGTTTCGAACACTTTGTGTTCATCATCAGGAAGATGAACACAAAGAACACAAAGTGTTCGAAACGCGTTGAATAAAACTTCATTTGTGTGGAGACTTTTGTTGGTTTATCCATTTTACCTCAGAATGAGCAAATACCATACAATTACGGATTGCACAACTAATGATTTAAAAATAATTGTTAATAATAGACAACTAAAGCAAATTAATAATACATGTTCTTAATAATTTCTTGTATAAATAATATCAACTTATTAGAAGTAAAATGTGAATTTAAATGACAATGATTTTGTATTTTATATAATTCATTATTTATTTTTTTAGGAACTTAAGAGGATTTAATGGAAAAAGGGAAACAAAGTTCTTTGACGAATCGTCTGGGTCATTGCTTCAAAATACGTCTGTGTTTCAGTCAATCTGAAAGGTAATTTCATTTAAATGACAATGATTTTCTGTTTTACATAATTTATCTTTTTTTTTTTAATTATTAAAGAGGAAGAAATGAAGAAAAAAACAGTTCTTTGACGAGTCAACTATAAAACATAATTTCAATTTGGGTTGTGTTGTAGGTGTATAACCACAAAGAAAAAAAAAACCAGTTCTTTGACGAGTCAACTATAAAACATAATTTCAATTTTGGGTTTTATTGTAGGTGTAAACACAAAGAAAAAAACAAAAATAAATAAAAAAATATTTATTGTTTTTAAAATTCAAAAATAAATTTTATACATACAAAATCACAGTTCGACTTTCGAAATTTTTCTTAATTTATTTTAAAATTATAATTCATTAAGACATCTAATACTTAGTTCTTTTTGAAAACAATTCCCTCTTCCAGTGATCTAAACAAATATTACACAATATTGAAAGAAAATATCTACAACAACAATATAATAGCAGTCAAAATATAAAACACTGTAAGTCCAGTACAGAAAATTAAATGTATTATGTATTCATTCATGTATATATATAATAACTCTTAATAAGGATTTATATAAACATATATATATTACAAGAGCTGATAATAACAATATAAATGAATACAATATTTTCAAAAATAAAAATGAATAAAACTTAAGGAAATGAAGCATTCCATTATTACAGCATCATCTAAATACATTCTCAAGTGCCAATGTATTATATATAATTCTGTATATCAGTTCATATTTTATTTGAGACATATAATATATTATTTGATTTCAAAGTTGTATGTTTATTTGAAAATTTTAGAATTTTAGAAAAATATTATGAAATAATAATATTGAGAACTTAGAAATATGATTTGTTTGAAGACAAAGATAATATATTATGTTAATAAAAAGCGTATTACTGGAATACAATTTCTTATTTTCAATGTATATAATGCTGATAAAAAAAAACAAATCAAATATTTTAATTCAATGGATTTAAAAAAAAAATGAGATTTTTTTTAAACTGTGTCTGAGTATACAATTTTAGAATAGAATATTATATTTGTAATTCTCAATAACATGTTTCCATGGCATCAATATAAATACATACCAATATTATATATATATTACATAAATTGATAGAAAACATTCTTCTCAAGTTCAATTCAAAAGTTTATTTACATGTTTGTTAAAAAACAAGACTTTTGTTTTTTTAGAACTTAAGTTCTCAAAAAAAAAGTATGAGAGGAATTTTGAAGAAATTACGCAGGCTTAGGATTTATGTGCAGCATTGGTGACAAGTCTTACACTTTAACCAATATAATATTGAGTTTTGCATAAATGATAATATTAAAACAGTTTTATTTTTGTAATATAGAAGCCATTTGTGTTTTTATGTATCTGATCTTATTTTATGTATTTTATAATAGAAGAGGTATTACCAGTATGTTGTTGCGATAGCTGGAGTGTGCTTGTTAACATTGTTGTGCGGTATTGTATGTTTTTTATGTACAAGTATATACATGATGAAGTCTATTGAGGTTCGTATATATCTAAGAGAGGGCAGTTTTCCGCTTTGATTTTACTAGTTGATGATGAAGTGGTCACCAATCATCATGATGATGTTTCTTTTTGATAATGGTGAAATGAACGGGAACATGTTTGACAACTGGTACAGGCACCTTGACAGGAACTTTAACTGGTATTGGGACTTTCTTAATCACTTCATAAGGTACTTTCTTTTCTACTATAACTTCATAAGGTTTGGGTACTTCAACAGGATAAGGCTTGTCCACTGGTACTTTAACTGTATAAGGAACTTTCTTGATTACTGTATATGGTTCATGCTTGATTACTTCGTAAGGCACTGGGTAGGGTTTGTCTACTGGTACTTTAACTTCATAAGGAACGTGTTTTTCAACAGTATAGGGAACTTTCTTTTCAACTACTACATGGTATGGTTTTGGTACAGGGACGGGGTAGGGCTTCTTTACGGGAACTTCAACTTTATAAGGGACTTTCTTTTCAACTGTGTAGGGTACTGGTACTGGTACTTTGACTTCATATGGTATCTTCTTTTCTACGGTAACTGGGTATGGTTTAGGTACTTCGACTGGGTAGGGTTTGTCAACAGGGACTTTGACTTCATAAGGGACTTTCTTCTCTACGTGTACTGTATACGGCTTGGGTACCTTTTTTTCAACAGTGACGACTTTGACGTGTTCTTTGTGGTGCTCATGGTGGTCTTCGAAGTGGTGTTCATGATGGTGATGGCCAAAGTCGACAAAGCTGCCGTAGTCGCCTCCACCGCCTGAGTGACTCAGGCTCCCCTCTCCTCCAAAGGACTCGTGCAGGCTGCCGCCTAACTCCCCGCACACTATCGCCACTACTGCTACAAACACGCTCGTCACTCTGAACAACATTGTACTGCATGCCCTCCCCAATCCAACCCCTGTCTTATATACCCCCCGCCGCCTGCCTTGCATCACGCCTCACCCTCCCAAGTATTTTGCAATTTTTGAGTCGCCCAATGTCTCATAACGTCCCTTCTTCAATTAGAAAATTACACCCAATTCTTTCACTCCAATGAACGCGCATTGCTCACATCAATTCTAAACCAAGCAAACATTAATTTCTCTCTCTCTCAAAAAAAAAAACAGCTCAACCTCAAACAAAATTACTATAATACGATTAAACTGAGAGCTCATAATATTCATTTCGTCAAATACATGATAAAAGACAGATCAACATTATTAAAAGAAATAAGTTGACCCTACTTGTCACAAAAAATTTTTTTTTAAAAATCTGTTATATGAAGAAAAATTAAACATAATAATCAGTTATTAGCTATACTGAAAACTAACTATCGAATAAATGATTATATTGATGAATAAAATATGAGGCAACCCCATGTATTGAGGGTTTTGAGGCTCGTATTCAAGGAAAGAGTAACAACATATTATCTAAAAAACTACGTTTATTCTTTTTTTAACTAAATGAGCTTTTAAGAGTAATTTCTGTTTCTTTTACTTATCATTTATCAGTATATAAATTTAATATTTAAAAAACCATCCAAATAAATAAATAACTAAAAATGACGGTTATACCAAAAATTTGATAGTCATTGTAATTATCTAGTTTTTTTTTAACTAATTTATTTTTTGAACTTTCATATATGTACTAAGTTAGAATGGACTTAAGGGACCTTACGATTTGAGATATTATAAAGAAAACATGGGAAATAAGAATATTTTCTAAAGTCTCTTGAAATGCTTTGTTGCCAAAGAAATAACTTTTTTCCTTTGTTTTGAATGTAATTTATATTTATGTATACGATTGGCTGTTTCTTGACCAACATTATTAATGGTCAACTGTATCATTAATATATCTGACCTTAGAAAATTAAAAAGGGAATGTAGCGTACTTCTTTGGCCTCCACCGAAATTTCAAGGTGGAGTAGAAGGTCCTTGAAATTTTATTTCTGAATATATAAAGATTTCGCAACACCATAGAAAGTAAGATGTGTGTTTACTAATAATGGAAATCTCCAATATTAAAATGTTGTTTGTTATTATGAGTTCTGCTTATTACTATTAAAACTATATGGTGGTTCCAGATTATTATCTTATGGTTTCATCATAAATAGTTGGACAAAGCAATATTGTATGTATTTCATTTTTGAAATGTATACAATAATACATATCAATGTTCAAACCATAATAAAAAATGAAAAAAAAATAAGATCCTTCAACCATAAAAAGCGATCTTAAAAAGAGTCAAATCTGAGATTTGAAATCTGATATGAACTTGAACATCAAATATCAGTTCAGATTTGACTCTGACGAAGACCGCTTGTAACGGTTGAAAGATTTTAGTCCTTTTTCTCGTTTCTTTTGTGATTTGAGCATTGAATGTTATTTCACGTGTTTATTCTGAAATATTTTTGTACAATTGTATATATATATATATAAATTTCACATAAACACGTGAAATAACAATCAATGATCAAACCACAATAAGAAATGGGAAAACAAGACTAAGATTTTTTAACCGTGACAAGCGGTCTTCGTCAGAGTCAAAAACCCAACTGATCTTAGTCGACGAAGAGTCAGATCTTAGTCAAGATCTGAGTCAATAAGAGTCAAGATCTTAGTCTTGTTTTCCCATTTCTTATTGTGGTTTGATCATTGATATACATATATATATATATATATATATATATATAAATTTTTTAGTAGAAACAAAACTCAAATGAACAGAAAAATCAAATGAATGTCTGGGAAAATAAAATGGAAAACTTATGAAATGTTTAGGGCTACATTAGTACTCATTATCAATTTTCTTGCTACATATAGGTACGTTAAGGATTTAATTTTTACTTTACTATAAATAAAGTATAGTGATCATGAAAAAAATTGATTCCGAGATTTTAACGGAATTATATGTTTTGAGGTCCCAAAAGTTGTTTTATGAATTTTTTCGGATCTGTGTATATATATATATATGTGTGTGTGTGCTGTGTGTGTGTGTGTGTGTGTGTGTGTGTGTATGTGTATGTGTGTGTGTGTGTGTGTGTGTGTGTGTGTGTGTGTGCGAATGTGCGCGTGTGTGCGTGTGAGTGGGTGAAAATATACCCAAAGTTTGTGAACACGCTACGGTCCAGAATCTTTCATGGATTAAGAAGATACTTTATACAAAAATGGTCTTCAGAGTGTAGATGAGCCATTTTGTTTGGGAACAATTATGCATGATAGAAAAGTCACTTTTATTGCCAAAAACCTGTTTTTAGACTACATTTTCTTTTTCCCTAAACGAATAATTCTAGAGTTTTGAAAATTTGGCATTATGTTTGAGGTTACAAATACAATAAAATAAAAATATACTGAGGTTATAAAGCAACGGGAAATTTTTTTTTTCAATAAAATATAACAAGTTTAGACTTATAATTCAATCTGAAAGATGATAAAGATTATAAAGATATAAGGAACCAATATAAAATTACAATTGTCTTTAATATCAATCTGAAAACAATAATAAAATTTCTGGTACCTCGTTATTTCCAATCGAACAAAGCATGTGGAAATATTATAAGTTGGTTATTCATAAGGAATAACCTACCTATGGCTGCCTTTACCAATTAAAGTCAAAATGTAAACAAACAGGTTATACAGCAAACCATGTCTATTATGATATTTTTGAGATATTACCTGAACGACAACTCTGATTTTTAAAAAAAAAATACATGAACCTTCCGGGGAATATACCTAATAATTTTCTAAATTTTCACGGCTTTTTATTTTATTTTATCAAAAACCATACATCCAATAGGATATATAAATCCGTATGGATATATACCGGATGTATGGTTTTTGAATCTATCGAGCACAGACAGACATACATTCATTTTTATATATATAGATAAACGTTTATGAAGCTTTTTAAGTTTTCCTTTTGGCAGTCCAAATTGTATAAATGACAAAATTATTCTTCTAAAATAATATCTTATATCAATTTCTATTTTGGTTTTAGTTTACCTGATCAACTAGAGTAGCGTAATAGTAGAAACCTATTCTCTTCCAAATGGCATAGAATAAAGGAATTGAAGAGCCTTGAGAACCTTCAACAAACATTTGAAAATACATCCAGTTGAATACGATAGATTACAAGCCTACAAAAGATTTGTAAGAACTTAACCGAAAAGTAATCCTTTTTGTTAACAGCATGAAGAAATATTCGCTGTGTGATTGATAACCTTTTGTAAATACTGTTTGTCGTTTATTTGATTAGTGCTCAAGGGATTCTGCAACCATTAGAATAATTATATTTGGCTAAAAATATGTATAAGTTTAAGGTGTATTGTATTAAGGTGAAGCTTATCAGAAAAGATTAAGTGGAGCTATTGTATCAGGAATTTGTGAGGGCCAGGTTAAATCAGTGGTTAAGGTACTCGCCTCTTAACTGGTAGGTGTGGGGTTCGATCCCCACCTGGACCTCAATTTATTCAAACGGGAGGTGAATAAATCAGAGCACACCGTCCATATGAGAGGACGCTAAGCCTTTGTTGACCTTGATGCGAGCCTGAGCCGTTAAGCCATATCGCTTCTAAATCAAGTCAGATTGATTTTGTACGATTTGCCCTTTAGCTGTACCATGACCACATGGTGACGCCCAAGTGGACCACTCGATGCTACTATGCGCAACAGTATTTTAACACGCGCATCTTGTTACACTGGGGGTGAAATGCAACACGGTTCAGCAAAATGAAGACCAATGTAACTTATTCCTTTATCTGCATCTTACTCTCTTTTATTTTCTTGTCTATACCTACATTAGATTTCTTGTTCTTACTATTGAGTAAATGAAGTTTGTGAAATCTGTGTAATACTCTTTTTTCAATAATTTTTCGTACATATTTGTTATTATATTTCCTGTTATAAACTCAATTTTGTATCTAGATTTTGCGTATCTCGGACATGGCTCTAAAATATGCTCGACTCACTCATTAGGAGCTCCACAGACACATTCTGCACTTGGTCTTAACCTGAATTTAGCCAAATAAACTCTGAAGTCTCCATGCCCAGAGGACGTTAAGCCTGTTTTGATTGCTGTGCTCCCTAGCCTTCCGGCCATAACACCTAAAGATCAAATCAGGCCGACGATTTAACGCGTTGCCCTTTTGTCACCTCCAAGCCGTCGGTCCCGAGCCTGTACGTTGTCAGGTACTAGTTAAAGATCCCTACTCTAAATACACTTTATTTAAGCAGAATTTAGGACCTCCAATGTAGAATCAACAGGTAATGTGGCTTACTCATAACTAACATGGGTGCCAAATAATAAATGAACCACAATATGCTCTCCTAAAACAGCACTAAAAGGTGTAAGCCTTATAAATGTGGACATTAGAAAACAAACAGGAATTGATTTGGTAATTCATGGATGAGCTCCAAGTAAATGCCCCTTACTGATTTCACAACCCGAATCACATCATGTCCATTTGTCTCAAGCCAGTAATCAAAAACACGAGAAGGTACTCTTATTTTTCATTGTTTGCATTATTTTCTTATTTTTTTAATTTCTCATTCAATACACTTGTATACTCTTGTAAAGCACCGAAGGTACTCCTTGAAAGTATCTTCAAGGAGAAGATATACTCCTTGAGTGAGTGAGTGAGAGAGAGGGGGGGAGAGAGTGAGAGAGAGAGGGGGGAGGGAGAGAGAGAGTGAGTGAGTGAGAGAGAGAGAGAGGCATTAATCATTGATAAAACTGAATAGTTATGTTTGCTTAGAACAAAACTTACCATTTCTTATTTAGCTAGACAAATAGAATATACTATTTTATTATTTACATTTAGTTATACTATGTTTTTTCATAAACATCATAATAACATATGCACTAAAAAAATCTATATAAAATAATTTATAATCATCAGAAACAGATGTGTTGGACATCATGCAATTTAATGATGCCATTTTTAATGTATTTCAATTTATGTTACAATAACACTTATCTGTTCTAGTTACTTGTGTAATTTAATTATTGGATATCTATTTGTTACTCTAAGTAAAATAGCATAATCATTAACTTCATCATTTACAAAATAATGAGAGATGTAAATAAATATTTTAAAGGCTTATTAATGATGTTAAAGATGACGAGTGTCTCAAATATATTGAATACTTGAAACAAATCTGCGATCTATGACATAAATACACACTTACACACATGCGAGCTCGCACACGCGCTCACTCACACACACACACACACACACACACACACACACACACACAAAGCGAGAGATAGAAAGATAGATAGATGAGAGAGAGAGAGAGAGAGAGAGAAACAGAGGCATTGATAATTTATAAAACTTCATGTCAGGTACTCTTTAAAGATCTCTACTCGAAATGCACTTGAGTTAGGCAAAATTTAGGACTCCCAATGTAGGATCTGTAGAACCACCGATCAAACAAAAAGCTGGTAAGCGGCTGACGTTATCACCCGCTAGAGGATCGGTTTAAACAATAAAAAAATATATATACTTAACGCATATACGATGAGGGGTGTACGTACATAAGATACAATCTTACGTATGTATCGTAAGATACAGCCTTTCTAAAGTGGAATAAAGACGACTGTCGTATGAAAGCTACTAAAACGAAGGTGGTTGATCCATCATTTCTATTCACTGCAGTGTTTCTTTAAGTTGTAACTAAATCATTTGGTAGAATATTGCGGATATCCAAGAGAGTTTTGTAGTTTCTCTGTGGGATCGAGAGTTTCCCGGAAAGCTATATCTCTGACGCTGATTCCTCTATGTAATATTGTGTTTCCTTAAAGATTCTACAAAACAAGTCCTAAATGTTATCTAACTAAAGTTTGTTTAGAGTATGTATCTTTATCGAGTGTCTGAGGTGTACTCGTTAAACACCTCATTAACCAGACATTAGTACCTTACATGAAACAAACGCAGGAAAAGACGACATGTTCAGATTTTCATGCATGAAAGATTGAAGGCTGGAGAGAGTATCGAACCCATATCTACCAGCTCAGAGACGAGCACGCAAGCTGCTGAGCTACCCTGAGCTATTAGCCGAGAGTTTTCTACATAAGTTATTTAAATTGATAACTGGCATACTACTTATGCACATACAACTATTCTTGCAACCTCTACATTCTTTTGAAAAACCTATTGTCTTCATTCATTGACTAACGAAGTAACACGTAAATTTATGTATTAACGATCAAACCACAATAAGAAATGGGTTAGTTTTTGACTCTGACGAAGACCGCTTGTTACGGTTGAAAGATCTTAGTCTTGTTTTCCCATTTGTTATTGTGGTTTGATCATTGATTGTTATTTCACGTGCTTATGTGAAATCTTTTTATTTTTGTATTAACGTGTTAATTAATGTATATTACGTATTTAAGTAATACTTAGATTAAATTCAAAAATATTATTATTACTATTATTATTATTATTATTAATTATTATTATAATACCTATGTTCTTCTATGTCCTATCTTCTATGTCCTAGAAGAAAAAGGGAGTGTTTTAGTTGGTAGTCTGGTTTATCTGGGATCCCAGCACAATGTTCGTAAATGCATTTCACCCCCTTAGAAGAAAAAAAGAATTATTATTATTATTATTATTATTACATTATTATTTAATAATAATTTGTCTGTAATAAGTTGCCTAAAATGTTTAATGAAAAACATGCTTTAAAAATTACTATAGGAGAGTATACTCTCCTATGAAGGTAATGCTACTTCCATGAAGAAGCATTATAGGTTCTTTCTATTATAGGAAGCATTATAGCTTCCTAGGTTCAGCATTAAGAAGGTTTGTGTACCGTACTAAATATGAATATTTCTCTAGCCGACTAAATATTTCATTAATTAATACTTAGTTATCATAATTTAAACTACTAGTGTTTAGTGATTTTTTTTATCTGATAGCTGGCATCATTATCATTATTACTTAGAAGAGTTGGAATAAGTAATTTTAAAGTATGGCTGCCTTATCTAAGGAATGTAATAGTCTAGCCTGAGGAAATGTGGGAAACATTTCCAGGCTAGTGTCCACAAGAAAAGAGGGTGATTTAGTTGTTTTTTTGGCTTATATGGCAATCCAGCACTATGTGTACATATAATATTTAACATTAAACATTTTAGGCAACTTATTACAGACAAATTATTATTATATTATAATATTATAATAATAATAATTATTATTATTATTATTATTATTATTATAATTATTGATCTTTTTCTAAATATTTTTAGGGCACCGAATATATTTATACAAACAGACAATTCTTGGCATACGTTTTAGTTACGTTCCCAACGGCCGATCGTAAGTTAGAAATGAACGTAAGTTGTTACTATACTTTCTAGTAATTTATACCGTTCATACTATACAATACATCCATTAATTCAATTACCCTATCTTATAAAACACCCCTAAATCAGATATTATAAATATAAATATAACATTATGTAAATGTACTTTCAAATATGTAAATGAAATTCAAGCAAAATTCATGTGTTTCTAATTTCAATTAAACCAGTATTATTTAAACTTAGTTAGTTTGGCACTGCTATTCGAGGCATATTCAAATTCGATTTCTTTTATAATTGTGAAATTTCATTAATTTGTTTTTTTTTGCAGTTTTAGATTAAAAATTTTAAACGTAAAATCGAAAAAATATGACAAAGGACGTAAGTCGATAATTGTCTGTATACGTATAAACG
Source organism: Hermatobates lingyangjiaoensis (assembly GCA_026182355.1). NCBI lineage: Eukaryota > Metazoa > Arthropoda > Insecta > Hemiptera > Hermatobatidae > Hermatobates > Hermatobates lingyangjiaoensis. The sequence continues at coordinate 377,339 of JAPFBL010000060.1, forward strand.
TTTCTTATTTATAAATATGCTTATATTCTTATCAGTAAAATACTACTGAAGGCATGTACCAGGTATATATTAGGAAAAAATGGACGGACAGGATTTATGTTTATTTATTATTAACTTCTTTAGAGAAATGAGTTCAATTGAATAGTTATGTTGTTGAATGTGCTTTGTTGCATCTGTGAAGGTTTACCATTCTAGTAGATATGGTTTGTCGCTTTTTATAAACCGGTTTTAAAAACCGGTTTATTGGAGAAAATTATGAAATTTGAAAACCGGTTTTTTAGTAGAAAATATCGGTTTTCAATGTATGAATAACACTTGAAAAAGACAAATGTAGCCAAATGTACCAGTTTGATGAAAACACTGTTGCAAGCGGTTTGGTTCTTCGAATCATATCGGTCCGATTTAATAATATGGTTATTATAAATATAATATGGTTATAAAATAATATGGTTAATAATATGTAATATTATTAATATGTTATTATGTATTATTATTAATTATGTTTATAAAATAATATGGTTCTTGGAATCATATCGGTCCGATTTAATAATATAGTTATTATAATATGGTTATTATAAATATAATATGGTTAATAATATGGTTATTATTTAATAGCATCACTGGGTGAGGTCACTCCAGAGACCATAGTTCAAAAGATGCTCCTAAACGAAAATAATTGGTCAAAAGCTGCAAACTTTGCAGAGGCAGTTCTCCATCATAAGAAGAACGAAAGTGGTGTGAGGCAAGGGCAATGATTGAACGAATGGGGACAAGAAGGTGAATCCTACTCAAAAGGACTGAGGCACCGGCACGAAGTAATGTGCAAACGGTTTCCGTGTCGGGTATTGCCAGGAAATAGGATGTGGTTTTTTAGTGGGTCAGGACCCCCAACCCCACATACCCTAAGCAAGACGTCTTGCTAAGGAATCTGATGAACAGATTTTTCCACATCCTACGATGAAAAAAAAATAATATGGTTATTAGAAAAATATGTATATATATTGTTTATATTATTCGAACCCTTTGCTGAATAACTCGTTTCACTATTATAAAAATATTTACACCCTTTTATATGAAAATTATTCCTAAACAACGAATAATTGTTTTTAAAGTTATTTAATCCTGGTCAACTATTATTTCTTTGTTCTACTAAATTGCATAAACAAATTTTACTATCAATAAAACTGAACAGTAAATAATTTCAGTCAAAAACTGCTTTTAGTCACTCAAAATTTTCTGTTAAAAATTTTTGATCGAATTACAGAATATTCGAGTAAAAAAATATTTTTATAAAAATTCGAAACCGCTTAAAACCGGTTTTTTGGAAAAATTACTATTTGAAAACAGGTTTTCTAAAATGTGGGTTTTTGTATAAACCCTACTAGTAGACTATTAGCAGTCAATGTGCCCAGTAATTATTAGAAGATGCTAATCTTCAATAATCTGAACTAAACAGGTTCAGATTGTTTCGATACGACCGCGTGATCAGTGTCTACCACTTGAATGATGTAAGTGCCGTTATATACCTAAGTGTAACGAAGTGGAGTCCACACCTGTGGTGTCTATGTGTCAGGCAACATTAAGTTGATCAACCACAGTTATATGAAACAATCACCCATTCAAACGTTTTGACATACATTCATTCTAATATATTATGCCTATATATAAAAACCATTAGTAAAGCCACAGCATACACTAGAAAACACTATATTGTGTAAACCACAACTTTCTCTTTAGAAGTTCTCAAGGATTTTTTATTTATTTATTTTTATATAAACAATAAAAACTACAACATCAACTATAATTACTCTTTATATCAATATTAATACAATGATCAAACCACAATAAGAAATGGGAAAACAAGACTAAGATCTTTCAACTGTAATAAGCGGTCTTCGTCAGAGTCAAAAACCCAACTTTGATTGTTATTTCACGTGTTTATGTGAAATCTTTTTATCAATATAAATACGTCAACTAAAAAAAAAATTGTCTAAACAACAATAATATTTCCAAAAATGGGACTAAGATCTTTCGTAGAAAAACTCCTCAGGTTTATTCTATAACATAAATAGATTTTACATATGGCGTTATTAATTTTACAAAACATGAGTTGAGAGAATATATTTTTAATTTTTCATTCTTTTTAATGTCATTATTTGTAATGTAATATATTAAACCCAACAGTTGGGTTTTTGACTCTGACGAAGACCGCTTGTTACGGTTGAAAGATCTCAGTCTTGTTTTCCCATTTTCTTATTGTGGTTTGATCATTGATTGTTATTTCACGAGTTTATTTCACATTCGCGCTCCGTTCTTCGACGTGGGGAGATCTCTCTCTCTCTCTCTTCGTCCTCTCTTCTAATCTACTCCTGATGACGAACAACAGTTCGAAATATTGAATTCTGTAAGTGTTCTTTTTATTCTTTTTTCCGTATCGTGCTTTGTGTAATTTAAAGTTTTATATATATATAAACGTGAAATAACAATCAATGAAGAAACTTCAATATGAAATGGTAAAACAAGACTATGATGTTTGTATTGTTTTCTCATTTCATATTGTGGTTTGATTATATATATATATTATATATATATATAAAATAAAATAAATTCAAAACGAAGGAAACACACAGGAGGTGTGAACGTCGTCATCAGGAGGTGTGAAGAGCGAAGAGCGAAGAGTCCCGCAGGAAGACAGGGCGGTACTCACTCTTCGCTCTTCACACCTCCTGATGACGACGATGGTCGAAATATCGATGTGAGTTATGTCTGTGTCTTTCTGTGTGTTTCCTTCGTTTTGAATTTATTTTATTTTAAAAAAGTCCGCTTGACCGTTTCTTTTAATTGTGGTATATATATATATATATATATATATTGTGTGTGTGTGTGTGTGTGTGTGTGTGTGTGTTTGTGTTTGGATATAGGGACACTAAATTATGCAAAAAGGTTTCCAATAGTCAGAAATGAAGTAATACTGAATTGGCAAATAGACTTTCAGAATAATTTATCATCTACATAACTTTATTTATTTTTTTGATTCTAGCAATCAATTTAATTATTTTATTTTATTGGATAAGCAAAGAAATAGTCAAGGCAGGAATGTTACTTCAAAATGGATAAACATGTAAAACAAGTAAACTTTAATGTTAAAGGTCGACTTTTGGTTTGCAAAGGTCATTCGGGGTTCCGCATTCAGTTAAGTACAAAGAAAGTTGTATATCCTTGTAACAGAGACAAAGAGTTGCACCTTTATGCAAGTAACGTGTGACTGCTATAATCCATTGAGCAGTTATTTATTGCTTCCATGTGGCACATTCAATATGCAGCTTCATTATTATTTTAAACATGATTAAGGTTTATTTATGAAGGGATCATATTTCATATGTTTATTATCAACTCCTCTTTCCTCTAGAGAAACAAAATATTTTAATAATAATAAATGGGGGGGGGGGGGATGGTACGTGCTCGCTTGTGAACTGGCACGTCTGGGGTTCAATACCCCCCACTCTGGCCCTTGATTTATTCACGTGAGAAGTTAATCAATCTGAGCCCCAGGAATAATAGTTCATTCCGATAGGACTTAAATTTAAATTAGCTCATCAGCAAAGAACAGAGTGTGATTGACAACTCACCATCTTCTCTCCTGATGATGTCAACGTTAAGCCATCGGTCCAAAACCTGTACAATGCCAGGTACTTGTTAAAGATCTCTATTCTAAATAAATTTGAATTTGGTAAAATTTAGGACTTCCAATATAGAATCAATTTTTTACAAAGGCCTCGATCCATAAAGGACAACAAACGCTTCACAGAAAATTATACGCTACAGAGTAATTATAGTTTATAGTCATAGTAATAGTTACTGTATTATACAATATACTATTATGCTTACTATAGTTGTAGTTTATAGTGGCAAATACGCTTGATGTCCCTATCTCTACTCTGCTGAAGTAGGTTCAACCAAATATTAGAGACAGTAAGTGTGTCCGTCCCTTTACTCTGTATCTATATTTTACCGTAGAAAGATATATATATATATATATAGTTAAAAATTAGACAATATTTAGCTGAAACTTGCTTTTTCATAATTTTTTCGAGTTTCTGGAATAACGATCTTGTAACTTGATCCACAGAATGTAGTAAACTTGATGAATGTAGTAACTTGATCCATCGACATGCTAAATGAACACATGTTTCTGCTGTCCTCAGCCATTATCAAGAAATGAATGCATTTTGAAGTTTAAATCTTTATATAAGAATGGTGGAATGTGTTGCTGTGGTGGGGGCGTTGGGGGGGGGGGGGGGGGGGTGTTGATTAAAGTTGTTTTTCTAATCGGTGAGGGTTGAGTGACCTAGGGCGTCGTTGCAGGTACCTGGGAGAGGCCCTAATTGGCTCGAGGTAGATTTAAACACTTTGAGAACTTTGGAACTAATCTCTAATTGTTTATTAATAAATTTAACTGCTACCAAAATGTATATATATATATATATATATATATATATATATATAAATATATATATATATATATATATAAATATATATATATATATAAGTGTGTTATCTAATCGGGATTCGGTCAATTTTCTAGGTTGAAAAATCAAACCCTCGTTGTCACGAGAGTTGCCAAATGGGAACAAGAGTTTGATTTTTGAACCTAGAAAATTGACCGAAACACGATTAGATAACACACTTATTCTATCACACGGTCGATATATTATTGAACCTATATATATATATATATATATATATATATATATAGAGTTAGAATATAGTTTAGTTTATGTAATCTGAGCTGTTGCGTAGCATGTCTCTCAGATATTGACGTCATCTGTTTAGGAAGCTCTGAATGATTTGAAAGAAGTGATCCCTTGAAGAACTATTTATTTATTCCGACACTACGGTAGAGAGATTGAGTATTTGCAAAGGCACACGAAGTCAATGGTCCAAACAGCTACTGGTGCATGCCACACGCGAGGGGCTTTCAAACATTTCGCCTCCTTCCCGGATTAGCTACAACCCATTCCTGATTCTTTCAAGCATAAAAAAAACATTAATAAAAGAAACAACAGGCAGTACTTTTCAAATAATATTAACTAGTGATTGTAGTTTTGTTAAAAATTAGTAAAAAATTTAAAGGAATAACCAAAAGGAGGGGAGAGGCCCCTTATTCTTCCCGACTTCTCTACTTCATTCTGGCAGCCTTTTGCTTAAAAATAGCAACAGTGGTTCGTTTCTCAAGAAGAAAGTAAGTAGTCCATAAACTTTTTTATTTATAATTGTATATCTAAACACTCAATATATTGCTCAAACATATTGTAGGTCAAAAGGACTTCGTTACAGCATGTCATTCTATTTTGCTCTAGATATTATTTTTATAAATTTTGGTACTCAACTGTCCTTTAAAAAACTTGTTATTTTTTCATCAAAAGCAATCATGCATTAACGTTATTTATACAACATATAAAATGCTTTGCCTTTATATTTGAACCTATATATACACTTTTTTGTTGGAAACACGATCCAAAACGGACAAATATAGTTCAATATAGACAAAGAAACATAGAGAAATCGGTTTGAACCAAAAATTAGAGACTGTAAGTGTGTTCTTTTGATTTCTCTATGTTTCTTTGTCTATATTGAACTATATATATGAGTTCACATTATGAGTTTTTTTTACTTTTATATATATATATATATATAGAGAGAGAGAGAGAGAGAGAGAGAGAGTTAGAATATAGTTCTATTTATAAACTACAATTCTATAATAATAGAATTATTATTATTCTATTATTTATTCTATAATAATTATTTATTTTATGAAGTTTCGTCTATGGTGATTTCGACCCCCTCTTGTTTGTTGATGATGAGGGGGGTTCATCACATTCCTGATGATGCTATACAAATGTAATGAACGTTGGCCTAAGTGAAGTGTTTGTTCTTTAGACCATCTCTCAATAACATCTGTTGTTTGATATATGTATATAAAAGTTCAAAAACGAAGAATAGTAATACACAGAGGGAAAGTGGAATACTTACTAACTCGAATTTTCGGACAATCTGTCTTCAGGAAAAAAAAGAGTAGGTTTTCTCCCCTCTCCAAACTTCCCTTGAGAATATAACTTTTGAGTATATTAAGAAAAAAGAAGGGCTTTTTAGTTGAAACTTAAAAGGCATCATGTGAGTCAAAAAATTAGTTATTGTTTAACTTATCTTATCTTAAATAAGGGTTTCAAAGCAATAACCATTAGACACTCTTCAATTAAAAAGGTTCACATTTTAAAACTTGATGATATTAATCATCACAACATTTAATGTGTAACTTTAGCTAATTTATCATTGGACCATCCACATAAATCCGAATAGATCATAAAATAAATAGCAGATACGTTAATGAAAACTATTTTATTAAAAAAGTAAAAAAAAAAAACTTGATCAGTTTAAACTAGTTGAAAACAATGTTAAGCCCAAAGAAATGACACTATATTTTTTTGAATAATTGCTGTTTTCATGGACTGGCAGTAGTCCATGAATTTCCGGTGGGGCCAAAGCGTAACTGCCACTTGAGGAGCATTAATGGCCAAGTAGAACACGAAAAAATCATAATGGTTCTATGGCTTCTTTGTAGGATCTTTTTTTAATAAAAGTGTTTTTGAAAAAATAATAATATAAATCCAGAACCCCAGATTTTAATATTTTACGGAAGGCATCTCTAAATTACATATTAAATTAATGGAAATATTAATATTATTATAGTTGATTTCATAGTTTTGTTGTAATCATGTGAAGTGTTCTATTATTTTTGTAGCAATGTTATATTTATATTTTGTGTAATTTCATATTATAAATAAAATGAAATATTACCATCAAATATTACAAATATTTTATATATTTAATTGATAATGTCTATATTGCTACGAGTAAAATCAATTTACTTTTAATAAATAACTTTTTCTTTTTCATGGAACGCTAACGTCTATTGTTATGGACTTTTATGCTAACCAAGAGAATAGCAATCATCCATAATGTTGTCAAAGAGTATAGCAATCGTTCACAATGTTATCAAAGAGGATAGTAATCATTCATAATGTTATGAAAGATGATAGCATCTATCCATAATGTTATGAAAGAGGATAGCAATCATCCATAATGTTGTCAAAGAGGATAGAAATCATCCATAATGTTATCAAAGAGGATAGTAATCATTCATAATGTTGCCAAAGAGGATAGCAATCGTCCATAATGCTATCAAAGAGGATAGCAATCATTCATAATGTTACCAAAGAGAATAGCATCTATCCATAATGTTATGAAAGAGGATAGTAATCATTCATAATGTTATGAAAGATGATAGCATCTATCCATAATGTTATGAAAGAGGATAGCAATTATCTATAATGCTATCGAAGAGGATGGCAATCATCCATAATGTTATGAAAGAGGATAGCAATTATCTATAATGCTATCGAAGAGGATGGCAAGCATCCATAATGTTATGAAAGAGGATAGCAATTATCTATAATGCTATCGAAGAGGATAGCAATCATTCATAATGTTATGAAAGAGGATAGCATCTATCCATAATGTTATCAAAGAGGATAGCAATCATCCATAATGCTATCGAAGAGCTATCCATAATAGAATGGTTCATTCTGTAATTCCGTCAATTAAACTTAGGTGAACCACATTACAGTGGGGTACTGACAGCATATAGCTCCACCCATCCAAGTGTTTAACACGGATAAAGATGTTTAACTTTGCTGATCTAAATAAATCTCTATATTCGTCATACTATTCTTTTCTTGACCACTTTATTCATATGTTTTGAGACTTTTTTTAGCATTTTTTTGGTCTTAATATTACAAAAAAATTCTTTGCCAACGTTTCGACATATATTTATGTCATCCTAAGGGTTATACATTGATAAATTCAGCACTATTATTACAACAAATTAGGTCTATTGTTTGCTATTATGTACAATAATAATAAACAATAGACTTTCATATTCATTTTAATTCATTTTCAAGTTAAGTAATGAATGTTTTATATTGTAAAACATAACCATACTTAAATGTTAAAATCTATAGTTAATATTATTGTACATAATAGCAAACAATAGACCTAATTCGTTGTAATGATAGTGTTGATCGTATCAATGTTTTAGCCCTGAAAAAGGCATAAATATATGTCGAAACGTTGGTATAGAAGTTTTTTTTAATATCTGGATTAAAAACACTCAAAAAAATCTCAAAACACACAAACCCCTATATTTAGCATTACACTGTTAGATAACCTCACTATTGATTAAACTTCTCTGCCTAATACATTTTCTATATATTCACACCCTGAATTATTATAGATTATATTCGTCATCGTCTTCAAACTATTTCATTTTATTTTACTATAACTATAATGTATTAAGTTAGATGTTTGGGATTTGAATAATTGCAGAGGTTGTTGTGACTGTGATTTACGATGTTTTGATGTGCCGAAAGTTCTTTCCGGAACGTTTTTGACGTTGATGTTGATGATGATGATGATGATGATGATGATGATGATGATGATGATGTGTGTGTGTGTGTGTGTGTGTGTGTGTGTGTGTGTGTGTGTGTGTGTGTGTGTGTGTGTGTGTGTGTGTGTGTGTGTGTGTGTGTGTGTGTGTGTGTGTGTGTGTGTGTGTGTGTGTGTGTGTGTGTTGTGTGTGTGTGTGTGTGTGGTGTGTGTGTGTGTGTGTTGTGTGTGTGTGTGTGTGTGTGGTGTGTGTGTGTGATGTGTGTGTGTAGTGTGTGTGTGTGTGGTTGGTTTGTGTATTCCAAAAGTTTAAGGAACACTGCAGTTCACACTGTCTGATAGATTAAATTAATATTTTACATAAAATGGGCCTTATATTGCAAATAAGTCCTATTTTTTTGGTGGTAATATTGCATGATGAGGGAGTCACTTTTTTTTCTTGTGTCTTAGACATTCCCCTGCAGCATAATCTTTTAATGCTCTACTATCTGCCATTTTCCAAAAGTGACTTAACCACTCTATACCAAGGTGATTTTTAAACTAAATAACATCCATATTACAATTTTTTTTATTGTTTAAACTGATGATGATATCCCCCAGCAAATGATAACGTTACCGGCTTTTTGTTTGATCGGTGATTCTACAGATTCTACATTGGGAGTTCTAAATTTTGCCTAACTCAAGTGCATTTCGAGTAGGGATCTTTAACGAGTACCTGACATCGTACAGCCCAAGACCGTCAATTTACCGTCCTCTCTGACTGATGACATACTCAGATTTATTCACCTTTCACGTCAATAAATAGAAGGCCAGCTGGGGATCGAACCCCGGACTACGAGCCCCATAGGAGAGTACGTTACCCACCGAGCTAACCTGACCCTCTACAATGTTGATTACAAAAGTACTTAGAAATAACCAACATTAAATAAAATATTTGTATAAATTAAATAAATAAAATCATTTAAGACACGAGGAGCCTGTTCTCCAAGTACATTGTTATGATATTCCAATAAATTAACAAAACTAGTAATTAAATCAGTTATAATTTGAGAGAGGTAATAACAAATTTAGTGCAATTAAAAGAAAATAGTATTAATTATTATTTTATTTAAATTTTTTACACTCTTTTCTGTACAAAGCCAGTGCATTTTCTCTACAAATGGTATGGATGGAAATGTATTTTTTTTTAACTAGAGCAGTCAAGTTATATTTATTTTTATATTATTTTTAAATTTTAGAAAGAAGTTTACTCTTTATAAGTTAACTACCATATTGATAGCAGAATAGTGAGAGAGTAGCAGTGAATTCAGAGCTCGAGGACCAGGTTAGCTCAGTGGTTAACGTACTCGCTTCTGGGCTGGTAGTCCAGGGTTCAATCCCCACCTAGCCCTCGATTTATTCACTCAGGAGGTGAATAAATCTGAGTACGTCCTTCCTTCAGAGAGGACGTTAAGCCGTCCGTCCTAATCCTGTAACATGTCAGGTATTCATTAAAGAACCCTACTCAAAAAGCACTTGACTTAAGCAAAATTTAGGACTCTCAACATAGAATCTGTAAAATCACCGATCAAACGAAAAGCCGGTAAACAATATATTGAAACAATAACAATATTAACAGATCGGTTTAAACAATAAAATTCTTGCTCTTGCATTATGGAGAAGAACCATTGCTTTAATACAATATGCGGACTACTTTCATCTCAAGGATGATACATTTGGTAATAATAATAAAATTTATTAGTTATTTTATTCCACTGATTGCAAAAAATAAATGTCAACCTATTTTTATTAATATTATTTACAATAATTGTTAAATTACAAATCGATACTGACCGTGGTGTCCGTATATTAACTATATATCTGATAAATATATAAATATTTATTTAAAGATCAAACCACAATATGAAATGGGAAAACAAGACACCTTGTTACGGTTGAAAGATCTTAGTCTTGTTTTCCCATTTCTTATTGTGGTTTGATCATTGATTATTATTTCACGTGTTTATATGAAATCTTTTTATAAATATTTATTTATACATTTATAATGGTACCAAATATTTATCTGGTATATCTGATAAATCATATTGAAATCTGTGTAAGGGTGCAACTTATCGAGTGGTAATATGTTTAAAACACCTATCCTACCATATGTACCCATGCATCGTTCCAAAATATATCAAAAATAGTTTTAACATCTCAAAATGTGTGAGTCCATCTTATTTTGAGATCTCAAAATCAAAATCAAATCTTTTTTTTCATTATTACTCAAAAAAAGTTGCAGTAAAGTGGTAATATATTTAACTAAATACTATGTTCCAAATTAAGCTTTTATTATGATAAATTGAACAGATTTTATTATAATGCTTCCATAAGATTTAAGATAATGTGGCTTTATTGTGCGGGCTCATTGAAAGAATTCATTTTGCTTCCTTGGAATGTTTATTAATATTATTTACAATAATTGTTATATTACAAATCGGTGCTAACCATGGTGCTCATATATTAACTACATATCTGATAAATTTATAAATATTTATATATTTATCTAAATATTTCATATAATTTTATTGAAGATTAGTTGTGCAGTGATTATTTACTTTTTGATTATATATCATTCTGAAAACATCAAAAAGGGATTCAGTACACCTCAAAACTTGCAAATATATCAAATCTTAAATTTCATGTTTCTAATCATAACTGTAATTATTTGTAATATTATTACTAACTTCCGTCATACCTCGTATATCGCTGGTGGAGTCGTCCGACCGGTTTCGTAAAGGATGCATCATCAATGGGATTAACTTACTTATGAAAGTCAGGGATATAAATAACTACAAAAATCAATAGTAACATTCTATGGCTAAATTTGCCATCTATTTTTTTATTTTTACAATCAAGTCGTCGTTTTCATGTCCATCCGTTAGTACTTTAATGTTTTTTATTGGTCTGAATATTATATTTGTCTGCTGCTTCATTTCTTCATTTATTAGGTTATCAGTGTTTCTGTGTTTATATATTTCCATTTTTTCTATTATATATAATCTCTTTCCTTTTTGACCTGTTTTAAGTAAATTCTTTCATTTTTAAATACTATCTGGTTCATGTCCGTATTTCTTTAAATGGTTATCATGGTTTGACTTGTTCGTATTTTTTTACATAACCATTGTTATTAAATCATCGTTTTTTCAACGATTATAATTATAATTATAATTATATTCATCTCTTAAAATTAGTACTTATAAGACTTTCATCTTTTAGTGTTCGACGAGTTACATTTACCATTGGACGAGGACACATTAACTGTTCTACATTGAAAGTCTACATTTTGCCTAACTCAAGTGCATTTCGAGTAGGGATCTTTTACGAGTACCTGCCATCTTACAGGCTCGGGACTGACGACTTAGTGTCATCTCTGAGAGACGACGTACTAAGATTTATTCTCACCTCCCGCATGAATAAATCGAGAGCCAGGTTGGGATCGTACCCCGAACTACCAGAGGTGAGTGCGTTAACTACTGAGCTAACCTGGCCCCTAAATTTTTGGCTAACTCAAGTGCATTTCAAGTAGGGATCTATAACGAGTACCTGACATCGTACAAGCTCGGGACCGATAGCTTAACGTCTTCTCTGAGCGACTGCATACTCAGATTTATTCACTGGAAAAACCAATAAATCTGTGCACGTCGTCCCTTGGAGAGAACGTTAAGCCGTCGATCCCGAGCCTCTACAATATCAGGTACTCGTCACAAACCCCCATATTTATTTTTGCTAAGTTAGGAGACTCTCTAAGTAGAATATTTATTGATTAGTACCTTTTCTATATTACGGTATCGCTCAAAAAAAATTCCACGTTAATGGTTACATCTCTGATACATTTCATTTAATCTTTCAAACAATGCTACTTTTAGATTACTTAACTATTTTTAAAAACTTCCATTCACGTATATCTTGACATTACACTTAAAAATTATCAAACATGATTTCCAGAGATTTCAAGTTGATTAAACTCAACATCAATTTTTATTATAATTACTTTATTTTATTTAAAAATAAATCAAAATTATTTATTTATTTGATTAAATACATATCATTTTTTTCAAAATATATAATTTATTTTATTATTACCAAAAATAAAATAAATAAATTAAAGAATTTTAAAAACATCCATTCAGATATATGTCATTTTTAACCTTAAAAATTATCAAAAATGATTTCCAGGTATCTCAAATCGAGTAAATGAGTCAATTTTTCAAAATTTCTTTTTTTTACTTTACTATAAGTAAAGTATAGTGATCGTGAAAAAAATCGATCTCGAGATTTTGACGGAATTACATGTTTTGAGGTCCCAGAAGTCGTTTTATGAAGTTTTTTCGATGATGTCTGTGTGTGTGTGGGTGGGTGAGTGTGTTAGCATTGCTTGTTACCACGCTACAGTCCAGAATCTTTGATGGATCAAGTTGATATTTTACACAAAAATGGGCCCCATAAGGAAGAAGATCCCTATTGTTTGGGAAGAATTATGCATGATGGAAAAGTCACTTTTTTTGCCAAAAACCGTTTTTTGGAAAACATTTATTTCTCCTAAACTGATAACCCTAGAATTTTGAAATTTTGACAATATCTTTGAAGTTACAAATGGAACAAACGAAAAATATATTCAGAATTTTAAAACAACGGGAAATATTCTTTTTTCAATAAAATGTAAAAATTTTTATTTATAGTTCAATCTCAAAGCTTGTGAGAGCGATACAAGTCATACCGTTAGATGGATCAAAATGAAAGTATGCCTAAAAATAGAACATTATGTAGAGGAAGAGATGAGATAATTTTTTTCAAAATTATATTCGCCGAAGGGGTGTTACAGTACGATTTCTCTTTTTAGAAAATGTTTTTTAACGCTAAATGGCTCATTAAAAAATCTTGTAAATTTGACCAAAAATGGAACAAAAAATTAGCAATTCATAAAAAAATGATCAAATTCCAATTACGGCAAAGAGCAATCTTTATAAATAAAATAATGATTTTGTCTGTACATTGCTTAGAACTGACTCATTTCAAGTTTTCTTTACGTTTCATACATTGGAGAAACCGAATCCACCCTTAGAAAAATTTCTGTCGGTTTGTCGGTTTGTCGGTTTGTCGGTTTGTCTGTTTGTCCGCAAAACTTTGTCACAGGTAAACTCAGCTACCATAAGACATATAAAGCTGAAACTTTTACAGTAGATTTGTGTAGGTCTAACTTAAAACATAGGCTATGAATTGATTGGAAATTCAACGTAGAAGTGAAGTTATGGACGTTTAACGCAAAAATGTTTGTCACAAGTAAACTCAGCCACCATAAGACATAGCGAGCTGAAACATTGACACTGGATTTGTGTGTGCCTAACTTAAAATATGGGCTCTAAATAGATTGTTAATTCAGTACAGAAGCGAAGTTATGGGGCTTTTAGCTGTATTTTCCTAACTTCACAGACAAGTTTGTTTTGAAAATACACAGGTGTGGCAAGTAGGTATTGTTAGTTGATTTTAATTTCAATTGAGCATATGAATATATTGCGTATTTGACATCATTGAAATGGTGTTTCACAGAGTTAAGGACGTACTATCTATTGAGATATAAATGTTTTGTAAACGAGCAATTCTCAACTCTTAATATGAACAGGCAGGAGAAATCAACAAACAAGTTCTTACGCTATATGAAGCCGAGGAAAGAACTTACAAGTCAGTAAAGAGATTGGATTAGTGACGAAGAAGCAGTTCATTATCTAATTGAATTTCTTGACTCTGAATTTATTTCTCCTGGACTGCCTGCTCATAAGTAAAAACTTAAAGTAGAGCACCAATCATGCTGCAATTTAGTAGCAGTAACAAATTTCATGTTACGAAACATGAGTGCCCCAAAACTGTGCAACGGGACACGACTTTGAGTTCGTGCTCTACACAGATTTGCCATAGAGGCGGACATAATGACTGGATGTGGTATTGGGGAGTCTGTGTGTATACTTCACATACCATTGATTCCGAGCCACTGTCTGTTTACGTTGAAATGATTGCAAAGTCCGGTCAGAGTCTATTTCGCAATGACGTTAACTAAGTCGAAAAGGGAGACTTCATCTAACGCAGGAATACAAGGTAGCGAAACCAAGTTTTTCTCACATGGTCAAATGTAGTATACTTGCTCAAGAGTCAGAGGTTTCAACTCTTTCTTCTACCATGAACCTGAAGGATAGACAGCTAATGTAGTGTATTTAGAGGCATTTGTTTAACACTGTAGTAATAATGGTATTTTCTACTATTCTATAATTTCTAATGACATTTTGAAACACCAAAAATGACGGAACTTCTGATTCCTCCGTGGTATAGCCGAAATAGGAACACGGCAATAAACAGGAACTTCTGATTCCGTCAAAGACGGGTACGTTTGCTATGTATTATATATAACTGTCAACTTTTTTTTAATTTAATATTTACTTAATAAATACACTGGTAATAATGTAAGGTATGGGACCAGAGTAGCCCAGTGGCTTGCGTGATCGCCGATGACAGTAGTGCAAATGTATTATAAATAAATGTAACAAACAAATATTTTTTTGAATTTAAAATGTGGATAATATAAAAGATGGTAATAAAGTAAAGGGATCTAGCCAGGGTAGCCAGTAG
Source organism: Hermatobates lingyangjiaoensis (assembly GCA_026182355.1). Taxonomy (NCBI): domain Eukaryota; kingdom Metazoa; phylum Arthropoda; class Insecta; order Hemiptera; family Hermatobatidae; genus Hermatobates; species Hermatobates lingyangjiaoensis. Next base: position 392,504 of record JAPFBL010000060.1, read on the forward strand.
CTTGCTTGCTCGCCGATGACAGTAGTGCAAATGTATTATAAATAAACACAACAAAAATATTTTTTTTTAATTTAATATTTGCGTAATATAAACACTGGTAATAAAGTAAGGTATGGAACCAGAGTAGCCCAGTGGCTTGCGTGCTAGCTTTTGACTGGGAGCACGTTAATTAGAACTAACTCATTTCAAGTTTTCTTTACGTTTCATACTTCAGAGTAGCCACATGTACCCTTAGAATAATTTCTGTCTGTCGGGTTGTCCACAAAATATTGCTACCATAAGACATATAAAGCTGAAACATTGATTGTAGATTTGTGTATGTCTAACTTAAAATCTAATCTTTGTATACAGAGGCTTTTTTTTAGCACTGTACTAATAATGGTATTTTCTACTATTCTATAACTTCTAATTGTAGTATTAGTATAATACTATAATTGATATTTTGGAATACCAAGTATAATAGAATTTTTGATTCCGTCAAAGACGGGTACGTTTGCTAGTAAAACTATAAAAACTGTTTGTTCATCCTAGACTAAGGGATTACCTGCTATACTTGTCAAATTTTTGATATTTTTTTACATTATTTACATTGAATTAGAATTTGTTTTTAGTGAATTCACCGAACTAATATAATGTTTAAAGGTATAATAAAAATGTTTAAACGATTGAAGGATTTGTATGTGATGTATGAAGAATAGAATTCTTATATGTAAAAAATCAACAACAGTAGAGCATACGCACATATAATTTCTGATCCTTTTTAAAGTATGATAGGTTTGTCTAACAAAATGTTCTAATCAATCTATATGTTGCACCATTCTACAAAGGTTAATATCAGATGCTGATTTTTTTACGTTTATGAATAACATTATTATTGGGTAATATTGAAGTTTTTGGAATGCACTTTTACGTCCTATAGAAGGGCGTGTTTTTTTCTAATTTTCAGTTTTTTCACTATTCTATTCTAATAGTTATACCATTATTTCTAAAAATGTCAAGCTTCTAGCTTTTAAATTTAAAATTATACAGAGAAGTTGGCTTCGAACCAGATTTAAGAACGAAAAAGTGGCTAATTACCAATATATTTTTTCTCAATATTACATTTATAGCATACTTATAACAGAGTACAGCACGTGGGAAAAAATAACATTCGCTGAGACTAAATTGGTTTTCTATGATTTTTGACTAAGGGAAAGAAAAGTGTGTTTTTAAAAACCCTAGCATGCCATAAAATTTCCAGTATAATAATTTTATAGAAGACCAAAAATATAGAACATTATTCAGAAATAAAAAAAAATATTTTTAAAAATACTTATTTTTAAATCATTTAAAAATAATAAATGAAATTATCCTACATCTTAAATTAAAAATTATCTGAAAGCGACTATTTTTCTTACATGTTTATTACATTTCAGACAAAAACATTTTAATGTTTTTAAAATACTTAAAATAGTTTCAAGTTCTAAATGGGAAAATTTGACTTAATTTTTAAATGTAGAAGGAGGTCAGATAAACTATGTAAGAGATCCACTGGCTATTGGAGCAAAAGCCATGCTCTCTTGTAGGAAATTATTTCGTACAAGCAAATTTTCACTTTGGCTTTTCACAATGTTATTACTGCTGTAGTTATACTAATGATTGTATACCCATTAATTGTGTGACATGCAAAAAAGGCTTATCTATTGATAAGTGGATCAATAACTATCTGTACTACCTCAGGAATGAAAGACTAACAAACAACTCCCATTTAGACGATTATATTATGCTTAAATGAGACATTATATATTACATACCCAAGAAGTTTGATATTAAGTTTCCTTATAGTAAAGTTGAGTGTAGGCTACTCCAGATTTTTTATGATTACTTTATTTTATTTAAAAATAAATCAAAATAGATTTAGTTACTTAGTAAATTTTATGAGGTAAGATTCCAGATGATTTTTTAATTATTTAGAATTTATATTAAAGATTGCTACATTTTTATACTATCAGTTATAAACCGAAAATAAACAATTTTCAAGGAGAATATTTATTAAACAGAAAATTTAAATGTATGTTTGACTAGATCGCAATGGTTTGAATAATGTGTATCTTAATTAAAATTACTCTTCCTTGAGTATAATTTTCTTTCAGAAAAGTTAACCGTTGCAGTTTTTATTTATTGTAAATATAGCGCTGAAAACGGTGACGAATTAATCCGTGAAGTAGAATGAAGAGAAAGGCGAAAAAATAGTTTTGTCTTATTAAGAATTAGACTCAGGACATTACAGGATAATGTCCTGTGTATTTTGCAACTAGTCCAATGGGTAGAGATGTTCATTAGCCAAAGGAACTGTTTATTGGTTTAAGAAGAGCAAGGACGTTACATCTCTCTTATATAAACATCATCTCTTGGATAACTCTGTCCCTCTAAACATTCTGTCCCATACATCTTTGTTCCTTCATCCAATATTTCGTAAGTCATACACAATCAACATTAAACTCAATTCAAAAACAAATGTTCTATTGCCTTAATTCAATTTAAATAGATCAAAGTTCTGAGTTTTTACAAGAAAAATTTTTAAAATTCAGCCATAAAATTTATATTACACCATCAAATTGATTACATTTATAATGTAATCAATTTGATAACTAGCTGATTTATTCCGCGTTGCCCTGGAGGTAGATATGCCCCGGTGTTTTGGTTACGGACAGTAGATTCCAAAAAAGAACCCTCATCAAAATCAAAACACCGTAGCTAGTTCCCCCGAAACAAAGTTATATAAGATCCATGCTTCTTTGTATATAAATGTCTCCAGTTTTATTTCTATAGCCGACAGACTATATAAACAGATATATAAACTTTTTATTTTATATACACAAATAAATGCATTATTTTTCTTTTTTATCGAGGTTTGGTCTACCTTCAAACAGTAAACACCTTTAAGGCGACGTTTCGTCTATATTTGAAGACATCTTCAGGGCTACATAAAAAAAATTGAATTATAGTAACATGAAAATTTTTTTAATAGTTTCACTATTTAATTAATATACATAATTACGTTGGTATTTTCTTATTGCAAAAAATATAGAAAAATATAGACGTCCATTTAACATATAGTATTAAATAAATGTAGCAGAGACAAGGAAGCAAGCATTTAATTTTATTACATAAATATTTATTACATTAAAGCATTTAATTTTATTACATAAATGAATATTGTATAGTATATGTTTTATAGAATTGAACTTCTTTAATTTAAAACTCCTGCAATGATGGTGCTACTGAGAACATACAAAAAAGTTATCTTTACCAAAAAAACTAATAATTTTTTTCTAAATATCTTTTGAATTCAAAAGTTCAGCAGTCAGAAGATAGTATTTACCTCTGTTATGGTAAATAATATTTAATATTTCCTGTACCAATTTTTAAATAAACAATCTATTTTATAAGCATAAATAAAAAACTACAACCTCCATAAAGACCTAAAAATTACATTTATTCAAAACTTAGCCTCTGATCGTTACAAGTCCTTTCACAAGAACCTTTCCTCTCACCAAAATCCATTAGTACGAATCCTTACTTCCTCCTCACCTTCCCAGAATCCCCAAAGAAGACTCAAGAGAAAATGGCCCAGAGATCTATTATTACAATAATATACTAATAAAAAAAAAAATAAAAAAAGAACAAAAAAACAAAAACAATGTGAAAAGTTGAGCCAGTGGGTTCTATTCTTTGTTCATGAGTATCAATGTTCTTGAGTAATCTATGACAACATATGCCTGTTACGCAGAAGATGCGTAGTTGTATATTTAATAATAAAGATGTTAAAAAAAAAAGATCCAAAAATGAAATTTTACCTGACGATGACCAACGTAATTATTCGAAAGCTCGCATGATTTAATGTCCCTTGGACAATTAATATGGAAACTTCAACCATAAGATGGAGATATTACCCGTAAGATTGAGGCCACCAGCTCAAAAATCGTGATAGCAGAAGCTGCTGCTACTTTTAATTGTATATGCTTGCAAGAAGACTTGCTGCCGATTTATACCAATATATTTTAATCAGTTGATTATATTGAAGTTATTGTTGTGATTCTGGATGAAAAGAACTAGAATAGGAAAGTTCTTCCAATCTAGCAAGAGCCGATATAACCTGAAGAGTGACACTACCTGGTCGAAACACGTTCTTTATATAAAACTTATAAATATGGGATTTTTTATATCTTCCTAATATTTTGCATAAACATATTCAAATAACTACGTATACTCATCTCTCTCTCTTCTCTCTCTCTCTCTCTCTCTCTCTCTCTCTCTCACACACACACACACACACACACACACACACACACACACACAAACTTTTTGACACAATTACTTTTTTATACCATATATAAAATTTGCATCCGTACAAATGAAAACCAAATTTATTATAAAATCAGTTTTGTTGTTTCAATAAAAATTGACAATGGCAATATTTAGGTTTAATTTAAAACCTTTTAAATATAAAACGAGAAGTATGCAATTCTAAAAATGAAAAGAAATACTGTGAAATATCAAATTATAGATTTGAAAGATTGAATTAAAAATACAAATAATAAACTTACTTTAAATTTCTAACACAATTTATAGTTGTAGTTTTTCAAAACTTTTTAATTTGTAATTAAGTTGTTTATTAAAAAGAACAGATTCTTAAAGAAGTTTGAAAATGTAATCACACCATGTAAAACTATTCAATTGCTCATATATTTTTTACATATATTATTCATATATTTGAGAGTGTTGAACAGCGTGAAGGTTAAAGGATACCATAAGTTTCCGTTAAATTGGGAACATGGTTCCCAGGACCTGAGTACCAGTGTGTAAACAGCCTTAGATTTTGGACTTAGAACTAAGACTAATTTCAGTGTCGCGTGTTCATTCAGACTACAGTTGTTGTTAAAATCCACATACTATTTTCTTTGTAAAATAATTTGTAATGTAATACTTAGATTTTCTGTTTCAAAATTTATACTTCTGCATATGAAGAAGGTTTTAAATAACAACCGAAACGTTGGCAATGAGAGTTTAATTTGAACCTGAAGAACTGACCGAGTCCCGATAAACTTTAGTTTTGTTTCGACTATTCCATGGTCGATACTATTATCAATATATATATATATGTAAGAAGATTTCACATACGTGAAATAATAATCAATGATCAAACCAATATGGAATATATGGGGAAATCAATATGGAATGGGAAAAAAAGATCAAGATCTTTCAACTGTGACAAGCTGTCTTCGTCAGTGTGAAAAACCCAATTGAGAGTTGGGTTTCTGAGATAAGTTGGGTTTTTGACTCTGATGAAGACCAATTGTTATTATTGAAAGATCTGGCTTTTGGTTCCAATTTCATATTATGGTTTGATCATTGACTGTTACTGCACGTGTTTATGTGAAATCTTATTATCGTTTGGCAGCAGTTTAAAATTGGATCCTTGATTGCAATTCGATGAAAATAAATATTTTCATGATGTTCTCAACTTTTGAATATTAAAGGATTATCAATAACCGTGGAGTGGGGAGGGGGGGATTTTACGACCACCCCGGACGGCAAATCCCCCTGATGATGAATCAATCTTTCGTTGTGGCTCTTCTATAATTAAACTGAGTACCAAATAACAAATGCTCTACATTATTTCATTCTATAAAAGATCAGAAAAGGTGAAAGTTTATAAGTTCAGGCGTTTTTATCTCGTTAAACTTATTCACCAACAATGAGATATAATTTAGGACACCTAATATAGAATCAACCAGTAAATATGGTTCACTCTTAATTAAAATGACTACCAAATGATGAATGAGCCACGCTTTCTATCTCTACTAAAAGGCTCACCCATATAAGTGTGGGATTGCAAACATTCCTCATTTAAAACCCATTCTGCTCTCACTTGATATCTAAAGCTATAATTCTCTTTATTATATAATTCTCTTTTATTGATTCCTCTTCTTCTTTCATCATAATCATGTACACTCATACAAGCTATAATTTCCCTTTGTGCTTTTATCTATACTTTTATTACATTATTTTATTTCATCTTAGTTTTTCACTTGACGTTGTTGGTTTTTCATGCATGATAACAGTATATGGATAGCAGTACATGTCTATTGTTTCCCCTAGAACTACTCACAATTCATAGCAAATATAAAATTATAAACAATAAACATAAATCAGGCGTTCGGTTACACAAAATATATCTAAGGAAGGACTGTTTCCAAATTACACTAATATATATATATATTCGTATATTTGGGGAACAGTTCTTCGTTAATACATGTGAGGTTAAATTTTCTGCCTATTGCTTTTTTTTTTTAATTAATTTCTTAATACAATGTAAACATTTATTTAGTATGTTTATTAAGGAATTTGAGTGTTATATTTAAGTATTTAAAAATGTTCAATAGTTTTTAAGATATTGTATATCCTAACCACCTCTAATCACCCTGTAAATGGTCGAAGAGGACCGAAACGTCGGAAGCAATAAGTACATGGAAAAGAGACAGATGGCGAGTTGATGTACCTAGTTCCTGCTGAATTTAAAGGACCCTTAAGAGATTTGGAAAAGGTATCCAAGAAAATAATTAAGAAAAAATAGGCAGAAAATTTATCTCAGCATATATATATATATATATATATATAAAGATTTCACATAAACACGTGAAATAACAATCAATGATAAAACCACAATAAGAAAATGGGAAAACAAGACATAGACCTTTCAACTGTAACAACCGGTCTTTGTCAGAGTCAAAAATCTAACTGTTGGGTTTTTGACTCTGACGAAGACCGCTTGTTACGGTTCAAAGATTTTAGTCTTGTTTTCCCATTTTTTTATTGTAGTTTGATCATATATATATATATTCAAAATATATATAAAATTTTGAATGATTTTATTTGTTGTTATATTTCCTCCGTTACATAGGCCTATAAAAAAGATTTTAAATAAAAAACGAACCATTGGAAATGAGGTTTAATTTGAACCTGAAGAACTGACTGAGTCCTGATAAACTTTAATTTTGTATATATAAATATATATATATATATATTATCAATGATCAAATCACAATAAGAAATGGGAAAACAAAACTAAGATCTTTCAACCGTAACAAGCGGTCTTCGTCAGGGTCGAAAACCCAACTCAGTTAAACATAACTATATGTTTAAATTTCTAGTATTAGTAAGTTAAGTTAAAAACACTCTGAAGATGGTCAACGGTGATTGAAACGTTGGTGAATTGTGTAAAAGTGAATATTGTTAACAATAAGTTTTCAAGATAAAACTTTTGGAGAATTGTTATTTCATATCCCGGAAAACTTGAAAACACTGATTAGGAAATTAGAAAAGTTAAAGAGAAAAGAGACGAAAACAAGGGTTCAAAAAGTGTTTAATGAAATTTCTATCAACAAAAATCTGCTCCCTAAGTACACAAATATATATATATATATATATATATAGTATGTTTATGAAAACGATTCAAAAAGAACAACAAATGTTTAAGGCAAACAATAACTGGATACTCACAATTTCAGTCAGTCATTTTCCATTTAACCGTCATCAGAGAAGAAGATAGTGAGTTGTCAATCGTACTCACTTCTTTGCTGATGACTGAATCTTTTAAATTAAGTCCTCTCGGGATGAACTTTTTAGACTGAATCAGACCCGGTTGCGCTAGCCATGGCATTAATAGCGAACATTTTACGTGTGTTTCAAACAATATCTCTAAATAATCCCTTGTATATATTTTTAAAATATTTATTTTTATACAGCTGCATATAGAAAATTTGAAGGAAAGCAATTTTTTGCCACCAGAAAGAATGTTTTTAGTTTCTTACTTGTTACTTCTTAAATCAGCTTTCTAAGCTTGCTGCTTCAATGGCTTAATGTCTCCGGTATGAATCAGCAGTGATATTCCAAAACTTAGTATTCGTTAGGATTTTTTTTCATAATGACCACTTCACTAAGCTTCTCCTTTAATATTTCACACTCTTGAAGGGTACGGGATCACTGGAGAAGAATGTGTATCCAGTACAGGCTTTCAGGCTTTCCTCTACTAACAGGCAGACTCCACACAGGTCGCTGTCTGATAAGTTGAAACGGTATTAGTGACCATGTAATCCATAAGAGCTCTTCCTGTGAATAACCTCTTGGGTAAATTTTCTGGTTTATTAGATATGAAAAGTGAAAACAGTAGGAGTTGTTTTCTTCAAGTTCTTTATTGTAAATTTTACTGTGTAATCGAAATAACAAGAGTGTTATTTAGATAAATTGAGAAACGCGTTAAGGAACAGGTATCATCTAAATTTGGTATCATTATTAACAGTGTATATAAATTTTTTCTTCTTCTTGGAGTTTAGTCAGGGTTAAAGTACGGAATCACTAAATGTGTTTAACTGATGAAGACTTTTTCATCATTAAACACATTCAGGGTTACCAACAATTCTAGAAACTTCAATCAACCAGGTTAACCAGTATTTACTATTTTTTAGTTAGAGCATTAGGCCGTAGAGCATTTTTCCAAATCAGTTTCATTGTGGTAAATTAATCCATCTATTACATCAAGTGTTATTTTGATTATTATTCATATATATATATATATATACATTTCAAAGTAAACTTCTCATCACGTGATATATATAATATATATATATATATAAAGATTTCATATAAACACGTGAAATAACAATCAATGATCAAACCACAATAAGAAAATGGGAAAACAAGACTAAGATCTTTCAACCGTAACAAGCGGTCTTCGTCAGAGTCAAAAACCCAACTCAATTGTGAGTTGGGTTTTTGACTCTAACGAAGACCGCTTGTTACGGTTGAAAGATCTTAGTCTTGTTTTCCCATTTTCTTATTGTGGTTTGATTATTGATATATATATATATATACGAGTTCGAGACTAACAAAGAGCAACACACAAAGTAGGGAAACACACTTACAGACTCAAATTTTCGGGTAATCCGTCTTCAGGAGAAAAGAGAATGGGAGACCAAGCACGTTGTAGACGCAACGGCAAGTAACCAACCCGGCAACCGCCAGTGCTGTCAACCGTACCCGGTCTTAAAGTATAGAATTAAGAGAAGATATAAACAGAAATTCAGATAAGCAGTACTGGTTGGGTAAAACTATAAATAAGTGAAAAATTATAAGCAATATAAGATAAAAACAAACTATAAAAATCAAAAATAATGATAAAGAAAAGAAGAAAAATAAATAAATAAATAAAAATAATTTTTTATTAAAAATTTATTTTTTTAATTATTTATTTAAAATAATTTAAAAAAATTTGAGTCTGTAAGTGTGTTTCCCTACTTTGTGTGCTGCTCTTTGTTAGTCTCGAACTCGTATTGTGCCCAGTTTAGATCGTATTTCGTTTTATCAGTGAATATATATATATATATATTTAAAATAAACTGTGACACATAGACTGAAAAGTGAGTCTTTGTTATGTTTCAGTCTATGTGCCACAGTTTATTTTAAGTGTTATCTGTCCTGCCGGACCCTTTTTTCGTTTATCATGGTATATATATATAAGTGTTGTTAAAAAGCACAGCGGCTTCAGCATTAATAATCTTTTTAGAAAGATGTTCTATTTGCCTTATTATTTTCTTATAATTCACTGGTAGCTCAAAAATTAATCTACCTAATAATTCAGCCGCTGTGCTTTTTAACAACATTTGTTTAAAAGAAGACTTGCTGCCAGTATACACGAATATATATATATATATATATATATATATATATATAATATATATATATTTAAATGATTGGTTGAATATCTTTTATAATGGAATATATATTTTTTTGCCCATAATAGCGAATCACATGATAAACGTAGATAATTATCGACAATATCTGATTAGTACTTTTTGCCATTGGTAATGGTTATTAAATGTTTTTTATTTGCCCTGCGATTTAATTGATTTCGTTTATAGGCCGTAACAGTTTTAATGCATTTAGGATATGTCTAATTATGTAGAAAAAAATGTGAGTGTGTGAAAGTGAAAGTTCTTGAGACATTAAACACTTGAAACCTGAGCTTGACCTACTACATATTACAAGAAAAACAAGTGTCGACGCTAACTTGAATGCGTAATATATATTATATAACATTGCCTTAGATTGTACAAGACCCCTATTATTAATGACTGAATTAAAAGGATTGCATTATATAAAAATTGCAAAGAAAATTTCTTCTATTGTGTATGCCAATACTTCTTATATCAGCATAACGTAAAAGTTATGATGAATTTAAATATATATATATAAATATTGATAAAAGTATCTACCGTGGAATAGAAACAAAACTATAGTTTATCAGGACTTGGTCAGTTATTCAGGTTCAAATTAAACTCTCATTGCCAACGTTTCGGTCTTTATTTAAAACCTTTTTTATAGGCAGAAGTATAAATTTTGAAATTTATGTGATATATTATGTTTATGTGATATATTGATAAAAGTATCGACCGTGGAAAGAAACAAAATTAAAGTTTATCGGGACTCGGTCAGTTATTCAGGTTCAAATTAATCTCTAAATGCCAACGTTTTGGTCTTTATTTAAAACCTTTTTCATAGGCAGAAGTATAAATTTTGAAACAGAAAAACTAAGTTTTACATTACAAATTATTTTACAAAGAAAAATAGTATGTGGATTTTTCTTTGTAAAATAATTTGTAATGTAATACTTAGTTTTTCTGTTTCAAAATGTATACTTCTGCCTATGAAAAAGGTTTTAAATAAAGACCGACAAGTTGGCAATGAGAGTTTAATTTGAACCTGAAGAACTGACCTAGTCCCGATAAACTTTACTTTGGTATGTATATATATAAAACAATTCTTGTTAAAAAAGTTGTTAATTTTGTTATGGGAGGTAAGAAAGAGTTATCTCTGCTTTCACTGATGTGATTTATGTCAATGGGTAAGCTTTCTGATTGGTATATGTCATGGAGAAGTTGTCTAAAAGCCAAATTTCTCCGAAGTCCGAATAAGGAATTTTACAGTTACCTTAGAGCCGCATTGGTACAATTATAAACACTAGGCCTAAATAAAAAAAAATAATTTTTTTTACTTATTTAAACACATTTTTTTTATGAATGTTATTAAATTAAACAAAAAGAGTAAGCAACTTATAGGAAAAAATAAATTAGTATTTTTATTAATCTATTGATTAATTAAGTTTATTAGGGATGTTATTCAATCTAAAAAAGACAGTAACAAACATGATAAGTAAAAAAAAATTATTATTTTAGATAATCTACTTATAATTTATCTATTTATGGTATATATTAAAGGCTGTAATTAATAAGTGTGATAACATATCAGTAATATTTCGTTGTTGAGTGCTCATATACCAGCGTTTTTAATTCACAAGGACATCAGTATTAGAATAAATTATCTCAGCGATGCTTGTAAATGTTTATAAGTAAGTTAATTGGACCGTCTCTATATTAATCTATGCAACAAAAGTCCTTTCAGTGTTCATTCATTATAAACCGAAAACAAGTTTTCGAACTTTTAAATCTAAAGGACAATTTAGTACAATCATAGCCTATGCTCATTAAATCACTTAAAAATCAGGTAAATAGAAAATAGGTTTTTGATAATTAAGTACATAAGTTAATTACTTCAGCTTACCCGCCAACGTTATGCCGAAAATGTTTCGGATTTCTCAAGGCTTTTTGAAGGAAACTATTTACCGCAAAAAGCCTTGAGAATACCGAATAATTTTTGGCGACACGTCGGCTTGTAATCTGGAGTAATTAATTTTTGGATCAAATTTCTCAAAAAACCTATTTTGTATATGAAAAATACAGCTATATCAATATTCAAAATCTAGAAACAAAAGTATTTTTTTTTTAATTTAATGTTATAGACTTATAGCAAATAAATATATGATTTCTTTTTAATATAAGCGTAGTCTTCCAAATAAAGTAATACTGGTACTGAGATTAATATTTTTTCGTAGGAGTAGCAAGATCTTCAACTAAAGAAACGGTCAGTATTTCTACCAATGCTGCTTTTAATAGAAGGCACCTGCCACATTTACCAGGTAAGGATGAATCAATTTACGGTGACAGTTCTACATAATTGTTACTGAATGTTCTCTGAATATTGGTTAACAAATACCTATAAACAACCAAAATCACTGACTCATACAATAGTTTCAAAACCATTGACATCAGTTTGAATATAAATCACAATAATTTTTTGATCCAATAGTCATCATTTTATCAAGGTGTGTAGAGTTGGAGTCGAAATCGACTCTAGACGAATCTGAGTCGGAGTCAGTAAAATTCTCACCGACTCCAACTTCTTAAAAAAAAAAATTAATAAGAAACATAGGCATTTAAAGTGCTGTGGTCCTCTGACTAAACTGATTGAGGATCAAATTTACAACAACAAAAATTTGACGCTGAATACTTACGTCATTGCATTTATATATATATAATAAATAAATATATGTATATATTACAAGTATATATAAATATTTATAAAATAAATAAATATATATATTATTATAAAATATATATTTATAAATATAATATAAATAAAATAAATTATTACTATATAACATAATAAATAAATATATATATAAATAAACCGGAAGGTTTTGTCCGGCTAACATTGTTGTTCCTTTAAATAATGTAAATTTCATTTTCTTAGTTAAAAAATTCTTACTTCTGCCTATGAAAAAGGTTTTAAATAAAACCGAAACGTTGGCAACGAGAGTTTGATTTTTTATCCTGGAAAATTGACCGAACCCCGATTAGAGAACACACCATATATATTATATATATATATATATATATATAATATATATATTATATATATATATATATATATAAAGATTTCACATAAACACGTGAAACAACAATCAATGATCAAACCACAATAAGAAATGGGAAACAAGACTAATTTTTGATCATTCAACCGTAACAAGCGGTCTTCGTCAGAGTCAACAACTCACAACAGTTGGGTTTAGACATCTGACGACAGACCGCTTGAAAAAAAAAAAATTAAAAACTGGTTGAAAGTCTTAGTCTCTGTAATTTCGCAATTTCTAAAAATTTGGTGATTTGATCATATATATATATATATCTGTGCACCATATTTGCATTTTGTGGCTGCTTTATTTACTGAGGTATGATGCAAACAAGCACTTTTACAAAGTGAGAAGCCAAGGGAATGTATAACTTTTCTTTTCTATTTCAATTAGGAAATCGTTATGATTACTGGGCTACACCACAACAATGAGTATGAAAATTATATTGTTAGAATTTTATCTTATAAACAGTCAACTTTAAGACACTTAATATATATTTTCAATAAATTTGATAAAAAGAGCGTAAAGGTATAATTATTGCAATAAAGTTATTTAAGACTTCAAAATTCACTTGGTATTGATGGCATGCCTTCCTGGTTGATTACTTACTATACAAAAATAGTATATGCATAAATATCCAGTTATTATTAACGAGTCGGTGCTGGTCCTCTCAAATAGCACGGACTCAGGGTCGAATATTCAGATTTCTCACTGACCAGCCCTGCATTTTACAAAAATTAACAGCATTCATGACTCTACAATAGGTAATAGCTGAACACTGTTGTTATAAAATCTATAGGTTAGCTGAGTGGTTAACATACTCGCCTCTGAACTGATAGGACCGGGGTTCGATTCCCACCAGACCTTCGATTTATTCATGCGGCAGGTGAATAAATCTGAGTACGTCGTCCCTTGGAGAAGGACATTAAACCGTCGGTCCCGAGTCTGCACGATGTCAGTTACTCGTCAAAAAATCCCTTCTTGAAATACACAGTGGGTTAGTCAAAATTTAGGACTCCCACTGTAGAATCAATCTTCATTGTGTGGTATCACAAAGGACAAATGCTCGGCCAACGTGTGTTCCCCTTGTGGGACTGCCACTGCAATCTAACCTAACCTATAAAATCTATAAATAAGATATTATAAAGAATTAGTAATCAAAGAATGTTGAAAGAAGGAAAATTTAGGACTCCCAATGAAGAATAGTTCTGGTTATATGGTTAACCCAAAATAATAATGGGTGTTAAATAACATAAGGCACAATATCCTAGCTAGACAGCAAAACCCTTTTAGGTCTAAACGCTAGAAGTAATATACTATTAGTAATAGAAGAAATGTTTCAAAACCTATTACCTAATTTAGGGAGTTGCCTAACTCAAACATGTTGCTATAGTCGTATAATTCTGTACAAATGTGAGCTGTCTTTTTGGTTTAGGTATGTCAGGGATAGTTGTTGAAATGTTCTAGCTGGTGGACATGCGATTGGAACATTGGCGTAGCAACAATTTTTGCTGCCCGGGTCGACCCACAGTGGGGAAAAATCCCGAAAAGCTGCTCAAAAGTCGAAAAAACAAGTTCTCCTTATAGGTAGTTAGTTTTAAGTATACAGTTGGGTTCCCAGAATGTCTATTTTCACGGCTAAATAATTCAAAGGTATCACACTAATGCTCTACAACATTAGAAACGTAGCCGTTGAGAGTACAGGTGTTACACGACACAACAATCACAAGTCAGCCGTTATTTTAAGCACGTGTAAATTTTTTCGGTTCTCAGCAATTATTATAATTTAAAATAGACAAAAATTCGAATTTCATTAAAACTTCATTCTTTACTATTTAGTTATCCAAATTTCGAAAAAGAATCTGCATTAGCTGTTATTCTGCATTTCCTGAAACTTAATGTACGACAGATATAAAGTTGCATTTTTGACAACTTTACATTAAAATTAAATTAATTAACATAATTAGTTATGTTATACATTAACTAAAGTTACATATTTTACGTTATTACTTTTTTATATCTATTATTTTCAAGCTCTAAATAAGTTCATTATTAATTTTGCTGTATTAATAAATTTTAATATATGTAAGTTAGGATATTAATAAACTTACGTATTATTTAATTTATTATACAATTTTTATATTATTCTTATTTTGATATTATATTACTAGATTATGTTATAATATATTATATTCAATTAAAAGAACAATTATCATGTTTATGAAATATTAATACGGCTTTAATGTAATTTATAGTGTAATATTGTAATATAGTTTCAGAATCCGTTAGTCCTGTGATGATACTCGTATGTTGGCTAGACACACAAAGAAATTTTTTTTTTATATATTATTATTTTATTTATTTCTTATTATTTTATTTTATTCTTCTTTGTTTAAAAATTTCTTACACCTGATTTTTATCCTTAAGTTAAAATGAAAACTAAAATTATTTTGACTTTTTCTTAATTTTGAATCCCTCTATATTGGATCTAACATTATGTTTATTGAAATTATGACATGGAATTTAAAGTAGCGAGCATTTAAACCCTGTTTACAAAATTTTATAAGAATTTAAACGGTTTTTCAAATTTTTTTAACTTTTAATCCGCCATACTGGTCCACTATTTTGTTTTTTGAAATTTTGACATCAGAATCGTAAGTAAGCATGCCAAAAAACCGTGGTGTCAAAGCTTCATTTAATTTGAATAACGTTTTTATATTTTTCCCTGTATTTTGGGATTTTGCCCAACTGTGCGGCCAGATTTACAGCTGGCCGTTGATAATTCGTTAACGTTCAAAATTCCAAAAAGTACTCAAATATTTATTTTCATGAAACTACAATCAAGGATTTAATTTTAGACTACTGTTATTAGTCTCAGACTTTCATCTTATCATAGTACTCTATACATATACAGTCATCATCAAAGAAAACCAAAAAATTGTCAAAACAAAAACGTATAATTAAAATCATAAAAAATTGTTACATTAAATTAACTAGCACGAAAACAAATCCAATACAATTTCAATCAATTTAAAACAAAACTAACTTTGAACAATTTTACATAAATTTATTTTTAATTTACAAATATTAGAGTTGGGAAATTCTTTTAAAAACAGTACTACACCCATAAATGTAAAAACAACTACGACTTGAAGAAGCCATTTTAGTATAAAGTTTCACATTTTTTGTCAACTTTTTATTATTTTAATTTTTTTCTATTTAACCCTCTAAAAATGCCGCCCCATGGTACGTGGCACCCAGGTGAACCGCCTCTCCCCGCCTTGTTCCGCTACTACGATTTTCTGCGTGATCACTTCTTTTGGTCGACCTGAACGTTCGGCGTCACTAGTGCTGGTACGACCACAACGGAACTCTGTAAACCACTTCTTAACCATTGAAATTGTTGGTGCCGAGTCCCTGTAGTATTTATCAAGTCTTTCCTTAGTTTCAGTAATGGATTTTTTACGTAAAAAGTAATGCTTATTCAGCACACGAAATTCACTTTTTTCCATTTTCGTAAAAATATACGAGGTTCTCTGCTTTGAATGACTATCAAACACCGACTGCACGTGGTAGCTGCCTCATAATTAGATAGTTATCCACTAATAGATTACAGATGACGGCAGTACTGTTGCATTTGGAGTAAATGCGCGGGAAATTCAAAAAGTCACTGACTTATCAATCTGTCCTCGTAAATTTGAATGATTCTGAAATAACTTTCTTTTTATATTGATGCAATGGCAACTGAATTAATTTACGAACTACCCATTCCCGGTTCTACTTCTCACCATAAGTATCTCAAATTTGCATTTCTATTTTAATTTATACTATAATTATTTCATAACTTCCTAATTTGTTTTTTTTATTGTAGATAAACCTAAAGAAGAATACCCATGATTTAAGTTTGGTTTTTTTTTTATAATGTATTTTATCTAGAAAGGGGGTTAAGGTAGCCCAATGGCTGACGTTCTCGACTCTGGACTGTTAGATCCGGGGTTCAATGCTCACTCTGGTCCTCAATTTATTTACTCGGAAGGTGATAAAAATCTTAGCTCGTCGTCTCTGCCACCTTTTACGAAGTCAGGTACACGTTAAAGATCCCTATTCTAAACACACTTGAGTTAGGTTAAATTCATTCCAGTGTTGAATATTCACTATGTGAAATTAAAAAAGACTAATCTTTGCCTATGGGTAGATCATTGAAACCTAACCAATCTAATCTATATGTGAAAACTTTTTCAAATTAGTAATAATGAGATAGGTCCGTATTATACGTGGATAGCCTTTCTATGTGCATATTAAATGAGTTATAAATCAACTAAATATTTAAATTTCTTTCCAAAATTGGTGGTTTTGACAATCAAAGTTGAATTAAGTACCTTATTTGAAAGAGCACCACTATCGTGATTGAAAACAACAGTTACGCCTGACAAATTCAGAACAGACGATACCGCACTACACAAGTGCATTTCACCTCCCTCTCATATATAAAACTGACTTCGCTTAACGTCAAATTGACTTTTAAACTAAATAAAAATAGACTAAAACTTATAATTAAACCACATAGATAATAAATAATTATAATGAATGAAATCTGACTTTTTTTTTGATAAACTAAAGGAAGAAAACGCTTTTTTATACATACTGTGTTACTATTTTCAGCAGTATCTGATTTCTGGTTTTCATAGTTATTGTTTCTATTCTCTGAAAACCACTCTAGTTACCTTTACTATAAAAGTCAGTTTTGGCGCTTTTGTACACTTATATACAAAAAGATTATCTTAACGATAGTAGTAAACTTATGATTATTTGGAAACGGTAAAAACGTTATTTTTTTTTATAGGCGCAACCATAAATAGACTTTTATGTTTCGTTGTACGTGCTATTATATCATGAGACAAATGTTTTGTAGTTTAGTACAGTTTACTAAATATAAATAATTATATTTATCGGTAATGCATGCCAGGCTAATCTACTTTAGGAATTACCAAGAGCCAAGTAGGGCCAGAGTAGCCCAGTAGTAACACGCTTGGCTCTGGGCTGGTAGATCCGTTGTTCAATACCCACTCTAACCGGGAGCCAGGTTAGTTCGCTGTTAGGTCCGGGGTTCAAAATCCACCTGGCCCTCGATTTATTCACGTAGGAGGTGAATAAATCTGAGCACGTCGTCCCTCAGAGAGGATGTAAGCCGTTGTTCCCGAGCCTGAAGAAAGTCAGATACTTGTTAAAGATTCCTACTCACTTGAAATACACTTGAGTTAGGCAAAATTTGTGACTCCAAATGTAGAATCAATCTTTATTGTGTGGTATCACATAAGGTCCAATGTTCGGCCTATGTGTGTTCACTTGTAGGACAACCTCTGCAACCTACAGAGTTCTCCTATTACTACTACTACCCACTCTAGCCCTCGATTCATTCAAGTAGGATGTGAATAAATCTGAGCACATTGACCTCGGAAAGGACTTTAAGCCTTCCGTCTTGAGCCTTTACGATGACAGGTACTCTTACGTGAATACACTTGAGTTAGGTAAAAACTGTATGGGACACCCAATGTTGAATAGAAAGTTAATTCTGTGGTATCACAAAGGGTCAATATTCGGCCTATAATTGTTCGACTGCCTTATGAGACTGCCACTACAATCTAAATTACCAACCGCCAAATAACCTGGAGAAGCTGCTGATGTAATTTTATTGACATAATAAGTCGAAGAGAAATAATGCTGCCAGCATCTCTTTAAGAGAGATAACCATTGTTAATGGATAAATATAGTCATTATAACAATATTTTATATAAATTTATAAAAAGATTTCACATGAACACGTATAATAACAATCAATGATCAAACCACAATATGAAATGGGAAAACAAGACTAAGATCTTTCAACCGTAACAATCGTGAGTTGGGTTTTTGACTCTGACGAAGACCGCTTGTTACGGTTAAAAGATCTCAACCTAGTTTTCCCTTTTGATATAGTGGTTTGATCATACAATAATTTGTGGATGGGAGAGGCCCCGCTTTAGTTGAGTAGCCCCAGGCTCCGTACCATTGGATTTAAAACTCAACTCTGCACCACATCTGCTTGGACTTCATTGTCCGAAAGGCTTATATTTGACCTATTCAATGAATAGATATCCATTAAATATGAACAGGCTACATTATTGGTATCTGATGTCACCCATCCAAGTGGCAACGCCGCATAATATTGCTTAACTTCGGTAATCTAGTAGAAGCTAAGAGAAACAATGCTACCAGCATCTCACAAACAAATTCTGTTTCACTTAGCAAAAAATAATTTTCATGAAATTTCTTAATATATGAGAATGAGAAGATAAGCAAATTTGTGAGGGTGGACACATGATACTAAGCTTAGAAGACAAGACATCTACTTATTAAACACTTTCAGAATTATGGGTAACTAAAGTTTCATCCTCTTCTTAAATTAGAGATTCATAAAGAAAAGAACCTTCTTAAAAAGTTCCTGCTTTTAAGTTTCTTTCCTGACTGACCATATGTTTCTGGCATCAAATTCTAGTAATTTTAAAAATAAATTAAACATAATAAAAAAAATTCCAAATCTTACTTTTTTTATTAATTTTCATCTACTACAATTGTTTTTAACCTGGCCCAAGCTGCCTTAATCAGATTCGTTTCTTCTTGCAGTTAACTCTTATTTTTCCAATACCTTCGAGATCTATTAATTATTTTGCCGGGAGGAGAAATCCAATTTCTGTTCTAAAATATAATTTTCAGATTAAAAATTATGATAAAAGCTGTATACAATAATAGAAAAAAATAGTACATTAACTAGATTATTCAACAGTTACCATTAGCATCGCCAGAAGAATAAACCTGAGAAAATATCAAAGTTTGCTTTGATAATATTTTTACAGCAAAACTCGAATTATTGTCTTCTTAGGACTACTATTAAGTGATATCTTTGTATATATTAATTATAAATAATAATGCGCAAAAAAAATCATAAAAAAACACCCAACAACAACTGACTTTCATGTTCAGTCATGCGTAGTCATAAGGATGAGATCATACCAGTAAATCCTGCGGCAGTATGATGATTTCCTTGTGGTACAAGAGATGCTGCAGGATACGGTAGTAAGGCAGCTCTTTGACTCTTGGGTCCACCTGACAAACGCACAAGTAATGCTCCGGATATCCCCCTAAATTCTTTGTTTTCATACTCAACTTCCTACAGAACAATAATAAATAATTTATAAATACTTTAATAAAATTATCAGTCCATCTTTTCTTTGGGCAGCTAAATGAAAGATAAATTTATTTTAAAAAAGTACTATAATTTTTTTTAAAGAGCTCTAGAGTATCCTAGAGCACAGTTTAGGATACATGAGTATAAATAATTCCTTAAATGAAATAAAATTATATCTTACATTTTTTCAAGTTTTCATACGATCATATAACCTCACAGATTATATTTCAATTCACAGTTTCAAACATTCAACTTTCTACTTTACTATATATTTTCAGATTGCCTTTTTTACAGATAATTGTAAATATGTTATACGAACTAGTAAGTATGGAGTGGCATACACTCAACATTACTATAAGTATATTTTATAACTATAAATATACTTCTGAAGATTCATGGAGTGTAGGCTACTTCAGATTTACAAATCATCGGTTTATAAAATCCTCGATCCCCACATTATGTTAACAATTTTTTTTTACTCTTTTATCGTTTATGATTTATATATTTCGAGCAGATCTGATCAGAAAATTTATTTTTATGTATTGAATGGAGGTATTTACAATAGCTGTTTAATTCATTAAAAGTTTAAACAAATTTCAATGTGAACGAAAATGCTGCCACAAACTCTACTTTGTATACATTAATTATTGAGGCATACATACACTGTTGAAGAGCAGAGCAGATTCTGCATTCACGACTTTTTTAAGTAGATGTTCCTTTTTCCTAATTACACTTCAATGTTGCTATTTGCATTGCCTCTGCAACATTGAAGTGTAATTAGGAAAAAAGGACAACTACTTAAAAGAGTTGTGAATGCAGAATCTGCTCTGCTTTTCAACAATGCATGCTTGGATGAAGATCTGCTGCCAACTTATACAAATATTAGCTATTGAGTGAACTCATGGAATCTTCCCACCATAAACTCCCTCCCACCATAGGTCTAAAAATAGTAAATAATTTGGGTATTTTCGGTGTTAAGCAATTAAAACGATTTCATAAAAAAAACAAGTTGAAACTTCAGAATTACTTCATTTTATAAAATGTGCTCAGCTGAATGAAAAAAAAAAGAAATAAAAATTCGAAAATTTTATAAGATACCTGTGCATTGTAATATTTATCAAAACGAAGCTGATATTAAGAAAGCTTGAAAATGTGAGAATGGTGTTTGATGGGCAGCCGCAACAATATAAGTAGATATTAGGCTTAAAGTTCATAAGCTCTAGTCACAAATAACCAGATTTCTGCATGATCAGTATATTTCACTGTTTTGTTACAATTTTTTTAAAATGTCAAAAACCAGCTTTAGACATGCATGTAAGAGGGATAGAATAGGTAGACTATAAACCGATGTACTTGCGGGTCAAAAACGTCAACGCGTTCCGTCTTTTTATTTAATGTGAGGAGGCAGAAGAAACTGCAATCCACATAGAGACTGTACTGTGCTAGAAAACCGTAGACTCAGGCCTTCTTAAACTATGGGTGCGACCCATAGTTTTACCCCCAATGGGGTCGCGTCGCACAATTCTGGGGTCGTGAGAGATTTTAATGTCAAATATTTAAATACACGATTTTATAACATCTGGATGTGTATTTGTGCAGTCACACCACGGGAGTAATACTTCATATAAAAAAAATTGAACAAAATGGCTGACAAAAAAATATTTGAATTTGTATTGTAACCTATGATTTTGATTGCACTATGTTAATCTTCATGAGAAATGTGCTTTTTTTTTCAGTTCAGTATGAAGGCGAACATAGTAACCATTGAAATCATCTGTTTCAATGCAAAAAAATATTTTTTTTCAGCAATATTGGACCATTTATGTGTTACATTTAGAACTGAATTTTCTAAAATCACTGATATGGCGTTTAATGTTCTTCTGCTATTTAACACCACATATTTATGTGAAGTTACTTTCGCAGCTTTAACACATTAAATCCCAATATCGCTCATCGCTAAAAAATGTAGAAGGGTCTTACGTCCAGCAGTGTCAAACATTCAACCAAGATTTAATTGTTAAGCAATAAAAAACAGGCACATACATCTCATTAAATTTTGTTCTTTAAGTTTAATTTAATACTTACCACTCAACGACTGTGTGCGAATATATATTTTCATATGTATATGAATATTGGTACCTAATAAATAAATCATCAAAAAATATTTATTTATCTTTCTTTTATATTTATATGGGGTCGCCAGGAAACTCACAATCATAAATGGGGTCGTGAATGAAAAAAGTTTAAGAAGCCCTGCCGTAGACAGTTAATCCCGAAGTCGGAGTAAGTCGGAGCTTTCAGGAACCGGACTGTTCGTGTTCGGGAGTAACTGTCTGTGGCCTTCTAGCGCAGTACTGTCTCTATGTAAATTGCAGTTTCTTTAGCTTCCCTAGAAAGTCTATACTAGCCATGTTTGAAGTTAAGAATTGAAGTAAGAATGGTTCAGCCGTTGCTCTGAGCTTAGGCTACTTAGTAGCAGGATAATGCTTCAGCAGGTAACTCGTAACAAAAGTCAAATGGTAAAAACAATTTTTCTAAACCCCTTTCAGCCCCTATGTATTGATTTACCCAACCAACCAACGACCAACGAATATAACCGCGCACTATAGTGCACGTCGTAACTAGCAGTTCCAGACCAGAGGCCTTCTACTGCTTGATTGAAATGTATTATAATTAAATTTAATCAGTGATTCCATGGTATAATATGTATTAAAGAGTAAAATATAGTGGCAGCGGTGGGATTCGAACCCACGCCTCCGAAGAGACTGGTGCCTTAAACCAGCGCCTTAGACCGCTTGGCCACGCTACCTACTTGATTTACCCCTAGAGATGTACCGTCGACTCAGGGGAGTTGGTAATGACCACTTTTGAAACCTCCGTTTCAAATTATCCATAAATAACTTTTTTCTTTTTTCCTTTTATTTTTAATCTTAAAAAGCAATATTTGACCGAAAACTATACCTACCCTCTTCAAATAGGATATCATTTGAGATATTCAATAGTAAAAATAACGCACAGACTCCTGATTTTATATTTATGGATTTATATGTGTTCCTTAATTCACATCTAATATGTGTTCATATTTAATCTAATGTGTTCATCATAATCTATGTATATATACATATAATATATATGTATTATCTATCATAGTATTACATATATCATCAAATATAAACAAAATAAATGGTAAAGAAATGTCAACATAAAAATTATACGTGTAAACTAAAATCCAACCTCCAAACCAAAGTAAGAAATTCAAAACTGGTACTAAAATCCATGTATACACTATATATGCATATATGTATTATGTAGTTCGTGAATCTCATATTATCATCATAATATAAACTAACTACATGGTAAACATATCAACATAAATAGTATATGCGTAAAAAAAGTAAAAATAAAATGAACTGGTTTGAGTGACTCTGACAAAGAGCATTTGATTTGATTGAAAAACTTAGTAACATTTTTGCCTTACTGTAGTTTAAATGTTGACAAATCAATATATTATGGACTATTATATATTATTTTTTCATGCGTTAATTCTATAATATATCCGGATTGATATAGAATAAAAGATTGATGGTTGTGTATATTGAGGGTCTTTCTGTGGAAACGTGGTATGTTGATAAGTGTCAAGTCAATAAAAGAACCTAGCAAAGGTGTCATTAAGTAAAAGTCCTCAACTTAACTGTTTGACATGAATTCCAAGGACTGGAAAGAGTTTCCAGAGAGTTCCAGACGGGACGCGCAGTATGCACGGATAGATAATGGACTCGTTCCACGACGGCTGGGGTGAGAATCGGTCTTGAAGGGTTCTTCTGACGTCGTCGACATCCCACTTCGGCACCGGCACCTCTTCCTCGATCTTCTTGCTGGGAGTGATAGAGGACAGTGTCTCGATCAAATGAAGACTGCTGATACCTGATCCCACTTCACCCTCGCTTTCTTGTTCTGTGTCCTCCACGAAGGTTCCTCTTCGAGCATTTATATAGTTCAGAAAGCTGGATTCCACTTTCATAGCTTAAAAACAATTATAGAATTAAAATCCTGTAGCTTCAAATAATTTTATTCTAGTTTTACCTTAATTGTTTTGATCTTCTGCCTAGACACGTCCCTTACGTAGAGCAAACCGGCACTACTGCCCTGGGCCCCACGCTTCTGGGAGTCCCCGCAGGATGACAGTAGTGACCTCGGACAACTTACAGTTGTCACTACAGTACAATGTACAGTTCAGTACAGTACAGTTGTACAGTGACAACTGTAGTGACTTACAGACTACTGTAAGTGGTTAACTATTAACTATTCATAGACCTAACCAACGACCAACGATTTCCTCCGTGTACTGTAGTACGGGTTGTAATTAGCAGTTCAAGGTCACAGACCTACTACTCCAGACTTATAATACTGCTGTGTTTGTGGAGTTAGTAAGCAATGTTCGTACTCTTTTATTCGGTTTGTCAGTTTACATTATTCCGTGGTCGTTTAGTCTTCTTGAGTCGTGAAGGAGTTGTTGGTCTAGGGTTTGGCTTTCTTTTTTAACAACAGCCTCTATCATGGATGTGATTGGAGAATTCTTAGGGATATGATCTGGACAAGGGGGTTTGGATGGAGTGGGATTTTTGTGTCCTCATTGGTCACCGGTCTATTTATGAATTCATCAATTGATTCTGGCATAAGGTCTGTTTGAATGTCCACATTTCGCATACCAAGGTGCCCCAGCCATAAGGCGTGCACATTTATTCTGAACTATCTGTATCGGGGTTTTATTTGTTCTTGCGGCTTGTAACCAGGTCGAGCATCCATAAGTAATGCTAGCGCTAATTACCATTTTATAAATGAGGTCCTTTACTACTTGTAGAGTATTCTTTAACTTCAGGATAGGGTCTCAAATTTGACATTAGTGCCAGACACAATGTGTATCTATTTTTTAAATGTTGTTTAAAAGTGAGCCGGCTGTCGATTATTATACCTAGGTACTTACCTGGGTTTTATAAAGTATTAACTGGCGACCAATGAAAACTGGAGGAGGTTGCTTGGGTGTTCCTTTACTGAATTGTATGTGGATGACTTCAAGTTTCCATGAACTGAACCAGTAGGAAATTTGATCAAGAAATGACCTTTTCACTGGGTAATCTGCCATGCCGACGGCAGGTCAGACTAACACCTGCCGCAACCCTTACTCATGCAAACCGACAGACCCATGGTTAAATATAACCATTGTAACAATATTTCATATATATAATAATTTGTGGATGGGAGAGGCACCGCTTTAGTTGCTTGGACTTCATTGTCCAAAAGGCGTATGTTTGATCTATTTAATGAATAGATATCCATTAAATATGAACAGGCTACATTATTGGTATCTGATGTCACCCATCCAAGTGGCAACGCCGCATAATATTGCTTAACTTCGGCAATCTAGTAGAAGCTATGTATTGAACATGTCTATAGTCGACAGACATGCTAAATAGTTAGAAAACAAAAAATTGTCATACGCGTGATACTCGTAGATTGATATTCTTATAAGTGATATTCTAAATTTAAAAACGATAAATTGGAAGAAAAAAATAAAATAAAGAGATATTATTATTATTATTATTATTATTCCCATTTATTGTAACATATACAACCAATTTACATATACATTTTTTTTTTAAACACTTTTTGTTACAAATCGGCTGAATGCCGTGGGGCCCTTAAGGGTTTGAGTTGCCTAACTCTTGCAATCCAAGACATAAATGAAGGAACATTTAAGAATAGAAATAAATTTTAACATGCATAACTACAAACAAATCAATATATCACATTACACTTCCTCTTTATATTACAATATTTATGTTAAAAACTCTTTTTAAAGCTATGTAGTTGCACTAACACTTTAAACTTATAACAACTATAATAAATAAATTAGTACATAACAACAATAAATTAACAAATGAATTAATACATTACATAACAACTAACAATTTAATAACTAAATTAGTACATTAAAATAACCACCTAAACTAATAACAACAAACATAATAACCAACATAAAACCCAGAAAACATAATTTAACAAACATTCATCCTTATCTCCTGAGCCACAATTTTTCTCATTTTTACCTAATTTATTACTTGCTATTTACCAATCACATCCACTCATCACAAAATACTTGGGTCATTCTTTTCCACTCGTGCCTTTCCGTAGCTACTCTTTGCCATGTCACACCTCCACAAACCTTTCTCATTTCTTCGTCCCATCAGATGATCAGAGATATACTGATCATCCATAAAACTGAGAAGGCTTCACCTTCTTTCTATCAAAGAAGACATTCCTTCTTCACAAAATATGGATTTTCCGCGCAGTTCGTCTTCCCTTCTTTTCCAATGCATGCAAATGGCACTTATCTATCTTAGCATCTAGATAGGAGTTATTCTAGTTATGTGTGCAATTATAAGTAGGTATTCTAGATATAATTACATTTATGTTGCAAATATTCTAGAAAAAACTGCTATTCAATGGCAACAATGGACCAGTTCAGTCAATTTTCAGAAAGCAATCAAAATTCCAAAAAGACTCAAAATATTTATGTTTATAGAATTATAATCAAGGATCTAATTTTAGACTGCTGTTATTAGTCCCAGACTTTCATCTTACTACAGTACTCATATATATATATATATATATATATATAGTAGTCTTAAAAATATTGTTAAATTAAAGATAGAAAATAGAAAAAAATTAAAATAATAAGAAGTTAATAAAAAAATCTGAACTTTTATAAAATGAGTTTATAAGGTCATAATTACTTTTACGTTTTATGTGTGCAATACTGTAAACTTCCAAATACTAATAAATTTAAAGTACTGTAAACTTTGCAATACTAATATAATATTTGCAAATATTACAGTTGAAAAATCAGTTTGAAAGAAGTATTGCACACTTAAAACGTAAAAATAATTATGACCTTATAAACTCATTTAATAAAAGTTCAGAATTTTTATTAGCTTCTTACTATTTTAATTTTTTTCTATTTTCTATCTTTTCCCCAACAATTACCGCTCCCTGGTACTCGTACGTCCCCCCCTCCCCCTCTCATGCTACGCCACTGTTGTTGGTCACCTATTCTCTATATACTACTTTTATACAGTTACAAGGAAGAAAGCAGTTATTTGGATGCTATGGTCAGGCCAGTTATACTGCTAGTTTGATACGCTCTTGAACAGTGGTTTTTAACCTCTTTTCTCTAATTCTCCACTACTTAGTAAGCCAACTCTCCATTCCCACGACAGTATCGGCCTTTAATAAATTCGATTTTAATTAATGTAGTGTTTAGTACTTAATTAAAACACATATGAGCAGATTTTTTTCTTTGAAGCTTCTCAATATTTAAGGTATGTATCTGTAGGATAAGGAAAAAAACAATTATATAATAGTAAGGTACCTGAAGAGAAATAAAAATAAAAGATTGAAGTGAGAATCATACAAGAGAGAAACAAAAAACTGAACAACAGAAGTAGCATTATATCAAAAAAATGGTCAAGGTATTTTATCAAGAAAATGATCAAAGGTATCATCTTTTTTGTAAGTGTACGAATATGACCTGATTGTTATTGTTTCTAACCCAACAGTGTTGTCAGTTTTACCCAAACATGACTTACAATATTTAATATATTGGTTGTTTTTGTTATTGAAACAGTCTGTAAGTGGTTGTGAATTGTAAAGTAAGTTAACATTTGGATGTATTGTATTAAAATTGGAAGCAGTGGTTGTTCTGTCCTACCAGTCATTCCCCACCTGGTAACTTCGCCATTCCCCACCAATGGGAAATTTCCCACAAGTGAAGAATCACTGCTCTAGAAGCAGCCCTGATTCAGTTATAAGAATGGAGAACGTTGTTTAGGTAGGAGCTAGGTTAGCTCAATGGTTGACGTACTCGCCTCTGAACTAGTAGCTCCGGGGTTCAAAACCCGCCTGCTCTCATTTTATTCACGCGGGAGGACAATAAATCTGAGCACGTCGTCCCTCTAAGAGGACGTTAAACCGTCGGTCCCGAGCCTATAAGATGTCAGGTGCTCGTTAAAAATCCCTATTTCTAAATACAATTGAGTTAAGCTAAAATTTAGAACTCCCAATATATAATAAACGAGAATTGTGGTTTATCCATTACTAAAATGGGTACCAAATAATAAATGAGCCACAATTTCTGCTCCTAGAACAGCCCTAAAAGCGGTATAAGTGTTGGCGTTGGAAAACAAACAAACACGATCTTAAGGTGTTCCAGCGTGGCTGTTTACTCCACAAGCCACTCTGACTCTGTTAGAAATCAGTTATACTTCACTAATTTGAGACATTTCTCTTTTACCTGCATTCTGTTGAGGACTGTCCCACAGATCATAGTAATAATTCGACTCGCTCATTGAAGTCTTCCGCACTAGCCGGCTTTGCGTCTGCAGATCTTCCTTAGTCGAAGCATAAGAATTCTTCCATTCCTTAAATTCATTATAAGATGATTCATAGTCGCTGATTTCTGGCTTAGGTTCTCTAATAAAGCCAGAAAGATCTGCTTTTGGTATTCTACGGACCCCGCAAAACACTTTGTCTTTCGGCGGGGGCACGATTGGAACAGCTTCATATATCATTTCATCTGATTGTTTCATCCGGCCATTTGATTTCCCATAAAATAATAATGAAATTAAAACCAATTTTCTTACTTGCGTCAAACAGCAAGTTATTTATGAAATCAAAATAACATTACATTGTAGTATTTTAGATAAATAAAAATTTAATGTTCATAAAAATTATTAAATAGTTCTAACCAAAAAAGAATGAAAATTTCACTTACTAAGCTACTAAAAAGTAACATAAATTGGGTATTTATCAGTAACACTACCAGAGTAGCATTTAATAGGTGCCTAAATAGTGCCAGTTAAAGAAAAAAAATAGTAGAAACTGTTATTACTTATTCTTAGAGCTAGGTTATCCCAATGGCAAGCTGATCGCCTCTAGACTGGTAGATCCGGAGTTCAATACCGATTTTGATCCTCGAATTATTCACACGGGCAGTGAATAAATTTCAGAACGTGTCCTTTGAAAAGGGCGCTAAGACTTGGCTTTCTGATAATGACAAATTCTGATTTTTTTTCAATTAATCCTATTATTAGTTACATATTAATCGCGAAATTTCAACAATTCTGAATGAGTAGTTTAGGTGACAAAAAAATGTTTCATAACATTTTGTCCAAAAAATAACCCCTTACATGATGCAATATAACTCCAAAAACGGTAGGTGCGTCTACAGTATAGACCTATTTTTTCATAAAGTATGAATTTGATCTATCAAACAGTGTGGACTGCAGAGGACCAACAAACATTTGAATACACCCCTACCCGCCCTCATACTTATGCACAAGTATGAAGCTTCAGGCTTTAAACGTTTATGATTAATATAAATAGCAATTAATGAGAAAATATAAAGTTAAAAATAACTATCTAAACAAACACCTTTTGACTTTAAGAACTTTAAGTTTTATCATTAATTGCAAAAATTGTATAATTGATATGAATTAATTCTTAAAAATTTACGTTTTTATATTAATTGTTTTAGCAATTCATATTATTGAATGTCTTATTTATGGTAATTAACTTGGTGAGACGTTGAAAGTGTTAATGTTAATGGCAGGGGTGGGGAGACCAAAAGACCTGACAAGTGTCACCTAATCACGGTTGACCTGGACCTACCCGAAGGAAAATCTACCTCATCTCTGCATAAACATCTGGAGATGTCTCCATTCAACTTCTTTTAATTTATCCTTCGTAATAATACTAGCACAATACGTATTTAAACTAAGTAAGCTGAATGCAGGCCAGATAACCATATAGTGGAGAGAGGTCTCATCCTCTTCGCCGCACTTTGGACAAAATACGCTGTTTTCTAAACCCATAATACTTAAATGACTTCTTAGTCTACAGCAGTGGTTCCCAACCAGGGGTGCTTGCACCCCCAGGGGGTGCGAGACATCATTCCAGGGGGTGCGAGAAGTAGGGCTGCAACTTCTAAGAAATTTGGAAATTTGGAAACTTTGGAAGAGTATTGGTGCTCGGCTATAGTTTCATTTCCAGGGCTTTGTGGAGCTGCACTTGCGGTGCTCATTCCATTTGCGACAACATGGTTATGTGAGTCAGGATTTAGCACCCTTTTTGTCAATTAAGACAAAATCTAGAAATCGTTTGAATGCACAGGCAGACATGTTGCTATCAACAACATAGTTCCACGATTTGAAAGACTAATAAGCATGAAACAGGAACAAAAGAGTCATTGAGTTGAAATGCATTAGCAAACGTTTTGGATGTCAGACTTTTGATTCTATTATCTTTTACATATTTTAAGTAAGCAATTATTTTTTGTCAGTTATATTCAAATGTAGATCTGGGATATCCTTTCTAGTCCATATGTTTGATTTTTTTATATATTAAAAAAAATAAATTATTTTCTAAATAATTCGAAGCTAGTTCCAGATTTTACTGTTTTACACTTCAAACATATGTTATTATTTTCATAAAGTTTGTTCAAATATCAATCTGTGATGTTTCTTGTCTAAAAGTCTTATTTTTTTACATATATTTCAGTGAAATAAATATCTAATTTTGATAAAATTTTGTATAATTTAATATCTTTTATCCTTGAATAAAAAATAAAATGTAGGGGCTGCGAGGTCAGAACAAAATTTTTTCAGGGGAACAGGAATAAAAAAAGGTTGGGAACCAGGGGTCTATAGTGACTGGTGAAAACTCCCATCAGATTCCTCACTCTAGTTCTGCCGAGTCGTAGAAGGAAATTCCTACCTTTAACTCTAGGTCCCAAAATAAAAAGCTTAGCTTGTCTGTTGCCCGGACAGTTCAGCCAACTTCTCCTCAATCAGCTGTAGCCAGATATTTATAAGATGTCTAACTGTAACAGTAGAAAGTGAAAACGCTGGGCCCTACAAAGGATGTTTCAGCACCGATATAGGCGAGTTGATGTATGTGTTAATTTTGTACTGTTTGGAATAATAGCAGTAATTAGTACACATTATTAATTAATTATTAATAACAAAAGATAGTGTTAAAATCAACCTTTCCAAAGCCTATCATTAATCAAATTAAAAGACATCATTTATCAAATCACCAATCAGTGAAAGAAATCAATGACTTCATCTGAGGAAGTCTGATGTAACATAATATTGTCACTCAGGTTGGCAATGCAAGTAGAACGTAAAGTCCCCTTTGTGAGGAACACCCACCATCACCTACCTTAATAGGAGATGGAAATCCCTATCTCTTGTTTGGTACTATAAATCCAATTCTAAACTTTTTCTCCATTGTAGGCACAAATATTAGAAGTGCATACTGAAACAGAGATAATAATAATGATAACAAAAAAAACCATTAAAAAACAAAAGGCATTATATAATCTCAAAACCATAATCCCATTGAATTATCTTAACTTTTCAATTTCAATATTATTTATATTATAAATTAAATATTTAAAAAATATGCGTGTGTGTGTATATATGCGCGCGCGCGCGTGTGTGTGTGTGTGTGTGTGTGTGAGTGTGTGCGTGTGTGTGTATGTATGAGGTGTCGAAATCTAAAATTCGTTGTTTGGCATTGTATTGTAGTATTCAGCAGTGTTTTGTTTGCAGGCATCAATTGATGGAACAGAGTGGGGGATATTGTTTCCCTCTCCCCCACTCTTCCTTACCACACTTCCACAAGCTTCCAAGCTCTTCGCGGTATCGCGTCTGCCCTGCTGCAAACTACTGTGTGACGCTCTTACAAAAAAAACTCTTCTATTTCTATTCCATTTACGTCTTCCTCTTCGAGACAACTAAACTGTCATCCAATGTAAGTCATTTATTCCTTATAAATATTATAACAATAAAAAGTGTTTATTTGAATTATGTGGCCAGTTCGCGTCCACTATTTCTTAATTATTTACTGCATGACTAATGATAAATGTCTGTACAAATTAGTATCTAGTGATATTGATTAACAATTTCTTTATCAGAAAATTATAAATTTGTCTCCAAAGGAGCAGTCACTTGAAATGAAATTACAGCCTTAATTTATGACTTAATATTTAATAATTTCTAATGAAGTTCAAGTAGTTCTGGTGGTGTCATATCACTGTACCATGTGGGTGGTATGGCATCTGAAGATAATCTATAGTACAGTTGCAGGTGATTATACCAAAAAGTTGTCATAGGTATCCAAAGGATACTTTTCATTTGTCTTGCAAAGTAGGTTGTGAAAATTTTTCACTCGGCCGTGGTTTTGTTCATATTGTTACTGCTAACGTAGTTTGAGGATGAGTTAATATTGTTAATAATATTACCAGGGGTAGAGTTCGCAAAATTAATGGCAATGTTTTCTGAAATTTAGTTTATGTTGCAGTGATGTTTAACAAGATTAGATATTATTATTAATAACAATCTTGTTAGTAGTTGAGTTGATATTGCTGATCCTAGTAGTTGATTTTTTAGTGACAGGTGTTATTAATAACAATCTTATTAGTAGTTAAGTTGATATTGCTGATCCCAGTAGTTGATTTGTTAGTGACAGGTGTTATTAATAACAATCTTGTTAGTAGTTGAGTTGATATTGCTGATCCTAGTAGTTTATTTGTTAGTGATAACGCTACACTAGATTTAGTCGATGTTATTAGTTATACTTTTTACTAGAGGTTAACCTGATATTGCTTATGGCTATGTTCTCTGATGTTGAATTTATTAGGTTAATGACCATGTTTGACGTTGAGCTTATCAGGTCTGGGGAGACGCAGGGCCAGAGTTTTTTGGTAGAGCTGAAGCTAGAACTAAACTATTCGGTATCCTCGGCCAGACCCAGAGGCATAAAAACATTCACTGACTCCGGCTCCGAACCAAACACTTTATTGACAGATTGGCATTGAAGCGAAATGCTTTATTATTTACTAGGTTTAGTAAAGCGATATTCTGTCTGCTTAACCGGCAGCCTCTTGTTAACTTTTGACCAAAATAAGGTGCTTTGACCGAGGTGTTAACTTTGTGTTGCTTGTCGCTTTAACTCTATATATCAATCTATTAGGTGTAGAAATTTGATCTAGAACTGAGAATTATCGACATCTAGCTGAATATAATGTGACACATTGTGAGGTTTTCATTAATCGACAATTAACGTTTAGTAAACAAAAACGACGTATTCTAGAACAGGACTCAAGCTTCTGTCAACATATTCCTCCGCTAGTAAGCAGCCAGCCAATCATAACTTCGGTAGTTACGATTCGAGTGATGCAGATTCTAAGCATTGATGTATTGGGTTTAAAATAAAGATCAATGCTTAAAGTTATATTTCAAAAGTAGTTGTATATAAATAATTATATTTTTTTTATACAAAATTTCTACTTTAATTACATGTCATTAAAAATTGTAAACCTTGCTTGAAATGTTGAATGAGCCGGAGCTGGAGCCGAAGCCATAACCTATAAATGATTGGCTCTGGAGCTGGAGCTGGCTCCACCCATGGCCAAACACTGGCTCCAGAGCTGGAGCCGAAGCCACAACCTATAAAATGATACGGTCTGGAGCTGGAGCTGGCTCCACCCATGGCCAAGCACTGGCTCCAGAGCTAGAGCAGAAGCCATAACCTATAAAATGATTGGCACTGGAACTGGAGCCGGCTCCACATATGGCCAAACACTGGCTTCGGAGCTGGAGCCGAAGCCATAACCTATAAAATGATAGGGTCTGGAGCTGGAGCTGGCTCCACCCATCGCCAAGCACTGGCTCCAGAGCTAGAGCAGAAGCCATAACCTATAAAATGATTGGCGCTGGATCTGAAGCTGGCTACACCCATGGCCAAGCACTGGCTCCAGAGCTGGAGCCGAAGCCACAACCTATAAAATGATAGGGTCTGGAGCTGGAGCTGGCTCTACCCATGGCCAAACACTGGCTCCAGAGCTGGAGCCAAAGCCACAACCTATAAAATGATAGGGTCTGGAGCTGGAGCTGGCTCCACCCATGGCCAAGCACTGGCTCCAGAGCTAGAGCAGAAGCCATAACCTATAAAATGATTGGGTCTGGAGCTGGAGCTGGCTCCACCCATGGCCAAACACTGGCTCCAGAGCTGGAGCCGAAGCCACAACCTATTAAATGATAGCGTCTGGAGCTGGAGCTAGCTCCACCCATGGCCAAGCACTGGCTCCAGAGCTAGAGCAGAAGCCAAAACCTATAAAATGTTTGGGGCTGGAGCTGGAGTCGGCTCCACACATGGCCAAACACTGGCTTTAGTGCTGGAGGTGAAGCCATAACCTATAAAATGATAGGGTCTGGATCTGGAGCTGGCTCCATCCATGGCCAAACACTGGCTTCAGAGCTGGAGCCGAAGCCATAACCTATAAAATGATTGGCTCTGGAGCTGGAGCCGAAGCCATAACCTATAAAATGATAGGGTTTGGATCTGGAGCTGGCTCCACCCATTGCCAAACACTGGCTTCAGAGCTGGAGCAGAAGCATAACCTATAAAATGATTGGCTCTGGAGCTGGAGCCGAAGCCATAACCTATAAATTGATAGGGTCTGGAGCTGGAGCTGGCTTCACCCATGCCCAAACACTGGCTCCAGAGCTGGAGCCGAAGCCACAACGTATAAATTGATTGGCTCTGGAGCTGGAGGTGGCTCCACCCATGGCCAAACACTGGCTCCGGAGCCGGAGCAGAAGCCACAACCTATAAAATGATTGGCCCTGGATCTGGAGCTGGCTCCTCCCATTCATACTTTCATACTTTCAGCTTCCTATTATTCTGAGCCAAAGCAAGATAAATTTCATCACACTATATACTACACATTTTTTAGGATTCATCCAAGAGAAAGTACCTTAGAACAAAATTTTCTACAGTCTAACTATTCAGGGATTTTTTTTCAAAATTATCCAATTATTAAGGAATTTCTCTTCATCTGGTTTATTCACATGAGTAAACCTTAATTACCTAATAGTGCATTTAAGGATATTTTTAAAGGAAATACTTTCGTGCTCTGATGAACAGATGAGGCCAGAGAAAGTAAATTAAGAAATAAATATTATATCCTAATTTTTTATAAAAACTAGACTGAAATGTTAGTTTATTTCAATAATTATTCGTACTTGACGATATATTTGCCTAGTGTTTTAGGTACTACTTAGAAGGTTTAGTCTTTTATGAAATAAATTGTTTTTCTTAAGTAGCAGGTTCAGTGAATGGCAGGTTCAGTAGGACCATTTGTTCAGAGCTCGATCCGAAACTCTTACAGTAAGTCGTTATTATGGGCGGTATAGCACTGAGTCTTAAAAACTATTGTACCCCCCCCCCCTCCTTCTGTACTAAAGTACACCAGCAGTTAGCTTCAACGCCTCCAAGAAGCTCAACAATTTTTCTGGCTCTTCAGCGGTATAAGTTTTTCTATGTTTTCTTGAGTGTCCCGAAGCACCTTCCTCTGTGCAGCAAAGTTGCCTGACAGTCATCCAGCAGGTGCAACGGTGTTGCTTCCTCTTCTTTCCAAAACCTGCACAAACCATCATTCATAATGCCCATTCAGGCTCCCTTCGTTGAGTGACTTCCTTTCTCTTTTTTCAGAACAGTCTTCTTCGGGTCCTTAGGGTGGTTGGCTTCCACTAGTTAGCGCTTTTGGACCCTATCTACTATTTTAGAACTTATCAAAACCTGGAATGATCTACACTCAGTTTTATTCTAAATGAACCCAATATCCTAAATAATGAAAAATCATTTGAATTAGTGATCCTATTTTTCACAAATTAAAATGAGAATGTAATTGAATTTTTTATATATAACTAATTATTAGCGAAATAATTAACGAATACTAGGAGTCTATTCTTTCAAATAACTGTAAATAATTTAAGCATGATAACAGAAATAGTTAACATTAAAATAATTTAAATGTTATAATTTTGCAATGAAAATTGCTAATGATATTGCCAAAAAAAAAGGTACAACAAAAAAGTAAGGTTTGGAATATATTATCGAGTAAATTAGGAAATCCGATGCTTCATCAATTAGGTGCAGTAGATATTCCATTGTTATTTAAATTACAAGTTTCTTCAGTTATCTGATACGAGAGTTTGATAGCTAAGTAGTTGATAAAATAACTGTAAATATTTATCTAATAGATACACTCAATTTGACTAGTAATGAAATGAAAATCGAAGTTATTGTTTTAATATAATACAAAGAGCAGACAATGTGACGAGAACCTTTCTTTTAAGAGAGGTTTAACTGAGGGCCTGATAGAAAGTTACTCTGACGCTGATTTATCAAGGAAATATTGTGTCTCCCTAAAGCTAATAAATTGTAGTTTTAATTTTTCTCTAACACAAGTGTATTTAGATTAGGGATCATTAACGGGTACTTACCTGGCATCTTATGGTTTGGAACCTTATATCTTGCAAGGAAGATATACTAAGATTTTTTTCAACTCCCGCGTGAAAAAGTCGAGAGTCAGGGTCAGAATCGAACCCTGGATCTACCAGTTGTGAAGCGAGCAGGTAAGCCTACGCTACCCATTCTATATATTAGCCAGATGGAATAAGCTATATTTCCTCATCTTCGACAATGTGTCTGACAAAAACCATTGAGATTTGTGTGAACCAGTGCGACTACAGTCATACCATTTTAGATCATAGGTTAGGTTAGAGTCCGTTAGTAGTTAGTTAGTAGTAGTAGTTAGTTAGTTAGTAGAGTTAGGTTAGAGTTAGTTAGGTTAGTCCTCCACATAGGCCAAACATTGCCACTTTGTTATACTACACAAAAAAGACTGATTCCACATTGGAGAGTTATTTGTTATTTTGGAACGATATAGATATGAGACAAGCATGTTCAACTTCTTAAAAGTGAAACGACGTCACGATTGACTGATTCCAATCCTTCTGCTTTCTCAGTGACAAATGTAACTCCGAAGATTGGAAAACTGGTAAAATCAGACAAACTCAAAAGTATCATTAGGGCGTGAAGATGATCATCTTTACCAAGTATTGCTTTTATTTATTTTCTTTAATTTAATATTATAAACATATAACAATTATGAATTAAATAACCACAATGAAAAAATATAATTTGGATACAGTGCTCCAACATCATCAGAGTGCTAAATGAACTAAAATAAATAATAAATACATGCTAACCTGGTTGATTGAAATCTTTATAATTGCTGACATCCCTGACTTAATTTAATGTTTATTTTAATGAATATATAATTTTTTATTCATTCGATATATCCCCTGCTTGAAAGATCTGCCCTTATTATTGAAAAAGCTGGACCTCTTTGTTGTGTTTAGTAATGATAGTAATTTTAAACAATAGGCTTGTTAATAATAGGGGGGGGGGGGGGAGGGGAGAGATTGTGGTAAAACAACACAAATATTCAGTCAGAAGGGAAGACGAAAAGAGTGTCTTGTTCAAACATGTAAGGAACAAATATCATAGAACAAATTCGGACGAAGCTAAGGAATTAAGAAAAGAAATTTTTCTTCAGAAAGAAAAAGAAATATTATTGAAAGTATTAGAATTAGTAATAATACAATCCGTCATACCTCGTAAAGTCTCAGAAAAGTTCGACCAGTTTCGGGTCCGTCTGGATCCCATCTTCAAGAGAACCTAACTGACTGTGAATGTTATTTTTCTGTAACCTACCTATACCTATACTGTATATACCTACACTTATCTGTATAGGTAGGTTACAGGAAAATAACATTCACAGTCAGTTAGGTGCTCTTGAAGATGGAATCCAGACGGACCCGAAACCGGTCGAGACTTTACGAGGTACGACGGATTGTATTATTACTAATTCTAATATTACTAATCTCAGTGTAATTAGTGTAATTACACTAAGGGTAATTACTAAGTGTATTAGTGTAATTACTAACCCATTAACTATATTATTGAAAGTGCACTCAAAATGAACTTTTATGGAAAATTATTGAACAACAACCCTGGACTTTACAAATTGGATGAAATATTGATAAAAGGAATAATTAATCAGATCAAAACTCCTTCAATTTTATGAACCTTAAATTAAGTCACAGATGGCAGCAATTCTGAAGATTTCGATCAACCAGGTTAGCATGTATTTATTTTTTGTTTTAGTTCATTTAGCTCTCTGATGATGTTATAACGAAAGGCCTTGCAGCATTATATCCAATTATATATTTTTTTCATTGTGGTTATTAAATCCATAATTGTTATAGGTTGATAATATTAAATTAATGAAAATAATTAAAAGCAATACTTGATAAATCTGATCAACTTTACAGACCTAATGTGACTTTTGAGGTTGTTTTGATTTTACCAGTTTTCCAATCTTCGGAGTTAAATTTGTCACTGAGAAAGCAGCAGGGTTGGAATCAGTCAGTCGCAACATTGTTTCACTTTTAATAAGTCTAAAATTCTTGTTTCACATATATGTCGTTCCACAACGACGAATAAATCTCTGCTTAAATTTTCTTTTCTCAACAAAATTTTCACTGGCTAATAGTCCTTTTTTACAAAATAGATATTCATAAAATTCGATTTCATTTGATTTAGTCAAGTATATTTCAAGTGAAAACAGATTAATGTGAAGAAGCTAATGTTTATTGATATTCACAAAATATGAAAATTACTAAAAAAATTATTACTTAAAGTTTAATTCGTCTTTATTTCAAGGTCGCAATGCTTCACTCTAAATTATACATTGTGCCACTTTAGGTTCGCCACACCTGACTTACTGTATCTACGGACACTAACTGTAAGATGCTGTTCTTTGGAGATGATATAAAACTGTTGATTTTGAGCCAACTCTACAAGTGCCTGCTGTAATAAAGCACTAGAAGAGTATAAAGCTGATTTAGTGTTAGTTCATATCAAAATATTGTTTTTCATACCTAAAATGGATGCAAATTTACAAATGACATACTTTTGGACTATAAAACAGTTTGTATAAAGCGATAAAAGCAGTATTTGAAAAAAAAGCTTATCTGTACACTTAATTACTATATAAATTGGTCAAAAGTTACCCGACACTAAAAAGAAAGTTCCACAAACAGTAAATATTCAGTTTATTTTTTCTTCAAATTAACATATTATTAATATTATAATATGTTATTATATTATAATATTATAATTACCATATTATAATATTAACATATTAATGTTAATTGATTGAGAGCTGTCAGTTTAAGGTGGTTAGAGGAAGTATTTGGGAATAATGAAAGGTAGTTTTTATTGGAAAACCTGTTTTGATCGCTGTGCACCTTAGCTTTCCAGCCATTACACCAAATTTATTGGAAAACCATTGACTCTGGGGCTGAGCTGTACGCTTCCATGACGCCTAAGTTCAGATAAATCAAAACTAATGAGGTACTGTGCCGTAAAACCTCTAACTCTGTATTGAATCAAATAGAAAAATGTGTCACTCAAGAAAGGCGTTAATTTGAACAATTTTTAAAGATTTTTCAGAGTTAAATAGTAAAAGGGATTTTATTTTGAACAATTTTAAATATATTTTATATTTACATGTTTTATTAAAGTCATTCAATTTTTTTAAAATAAATACCTCTTGTAATAAAATGGTTTTAATTTAATGTCGGATAACTTTTGGCCAGCTGTGAATATATTTTCTCATTATTCCGTTAGACAAATTGAGAACTGTATTATTAATTAATATTACTTTTTTTTATGTATTATTATAATATTAAAACTACCCTTAAAGTGGGTAACAAGTAATAGTGTACATGCTACATAAAAAATGAAATAAAGGAATGTCAAAACTACCCATTGGAGGTACTCTATATAAATTGTTTTGATCATTTCTAATTTGTCTCGTTGCTTATCATTGTTAATGATAACTAAGCAATTAGTCATCATTAGCTCCGTTGGCTCATTGGCCTCAAGACGATCTCGGGGCCAACTTATTTTCAGCCTTCTAATATAGTTGGTAGGAATCTGGTGGGATGATAGTTACTGAATGAAAGGATTTAAGTTAGTGGATAAAGATTCATGAAATTTGCGGTATCGTGATCGGATTTCTTTGTGAATAAAATAAATTTTCAAATTGTTATGAATGGTATAGTTACCATTCTGTACTGTACTGTACTATACTGTACTGTATAGTACCATTACTGTACTGTAGGAACGAAAAAAAGGAGCTTGTATAATTTTATCTAGGACAGGCATAGGCAACCTTTTGTGAACTGAGGGCCGCATTATATAATTTCTAAGTGTCCGCGGGCCACATGGTATTTTCTGTGGTATTTCTATATATACAGCTTATATGTATAATGTATTTTTATAAATATAAAAAGATTTCACATAAACACGTGAAATAACAATCAATGATCAAACCACAATAAGAAAGTGGGAAAACAAGACTAAGATCTTTCTTTCAACCGTAAGAACCGGTCTTCGTCAGAGTCAAAAACCCAACTCAGTTAGGTTAGGTTAGGTTAGGTTGCAGTGGCAGTCCCACAAGAGAACACACGTAGGCCAAGTATTGGCCCTTTGTGATACCACACAATGAAGATTGATTCTACAGTGGGAGTCCTAAATTTTGCCTATTTCAAATGTATTTAGAGTAGGGATCTTTAACGAGTACCTGACATCGTACAGGCTCGGGACCGACGGTTTAACGTCCTTCTCCGAGGGACGACGTGCTCAGATTTATTCACCTCCCGCGTGAATAAATCGAGGGCCAGGTGAGGATTGAACCCCGTTCCTATCAGTTCAGAGGTGAGCACGTAACCACTGAGCTAGCCTGGCCCCCCCCCAACTCAGTTAACTCAGTAACAAGACCGCTTGTTAAGATTGAAAGATCTTAGTCTTGTTTTCCCATTTTCTTATTGTGGTTTGATCATTTATTTTATAAATATATAGAAATACATATTGTCCGCTGTATTAATGTGTCAATAATTAGTTAACTTTTTATTGTTTCTATAATGAAAATTATTATTCATATCTCATTATTTCCTTATGATAAACAATGATTACAAACAATCTTCAAAAGATTAGTGCGTCGTATATGAAAAATCTAATATATTTCTTGCTATAGAGCTCTCACTCTCTAATGTTGTAATTTCCTTCCAAAAGTCACG
This sequence comes from Hermatobates lingyangjiaoensis, assembly GCA_026182355.1. NCBI lineage: Eukaryota > Metazoa > Arthropoda > Insecta > Hemiptera > Hermatobatidae > Hermatobates > Hermatobates lingyangjiaoensis. The sequence continues at coordinate 433,698 of JAPFBL010000060.1, forward strand.
GTATGCTTTTTTTAGTAACTAAAAAGCAAAGGAACTTTTAATATTAAGATAGAATTCCAGATAATCTCTGAGGGCCGCACAAATACACGTGCTGGGATGCATGTGGCCCGCAGGCCGCAGGTTACCCATGCCTGATCTAGGACTATGGATTGACCTTAATTAATAAACATTAAATAACTTTAAAATCTGAGTGAATTTACTTAAAAGTTGAATCAGTAAAAATGATTCAATTCTTAAAAAAAGTAGAAGATTGTAAGAAAATGCTGAAAACCATGATAATAAACAAAGAAAACTACTTAAATCATAGCTTTGTTTGTTTTATTATTTATCATAGTAAATAACTATGACAAACAGTCATACTTATTTAGAAAAAAACTAAACAAAGATGTTTGGGGATATTGTAAACAAAGATAGATTAATCTAAACAACTTACCGTTGTCTTAACAAATTTAACCAAATGCTACAATAAACTAAATTACTAACTTCTGTGTTGATCAATTTAAAAGAAAACACTACAATAATCTATACAGCTTACTATTTGTTGATGAATTTTAAAAAAAGTGATGATATTTTTCATTTTTCTCGTGAACTTATTTTTCTGTAGATGGTTTTTAAAAACAGTACAGTAATGTATAGAACCCACTTCTCTGTTGATGAATTTTAAAAATAGTGCAGTAATCTAAAGAACTCATTTTACTGTTGATAAATTTTAAAAATAGTGCAGTAATCTAAAGAACTCACTTGTCTGTTGATGAATTTTAAAACTGGTGCAGTAATCCAAGGAATTCATTTTTCTGAAGATGGTTTTTAAAAACAGTACAGTAATGTATTTTTCTGTAGATGGTTTTTAAAAACATTACAGTAATGTATAAGTACAACCCACTTCTCTGTTGATGAATTTTAAAAATAGTGCAGTAATCTAAAGAACCCACTTGTCTGTTGATGTATTTTAAAACTGGTGCAGTAATCTAAAGATTCATTTTTCTGTAGATGGTTTTTAAAAACAGTACAGTAATGTATACAACCCACTTCTCTGTTGATGAATTTTGAAAATAGTGCAATAATCTAAAGAATTCATTTTTCTGTTGATGAATTCTAAAAACGGCGCAGTAATCTAAAGAACCCACTTGTCTGTTGATGAATTTGAAAATCAGTTACTTTGATGAATTTTGAATGTATAAATTCTATTTATTCCTCTCCTTAGAGAATACGTATATCCAAATCATTGACAAAATTAGTAAAAGATATGTACTATAATTATTATGAACAAGGACTAATTCTAAAGTGTACAGTCAGTTATTATGTGATATTTAGTCATTGTAGGGTAAAAAAGTGAGTGATATAGTCTCCACACATAGAAGTTTAATAATTTAAACAACGCTTTCAAACACATAGTGCTCTTCTTCAAGCATAAAATTAAAAAATATTCTATCAGATAGTATAAAATATTTTTTTTATCATCTTTATTTACAAATATACAACTATGCATACTGCATAACAGGCATGTGTAGTAATAGATTACACAATAACATCGATACACATGAGCAAAGAATGGACCCCACTGGTTCAACTTCTCACTTTGTTTTTTTTTGTTTTTTTTTCTCAAGTATATTATTGTAATAGTAGATCCCTGGGCCATTTTCTCTTGAGTCATCTTGGTGGGTTCTGGGAAGGTGAAGAGGAAGCAAGGATTCGTATAAATGGATTTGGGTGAGAGGAAAGGTTGTTGTGAAATGACTTATAACAATCAGAAGCAAGGTGATAAAAAAAAATAAATGATATAAAATAAGAATACCTCCGTACATACCTTAGGATGAGTGTATTGTGTCAGTTGTACCACAGTCGCTCATGCTTGGGTATGTATCTGGTTCCTTATTTTATTTTGTACCATTTATTTTATACTATAGATAACTTTCTGTTTTCATCGTACTTTTTTTAATTTTATGGTTGAAGAAGAACACTACGTGTGATAAGAATCGCAATGTTAATATTATTAAACTTGTATATGTGTAGACTATTTCATTAATTTTTTTAACCTACAATGAATATGGTTTAATTTAAGTTTTAAAACTGTTGAATGAAGCCGGTTTTCTGAATGCAAATACCCTCAATTCATTCAACCGATGTTCTTTTTGCGAAAACTTCACCTAAACCCTGACGTTTTGCTCAGTCACTTTCAACAGTTCCTCTTCATGCGAGTCATACCACTACATCTAATTGTTTAGTAATTTAATGGCTGAACAGCGGTTACATAAATATATTTTGTAATTGAGCTATTATCTGCAAGACAAAACCACGAGGGATCATTACTGAGGTTACATCACGGCCTTTCACAGCTCTGCCGGATCCTGAGCAGTTCCTGCCCTATTGTTTTCTTAAAAGAATGAGTGTTCTATTTTTTTTTTTGACATATGTCAAATCCTGTTACATAGCACAACTATAGTTAAACAGGCTTTCAACATTTGATGGACTTTACAAATAACTCTCCTGCAGTATGATACTTATACTAAAGGAAATCTTGTATAATAAGGGAATTTCATTGGATGGAAACAAAAGTTTACTCCGTTAATACCAAAGGCAAATGTTGTCATATATATAAGCTCATAAATAAACCAACTCTGTGGTAGCTAACAAAAACCGACTCCAGATTGTCCAGAACAAGTGTGCTCGCCTTGTAGCCAATGCTCCTTTTTATGCGAGAAATGTCGATATTCAGCGTGATCTAAGGATGGAATCAATAGAAACTTACATTAGGCGTCTGACTATCAATGAAGACAGAAAACTTCCCTTACACCCTAACCTGCTAGTAAGAACACTTTTACCTCAAATTCCCTGAAACCAATCACCCTCCGACTAATCAGATCACCAAATTAACGATAACTGACGACTTTAGACTCAAAGACCATACGACCACGAAACATACTCACCATAGACAGGACAAAAACTAACATACCGACCTACCCGACAGACCTAAACAATTAAAGTAGAACAAACAGACAAGAAGGTGAAATCCTCTGGCTTGGAACTGCCTGACCCCAACGTGCATCAATGAACGGAAAATCTCGTTGGTCAACGGTTGGAGACCGTTGCTTCGTAGACGGTTGGGTCTCCAACCGTCGCTTTGCAAGTGTGCTTGGTGAACCTGGCTCTTCTCTCCTGATGATGGTTAAACCGAAAATTAGAGACTGTAAGTGTAAGTTTTCTTGATAACAACCTAGACAAAAGCTCACCTTTAAAGGAAATGTACGAGTATATATCTACTATTGGGGATGAAGCCACGACTAAATATTCAAGTCGAAAACAGCAGCAGTATTTTGAGGCTCTTTAATTCACATCAAGGGCATCCAGAAACCCTTGCAAGTAGTAACTCAGGCCGTGAGACCACTCACCCATCTTATCTTAAACTTGAAGATAAACAACCCCTACTATCTTCACTTTGTATATATATAATAAACCAGAAAATCCACCCAAGAGTTATTCACATCCTCATGATAAATGTTGATCATTCGAAACATGTTGACCGTAGGAGATGTACTTTATTATGTAGACGAAATAACCAGAGTGTTATTCAGAAAAATTGACAAACTTGTTAAGAAACAGGTTCCTTATTTTTATATATAAACAACCAAAGAACAGTAAGAAATTTCTCATTTCTTACTGTGGTTTGGACGTTGATTTTTATTTTACTTGTTTATCTTGAAATTATATATATATCTGAAATAGACAACACATAAAGAACGAGAGAACTTTCTGGATCAATATTTCGAACTGAAATTTGTCGTCAGCAAGAGACGAACTCAGGAAGTCATCTCTCGAAATAAATATCCAGTAAGTGTTTTCGTTCCTTATGTGTTGTCTTTTTCAGTTATTTATCTATCCGGATTGGACTGTTTAGTACTCTTATTGGACTTGAACAGTACTCGTTTACCCCTCTTAAACGTGTTGAATGATGGAAAAAAATAAAAACCACAAAATGTTTTCAATTAATATGTAAGGTTAATCATTCCAAAAAGTTTATAATATATTAAATCATAAATAACTAAGTTCTACCAAGTGAGACCTAGTCATGTGCCCTTGGCATGTATGTACTCATACATATTGATTTAAACTTTCTAGTTTAAAAAAATTCTCTTGTCTTTTTCTTCTATCATCAAGCTCTACGTGTAAAAGTATTCAACAGTTCTATATGTCGATGTAGGAACATATTCCACCAATTGATTTTCCTTTCCAGCATAATTGAAATATGTTTCAGGGATTTCAACATCTAATTTAACAACTCCAGTTCACAAAATCTTTTATAGATTTTGAACAGTTCACAGACTTTATAGCAACTATTTATTTTTTGGTGTTGATGCCAACAAGAAATGTAAGTTGATATATAATATATAGTGTTTATTGATATTTATTTTATTCTTTATTTATAAATAATTCAATAATAATAATTAAATTTTAAAAATTTATTAATGTATTAATAGCTGCGTGTCGGATCTGAATAATGCAACTCTCTGAAAAGCATCATAACATATATGATTGTTTGGCGTTTGAATGTATAGTTATAAAGAAATTCATGGTTCATACATATCATGTAAAATCATTGAAATATATTTTTTTCCGAATTTCTTGTTTCGAACCTTAAGCAAGATTGATAATTCATAAAATGAACAATAAATTTCTTATTTCGAATCTTAAGCAAGATTGATAATTCATAAAATTAACAATAAATTTCTTATTTCGAATCTTAAGCAAGATTGATAATTCATAAAATTAACAATAAATTTCTTATTTCGAACCTTAAGCAAGATTGATAATTCATAAAATTAACAATAAATTTCTTATTTCGAACCTTAAGCAAGATTGATAATTCATAAAATTAACAATAAATTTCTTATTTCGATTCTTAAGCAAGATTGATAATTCATAAAATTAACAATAAATTTCTTATTTCGAACCTTAAGCAAGATTGATAATTCATAAAATTAACAATAAATTTCTTATTTCGAACCTTAAGCAAGATTGATAATTCATAAAATTAACAATAAATTTCTTATTTCGAACCTTAAGCAAGATTGATAATTCATAAAATTAACAATAAATTTCTTATTTCGAACCTTAAGCAAGATTGATAATTCATAAAATTAACAATAAATTTCTTATTTCGATTCTTAAGCAAGATTGATAATTCATAAAATTAACAATAAATTTCTTATTTCGAACCTTAAGCAAGATTGATAATTCATAAAATTAACAATAAATTTCTTATTTCGAACCTTAAGCAAGATTGATAATTCATAAAATTAACAATAAATTTCTTATTTCGATTCTTAAGCAAGATTGATAATTCATAAAATTAACAATAAATTTCTTATTTCGAACCTTAAGCAAGATTGATAATTCATAAAATTAACAATAAATTTCTTATTTCGAACCTTAAGCAAGATTGATAATTCATAAAATTAACAATAAATTTCTTATTTCGAACCTTAAGCAAGATTGATAATTCATAAAATTAACAATAAATTTCTTATTTCGAACCTTAAGCAAGATTGATAATTCATAAAATTAACAATAAATTTCTTATTTCGAACCTTAAGCAAGATTGATAATTCATAAAATTAACAATAAATTTCTTATTTCGAACCTTAAGCAAGATTGATAATTCATAAAATTAACAATAAATTTCTTATTTCGAACCTTAAGCAAGATTGATAATTCATAAAATTAACAATAAATTTCTTATTTCGAACCTTAAGCAAGATTGATAATTCATAAAATTAACAATAAATTTCTTATTTCGAACCTTAAGCAAGATTGATAATTCATAAAATTAACAATAAATTTCTTATTTCGAACCTTAAGCAAGATTGATAATTCATAAAATTAACAATAAATTTCTTATTTCGAACCTTAAGCAAGATTGATAATTCATAAAATTAACAATAAATTTCTTATTTCGAACCTTAAGCAAGATTGATAATTCATAAAATTAACAATAAATTTCTTATTTCGAACCTTAAGCAAGATTGATAATTCATAAAATTAACAATAAATTTCTTATTTCGAACCTTAAGCAAGATTGATAATTCATAAAATTAACAATAAATTTCTTATTTCGAACCTTAAGCAAGATTGATAATTCATAAAATTAACAATAAATTTCTTATTTCGAACCTTAAGCAAGATTGATAATTCATAAAATTAACAATAAATTTCTTATTTCGAACCTTAAGCAAGATTGATAATTCATAAAATTAACAATAAATTTCTTATTTCGAACCTTAAGCAAGATTGATAATTCATAAAATTAACAATAAATTTCTTATTTCGAACCTTAAGCAAGATTGATAATTCATAAAATTAACAATAAATTTCTTATTTCGAACCTTAAGCAAGATTGATAATTCATAAAATTAACAATAAATTTCTTATTTCGAACCTTAAGCAAGATTGATAATTCATAAAATTAACAATAAATTTCTTATTTCGAACCTTAAGCAAGATTGATAATTCATAAAATTAACAATAAATTTCTTATTTCGAACCTTAAGCAAGATTGATAATTCATAAAATTAACAATAAATTTCTTATTTCGAACCTTAAGCAAGATTGATAATTCATAAAATTAACAATAAATTTCTTATTTCGAACCTTAAGCAAGATTGATAATTCATAAAATTAACAATAAATTTCTTATTTCGAACCTTAAGCAAGATTGATAATTCATAAAATTAACAATAAATTTCTTATTTCGAACCTTAAGCAAGATTGATAATTCATAAAATTAACAATAAATTTCTTATTTCGAACCTTAAGCAAGATTGATAATTCATAAAATTAACAATAAATTTCTTATTTCGAACCTTAAGCAAGATTGATAATTCATAAAATTAACAATAAATTTCTTATTTCGAACCTTAAGCAAGATTGATAATTCATAAAATTAACAATAAATTTCTTATTTCGATTCTTAAGCAAGATTGATAATTCATAAAATTAACAATAAATTTCTTATTTCGAACCTTAAGCAAGATTGATAATTCATAAAATTAACAATAAATTTCTTATTTCGAACCTTAAGCAAGATTGATAATTCATAAAATTAACAATAAATTTCTTATTTCGAACCTTAAGCAAGATTGATAATTCATAAAATTAACAATAAATTTCTTATTTCGAACCTTAAGCAAGATTGATAATTCATAAAATTAACAATAAATTTCTTATTTCGAACCTTAAGCAAGATTGATAATTCATAAAATTAACAATAAATTTCTTATTTCGAACCTTAAGCAAGATTGATAATTCATAAAATTAACAATAAATTTCTTATTTCGAACCTTAAGCAAGATTGATAATTCATAAAATTAACAATAAATTTCTTATTTCGAACCTTAAGCAAGATTGATAATTCATAAAATTAACAATAAATTTCTTATTTCGAACCTTAAGCAAGATTGATAATTCATAAAATTAACAATAAATTTCTTATTTCGAACCTTAAGCAAGATTGATAATTCATAAAATTAACAATAAATTTCTTATTTCGAACCTTAAGCAAGATTGATAATTCATAAAATTAACAATAAATTTCTTATTTCGAACCTTAAGCAAGATTGATAATTCATAAAATTAACAATAAATTTCTTATTTCGAACCTTAAGCAAGATTGATAATTCATAAAATTAACAATAAATTTCTTATTTCGATCTCTTAAGCAAGATTGATAATTCATAAAATTAACAATAAATTTCTTATTTCGATTCCTTAAGCAAGATTGATAATTCATAAAATTAACAATAAATTTCTTATTTCGAACCTTAAGCAAGATTGATAATTCATAAAATTAACAATAAATTTCTTATTTCGAACCTTAAGCAAGATTGATAATTCATAAAATTAACAATAAATTTCTTATTTCGAATTCTTAAGCAAGATTGATAATTCATAAAATTAACAATAAATTTCTTATTTCGAACCTTAAGCAAGATTGATAATTCATAAAATTAACAATAAATTTCTTATTTCGAACCTTAAGCAAGATTGATAATTCATAAAATTAACAATAAATTTCTTATTTCGAACCTTAAGCAAGATTGATAATTCATAAAATTAACAATAAATTTCTTATTTCGAACCTTAAGCAAGATTGATAATTCATAAAATTAACAATAAATTTCTTATTTCGAACCTTAAGCAAGATTGATAATTCATAAAATTAACAATAAATTTCTTATTTCGAACCTTAAGCAAGATTGATAATTCATAAAATTAACAATAAATTTCTTATTTCGAACCTTAAGCAAGATTGATAATTCATAAAATTAACAATAAATTTCTTATTTCGAACCTTAAGCAAGATTGATAATTCATAAAATTAACAATAAATTTCTTATTTCGAACCTTAAGCAAGATTGATAATTCATAAAATTAACAATAAATTTCTTATTTCGAACCTTAAGCAAGATTGATAATTCATAAAATTAACAATAAATTTCTTATTTCGAACCTTAAGCAAGATTGATAATTCATAAAATTAACAATAAATTTCTTATTTCGAACCTTAAGCAAGATTGATAATTCATAAAATTAACAATAAATTTCTTATTTCGAACCTTAAGCAAGATTGATAATTCATAAAATTAACAATAAATTTCTTATTTCGAACCTTAAGCAAGATTGATAATTCATAAAATTAACAATAAATTTCTTATTTCGAACCTTAAGCAAGATTGATAATTCATAAAATTAACAATAAATTTCTTATTTCGAACCTTAAGCAAGATTGATAATTCATAAAATTAACAATAAATTTCTTATTTCGAACCTTAAGCAAGATTGATAATTCATAAAATTAACAATAAATTTCTTATTTCGAACCTTAAGCAAGATTGATAATTCATAAAATTAACAATAAATTTCTTATTTCGAACCTTAAGCAAGATTGATAATTCATAAAATTAACAATAAATTTCTTATTTCGAACCTTAAGCAAGATTGATAATTCATAAAATTAACAATAAATTTCTTATTTCGAACCTTAAGCAAGATTGATAATTCATAAAATTAACAATAAATTTCTTATTTCGAACCTTAAGCAAGATTGATAATTCATAAAATTAACAATAAATTTCTTATTTCGAACCTTAAGCAAGATTGATAATTCATAAAATTAACAATAAATTTCTTATTTCGAACCTTAAGCAAGATTGATAATTCATAAAATTAACAATAAATTTCTTATTTCGAACCTTAAGCAAGATTGATAATTCATAAAATTAACAATAAATTTCTTATTTCGAACCTTAAGCAAGATTGATAATTCATAAAATTAACAATAAATTTCTTATTTCGAACCTTAAGCAAGATTGATAATTCATAAAATTAACAATAAATTTCTTATTTCGAACCTTAAGCAAGATTGATAATTCATAAAATTAACAATAAATTTCTTATTTCGAACCTTAAGCAAGATTGATAATTCATAAAATTAACAATAAATTTCTTATTTCGAACCTTAAGCAAGATTGATAATTCATAAAATTAACAATAAATTTCTTATTTCGAACCTTAAGCAAGATTGATAATTCATAAAATTAACAATAAATTTCTTATTTCGAACCTTAAGCAAGATTGATAATTCATAAAATTAACAATAAATTTCTTATTTCGAACCTTAAGCAAGATTGATAATTCATAAAATTAACAATAAATTTCTTATTTCGAACCTTAAGCAAGATTGATAATTCATAAAATTAACAATAAATTTCTTATTTCGAACCTTAAGCAAGATTGATAATTCATAAAATTAACAATAAATTTCTTATTTCGAACCTTAAGCAAGATTGATAATTCATAAAATTAACAATAAATTTCTTATTTCGAACCTTAAGCAAGATTGATAATTCATAAAATTAACAATAAATTTCTTATTTCGAACCTTAAGCAAGATTGATAATTCATAAAATTAACAATAAATTTCTTATTTCGAACCTTAAGCAAGATTGATAATTCATAAAATTAACAATAAATTTCTTATTTCGATACCTTAAGCAAGATTGATAATTCATAAAATTAACAATAAATTTCTTATTTCGAACCTTAAGCAAGATTGATAATTCATAAAATTAACAATAAATTTCTTATTTCGAACCTTAAGCAAGATTGATAATTCATAAAATTAACAATAAATTTCTTATTTCGAACCTTAAGCAAGATTGATAATTCATAAAATTAACAATAAATTTCTTATTTCGAACCTTAAGCAAGATTGATAATTCATAAAATTAACAATAAATTTCTTATTTCGAACCTTAAGCAAGATTGATAATTCATAAAATTAACAATAAATTTCTTATTTCGAACCTTAAGCAAGATTGATAATTCATAAAATTAACAATAAATTTCTTATTTCGAACCTTAAGCAAGATTGATAATTCATAAAATTAACAATAAATTTCTTATTTCGAACCTTAAGCAAGATTGATAATTCATAAAATTAACAATAAATTTCTTATTTCGAACCTTAAGCAAGATTGATAATTCATAAAATTAACAATAAATTTCTTATTTCGAACCTTAAGCAAGATTGATAATTCATAAAATTAACAATAAATTTCTTATTTCGATTCTTAAGCAAGATTGATAATTCATAAAATTAACAATAAATTTCTTATTTCGATCCTTAAGCAAGATTGATAATTCATAAAATTAACAATAAATTTCTTATTTCGAACCTTAAGCAAGATTGATAATTCATAAAATTAACAATAAATTTCTTATTTCGAACCTTAAGCAAGATTGATAATTCATAAAATTAACAATAAATTTCTTATTTCGAACCTTAAGCAAGATTATAATTCATAAAATTAACAATAAATTTCTTATTTCGAACCTTAAGCAAGATTGATAATTCATAAAATTAACAATAATTCTTATTCGAACCTTAAGCAAGATTGATAATTCATAAAATTAACAATAAATTTCTTATTTCGAACCTTAAGCAAGATTGATAATTCATAAAATTAACAATAAATTTCTTATTTCGAACCTTAAGCAAGATTGATAATTCATAAAATTAACAATAAATTTCTTATTTCGAACCTTAAGCAAGATTGATAATTCATAAAATTAACATAATTTCTTATTTCGAACCTAAGCAAGATTGATAATTCATAAATTAACAATAAATTTTTATTTCGATAAGCAAGATTGATAATTCATAAATTAACAATAAATTTCTTATTTCGAACTTAAGCAAGATTGATAATTCATAAAATTAACAATAAATTTCTTATTTCGAACCTTAAGCAAGATTGATAATTCATAAAATTAACAATAAATTTCTTATTTCGAACCTTAAGCAAGATTGATAATTCATAAAATTAACAATAAATTTCTTATTTCGAACCTTAAGCAAGATTGATAATTCATAAAATTAACAATAAATTTCTTATTTCGATTCTTAAGCAAGATTGATAATTCATAAAATGAACTATAACGACCCTTATTGTCTGCGTAATTTTAATGACAAATATCCAGCTCATCCTTTCACAAAATTATATTTTTGGGTATTGGTCCGTTAGACGGTTTGACTTGTCACCCTGAGACAGTATGATGTTAAGTACTGGTTAAATATTCTTACTCTAAATATATATTTGAGTTAGACAAAATTTACGACTGTCAATGAAAATAGTCCTTGTGTGTTATCATAAAGGGACCACCTTTGACCTGCCTATGTTTGTTCTCTTATGAGACAGGCACTAAAACCTAACCTAACCAATAAAAAAAAAAAAGAAAACACTATGTTATTCTAGAATTTCATACCGAGGCATTTACGTTGATCATAAAACATATAAAAGTATACACTCTGGTGGTTGGTAACACATACTTAGGTAACAAAACACCATTTTTTGCTTTTTTTTTGTGTATTTATTGAACAAAATATAATTGAGCGAAATAAGACCGTATGAAAACATATCCCTTTACATTGTTCAAACACTTCATTGTGTTTTAAAAGACATTTCTCTGGAGCCCTTTGTAACGTAGTGAAAGTTAGAGAGTAATTTAGATTAGTTATATTGTAATGGTATTTAACAATGAATCAGGTAGTAAAATGAAAGCTGTATGTTTGTTGTTACACAAAGGTTATAAGGAACATTATTAGTCATTTTATCATTCTATCATGTAATCTCCTTAACAGAAAAATACACAACAAAGCAAGCCCACATTTTTACAAAACTATGTACAAAATATTAAGACTCAAAGAATATTATTTTAAAAATTTCATGCATTTGCCTTACAAATAACAATAAAGAGGCATTAATGAACTACTTCAGAAACCTTGGGGATTATCAGGTATTTTTTTATTTTGTCCACACAGGTAGCAACCCTGCCATGAGGGGCGGTTATATTTATGTTTATAACCTGTTCCCATTTGACTACACGCTTAGTCTTACTTTATGCATATATTTAAACTACATTATTTCATTATAAGAGCCATTCTATACTTTATATCAGAGATCTTCAAACTTTTTTACATCGCGATCCATTTTTGACGCCAAAATTTATTCGCTACCCTTTGGTGAAAACAAAAATAAAATTAACAACAAATAAAAAAAGGGAAAATTAAAATAAATTTGATCAATAGTAACTTTAATGAGATTGATGTGCCGCATTAATAATAAATAAATTATTTATTTAATTTAGTCCTTTATTTTCTATTTAAAAATAAACAATTTCAAACATTTCGGGAGCCCCGTTTAACCCTTTCGCGACCTCCAAGGGGGTCGTGACCCATCGTTTGAAGACACTTGCTTTATATTATGTACTTATATATGTATAATTATTTATAAGATATATAATTTACATAGGTTTTAAACTTATACTGTTTATGCAAACTTTTCAGATATAATTTTTCCCACAAAGTGGGCGCTGCTTTGTTATCGGGCGGCGGTAATCCAAAAAGGAGCGGAGATTCTATTTCCGTAAATTGAAAATGTTCATGCAATATAATTTCTAAATTTAAGTGAAAACACGACATGTAAACTTCTTGGAAACAGTTTCTTAAAATTATTTGTTTTGATAATTCATTTTTATGTTAAAATTATATTCTCACCTAAGTTTCTCTTATTGTGTATTAATTCTTTTTCATTTACGAAACAATACATCTATTGGATTCTAAATAAATATTCGATTAGTAATTTTTTTAATTTAATTATTAAAAAGTTACTCATTTGGTTATTTAGTCCCGAAATCTGATTATTATTCAAGGGTGTTAAGTTATAGGTTTATGGACCCAAGGGGGCGGTAACTCGAAAAAGTTTGGGAAACACAGAAGTAGACATTGCAAGGGTGAGTCACGCCTTACACTGAATATTATCATGATAGGTTTCCAGTTAAATTTCTAAGTAGTTCAGTTGTTGACATATAACTGCGGTAGGTTAGGTTGGGTTAGGTTGCAGTCGCAGTTCCACAAGGGAACACACTTAGGCCAAGAATTGGCCCTTTGTGATACCACACAATGAAGATTGATTCTACAGTGGGAGTCCTAAATTTTGCCTAACTCAAGTGTATTTAGAGTAGGGATCTTTTAACGAGTACCTGATATCGTACAGGCTCGGGGCCGACAGTTTAACATCCTTCTCCGAGGTACGACGTGCTCAGATTTATTCACCTCCCGCATGAATAAATCGAGGGCCAGGTGAGGATCGAACCCCGGTCCTATCAGATCAGAGGCGAGCACGTAACCACTGAGCTAGCCTGACCCCCTTATAACTGCGGTATTCTACTTGTTCCTTTGAAAGTGTTACCATCTATTTACACAGTTCTCTTCACCTTGAAGAGCTGATTTAATACTATTAATGCTAGTAATATTTCTCTAAATTGAGATTTTGGTTGAAAATGTCTTTTTTTCTTGACTGACCGAGGATGCAGTATTGGTACACCATACTCTTACTTTTTTAAAGAATGAAGGGGTGGGGTTGATCAGCAAAACTACATAAAATAAACTTTTGTACATTTAAAAATTAAAAAAAGCAATTTTTTTCAGTATGTGAAAACAAATAAAGAAACTTCAGTTAAACAATTTTTTTTTCTATATAATTCAATCATCAATTTGGCCATTTCAATCTACAAATTTTTTCACAAACTACATAGAATTTACCTCCAAACATATATGGCTTTTGATATCTGAAATTACTTCATAATTATTTTTGTCAATCAAATTTCGAATATCTTTCTCGTGAGTGAAAAAATGTAAACACACAAAAAATCATAACTTCTTCGAAGTAAGTTAACTTCTTTTTTTATATAAACGTGATTTGACCTTCATAAGATGTGTCTAGGGTTAATTTCAATTAAAATATGAAATATGTCCAAGGTTAATTAAGCCATTTGGGAATGAATAGCAGACATGCATAGAAGACGAACATACAAATAGAATTACATATATATACAAACATATATACGACTTCAAACTCGAAGAAGAGTAACATACGCAGTAGAAAAAAACGCTAACTCAAATTTTTGGATAATCTGGGTTCTGGAGAAAAGAGAATGGGAGACGAAGCATCCGTAAACGCAACGTCAGGATACTCAGCTACAGTTGCGTTTCCGGTGTGCTTTGTCTCATACTCTCCTTTCTCCAGAAAAGGAATTATCTAAAAATTTGAGTTAGTAAGTGTTTCTCTTTCTCTGTGAGTTTCTATTCTTCGTTTCTGAACATGTTTGTGTCCAGTTTGGTTCTACTTTACGTTTTTAATGTATATATATATATATATATATATATATATATTGTGTTAAACTGAATTGTCTTAATCAAACATACCTAAAATAATTTGTATAAAATAAGGTCTGCTCCCTATTTATACTAATATATATATAGTTCAATATTGAAAAAGAAACATAGAGAAATCAAAAGAACACACTTAGAGTCTCTAATTTTTGGTTTGAACCGTCTTCAGGAGAGATAAGAGAGGGAAACCAAGCGCACTGGTTCAGAGACTGTTGGGTCTCCAACCGTCTCTGAACCAGTGCGCTTGGTTTCCCTATCTTATCTCTCCTGAAGACGGTTCAGACCGAAAATTAGAGACTGTAAGTGTGTGCTTTTGATTTCTCTATGTTTCTTTTTCTATATTGAACTATATTTGTCCGTTTTGGATCGTATTTCCAACGAAAAAGTGTATATATATCGAGTACAATGAGGTGAGGAAAAGTAAAACGAAGGTAAATAAAACGATGTCTTAATATCAGGTAACCATAAGATCTCTGCCATTTCCTGTAACATTAACGCCTTCAGTCCTAGTCATTAATTTTAAAGATCACAGGCAATGTAGGTAATAACCATGATATAGATGATGTCATTGTTGGCATATTCTATAAACAGAATATTGATTTTGGCTGTTTGAAACACTTATGATTGCGTTGTCTATATAAGTTGGTGCGTTTATACGCTGCTGGAGCGACTGCCTGAAATGCTATCCCGAGCGTGACGCAATCGTATAATTAGCCTGCCCAATTCATTGGTTCACACAACGATGTTAAATTCCCACTGCGTGTTCTTCCATTGTAAAGCAAGTCGTCCAGCCAGTATCCTCAAGTTCCGTGTTTTTCATGTGGAACCATTGAATCCACTTCAGCTGCTTGGACTGACGTAACCCATTAGCTAGACCTTCTTTCAATTGTAATAGTAGCCTATAAACTTCCGCATCACTGGCTTTATTTCTTCTGTTTTAGAGCTTCAGTTTACAAGAAACATTCATGTAAATGCAAATATGTGAAAAGCGAATAATACAAGACAGGGTAAAAATAAAACGGTGCAACTTTACCAGCCATGTTTCTGCTTCAATACGCGTACTATCTTAAACCAAAAATATATATCTACATAAAACTATATAACAAGATTTAACAATAAACAAGTGAAATAACAATCACTTGTGACGAAGACCGCTTTTTACAGTTGGTTTTTTTTCTCCTTTCTTATTGTAATTTGAACATTCATTGTTATTTCATCTGTTTATTGCGAAATCTTCTTATCGATGAGAACTATGTATATATATAATTGGTAATTGGAACATATTTATGATAATCATCAGTTTTTATGAGGTTAAAATTTTTGTTATTCCTTAGTTAGTACATTCTTAATTTTTCAGTATTATCTTGTATTGCATTTATACTGTTATCAAATTTGAAGGCTCTGGTTTTATGATTTTTTTTATATATTTTTTTCTCAGTAATTTAATCACCACTTTTCTTTTGATTAATATTGATTTAATTAATATTGAGTTTGTTTTGTTGTTCGAGATATTTGTGGAAAATTAAAATTTTTAGATCACAGCTAACATCAAGTTTCTGACCAATCTGGATTGAAAACCAGGAAAAATTATTGAAACCTTGCAGCAAGCTTATGAAGAAGTTTCCCCCATCTAAATCAGTTGGTTATGATTGGAAAAAGCGATTTAAGGATGGTTGGGAGGACAACTCAAAAGACAACGGAAGAAATGGATGACCATCTACTGCAACAAATGAAAGAACTGTGGCTATGGTACATAATCTACTGGATGAAGATCACCGGATTACCATTGATATGATAGCTAATGAGACTGGGATGTCCTATGGTTCAGCATTTTCAATTCTAAATGAAAATCTTGGTTTGATTACACCTTCAGCACATTGGGTCCCATAATCGTTGCAAGAAGACTTGCTGCATCAAAGAGCTGAACTCTCTTTGACAGTCTTAACAAAGATTGAATAAAATGAATCAGAGTTTTTTAAACCGGAGATGAAACTTGGATCCATCAATATGACCCAGAAGGTAAAATTCAATCAAAGCAATGGTTGCCAAGATTTTCAACTGCGCCAGTGAAGTTCAAAGTGGCGAGATCTGCCCAGAAGGTTATGACAACAGTGTTTTGGGACTCCAAAGAAGTCCCAAAAATTTCACCTTAAAAAAAGTATAGATTTAGATAGTAGATATGTAGAAAAATGATGTTGAAATTTCTTTAAATAAAGAGTATATTTACTTTGTCCTGGGCTTTCTGACTTACCCTCGTACGGTACTCGTAGGAGACACTTGTACTACTAGGTTCTACTGTTTTTTCAAATAAAAAGCGTGATTATGACTATTTCATTAGAAATATTGACTTCGATTATCAGCTGTATACTTTTGCGTGAAGCACAGGTTATCATTACGATGAGCTAGTAGCTGTCAAGTTTTAAGCACTTGTAGTGGTTGAAATATAAGACTGTTAGACTGTTAGAGCAGATTATTGAGGTAATAATCCCGTGAATCACAGTAAGACGGAATTAGCTTCTTCTTACCGAAGTCAATTACATTATCTAAGCGGAACTTTTACTACCATTACGTCTGTATATCAGCTGTTCTTAATCTCCAAGATACCATCACACATCAGTCAGGAGAATCTTTTAAATGCCGTCTCCAGTCTGTTATTAATTATATAAGGTAAGGAAATAAAATAAATCTTGTAGTATTATAATTTGTTTACTTATCAAACCATGAAGAGATTAAGGCACTATTATTTTAAGGAAAAGAGCTAGCTAAAATAGCCATGAGGGCTTTAAGTACTTGACTTTCATTCCTCCCTCTTCTAATTATCTCTCTCTCTCTCTCTCTCACCATCTTTCACTTTTTATTTTTCACTACCGCCTCACACACTCTTTAAGTAATTATTTTGGTGTCCATTTTCTATATATATATACTAAATATAAGAAACGGTCCACAAGGACTATAAAACTTTAAATTAAAGCTAAATTAAATTAAAGTTAATTTTAAATTAACTTTAAATTAACTTTTAAATTAAGATTCGCGCTCCGTTCTTCGACGTGGGGAGATCTCTCTCACTTCGTCCTCTCTTCTAGTTTACACCTGATGACGAACAACAGTTCGAAATATTGAATTCTGTAAGTGTTCTCTTTATTCTTTTTCTGTGTTGTGCTTTGTGTAATTTAAAGTTTAATATATATATATATAAAGATTTCACATAAACACGTGAAATAACAATCAATGATCAAACCACAATATGAAATGAGAAAACAAGACTAAGATCTTTCAACAGGACACTAAGTGTCCTTTTCTGTGCTTTCACCTTTTAAAATACCACTCTTCCCTACCACTCTTCTCAACCCCTTGGAATTTTGACTCTGACGAAGACCGCTTGTTACAGTTGAAATATCTTAGTCTTGTTTTCCCATTTCATATTGTGGTTTGATCATATATATATATATATATATATATTTGATATATATATATTTTATATATTTGATTAAAATAAACGGCAGCTTCCGCATTCACGACTTTAATACTCGTCCTTTCCAGTCTCCTGACTATTTCTCTTTGAGTGGAGGGAAGTTTCCACAAAAGTTGTTCTAATAACATGTTATAACACTTTAGGCACTCGGTCACTGTTTAAAAACACTTCAATAAAAATGTTGTATTGATATAAAAATTACTAACTAGCTTTCGATTTTCATAAATCATCATCAGGTTTATAGTGTAATATTATTGTAGTATAGTATAATATTATTGTAGCTTAGTTTATTATTACTATATTCTGATTATACTATATTATCATTGACTACTTTTATGACTTTTATTTTTTTAAACTCTGACCGAGTGCCTCAAGTGTTATAACATGTCATTAGGACAACTTTTGTGGAAACTTCCCTCCACTCAAAGAGAAATAGTCAGGAGACTGGAAAGGACGAGTATTAAAGTCGTGAAGCATTAAAGTGAAGTATTAAAATGCGGAAGCTGCCATTTATTTCAATCAAATATGTTTAAATGAGAATCTGCTGCCAACTTTTACTAATGTATATATATTATAAGAAATAACTATGACAAATAAATACATAAAAAAGACAACACATAAAAGAAACGAGAACACTTACTGGATGAATCTTTCGAACCGAAGTTCATCATCAGGAAGAGAGTAGAAGGGAAGAAGAAGAGATATTCAAGATTGGCCGTGGAAGGCGACATCGCACACTCTTAAACGCACCTACCTCGTCTTCTTCCCTTCTACTCTCTTCCTGATGACGAACTTACTTCGGTTTCGAAAGATTCATCCAGTAAGTGTTCACGTTTCTTTTATGTGTTGTCTTTTTCATATATATATATACATATTATATAGTTCACAAAGGAAAGAGAAAAACAGATAAAAAGACACACAAAAAAGACTCACAACGATATTTCGACATTCGTCGTCACCGGCTAGAAGTAGTCCCTTTGAGTTGCTGAAACTAACTGCTTCAGAATATATGTACAAAAAGGCGCAAGAAAGAATCAAAATGAAGAAAAATAAGCTCTGAGGCCTTTTATACTATCTCATCTGAGTGCGACTACAAATATATATATATATATATATAAATGGGTGGAGTGTAGAGGGGCCTATGACCAGAAGTGGGTCTACTTTCACAATTGGAAAAAAAACTCATAACATATATATACACAAGTTTTACCAAAAAAAAAAAAAAAAAAAAAAAAAAGAAGAAATATGTTCTTTTTATTGACAAGTGTAATTATTTTTGAGAAATAAAATGGCTATTATTAATATTATTATTGATTGTTGTTCCTGGACTTTTATTGGTTAGACCAATACATGATGTTTGGTTGCTCAGGTCAGAAGATGGGCCTCGAGAAAAGACTCTTCACGACCACCGTGCTTCTCTGGATCCTCCTCCATCTCGTCTCTAGCTGGGCTTTCAGTCTCTATGTCTTCTCAAACCTAAAAGCCCACCCACCAGGTAATATTCCATCAATACACTTTTTATTTAATACTATTTTTTGTACTAGAATAGATATTTCGTTACAAATAGGTGTCGGTAAATAAAATATGGCCAAATTACCATGATGATAACGTCAGCCGCTTACCGGCTTTTTCTTTGATCGGTGATTCTACAGATTCTACCATTGAGAGTCGTGAATTATGCATAACTCAAGTGCATTTTGAGTAAGGATCTTTAACGAGTACCTGACATTGTGCAGGCTCGGGACCGACGACTTAACGTTTTGGAGGGGTCTTAAATCCTTTCTTTTATCTTTAAATAGTATAGAGGTATTGAAATCTTTGTATTTCAATTTAAATAACAGGACATTCAAGAGCTCCTTAGACACTTAGGTTATGTTTGGTTGCAGTGGCAGTTTGACAGGAGAATACGCATAGGCCAAACATTGGCCCTTTGTGATACCACAAAAAGAAGATGATTCTACATTGGGAGTTCTAAATTTTCCTTAACTCAAGTGTATTTAGAGTAGAGGATCTTTAACGACTACCTGGCATTGTACAGGCTCAGAACCGATGGCTTGACATTCTCTCTGACGGACAACTTGCTCAGATTTATTCTTACGTGAATAAATTAAGAGTTAGAGTGGGTTCGGCCCTAAAAGTTCAAAGGCGAGCGATGCACCCCATACCTCTAACGTCTTATAGACCACTCTTAGGTAGTATCCGGCCCTCTACTAGTAAAATTGTTACCCATGGTTTTGAAATGGAAGCAAGTTATTTAATCTCTAGTCAGAAATACTCATAATGGGATACAAAAACCCCAAAAGAAGGCCTAGTCTACAGCAGTGTTGTCTATAGTGGTAATGACATAGTTAACGAACTATACCCATTCCCTCGATCTTCAAGTAGGTCAGCAGCAGATAGTGTATCAAGATTGTCTCACCCTGTATGGTGGGTGTAATTTGTTTACTACAGTGACGATACTACAATCATTGCCTTGTGTCCTTGCCAACAGACTATCTTATCGACTGGTGTGCGTGTAACATTGGTTCATAACGAATGTCAGTAATATGCTGCAATCAGATAAAATCACTCAATCCCATTATTATTATTATTAGCTTGTTATAATCTAGTAGTTAGTATTTCTCCAATCAGGGTCAATTCATTTTTTTAAAGACAAATTTTTCAACAATAACCCTGCATTGGGACTGTATATACAGTAAGTGTTCCGCTATAGATTACGCATTTATCACTAACTTAAATAATATAATATATCCTTAAGGGCCAGGTTAGCTCAGTGGTTAACGTACTCGCCTCTGAGCTGGTTGTCTGGGGTTCGATCCCTACCTGGCCCTCGATTTATTCACGCAGGAGATCAATAATATCTGAGTACGTCGTCCCTCGGAGAGGACGTTAAGCCTGTACGATGTCAGGTACTCGTTAAAGATCCTTACTCGAAATGCACTTGAGTTAGGCTAAATTTAGGATTCGTAAAATCTGTAGAATTAACGATCAAACAAAGCCGATAAACAGCTCACGTTTTCAACCGCGAGGGGATCGGTTTAAACAATAACAAAAAAGATATATCTTATTAATTAATTGAGCATATATCTTATTTTAACTTTATATATAACATCTAGTAAGATCTTTGATGGTATGTGGTACATATTCTCTTAAACAAGAGAATATTAAACTAGTGCTTCTCAAATATTGGGGTGAGCCCCCTGGGGGGAGGGGGAGCAGTGTGATACCCGGGGGGTTCGCCTGACCCATGGCTAACATACTTTTTTCCGCCGAACTAAAATAAAGTGTAATAGCACATCCACTCCAGTAGTTGGCAGTAACACTCTCATTTTGATAAAAAAAAATCAGCACAAATTGTTTTATTTCTTTCTGTTTTGTAGGTTTTAAAGTGTTTTATTTATTGTGTTCCTGAGTTAATGATGCTGAAGTGAATTCGAGTTTATAGGGTAAAAAGCTAATGAAATAGTCTCCACATATAGAAGTTTAACAGTATAGACAACCACATAAATTTCTATATGTGGAGACTATTTCATTAGCATTTTACCCTACAATGAGTAAATACCACATAATAACTGATTGTACTACCATAGAATTTCAATTTGTTATTATTTATTGATTTTGTTTAACTTTGTTTTCCAGTTGCAAATAAGTCTGTCAAAAGTTTACAGTTTAAACAATGATATTATTATTTTTTTGAATTTCAAGCAATTTGATGTACTTAAAATCTTTTCTTATACAGACTAACAATGTTAGTAAAGTTATTCTTGTAAGTTGAACTATATTTCTTTGTTTTTTGTTTTCTTTAATGTTAACTAGGATATTATGTTACGTAGAGATGTATCTATAACAATGTTATAGACGAATGCTATGATATATGGTTGCGGCAGAGAGTGGGGGGGGGGGGGGGGGGGGGCATGCGAATTGATTTCTTCCTGCACAGGGGAGGGGCGTAACAGAAAATCATTGATAAGCACTCAGCTAGTGTCATGCATAATTTTGATAACATACATTCTTTGTTTGAAATGATTTTATAAAAAAAAAATATTGCAACTGTTAAAAGGGATGTATTTTTAAATTATTACTACTATCTGACCCGGCGAACTTCGTATCGCCAACTGTCAGTGAATTTTATGTTACCTTTCCTTTAGCTAAGCTTAATTTGGTTGTGAACATAATAGCAAACCCGACAGACGCTGTTCTGCCTTACAGATAAAAATTAAACTCAAAAAGGAATAAAAACTAAAATAACAAATCTGGAGTGGCCTAAACTCAACTTTACTATAAATAAACATAATATCAAACTTGATAACAACCAACATATGTTTTGTTTTATTATTATTATTATTATTATTAAGCACAGGGTAGCCTCGTGAAGGCTGAAAGTCGGAGTTGAGTGTCAGAGGCTATCAGAGACGCTTAAACACTCCATTACTGTCCCTTTGTTTGATTAGTCAAACACTTGCTTGGCAATCATCCATCACACCATGGAATGCATCAGAAAATATATGTTTGATTGTGGTTAATTTTTTACATTTATGAACTTTATTCTTATATCTTATCATCTTAACTCATTAGAACATTTCAATTTTTTTTTATTAAACCTCTAAATAACAATTTTATTTTAAGATATTATTATCAACCGTCATACCTCGCCTATCTCACCATATATATATATATATATACATATATATATACTAATTATATATTCTAATATATAATACTGATGTAAATGTCATACAATTCGGATTGCACAACTAACAAATTAATTGTATAAATTTCTGAAACAAGGTATATATTCTTGGAATACTCGTATATGCATAGAATGGCTTATTCATGTATTAGCTTATATATGAGTTTCCCCCTGACCCTATGCACAGGACAGGAAGCTTTAGACGCTTGATTGCAGGCAGTTGTCAACCGCTCCACAACGGCGTCCAGTTCCTCTATGTCCTTTGGCTTAGGGACAGGTTCTACTAAAATCATAGCTAGGGTTTCCCTGTACAACTTCCAGTCGGTAGCCCTTCTGTTCCAGTACATTGGGTGACCCGGTCTGTCCAACCTCAGACCAAACTCTATATACTGGTGATCCGAGAAGGATGGATCATTAGAAACCTTCCAGTCCTTCATTAGCTTGACCGCAGGTTCATTAACTAAAGTTATATCAAGATTTTTCATATTAACAACTGGAAATATCTTGTTTACCAAACGACTTATTCCGATTTCTATTAATATCGGATAGTAATTTAAAGAAAAATTACGATTAAAAGAAAGATTAAATTTTTACGATTACAAATTTTAATCGTTTCCCAGCTTTAGTTTTTAATATAAATAAATGTATAAAAAAAAATTATTTGTTTTAAAATAGAAATGTACTGCACTATGTGATGAAGAAAGAAAAAAAAACGATAATATGGGTCAATATCACTGTTTATCAGAGACTGTGATAAATGGCCTCATCTTTTCAGGAAGTGAACGAAATTTAATCTCGTCATTTTTGTTTACGTTGATTAGGAGTTGAATCAATCGACTGTCATATCTCTTAGAAGAAACAATAGCTTCTTTATCTTCTTTTGTAGGATACCACTTTGCACAGAAAAGAATGAACAAGAGTTTTTCATGATTTGGTGGGCGGAGATTGTAACTGTATGGAAGGTTTATCCAGTAGCGAAGTAACCATTTTTTTCGCTCGGGGCGGTCGAAAAATTTGCCTCCCCCATTCAAAATTCCCGAAGTCCTCAAAATATTTGTTTATTTATTTTCATTGAATTACAATCAAGAATCTAATTTTAGACTGCTGTTATTAGTCCCAGTCTGTCATCTTATTACAGTACAAGTATGGATATACAGTCATTATCAAAGAAAACCAAAAATTTTTCAAAAACTAAAACGTATAATTACAATTATATAAAAATTGTTAAATTAAATTAAGTGGCTACGCAAACAAATATAATAAACTTTCAACCACTTTAAAAAAAATAGTTTTAAAATTTAATTTGCAAATATTATAGTTGAATAATCCGTTTAAAAGCAATATTACACACATAAACATAAAAACAATTGCGACCTTAAAAACTCATTTAGGTATAAAATTTCAGACTTTTTGTTAGCTTTTTGTGATTTTAATTTTTTTTTGTATTTTCTTTGTTTACACCCGCCCTCTGCCACCAGCTAGCCAGGGTGGACCTTTTCCCCCACACCCCCTGCTACCACACTGGGTATATTAATAGTTATCCTGATTTGAAATAATTTGGTCAGAAGCACGTCTTCAAACGAAATTTTTCGAAAATAAAGCTAAAAAATAAATATTTGGGAGTCCTCACATGAGTTTTATTTAACTGTTTATTCACGGTAACGGCTTTGTAGTAAGGGTAGCCATAGTTGTATCATACCGTCTTTTACCAAAAATACATCCCCAGAAAATAAGCCCTAGCGTAATTTTTGAGACAGTTTGGAATATAAGACCACCCCCGAAAATAAGCCCTAGTTAAAATAATATGAAAAATATAATTTCTTAAAATTGTACCTATATTGAAGACATGAGAGATTTGGACCAATAATTCTACAAGAAGTGGATTTGGAGGAAAATCGGAACGGAATTCAAAACTTGCTAATTTATGACGATCTTTCAGAAGAATATGACAATTGTAATTAAAAAAATTTAAATTTATCCATATAAATAAATAATAAAGAAAAAAAAAGCAATGAGGCTACTTATTGTACTTGAGTAAGACTGTCTTATTTTCGGAAAAAGACGGTAGCAGTGTTTCTGCGAGCATTCTTGTAGCTGTCATTATTATCCAAATAAATGTTCTTTCTCGGATTTCTCGTTCTCTCAATTTAATCAGTTCAGATCTAATTTAATATTAATTTATATCTTTACTGTCGTTTTTTTTAATATCTTCATTAATGAAAACTAGAGTCTATAAAATGTATTTATCAAATTAAGGATTTTATTTGAGTTTTGACCTTGCATCAGATTACTATTCGAATCACATGTCAACAAAAAAATTAAATTCACATCAATTTTAATCAACATTGTATGAAGAGGTTTTTAGCAATCATGAGAAAAAACTATTATTATTAAAAAAATAAACGTGGATGCAAGTTGAACCCGTATTGTACTAGCTTAAAGGATATCATACATCGTCAGAACCTGTTAAAGTAAAATTAGTACTGACAAGGATCTGCTGAAGATATATATATATATATATCATACATATATCGTCAGAACCTGTTAAACTAAAATTAGTTCTGACAAAGATCTGCTGAAGATATATATATATCAATGATCAAACCACGATAAGAAAATGGGAAAACAAGACTAAGATCTTTCAACCGTAACAAGCGGTCTTCGTTAGAGTCAGTTGGGTTTTTGACTCTGACGAAGACCGCTTGTTACGGTTGAAAGATCTTAGTCTTGTTTTCCCATTTTCTTATTGTGGTTTGATCATTGATTGTTATTTCACGTGTTTATGTGAAATCTTTATATATATATATATATATATATATATATATATGATATATATGTCATATATCGTCAGAACCTGTTAAAGTAAAATTAGTACTGACAAAGATCTGCTGAAGAATATCACGAAACAGTCGTCAAAACAAAATGGGAATCAGCATAGATGGTAATAGGGTGTGGTTGCACTCGTAGGTGGAAGCCCTGTGATAACCCATATGAAAGTTCAGTTTTGTGGAAGCCAGACCAATAAAAAAAGTATTACCCCGAGTGTCATATATTTTGAAGCGTAAGCTGTGTTAAGTGGTATAGGTAGGCATTATTGTTAAGAGTGAAAGTATTCCATTAACAGGACAATAAGAATAGCTCATCTTCTAGTAAGAATCAGTAAAAAATCATACTACACCACAACAACTAAAATTGTTTTACACTTTGAGGATTGTCGGATCAAAAACTTCACTCTTTCTTCCGACGTTTCAAAAAATTATATTTTCATTGTCAAAGCTACAAGGAAATACTTAATTTGTTATGTATACATTTTTGTACATAAAAATTTATATGTATCTCCTTGTAGAAAGGAAATGATCTTGAACGGATTTATGATCTCCCGATCATAAATATGTATTTCCTTGTAGAATTGGCATGAAACTATAAACTTTTGAAACATTGGAGACACTGTGAAGTTTTTAACCAGACAATCCTAAAAGTGTCCAACAATTTTAGTTGCCGTGTAGTATGACTAAGGAGAATGTTTACATAGACTACATTCTGAACATTCAAGAAAGTTTGCCTGAAATTATTTTTCGATTTTTTATTATCATTTAAATAATGGATAACTTACTCTTTGATGAGATGGCCAGGTTAACTCAGTGTTTAACGTATTAGTCTCTGGGCTGGTAGTCCGGGTCATCATCTCGATTTATTCACGCTGGAGGTCAATAAATCTGCGGATGTCGGTCCCGAGCCTATACGATTTCAGGTACTCGTTAAAGAATCCTATTCGAAATGCACTTGAATTAGGCAAAATTGTAGGACCCCCAATGTAGAATCTGTAGAATCACCGATCAAACAAAAAGCTGGTAAACGGCTGACGTTATCACCCTCTAGGGGATTGGTTTAAACAATAAAAAAAATACCCATTGATGAATATGAGAGTTTCAAGTGTTTTATGTTTCAGACAAACCAGGATTGAAATGGAGAGACAATGTCGAAATTGTTTCAAAAGGCATGAGATTTGCAGAAAGAATCTACTCTATGCTATACAGGTATGAAGGTAACTTGGAGGTGGCCATAGCAGCAGAGGATGAGGACAAATTCCTACCAAGCAGCGATATAAAACAGACCAAAAAGAACTTGGAGACAGCAAGGAGGTCGTTTATACAGAGAAAGGCTGCCCGATATGTCATTGACCATCACTGTAACAGGTAGGTATCGTGTTTGCGCACTGTATGCACAAAATAAAATATATTTACGAAATATTTAAAGTGGTTTTTGTGTTTTATTTTAACTTATTTATTTTTAAATTTATTTGCCTTATTGACGACCAAACCACAATTAGAAATGAGAAAACAGACAAAGATCTCTCAAGCGTAACAAACGGTCTTCATCAGAGTTAAACCCCAATAGATTTCATATCTTGTTAATAATGATTAATATATGCATAATATTATTATAAAACCTATTTTTCCTTTTAACTTGTATATTTTTCTGCATGTCTGTACATTGTATCAAGTCAAAATGCAAGATTGTAAACGATGCATCAACTACAAAGTAGTGAACTTCAAAACAATCGCATGTTCAAGTAAAATAGTTGAAATAAGTACATCAGTGTATACATATATAATATATGTATACGTATAATATATATACGTATATATATATAAAGATTTCACATAAACACGTGAAATAACAATCAATGATCAAACCTCAATCTGAAATGGGAAAAGAAGATTAAGATCTTTCAACCGTATCAAGTTCTCTTCGTCAGAGTTGGGTTTTTGACTCTGACGAAGACCACTTGTTACGGTTGAAAGATCTTAGTCTTGTTTTCCATTTCAAATTATGGTTTGATCATTTATATATATACTCATGTATATATATATATATATATATATATATATGTGTGTGTGTGTGTGTGTGTGTGTGTGTGTATTTGCGTCCGTGCGTGTGTATGTGTGTGTGTGTGTGACTCTGGACAGTATTACATGTTTACATGTACTGTCGCTATTTTTGTTGGAACTTTTCAGAAGCAAATGGTAAGGGCAGACGCGAGCTCGCAATCTACGAATAAACAAAAGTAAAAATGTATATAATAAAAAAAATAATAGAATGTTATGGAAAAGCTGGGCATATAGAAATAAGGATAAAACATGAATAAAGCAGGAAAGTCGAAATATAAAACCCTAATTGTGAAGTAAAGGAATAAGACGTTTTTTTTGTTTTAGATTTGGTGAAAAGATGGCTGAATGTGTGAGTGGGCTGTCGCAAGTGAGAGTCGGTGACTGTGGAACACCGAGAAACTGCACGCAGTCGGTGTATCGGAGTTACGACGGGCAGTGCAACAATGAGCTTACACCACTTGTGGGCAGCAGCAGGACACCCTTCAGCCGGCTACTGCCTGCCAACTACTTTGACGGCAAGTATTCTATGGTATGAATGGGCAGCAATGCGTGGCGATTGTTTGATTGTGGCCGACTCTAGTGCAGGCCTATGGGAAGCGGACAAGAGGCGATCGCCGTCCCCTGTGGAAGCCGCTCGGGCGCTTGTGTCCAGGCCTCCTCCCGCTTTGGCTGCCAAACTCAGCTCCGCTGTGTCTGCCTGGGCCGCCTTTGTCTCCAGAGACTTGATCTCCACCATCCCCTACCCCATGTGTCAGTATTCTCGCCTTCACTGTATCCATACTTTGATTACATATTAGCAATTAGTATCAGAATAGCAATATAAGTCTACCAATACATTAAATTATTTATATTTTTTATTATAATTTTTAATTTTTTTTACTTTACTATTAAGTCAAGAATAGTGATAATGAAAAAATTCGATCTCGAGATTTTAATGGAACCACATATTTTGATGTCCCAGAAGTCATGTAATTTGCGGTTCAGAATTTTTAATGGATCAAATTGATATCTTACACAAATTGGGTCTCACAATGTAGAAGAATCGTTTGGATGCATTTATGCATGATGACTACAAAAGCAATAAACGAAAGATATCCTCAGATTTTTAAAACAACTGAAAATATTTCTTTTTCTATCATTTTCTATTTTCTAAATACTTCATATTAAACTTCCATTGTTTTTTTTTAAGAAGTAATTCTTGAAATCTCCCAATATATTTAAATACCATACTATAACAGATTGCACAAGTAATGTAATTGATTTTTGTTTTATGTGACGAGATACAAGTATTTGAATATTCCTTTAATTGGACTTTAGAATTTCTATAAGTGGCGATTATTTGTGTTGTTTAGTGACGTCAGGCCGTGCCATCAGGTGTTGTGGGCACAACGGCACCACTCTTCTACCTAGACACCTCCACTTTCTTTGTCTACCTCTACACAATGGAAGTCACTGTACAAACTACGTCAGAACAGTCACGGCTCCCACCTGCTCCTTAGGACCCGCCCTTCAGGTAAACAATTCTATTTTCTTACAAAAATCTCTAAACAATGTTTTCTTTTTTCGCCCACATATAATCAACACTATTTTTTTCAGGTTCAATTCAGCGTCAAACTGTAAAACACTTTCAAGCCAACGTTTCATCTTTATTCGTTAACATCTTCAGGGCTACATTGATAAAGAAATTAACTACAGTACCATGAATAAAATTTTATAAGTTACAAATGAATATTATTTTTTTTGTAAGTGAGATAAACAATCATAATATATTCATGCATCTTATTATTTCCACTGAGGTTAGTATTATTAATATTAGAACTATAATTCACCGTCTTACCTCGTATACTGTTGCTGCAGCTCTCTGATCGGGTGTCACCCATCTTCAAAAAGAAGATTTTTCAGTTCTTTTTGAAGATGGGTGACACCCGAAACCGGTCAGAGAGCTACAGCAACAGTATACGAGGTAAGACGGTGAATTATAGTTTTAATGTTAATAATCATAATATACATTCATTATGTGCATATATTCATATAAATAATGTAACTTATAATTTTTTTTCGTTTTAGTGTAATTAATTCTTGTATTGATTTAACCCAGAAGATGTTTACAAATATAGACGAAACATTGTCTTAAAGATGTTTTACTTTTTGACGCTGGACTAAACTTCGATAAAAAAGGAAAAATAAAAATCTCTATAGATAAAAAACAATGAAATATTATAAAATAATTTATCTCAGTGGTTCCCAAAGCGGTCCTGTTTTGGTATTATTTAGCGCTCCCAGCTTATTCAGCCATATCGCTGAAAACAACAGCAAAACAGACTGATACCTTTTTTACGTGAAAGCTCTTTTGCCGCATCTCGGTAGCTACAAGCTCTAGCCAAGGACAGAGGCAAGCAAAACCTCCGAGATACGCCCGAGGTGGACCACGCGGAGGCGAGCTTCCACGACCCTACATCACAAAAAAAAAATAAAAATCTTATAACAATTTAATAAAAGCAAAGCAAAAAGGTCCCACTAAACAAAAAGTATTCTCTTAAAAAAATTTAAGAAGCATATTTTTTATATTTTTTAACTTCTAACACTTAATCTTATACTACAAAACTGGAAAATAAACTCCCGTTATTTTAGGCTTTCATGTAAAGGAAAACAAAAGAAAAACAAGAACATTAACGTTTCTCATGCGTATTAGATCTTACGAGAACCGGTGTATTCAACATGGTATGGATGTTAACCAACATGAAGATCACTTGGGGGCAATACTGCTGTCCTCCTATAGCATAGACGAATTTAAGAAACGCAGAAATGTGGACCAAAGTGGTCCACATGAACCTCCAGGGTGCCCCTCTCACTGGGGGTTTATGAGGAACACTAATGTTTTAAGGTCCATAGGTACGTGGTTAGGCCTCCATGTTAAGTTTATATCCTTATATCAGGATAGTATAACTAAAAATACATCAAATCATAGCGAGCTGACCGTTTGAATATTCAAACATAATAATTAAAACATAAGGCCCAGAGTTTGTTATAATGTTCCAATATTTTAAAATGTTCTATTACGTTTTTTTTTATATATTCAAAACTTATTCTTTTACAATTCATTTTAGCATAATTTATAAAAATATTAATAAAGGAATATTTTGTTATTGTTTTAAAAGGATTTTTATTGTTTGAAAGGATTCTTTCATAGTTAGTTACACTTTTAGTTTACCTAAAAAGAAATATTTGTTTAAAAATTTACACGGGTATTATATATTTTAAGTACCCTCGGGGGTAGGGGTGCACAGATGGTAATATAGCTCTCAGGGGGTTTACAAGTAAACAAATTTATCTATTTAAAGATATATATTTTTTTTTAAAGGACGTTTGATTGTTACAGATGAACATGGCTACGCACTTCCTCGATGGTTCTCGAATCTATGGTGAGAGCCAAGATGAAGCAATATCTCGGCGAAGTGGCAAAAATGGACAGCTGAAGCGAGCCATGACACAGATGCCACTGGCAGAGTCCTTGGGTCAGTAAAAACTCGCAAAATTGTATTGGAATAGAGTTTCTTAAAAATAGATTTGAAATAGTTCGCTGCTTTAAAATAGATATTTTTTACTTGAAAATATAAATTTTGCTTCAAAATTTTTTCAAAGTATAGTGGCTATTTTATCTTATACTAGACTACCCGTGACCTGTTGAGTCATCCATCACCTTCCTTTTTAATGCAATCATGTTCACGTAAATGCAGATAAACTATAAGTGACTCAAATGAGAGCAACATGTAACTAGTCATGTTGAAATACTCCTTTATCTAAATGAACTACAACCTTCTGCAGAGTATCTCCTTGAGACTTATGAATAGTCATGGCAAATGCTAACTGAATTTGAAATTGAATCCTTGAAAAAGAAATGTTGCTCTCTTTAGATAAAACAACTTTCAGTTATGGAATTAAAACTATTTCCACTTGAAACCATGATGCAATAATTTTACAAACAATAATTTACCTTAAAACTTCTCAGTTATTAGTCTTGTTTCATTATATAAGCGGAGTAGATCAGCATTTCTCATGCACATGACAGGAGCTCCTTTTTTAATTCATGCATATGTTTTGTAAGAGAAGTGTACAAGTCCCCTTGGCGCAGAGAGTAGCGCCAACAATTAATAGTAAATACTTACAATAAAAAAAAAACATCGTCTAAACAACAATAAGATTCCAAAAATGGGACTAAGATCTTTCCTAGAAGAAAAACTGGTTAGGTTTATTCTATAACAGAAATGGATTTTACAACTAAAGTTAGTAATTTTAACTGGTTTTTGTTGAAAAATTTATTTTTCATTCTCTTTTCTTTTAATTCGGGTATTTGTAAAGCCATATTACTCATTGTTTTCTTTAATATTTATTTGAATGATCCAACATAAACTGAAATTAACAGGTATTCCAAGTTTCACTGTGCACAACATCCAAAGGCTTCATCTTTAGTTGACTTATACAAACCTTACGTTATTTATATCAGGTTTTTGAATTGCATTGTAAGAAAGACCCTTTGGCGCAGAGCGTTGTACACTGGACTTCCAATGCAAAGGTTGTGGGTTCGAATCCCACAAAAGTATATATATTTTATTATTTATTCAGTTATTAGTCTTGTTTCATTGCAGACAATGCACGGTGGCAAGAAAACAATTAAACAAGATCAGTCATGAGAGTTTTATAAGTATACTGGATGTAGTAGTGGTCTCGAAGGTGGGAAGCACTCCCTACTGTTAGTGATGTCTGGCATGCTGTCATGTGTCCTCAACTGATTATCTTTGAGGATGTAGTGATGTCAGTAACCGCCTGCTCTTCTGTCTTATCTCCTAGTCATTAGACAGTTTTATTCAAATGCAGTGTCATGCTCCATCAGATCAAAAAAAAAAACAAATAAGCTAATGTCATACTGCGGTATGAGCAATACATCATATACTGTGTACAAGGGACGTACAGTCAGGGGAAGTAGGTGACAGTTTTTGAAAAGAAAAAAAATAAAATGAAGAAAATAGTCAAATGCTTCTATTTATCCAAAGAAAAAGACTGTAAAAACATTTTTAGTTCACTTCACCAGTTTCAGATTATTTTTTACTAATTTATGATTTTCCAGTAGCAGTATATGTGGTAAGATGGTATCAACTTCCTTTATTTAACTTATATTTACTTTTATGTTACTAACAATATATATGTATTATTTAATGACATCTACTTATTTATATTCAATGACTCTGAAACTATTTCAAACCTGAGGTAAAATGGATAAACAAACAAAAGTCTCCACACAAATGAAGTTTTATTCAACGCGTTTCGAACACTTTGTGTTCATCATCAGGAAGACACCAAGGATGTGGTGCTGACGGGTTGGTCCAGAATGAGTAAATTTACCTCAGAATGAGCAAATACCACACAATTACGGATTGCACAACTAATATTCCAAACCTGTTAACGCTGCTTTGTTTGGGTAAGACATACTAGCTGATTTGTTTTAGTCGGTGACCCTGAGGACACACTGAATATCTTGATGGAGGAGTTATTCTTCAGAGAACACAACCGAGTGGCTGACAAGTTATGGCAGACTAATCGCCATTGGAGTGACGAAGTGGTTTTCCAGGAGGCCAGAAGAGTAGTTATTGCTGAAATCCAACACTTGACCCTACGGCACTGGCTTCCTCTAATAATAGGTTTGTCTTATTTTAACTTTTCTATATGTTATATAATATTATTATTATTATATAACATTATATATTATAAATTATATACATTATGGTTTATTGTATGTGAGTGTGTGTCTATGTATGTATCTATGTATATTTTACATGGGGTTTGCAAATCCTCTGGCTTTTGTAAACCCATTGGTTAAAATATAAATTGACGTGTACATTTTAATTGCAGTCTCTCTCTCTCTCTCTCTCTCTCTCTCTCTTCTCTCCTCTCTCTCTCTCTCTCTCTCTCTCTCTCTCTCTCTCTCTCTCTCTCTCTCTCTCTCTCTCTCTCTCTCTCCCCCTCCTCTTTTTCATGACAGCAAAGCTAACAGAAGTAAACCTAATATCGCATAATTCTGTTATTATCGGATAAAAACATCTCCAGTACCTCCATAAAGGTGTTAAACCCGTAGTTCAAAGGGGAAGAGAGAGAGAGTGAAAGAGGGGGCACAAAATATGAAAGGAAGTGAAAAAAATTGGAAGAAAGTCCTATATTCTGATCACATTGAAAATTAATATAAAAAAAATAAAAACTTGTAATTTAACTCGGTACTCGCCTCTGAACTGGTAGGTTCGGGGTTCGATACCCACCTGGCCCTACATTTATTTGCATGGGAGGTGAATAAATCTGAGCACGTTGTCTTTCAGAGAGGACGTTAAACTGTCTGTCCCTAACCTGTACGATATCAAACTCTCTTTAAAGTCCCTACTTCTAAATACACTTGAGTTAGGCATAATTTAGGTCTCTCAAAGTAGAAACAATCTTCAATGTGTGATATCACAAAGGGCCCAATGTTCAGCCTATGTGTGTTCCCTTGTGGGACTACTACTGCAACCTACAAATTTACCTAAGTTTTAGGTACTTTACTTTGTAGGAAGCTAAACAAGAGATTTGGTAGGCAAGTAGATTAAGACGAAGTCATGTATTTGGTCTATTGCTATAAAAATATCACATTCAAGAATGAGAAGTGTATCTAATAATGACCTGTTCAGATATATCTACAGCTTTGCATAAATATTTTCAGTTATGGCATAAAATATAGAACACAATTAGATTTAAAAAGTCTCTAATCTTTGTTTATTTACTGGTCAATGAGGTGACTCCCAGTGTAAAATCAACAGGTAATGTAGCTTTCCCAATATTAAAATGGGTGTCAAATAATAAATGAGCCACCATTTCCGACCCTAGAACAGCACTAAATGGTGAAAGCTTTATAAGTGTGAGTTGGAAAACAAATAAACAAACAGCTTTAACATAAAGATCTTTTGTGTGGAGACGTAATTTTTTTAAATTCTCCATCATATTTTATGTTGTTTAGAGCTATATTTTTAGTGAAACTGAGTTTCGCCAACACATCTCTCTCACTTCGTCTCTCCTTATGAATAGTATTATACAGAGTGAGTTGAATGAATAGAATATAGATATTTGTTGAATTTATGGCTCACGAGTGATTGGGTGAAAATATAGTTTATTCTTTTAGAGCTATATCTTTATTAAAACTGTTTAGTTCGATTATGTTTAGAAAGGTTTCGTTTACATATTTCTGTCACTTTGTCCCTTTAAGTATAGAATGATACAGAATATGATATCTGTATGCTATTGTCTATATTTCATTATTTAGAATGAATTAGAATATGAGATATTTGTTTAATGCATGGCCCATGAGTAACAAATGTTTTTTTTTTAGGGTCCAAGCAGTATATGGAGAAGGCAGGACGGCTGCTCGACCCTGCACAGGCCTACAGTCCCCAGACAGACCCCAGTGTCTCCAACAGCTTCTATGCAGCCGTCATGCGATTCCTTCTCTCCTTCTCTTCACCTTATATTGAGTCAGTCAAAATATAAAGAAAAAAAATTCTTTGCTTTCTGAAACACACTCGACCCTCGAGTTTCCGTACTTCAAGAAACAGTACTTCCAACTTTCCGCACTTTTTTTTTCTTCAAAATAGCATAAATTAGTAAATTAAAATTAGTAAAAATAGCATATAATAGCGTAAATCATCATCTGGGAATTAGTAATTCACAATAAGGAAAGAGTAAGACCGAGTAGGGGGTCAGGTTAGCTCAGTGGTTAACGTACCCGCCTCTGGGCTGGTAGTCCGGGGTTCGATCCCCACCTGGCCCTCGATTTATTAATGTGGGAGGTGAATAAATCTGAGTACATCGTTTCCGGAATCTAGCCAGTTTCCGGACTTTCTGTTTCTGAACCTTTCTGAATTCGTATGGAAATTCGAGAAAAATACGAGTATAACAAAAGAGAGTGAGAGAGAGTGAGAGAACGAAATAAAGTGAGAGAGAACGAGAGAGGGAACCAGAATGATAGTGAAAGAGAGTGATATAGCGATAGAGATAACAAAAGAGAGTAAGGAACGAAAGAAAGTGAGAAAGAGCGCGAAAGAGAACGAGAGAGGGGTGGAACGAGAGTGATAGTGAAAGAGAGTGTGAAGAGAGGGAACGAGATAGAACGAGAGTGATAGTGAAAGAGAGTGAGATAGTGATAGAGATAACAAAAGAGAGCGAGAGAATGAAATAAAGTGAGAAAGAGAGCGAAAGAGAACGAGAGTGATAGTGAAAGAGAGTGTGAAGAGAGGGAACGAGATAGAACGAGAGTGATAGTGAAAGAGAGTGAGATAGTGATAGAGATAACAAAAGAGAGCGAGAGAATGAAAGAAAGTGAGAGAGAGAGCGAAAGAGAACTAGAGAGAGAGAGAGTGAGATAGCGATAGAGATAACAAAAGAGAGTGAAGGGAGTGAGAGAGAACGAAAAAGAGCCCAAAAGAGAGAGTGAGAGTGAGAGAGAGAGAGAGACAGGTAAAGAATTGATGAAAGGGCCACCTTCGAGAGTGAGTTGACATAAGATTGAAAGGTTAAAAATCGAAGTTATATTGACCTACATTAGTTGAGTTAATATGAGATTTGATTTGATTTCTAGATTCAGGAATGAAGAACGTAAGCTGATCGGGAAAGTTAGTCTGGAGCATGTAGGAGATGCGCTGAAGCAGAAGAAGTACGACAGCCTCTTGAGGGGAATCATGGCGCAGAACTTCAGAGCCATTGTCTCCCTCAAGAAACAGGTCTCTCATTAACCCACTCTATTCACCCAGCAGTACTCTTATTTAATGATAGCTTATGGAATAAAATACAAGACATGTATCATACATAGGTATATCATGTTATAATCATTTATGTAACAATATATATGTATCTTTTAAAATTTTTAATAATTTAGGCTTTTATATGATAGCTAAAATAGGATATATTAAGAAATATTGAATTCATAACTTTTATCAACTGTGAGGATATATCATCATCCAGCAGTACCCCTGTTTAATGCTAATTGATGGAATAAAATACAAAACTTGTATGACACAGAGGTGTAACATGTTATATAACACTAATTTATAAAACTTACTGGACCTCCAGTAATTCTCTATGGACCTGTTCTGATTTGTTATCATATCTGTCAACCTTTCGGTCATTCCATGAGAATCCTCTATGAACCCTCATTAATCGTCTATGGACGACCATTGATCCTCTATAGACCTCCAGGAATTCTCTATGAACCTGTTCTGATTTGTTATCATATCTGTCAACCTTTCGGTCATTCCATGAGAATCCTCTATGAACCCTCATTAATCGTCTATGGACGACCATTGATCCTCTATAGACCTCCAGGAATTCTCTATGAACCTGTTCTGATTTGTTATCATATCTGTCAACCTTTCGGTCATTCCATGAGAATCCTCTATGAACCCTCATTAATCGTCTATGGACGACCATTGATCCTCTATAGACCTCCAGGAATTCTCTATGAACCTGTTCTGATTTGTTATCATATCTGTCAACCTTTCGGTCATTCCATGAGAATCCTCTATGAACCCCCATTAATCCTCTATGGACCTCCAGCAATTCTCTATGGATCCCTGAAGGTTTATGTGGACCATTTTGGGAACCTCTGAAACATGTGGTGTAAATTTCTTCTATGTATTTATTTCAAAATTAAAAATGTTATATAAGTTAATGGTGTATTTTGTCTATGTGGAGGAGGACAAGCAGTTGAGGATGAACTGGGAAGACACAAGACTGATGGCTCTGGCCTTAGACGTGCAGAGAGGCAAGGACCACGGCCTGCCTCCTTTCGTCAAGTACAAGACCTTCTTCGGGACCAACATCTTCTCCTTTGAAGACCTCTCCAAGTTAATACCTAAACAGGTCACCATCAGTATTACTATTTGCATCAGTGAATTACAATCATTGAATTATATGTAACATTATATGATGTTTACAAACTATGATCTCATAGTTTCACTTGGAATAACATTAACTTCATTCGCCTTATTGACTCATAACACTGATGCTAGCAGTTGTTTATGATGCATTGCTACTTGTTCTAATGCTACACATTGGTCTATAATTTCACCATATATAGCCTACTGTTTCGAAGCCACACGTATGAAGCCTCTGCACCCCATCACTGTTCTCAAAACTTCAAAGATCATCAATATCAAAAGCCAAATTGAAGTTAGCAAAAATTTTTGTTAAATCTAAAAATAATCTCTATGACTTTAATGGAACGAAAGTTGTTGCTCAGTAAGTGAAATTGCCACTAGTAATAAGATAGATATTAAGTCATTTGTTCTTATACTCAGTTGAAGAGGTGCCCTCAATAGGAACCTTTGTTAGTTTTCCTTTCCAGTATTTTATATATATAGTTGTCTGTCGCCGCTCCGTCAATTCACTTCTTCTCCTCAGGACGACCACCATAATGGTTGAAATATTGAACCAACCATTATGGTCTTCGTTGTGTTTCTTTCTATGTGTCACAGTTTATTTTAAATATATATATATATATATATATATATATATATATATATATATATATAACTATAAGTTAGCTTCAGCTACTCAAAGGGACTACTTCTACCCGATGACGACGACTGTCGAAATATCGTTGTGAGTCTTTTGTGTGTGTCTTTATTTGTTTTTTCTCTTTCATGTGTTAACTATATATATATATATATATATATATATATATATATATATATATATATGATCAAACCATAATATGATATGGAAAAAAAGACTAAGACTAACTCAGTTAGTTTTTGACTCGGACGAAGACCGCTTCTGGTGGTTGAAAGATCTTAGTCCTTTTTTTTATGTCATGTCATTCATTGTAATCGGCAAGTACAATATTACTTGCCGTTGAGCTTACAACGTGCTTGGACTCCCTCTCTCTTTTCTCCTAAAGACGGAACTACTTGTTCTACTACAAACCCAAAAATTTGAGTTTGTAACTGTGTTTCTTTACTCTGTATGTTACTCTTCTTCAATTTTGAACTCGTAATATATATATGTTTTGTTAAAGGACCTTTGTACTGTGGTATGAATAAATTTCATTGTCCATCTTTTTAGTTTTCTCACCTTTGTTTTAAATCTTTCTGGTACAGAAATGTTTAAAACATTTCTGGTAAAAAGTACCAGAAAGATTTAGAACAAAGGTTAGAAAACTTGAAAGATGGACAATGAAATTTATTCATGCCACAGTAGAAGGTCTTTTAACAAAACATGTATAAAAGAAGGATTGCTCCCCAAATTTACAAATATATATAATAGTAAATTCATGCGTGATCCTATATGACATGACTATTATGTGAATGATTTTTTTTATTTAGGACTTGGTCGAGCTGAAGAAAACCTACAAGAAAGTGGAGGACGTAGACTTGCTGGTGGGAGGAGGTCTAGAGACGCCTCCAAAAGGCGCCCTTCTTGGCCCTTTGCTGGGGGACATTCTGGTCAGGCAGATGTCTCTGCTCGTACAGGCCGATCGCTTCTATTACGAGAACACTGCCCAGACCCACCCCTTCAGTCAAGGTGATAAACATAGTAACTGATTATGTAAAAACAGTTTAAGGAACTTTTATAATAAAATTGGTTTATATTATGTAATGTGGAAGTTTTTAGAGAAAGGAGGACAAATGAGAACTATTGTTAGTTTTTATTAAACTAAAAAATTGATTAATAGTCCTTTCATTGATTTACAATAAAAACACTCACTGGGAACTTGTACACTGACAAGTGATGTCAAGTCAACGAACTGTGCAATCACAAGTCAACCAACCAGGTAGTCCTTAGAGCAAAGATTCAAATTTACAATTATATCAATGTTCAAACCACAATAAGAATTGGGGGGAAAAAAAGACTAAATCTTTCAACCGTCAAGAAACAAGTAACAAGCGATCTTCGTCAGAGTTAAAAACCCAATCTGAAACACAAGATGTAGAAACATCATAGTGCAGGGCCCAGAGGAGTGGGACAGGAGAGAGGTATTTTAAAAGGGTTTAAAGTGCAGGAAAGGACAATAGTCCAGAGAGAAATATTTGGAGAAACAAAGGAGTAGAGTAAGAAAAAGTAAAAAACTATCCGCTAGCTGTCAACCCACATAGAAGAGGCTATTGCCCTTGTCAGGATTGAGTCAAGTTTGAACAAACTTTTCATCTATTAAATTTAACCAGAGAGGGTTGATAATATTTCTTAAGAACACCGATTTTTCATAGGTAATAAATTTTGTTCCGGTCCAATTAATATGATGATTTTCATTATTTACGTGCAAGAATATACTCTTCAAGAAATTTAAATATTTTATTGACTAATTATCTAAATAAATGTAAATGTTTCTTTTTACCATTAATTCTCAAAATGGATTTTCTCAAATATGACCATTCAAAAATTATTCTAATTGTCGCATATCAATTTTCTTTTAGTTAAAATTGTATGTTTTCTTTGTGCCACAAAGTTTTTTTTTAATGTATTTTATTTTTCTTTTTTCCAGAACAAATTCAAGAAATCAACAAAGTAACGTTAGCCAAAATTATATGTGACAATACAAATATATTGAAGATGCAGCGGGATCCTTTTATCAAACCACCAAAGAAGTGAGTGCTTCCAGTAATAATTATTTCAACTAAAATTTATTAATTATTTCTTAATTTAATTTACGAAATAATTAGATATTTTATTAGATTCTTTTAAATTATAGACTGAAGGAAGAGTGGAATATTGTACTGTCATGTCATTGCTTACAAAGAATCTGGAGAGTAATTACCGATAAATTTATGTGAAATTTTTGCCAATTTATAGTGGTCAAGTTATATATTTACACATTATGATATATTTTTAGTTATACAGGGTGATTGAAAAGTAACTATATTTTAAAAAAACTATAATTTATTTTTAAAATATAATTTCTACAATTAATGAATATGAGAAGGAAGTATAAGAAGTCCTGACTTAACATCCTGCGACTTTTTTCTCTGGGGTTGGCTGAAAGAGGAAGTCTACTCAACCAAACCAAGAAATTTGGAAGAACTTGAAGGGCGAATACGAGAAGTTATGATTTCCATCCCACAAGAGTTTCTTGCGAAATCAGTTGATGCGATTCCTGGTCGACTTGAGAAGATGGTGGCAAATAAAGGCGCCCATATCGAATTTTAAATAAAAGCCCATGCATTATACTTCCTTCTCATATTCATTAATTGTAGAAATTATATTTTAAAAATAAATTATAGTTTTTTTAAAATAGGGAGTTACTTTTCAATCACCCTGTAGATAAATTTATAATTCTGATAGATTGAAATGTCAAAGTTTTTTGAACTTTATAGAAGTGTAACTTGTTGACTGCTTTTTTTGAAGACAAAAACATGTTTATTATTAATTTAGGTCAGGGGGTATCAACCTGGGGTACTCGTATCCCCCGGGGGTTATGAGACAAATAAATATCGAGGGGGTGCGAAAAAAGTCAAAGTAAATTTTACACATTTACAGCATTTTTTTTTTATTTGAAACTTTAGCTGGTTTCCAATAAAAGTTATAGAACATGAAAGTTTTAGTGGACTATATATTATTAAATTTACTCTTTATTTTTTTTTATTGTTTTTTTAAATATTTATTTTCTATATTTAGCTGTCTTTTTATTTTATATATGTTCCATCAAAGATATTTGGATCCATCAAAGATTCTGGACCGTAGCGTGGCAACAAGCAATGCTAACACATTCACTCACCCACCCACACACACACACACAGACATCATCGTAAAAACATCATAAAACGACTTCTGGGACCTCAAAACATGTAATTCCGTCAAAATCTCGAGATCGAATATTTTTTCATGATTACTATACTTACTTTACTTATATTAAAGTCAAAAATCATACAAAATACAAAGCTTAATGTATTTTAAAATATTCGGAAAAGAGGGAAAATAATATTCATCTTGATATAAAATACAATTAAATCCTTTATCAATATTGCACCAATAAAGGAGTCATTTTCCTCACAATGATCTATTTCTCTGTCAAACTTTATAAAGATTCGTCTGTTGGTTCAACTTCAATGCTCACAAAAAAATTTGCATAACAATGAACAACTATACGCTCACATTTAGATGAAATCAGAAAAAAGATAAAATATGGTAAATCATTATTTTGGGTAAAATGAATAGAATATTTCAATTTACAGCTTTTATTAGTTTTAAATATGGTTGATTTTGTATATACTCGAAACTTGAATTTATTTATGTGATAAAATAATTTTTTTTTTATTTTTAAATGGTATTTTGTTTGTCTAAATAAACTGGCTGTATATATATCAGTTCACATATTAAGAAAAGCAACACACAGAGAAAGAGACACACTTACAAACTCAAATTTTCGGATGCTACGTCTTCAGGAGAAAAGAGAGAATGGGCGACCAAGCACGCCGGAAACACAACGGCAGGAAACCCGGCGTGCTTGATCGCCCATTCTCTCTTTTCTCCTGAAGACGGATCATCCGAAAATTTGAGTTTGTAAGTGTGTCTCTTTCTCTGTGTGTTGCTTTTCTTCATTTGTGAACTGATTTGCATCCAGTTTGGATCGTTTTTTCGAATTTTAAGTGGTATATATATATGTGTGTGTGTTGAATCATGTTAAGAATACTATATCAAAAGCTTGGGTAATATAAGAATCTTTCTTTTCATGACTTAATAACATGAAACAGCAATAACAGTTATTCGTGCAATCACATTGAGTGAAAGAATTTTACTGTCGCTATAGTAGTCTACTTTTAAAATATAAAAGTATGAATTCTTGGTTACTTACCATACTTTAACAAAAGTAAAATTAAAAAAAGCAGTGTCTGTTGTATAGCCCTTTTCTAAGGGGGCCAGGTTAGCCAGTGGTTAACGTGCTCGCCTTTAAACTAGTAGACTCAGGATTCCGTACCCGCTCTGGTCCTCGATTTATGCACGTGAGAGATGAATAAAACGAAGCACGTCGTCCCTCGGAGATCTCGTTAAGCCGTCAGTCCCGAGCCTGTACGATGTCAGACACTCGTTAAAGATCCCTACTTCTAAATACCCTTGAGTTAGGTAAAATTTAGGACTCCGAACGTAGAATAATCAATCTTCATTGTGTGGTATCAGAAAGGGTCCAATGTTCGTCCTGTGTGTGTTCCCTTGTGGGACAGCCACTGCAACCTAAAAAGTTGAATTCTGTTATTATTCATTTTCTAAAACAAAATAATTACTCGTTTTTGTCTAAATGAGTTTTATCCTGTATATTATTGTTTGGTACATAAAACATATTTGAAAATATTGTTAGGGTATTGTATAGAGTAAAATAAATAAAAACGGAAAAACATTTTTTTTCAGTCATAAGTTGCTGAACTGCAACGATACGCAGGTGTTCCCTGACATGGACTGGTCATTGTGGAGAGAAAGGAATCCGGACAAACACGTCCAGTCAACTATTTAAGAGTGCGGCATCAGCGCTAGAACACAACTGTAGCAGTGTTGCAACACGTCGTGTGTATATATTGT
The DNA here is from genome assembly GCA_026182355.1 of Hermatobates lingyangjiaoensis. Lineage (NCBI taxonomy): Eukaryota > Metazoa > Arthropoda > Insecta > Hemiptera > Hermatobatidae > Hermatobates > Hermatobates lingyangjiaoensis. Next base: position 477,116 of record JAPFBL010000060.1, read on the forward strand.
GAACCACGGAGTCAAGACAAGAAAAAACCTTGAGGTATCCCTTCCTTCTGTAGCAATAAGAAAAGGGATCATCAACGTTGTACCTCAAACAAGACTAATTATGTATCAAGTATATACCATTATTATGTATATAACATTTATCAAAACATTCTAATAAAGTATAATATAAACTTTTAAATTACATCATTCATTCCTGTAATTATGTTAATTATAATATTGATATTATTTGCTTCTTTCAATCAATTATATAAACAAGGAATGAACAACTGTTTTAATGACAATCATTCATTTTCAATTTGAAATATTTTCGTCAACATTCGATATGATTTCTCAACAGAAATACACTTTTTGAGGTCCCAGTGCATAATAAAGTTGGTATGTCTGTGTGTTCTGAGTGTGTGTGTGTGTGTGTTGCGTGTGTGTGTATGTGTGTGTGTGTGTGTGTGTGTGTGTGTGTGTGTGTGTGTGTGTGTGTTTGTGTGGGGTGTGCATGTAAAGTACGTATATTTGAAAAAATAAATGAGTATTTAGTTAATTTCATACTTGAATCCTTGTTAGCTCTGAGATCAAACAGCAAGCCTCGTGTCTATATTTCATTTTTTTTTTTGGTATGATAAAAAAAATATGTTTTTCTGTAATACGATCAAATCTGTACACTATTTAGATTAAAATCCTGTGATTCTGGCTTTTTAGTTGACGTTTAGTGCATATAGGGGGTAATATGCGTATAATAAGGGTAAGAAACACTAAGTCTGCACTCAAAAGATTCTATCCAATTTGTTCTAATTGGATTTAGATTCCAACTTAGTGTTCATCATTATATTACTTACATCAGCTTATTTAGGCAGACGTATCCTTACCATGAACGCTTAGTGTTTGAAATTTGAAATATTTAACAAGCCCTGAGGAAACGATGTTTTATTTCCCTTCAGCTTCCACGGAGTGGTTTGACTGAGGTAAGAACCCATTAACTTCAGCGTCAGCTGTTAGAAAAGACATGGCATTGCAGGAGCAGGAGGAACTAGCTAAATACCAGTAGTCGACACCTGCGAGTCGGATCATGCCTTTAAATACTACCTATTTTATTTCCCAAGGGATTTTAGTCGTCTCCCCGAAGGGAGAAAATGACCTGTAACCCGGGCTGGTCCTCACCTGAGGGTGAGTTCCAGTTTCCAAAGAGCACTACCCAACCAGTGCTCCTGACCCACTGGTAAGTACCGGAGGTGCTATGTGGCTCCTTTTTGGTGACTATGCGGGCACCCAAGAAGAGTACCTGCTTCTTACTCATTGAGTCATCACAAAGATCACTTGTGTCTACTCAGCCTGAGTAAGGAACCACAGCCTCCAAGTGTCCATCAGCATGACGAGGCAAGAGTGTCAACCTGAAAGAATAGAAGGAATAAGACAGATAGTCAAAGGTGGCAGGGAAAACGAAAAACACTCATGGGCTTGGAGCCAGTCCCTGTGTTACCGATAGTATTTTAAGAGCTCTCAGGCTGGAACTCCGGACTGATTTCCTGCTGAACCTGCCATTGGGGGCAGGAGGTGGGAAGTTTGGCCCATAGGAACTAGCTAAATACAAGATATGGCCTCCGGCTGAGTTTAGTCATCATCATCTATCTTTAGACAGGTTTTGGTTAGCAGCTCCCAAGAACTTACCCATGCTGGCTAATAAAGTTACTTCGACAATGCTCCCATTTTACACAACAAGTCTGTGCGAGGTGGGCTTTCAAGCCTTACTGCTGTAAAAACTAAAAACTGAAAGACTGAGAGCTCTAAAGGAAGGCCTGTCTTTCATCTATTCCTTCAAGGATGTCAGCTCTGTATTCATCCAAACAGCCTCAGTTGTCTAAATGAGTAGAAATATGAAAGTTTATAAAATATTTTTTTTTATTTTTTGATTCCTATTCAAGAAGTCCAATATGTATTATACTAATTGATTGATTGATATTATATCAATATCACAACGTTATTAATCAATATTAAAAAATGGTTGTATTAACAATACTTGGTTGTATTGGTTACATAAGCTTTTTTTTTACATTTTCAGATGTTGGGTGTGTCGTTAAATATTTTCAATAAGAAAAATGTACCTTGGCCCCTAAAATCTTGAGAAACACTGCTCCAAAGATGTGTTTTAATTGATCTCACTAAATAAATTAGTCATTGCATAATGACAATCGAAAATCCCTAATGAGCTTAAGCCAAATAGACAAAAAACAAAACCTTTTATAGGAGAATCTTCGAAACATGTTTTAAGTTAATAAGGATTAAACATGATGAACTGCTTATTAACAGATTGAAATTATCCTAATGACTTCTTCCTTTAGAAAATTTGCTAAACTATTAAATGTTTATTAGAATCCGTGTGTATTTGCATTGAAGTTTCTTCATCCTTTTATCCGGAACTGCTCAGTTAGGTTTGTTATTTACAACTTTCTTTATCGATAAATTTTAGTTAAAGCCAATAGATAAATTTAATTCTGATCCTAAACTAGGATTTTAGGATTTAGGATTCAAATGAAAGTTACATTCTAGCTTCGATCGTTTGCTTTGATATTTCAGTATTTTTATATACAGTCTTGGATGCCTTTAATGACGACAAGGTAATTATTTCATCAAATAATAATTTTCCATACAACATCCTGTCGTATTTAATCACACACATATTACATAACATTTAAAAATAGAGTTTAAACACGTAAATTTTAACAGAGGTCTGTGTTAGCATGGACACTGCAACCCCATACATGTATTTTTTTTAAATATTATTCCAATTAATCAAGCCATAACAATCAAAGACCATGTTAGGTTATAAATAAAGTTCTCTCTATCCTAAAATAAATAGCTCTACCATTGTTAGTCACTCTCACAGAATCAAAGTTTTATTTTAACAACTAACATTGTTACTTTGTAATCCACTTGTAACAAATCTTTAATCTGTTTGGGAAAAAATGTCCAAGTTAATATCAATATAAGAGAACAAAAATGTCGTTTGTGTGTATTATTTATATTATAAAGCAATCTATGTTTCTTTTAAAATCCAAGAATTTATTTCTGAAATATTTAATTTTATTCAAAAGAGTAAAAATCAAAGTCCATAAAAAGAAATGAACACGTCGTCTCTAGGAAGAGGACGTTAAACCGTCGGTTTTGAGCCTATTTGATGTCAGGTACTCGTTAAAGATATCTACTTTAAATACACTTCAGTTAGGCAAAATTCCCCTCTGTAGAATCAATCTTCATTGTGTGGTATCACAAAGGGCCAACGCTCTGCATCTAAGTGTGTTCTCTTGTGGGACTACCACTATGCAACCTAATCTAACCTAGCATAATAAACACAAAAGCATTACAATACCATTCAAGTACTGTGTGAGTAGCTATTACATTTGACCAAAGTACTGTTTCTTCTTATGGCGAAAAATAAATTTGTTGTCTTGGTGATTAAAAAGATTTTAAAATGAATTGTGTCAGTTCTTTATTAGTGTTTCTTACTTAACAGAGTATTAACAGAAATCTTTTGGAAAAACAAATCAGCATGTAAACTTCCTTAAACATTTAGGTAAATCATATGTATATATTTATACAAGCAATAAAGAATAACTATGTATATATTTACAGGAAGACGTTATAGCTTCATCTCCCAGGGAAAATTTTTTGTCTTTTAATCTCAGGTGCTAGTATTTCTAAAATTATCATCTGAAATACTTGAGGATAATAAGAAAGGAACTAATGAAATTCTGCCTAGTAAATTAGAAGAAAGAAATTCGTTCGTTCAAGTTGTGAAACAATCTGAAACGGATGAGTCAAAACATGTTTTAACAGATTCTTACTGATTAACTGATTTTAAATCCGATACTATGTATGGTACGATCACCTAGTTATGTCTACAGTGTGGCAAACAGTTATATCAGCCATGACAGGTATTTCTCATTTCTTTTAGGTGGGCCGGTCCCGGCGGTACTGCAATACCGGGTCAACCCGCGACAGAGGTGGAGCAAGCTCCTAGCACTCCGTCATTTTCCAAAAATCAGTTTAATATTCTGGACCCCCAATGGGGGTCGTATCAGATATTAAGCTGATAAGAACAGATACTACACTTTGATCTTAGCCAAAAGGCCGAGAAGCGATACTAGCCGCCATAATTTCCGAGACCAATGCTTTTTATGAATAAAATAACAGTCGAGAATGCTTTTAAAAAAATTAACCAAAAAAAGTTTTAACTGATTGTCATTTTTAAAACAAGTGTTCCCAACATGTACTATTATTATTTTTACTTACAACTAATATAGATAATTGTAAGTAAAATGACTTTTATTCCCAATAATTTCAACTAATTTAATAACGCGTAGCAAATTACATTTGGTTTCTGATTCTCTCCTAGAGTGCAGCACGTGCACTACCTCCACTTCCATGACAGTAATCTAAGTGTTTGTATTCATTTTATTAAACCTTCTCTACTGTTCTATCTACATATGTATGCATGTTAAAAATGCGATAAATAGTTTGTAACGCCCTTAATTTAAAATAAATCGAGAAGAGTACATCTTTGGGTGTATTCTTAAGAAGAATACATCTTAAGAGATATAGTAAGAGTGAAGACTGTGTAACACAGCATATTTCCGGATTAAACATGATTTGTGTTTATTTAAGTTTGTTTTTTTTCTATTCTCATTGGTACCTTTATCTAACTCAAATTAATAACCTCATAGTTAAAAAATACTAATTTAGTACTACTTCAATATTTGCTCTACCTCGTTAAGTGTGTTTCACTCAGCCTGATTGTAATTTTATAAATATTATTATTATTATTACCTAAAGAGAAATGTTAACGCAATTGTTTAAATATTCTATTTTACAATTACTATTTTAAATTTTTATGATCTTCTTTGTAATATCAAAACTCAGAATAATTATTTCTTGGTATATAGTGTTTACATTTTTAAAATATTATTTTAAAATTTTTAAACTCTAGAGTTAGCAGTTTAGGAGAAAAAAAATATTTCTAAAAACAGGTTTTCGGCAAAAAAAGTGACTTTCTTGACATGCATGATTTCTCCCAAACAATAGTGATCATCTACACCAGTGTTTCCCAAACTTTTTCGAGTGACCATAAAACTTTTTGGGTCCATAAACTCAACACCCTTAAATAATAATCAGATTCCTAGAGTAAATAACCAAATGAGTAACATTTTAATAATTAAATTAAAATAATTACTAATCGAATATTTATTTAGAATCCAATAGATGTATTGTTTCATAGCATATTTATGCAAAAGAACTAATACACAATAAAAGAAACTTAGATGAGAAAATACTTTTAACATAAAAATGAATTATTAAAAAAATAATTTTAAGAAACCGTTTCCTAGAAGTTTACAAGTCGTGTTTTCACTTAAATTTAGAAATTATATTGCATGAACATTTTCAATTTAAGGAAATAGAATCTCCGCTCCTTTTTGCATCCCCCCCCCCCCCCCCCGGTATGAAAGCACCGCCCCCAGGGGGGGCAGTACCGCCCACTTTGGGAAACACTGATCTACACTGTGGGCGCCATTTTTCTGTAAAATATCAACTTGATCCATCAAAGATTCTGCACCGTAGTGTGGTAACAAGCAATGTTAACATACCCACCCACCCACACACAGATATCATCGAAAAAACTTCATAAAACGACTTTTGGAACCTCAAAACATGTAATTGCCACAAGATATAGAGATCGAATTATTTCACAATCACTATACTTCACTTATAGGAAAGTAATAAGCCTTGTGTCTCTATGAGGGACTGATGGTTAGTTGATGAAAGAGATCATGAAGAACTATAGTTGAAAAAGGTCAAACATGAGTAAGAGTTAATAGGTAGTTGAGATATAGGGGAAGGGATAGGTAAGTGAGAGCAGGAATCAGAGATAACAAGAAGAGGTATGACAGAAGGAAAGAAGGAGAAACATCCAGACGCTGACCACATTGTGACCGGCCAGGCAAACTTGAGTCTGCAATAACGAGCAGCGTCTGAAAAAATGTTGGGCCTCATAGGTAACTTAATATGCTGGATCCCACTGAGGGGGGGGGGGGGTCTTAAGAAAGACGCAAAGCAGAAGAAGAAAAGGAGCTGTTTTGAGACTCATTGGCAGAAGCATCTCCAATGAATCTGAGTGGTAGATAACATTATCTATCCTCCTTGTAGTGTTAAAACTATGACAACTGGACATCTGGTGACATGTTCCATCTTTGCCGCTGTTCATAACAAATTCACTAATACCTTGAATCTGAAGCAGCCACATGAGGGTGGAATGGCTGCTCTCTGCTGCCTTTTAAATTATCAATCGAGATGTGTTGGAAAACTCGTTTCCCTTTCTTGAGGAAATTTCAACCGGAAATTATGCTTGTGTGTTTTTATGTAAACAGCCTATTTATTTGTAAATGTATATAAGCAAAGATATATAACCAGGGACCAGTGGCTACGTGCCACTGATCTACCCTCCGGACTGGTAGATCCTGAGTTCAACACCCTCTCTGGTCCTAGATTTATTTACGTGGGAGGTGAATAAATCCGAGCACATCCTCCCTAGGAGAGGACGATAGGTCCTGTATTATGTCAGGTACTTGTGACATCCCTATTCTAAATGCATTTGTGCTAAGCAAAATTTAGGACTTACAATGTAGAATATTCTCTATGACAAAGTTGTGAGGACCTGTACATAAAAATGTTTCCTTACCATCCCTAAGTTGGCTGTAAATTCCTTTAGGGGTAGCGTCATCGGAAATATTTTTAAAACAGTGTTTCCACACACATTCCAGTTGGAGACTTCTATCAAGTAGGTCATGAAAACCTGTTTCATTTTTTCTTTTACATCGGCTTTGAGTTGCTCGTTTATAGTGGATTCAACAGCAGAGTTGGCAGTTCACTTTACCTGCTAGTTCGTTTCTCCCTTTTATTTCAATGGCTTGGCACCTTGGAATGTGATCGACCATGCAATATTCAGTAATTGACTGAAAACTCTAGGGTTTGAGTTTAATATTGAGATATAACCTCAAGAAAAGGGGCAGTTCGAAACGTGTCGTTTTTTTATTTGCACACTGATGTCTTCCATTTTCATACTATTATAAAAACCAGGCAGTGAAAAATTACACAACAAATAATATACCGATAGCAAATCACGTAATCACATGAAATAATTCATCTGTTAGTTTTTATTGATAGCTTTTTTTTTTAAAAAAATTTCAATATTAATTTTTATTCTTAGTCTGTAATATCTTGATTCTGGTTAAAGGTTATTCTTGTAGGAAAAAAATAAACATTAAAACAATTATATTTGACAACAAATATATGTACAACAAATTCAATAAATAAAAAAACCCGATACATAAATGAGTATTAGCCCAGAGATCCATAGTTGATAAAAAGGAATTATTAAAGAGTATTTTTATCATCACCAAATAAGTGAGTATTTCGGAATGTTTCTTTAAAGGGAATGTTGTCTTATAACTAATAAATAAATTAATTACATATAGTAATCACAATTTTTCAAGTGATTCTAAAATATCAATCTATCCTACAGATACATATAAGCACACCAATGCTATAGATTGCACTTAACAAGACTAGAAAAAAGAAATCAATCACAGTGAAAACAAGAGAAAACAAATTCTATAAGTGAAAGAAAAAAAAATTGACTAGAACACATTAAGAAAAACTATAATATTAATTTAAATGAATTTTAAATCTAAAAGAGCATCTTTAAGCTCTTGATGACTAGGACAAAGGAATGCTTAAGAAGTATGAAGTTCATCATTACATTTTCAATTCTTGAAAATAATATATATAGTTGGTATATATTTTTTTTTACAATATTTCGTTTTTAGCTAAAAATATTGACATTTACAATTCATTTATTTACATTTTATCTAGTTATTCAAGCATTTCATTTAATATCGTATTTTATTAACAACAAAAAATATTTACAAACAAAAAGACTCAATAAAATTCTATTTCATTTGAGAAGTAAAAATTTAAAAAAATAAATTACTAAAAGAGCAGTGTATAAATATCTTTTTAAAGTAGTAATTTCCTCGTTTAAACTACATGTATAACAAACAATATGCATGATAAATAATATATTAAAAAAAAATAATATTACCAACAAATTTTAAATAAAATAATAAATAATATTTTTTAATAAATAATTGTATTAATTTATTTCTTTACTAGATTTTTAAATCAATGAAAATAATGTTCATACAGTTCAATACATACTAATCCGTTTTTTTAAAATCTTGAGCTTTTTAAGCTAACTATATAATAAATAGAGAAAAAGCATTTGTTTCTTTAATGTCTATGGTAAAAAAAACATCAACAAATAAATATTATGAAGCATGTTGTCATTGTAGCCGTCTGAAATTATACTATGTCATGAAATTTGTTTTATTTTTATTTAACATTGTCATTATTGTTTCAAAAGTTTTCTAGTTTTAAACTCTTTTGTTCTACAAATAATTAAGTCATTGAGAATATGTTTAAAGTAATACAATGACTAAAATAAAATAATTTTATTGAATAAATCTTAGTGAAAAAAAAAGACTTATTTTTCAAATAAGAATTCACTGAAAACAGTGAAGATACTATTCACTTAGTGGGATACTGTTTTAAATTTATCAGTTTGATCGTAATATTAAAGCAAATAAATATCCATAATGAACCTGTTTTTTTTCTTCAAATATATTCCTTAGTATTTAACTAGTTTTAAACTGAATTATTTTATACCGCTACGAAGTTTTCTATAATTTTTTTTTGTTAAAGTCACAAGAATATAATTTCCAAAAGAAAAACACTATTTTGTCAATTTGAAATAAAAATTCTTCCTATCATTTAGCTTCTAATGTCAAGTAACAGTATTCTCATAACAGTAATCAAAACAGCCATATTTATCATATAATCTAGTTTGAAAAAGATTCAGTATTATTAGATTGTTGTTATTGTATTCCTACTAAACAGAAATATCAGTGGAAGGTACAGTTGATTTTCTATACAGTTTCATTGTTTTGAGAATATTTAGTCATTTTTTAAAAAAACGATTTCTTAAAGTAGATCAGGTTATTGAAGGTTAAATTTTATTTAAACCATTTTGATAAAAGATTATGAATGTATAGTCAGTTATACAACAACTATAAAGCCGTTAACAAATCCTGTCGGTTAAATTATAGAATGGAAAATTTATCGAAGAATATGTATTTTAATTTGAAGTAAGTAGATTGGTTAACAATCATTTATTTTATTGACAAGTCAGTATTATATAGAGTTTATCAATCAAAGTTGCCTAGATTAAACTCTTTTCAAAGAGGAAATGATTTTTTATCAACTTGACAATATTTGTCATTCTGTAGACAAATACTGTCACGTTATCAAGATTCTATTAATTTAGATCCTTGATAATAATGGTCGATGATATTTCTTTTAAATTAGCGATGTCTTGTTATAAAACATCATCTTACTAATGACTAGCATAAAGTTCATCAACTATTTTACTTATTCATAATTGTTATACTTTTATTGTAAAGTAATTAAATATTTTAATTTTAAATGCGAAATAAAACTTTGTGTTTATGTCTGTGTGTGTGTGTTTGTTTGTAAAGTCTAACAAATATGTGTAGAATTGTTTTCTGTTTATTGGAATTCTATTGATAGGGATTGTAAGAAATGTATGTTGTTAAATATAAAATTTAGATGCGAAAATTTTTTTTTTTTAATGCGTGTAATCGTTTCCATATTGTAAGTAAAATCCCATTTGATTTTAATCAGGAATTTAACTTTTAAATAAGAGAAATACAAATAAATCACATCAATAAAAAAAAAACGTCAACCATTAATACAAAAGATTAGGTTGCATTGATTGTAAATAAAGGTTTAATTGGAGATAACAGAAGAAGGGCTGAGACTGGCAATTCGAGGGGAGAGACTTCGACGACCACGGGACCAGCTGCTTGAGGAGGAGTCACTGTCTGAGGACGGTGTAGGTCGGTGATAAGGAATGGGTCGTTTACGGGCGCTGCAACACCAATTAATTCATCTATCCCATTCATATCACTCTGTCGAATTTAAACTTCTATAATCAATATACATATTTAGTTAAAGAGAAACAAGAATGATTGCATCCTTTTCATAGATATATATATATCCTTCGTCATTCATACTCACTGATTTAGAAGTTATACAGATATGCGAATTTCCCTCTAATATATATATATAATATATATATATAAACTAGAATTTGCAAAAGAACACACAGAAATGAAATCACTTAAACTCAATACTATATTTCGATGGCCTCATCATCAGGAAAATAGTAGTGAGTTTCAGTGATTTCATTTCTGTATGTTCTTTTAAAAATTCTAATTTATTCAGTTCGAAGAATCGTTTCATCTAATTTGATATGTATATATATATATATGTCATTATATACTGATTTAAATTTCGTATGCACCTATTTCCTTAATTTCACCACTTATATCTAAACTGAGTCTCTCAATTTCTCTAAATGAACACTTAATCATCATGTTTGTGGCTACAAGATAGATAAGTTTTCCAACATTTTTATTTTCATAGCCCGACATGTTTCGGTCCTTACTGACCATTTTCAAGGAATAAAGTTGAACAAAATCATAACTAAACATAACTCGAAAACATTCATAATTAAATAAACACTAAACACATTCTAATAAAACATTTCGTCAATTAGGACGTTTATTTAATTATGAATGTTTTCGAGTTATGTTTAGTTATGATTTTATTCAACTTTATTCCTTGAAAATGGTCAGTGAGGACCGAAACATGTCGGGCTAATGAAAATAAAAATGATATGGAAAACTTATCTATCTTGATACCACTAAACATGGAGAAAGTTGCATTAGAGTTATTAATTGAGAAGATTCAGTAGATAAAGTGGTGAAATTAAAAATAGGCATAAAATTTAACAAGACATGCATAAGCGAAGGTCTACTTCCGAAATATATATTTCGGAACGTAAAATATATATTTTCAACGTCCAAACCAAGTAAAAAATGAGAAAAAAACTAACATCTTTCAACCGTAACAAGCGGTCTTCGTCAGAGGTAAATCTCAACTGAGATTGGTCAGTTGAAATTTGACTCTAACGAAGACAGCTCGTTACGGTTGAAAGATCCTAAGTTTTTTTCTCATTTCTTTTTTTTATTCCAGTAAGGAATATTTTGCTAATAGATCAGTACCAAACACAATCACTGAAAATAATTTATAAAAAATTCACTTCTGGATTTCAACATTCTTTGTATAAAGAAAAGTACTTTGCGTGAGAGACAAATAGAAACACTGTTTTTCATATTTTCAAGTTCTAAATGGGAAAATTTGTCTGAAGTATTAAATGTAGAAGAAGGTCAGATAAACTATGTAAGAGATCCACGGGCTATTGCAGCAAAAGCCATGCACTCTTGTAGGAATTATTCCGTATAATGAAATATTCACTTTGGCTTTTGATAATGTTATTACTGCTGTAGTTATACTAATGATTGTATATCCATTAATTGTGTGACATACAAAAAAGCTTATCTATTAATAAGTGGATCAATCACTATCTGTACACCCTCAGGAATGAAAAAACTAATAAACATCTCCCATTTAGACGATTATATTACGCTTAAATGAGACATTATATATTATATACCCAAGAAGTTTGATATTATGTTTACTTATAGTAAAGTTGAGTGTAGGCCACTCCAGATTTTTTTAATAGATTTCTTTACTATTTTTATTTTTTCCACTATTATGATTCTTACTATTATTTGTTAATAATTGAATTTAATCTAATTTTCTTCCCTGCGAAAGATAATGCCATCACATTTTAAACTTAGGTTTCTAAGTTGAACATCTTAGTTTACATATTTTTTCTCATATATATATAAATAAATTCACATAAAGAACGTACATAAATGAGATCACAAGAACTTCACTCTCTGTGAATTTAGTTCAAAAAATCTTTTTATTTAAGTGCTTATATTTAAACCAAACAGTCAATAGGAATTCAGTATTTAGATAACCTTTCTTTGATTATTTTTATTTATAATTTTCTATATGTTAATTTTTTTTTCTCTTTAAAGGTGGCAACATTGCAGATGTCGGTTCGTCAGTATTTCGCTCGGACATGCCATTCGAACAACCAGTCCTACAGAAGCGGAGCATTTCATCTTTCTGAGGACAACGAGAGCCAAGGTATCGTAGTAAATCTCACCTATAATTATTTTTGTTCTTTTCTTTATGTTGTAAGCGTATACAGTGCAATCGGGCTATGTACTTTTGAAATTTGATATCTTATAATTCAAAATCAACTTATGAATTAAACATCAATATATAAACTGCATTATCAATTCTGATATGTCACTATGATTTATCGATCAAGTAATAATAATAGTCACAAGTTGAATGAGATAATTACGTAGTAGAATAATATTGTTATGCATTGTCATCATCCTTCAGGACTGAGGTGATTTATATTAAACTACAACAACAATAGTATAAATAAAGAATTGTTCAAAGTGTAATTACTTGTAATATATTATGATATGACTAATAAGAAAATACATTGAATTGAAAGTCCTTCAAGTTCATCTGTAATAAAGAGATTTTTGTTAAAATACACTGACTAAATGATAACAGTCAATATATAGTTAACAAGAAGTATTTTATTAAAGAATTAAGAAGAAACTAATTCAAGTTTTAAACAGTTAATCAACTACATAAACCTAACTAGCTTATATTTGAAAAATATTATCCCAAATAACAACGGTAAAGTAAAACAATTAATGCATACATTTAATAATCAATGATCAATAATAATCAATGAACTTATGAATACAATCTACTTTAAGTTATTCAATACATTTTCCTTTACCTGTGTTCAATTAATAAGTGAATAAAATATTGTTTACATGAATAAATAAAATAATATTAGTGGGATTAAAGATTCTTATGTTTGCTTACAAATTAAAACTAATCCCTCAACACAAAGGTAAACATTTCGTTAATGTATTCATGCATCATAAAACGAATCACTTTAGTAGAAAAACATATTTAATCGACAATGTTTAAGAATTGGTTAGTTATAAAAATCGTTTTACAAAAAGATAAAATTAATTTTTTATCAAAGTTTTGTTAATCTAATAAATATAATTTATTGATGTATTAGTTTTAATTTCCTCGTTGGTATTTACAACTAGACATAACTGAATATAAATTAACAATTTATTTAGTAAATTATTTTATTTCTAGTGGAAATGTAAGCTATTTATTATTTATATAGTGGTCATACATTATTACTTCGAACTTATATTTAATATTATAATTCAAATTATTTATAAATATACTTGATAATTATAACTGAGTATAAAATAAAGTATTATTTATTTTTAATTTTTGTTTCAAACTAGTACTGTCTTTGTTCAGATGTATATACAATTCAAATCATAACATTGTAACAACTTATTAAATAGCTAAGTTGTAAATTGAAATATAAAAGATTAAAAATTAATATCTGTTGTTGTGAATAGGTAGACAGTAGTTCTACCATTAAATTAAGAAATACATAGAACTCTATTTTAATATTTTATTTACTTTACTTAGTTGTTAGAATGTTATGATTTAAGTTGTGATAAAACTGAAAAAAAAACACCAGGTGTTTTCACAATATTACTTAGTTTGTGTGAATTATTTACCTATAATTTCCAAATGTAAATAAATGTCACATAATAACTCACAGTAGAAATAAGTAAAATATTTTCTGAATTCTTTTTATGAGCACTTTTTTTTAAAACCGGTAACGTATCCCTAAAACATCTAAAAGAGATATTAATTTTCTTTTTTGTTTGTTTACGTCAAACTTTATTCCGCACGATAATTGTGAAACTTTTTTATTCCATTATATATCATTCATATTTCAGTATATAAATACGTAGTCTTAAAAAGATTATATTAAGAAGAATAAACCCATTATAATATATAACCCTGCATTTTAAAATAGATTTTTAAAAGTTTTTTTCTTTACATTTATTTCAAAGTGGGAAATATAAAAGAGAAACAGTCAAACATAATCTAAGATCATTGACTCAAAAAAGATATTATTACAATTTTACCTCGGCAGACATTTTGAGAAGAGGCATATAAGAAAGAAAAAAATAACAAAAATTTAGAATTTCATTGAAAATAAATTTAGGTTATTTATCTTTGATCACTTGCCAGTTTTGGTTTTAAAGTTCAATTATCTACGTGATTTGGCCACCAAGATGTCAGTATATGGTATTATCATACTTATTTGATGCATTCATGGAGTCATACGAGTATACTCTTTCAGTTATTCAGTGCGTCTCCATTGGAACTGATTATTTGATACATTCATAGAGTTATACGAGTATACTCTTTCAGTTATTCAGCGCGTCTCCATTGGAACTGATTATTTGATACATTCATAGAGTTATATACTCTTTCAGTTATTCAGTGCGTCTCCATTGGAACTGATTATTTGATGCATTCATAGAGTTATATACTCTTTCAGTTATTCAGTGCGTCTCCATTGGAACTGATTATTTGATGCATTCATAGAGTTATATACTCTTTCAGTTATTCAGTGTGTCTCAATTGGAACTGATTATTTGATACATTCATAGAGTTATATACTCTTTCAGTTATTCAGTGCGTCTCCATTGGAACTGATTATTTGATGCATTCATAGAGTCATATACTCTTTCAGTTATTCAGTGCGTCTCAATTGGAACTGATTATTTGATGCATTCATAGAGTTATATACTCTTTCAGTTATTCAGTGCGTCTCCATTGGAACTGATTATTTGATGCATTCATAGAGTTATATACTCTTTCAGTTATTCAGTGTGTCTCCATTGGAACTGATTATTTGATGCATTCATAGAGTTATATACTCTTTCAGTTATTCAGTGCGTCTCCATTGGAACTGATTATTTGATGCATTCATAGAGTTATATACTCTTTCAGTTATTCAGTGGTCTCCATTGGAACTGATTATTTGATGCATTCATAGAGTTTATATACTCTTTCAGTTATTCAGTGCGTCTCCATTGGAACTGATTATTTGATGCATTCATAGAGTTATATACTCTTTCAGTTATTCAGTGCGTCTCCATTGGAACTGTATTTTGATACATTCATAGAGTTATATACTCTTTCAGTTATTCAGTGCGTCTCCATTGGAACTGATTATTTGATGCATTCATAGAGTCATATACTCTTTCAGTTATTCAGTGCGTCTCCATTGGAACTGATTATTTGATGCATTCATAGAGTCATATACTCTTTCAGTTATTCAGTGCGTCTCCATTGGAACTGATTATTTGATGCATTCATAGAGTCATATACTCTTTCATTATTCAGTGCGTCTCCATTGGAACTGATTATTTGATACATTCATAGAGTTATATACTCTTTCAGTTATTCAGTGCGTCTCCATTGGAACTGATTATTTGATGCATTCATAGAGTCATATACTCTTTCAGTTATTCAGTGCGTCTCCATTGGAACTGATTATTTGATACATTCATAGAGTTATATACTCTTTCAGTTATTCAGTGCGTCTCCATTGGAACTGATTATTTGATGCATTCATAGAGTCATATACTCTTTCAGTTATTCAGTGCGTCTCCATTGGAACTGATTATTTGATGCATTCATAGAGTTATATACTCTTTCAGTTATTCAGTGCTCTCCATTGGAACTGATTATTTGATGCATTCATAGAGTCATATACTCTTTCAGTTATTCAGTGCGTCTCCATTGGAACTGATTATTTGATGCATTCATAGAGTTATATACTCTTTCAGTTATTCAGTGCGTCTCCATTGGAACTGATTATTTGATGCATTCATAGAGTCATATACTCTTTCAGTTATTCAGTGCGTCTCCATTGGAACTGATTATATTTGATGCATTCATAGAGTCATATGATTCAGGAACGTCTCGGTTCCTGAGAACTTCGTTAAAGTAATCAAGAATATTGTTTTTTTGAATTTTATCTCTCACATTTATCAAAAATATTTGCGTAATATCTATTAATTTTCTACCTACACCGATTTTCAATGTGAATGGGGAAAATTGCATTCTTTTGAAATTTTTTGTGTACCGTAAAAGCTTTTTGGTTGTATCCAGTAAAGAATGTCCTCAGAAACTGATTCAATATGTTGACTGTTGAGATGATTTAAATATGGCTGCATGGACATATTTAAATATTGAAATTCCTTAAACCCCAAATTGAACAAACGTGAAGTGGGGTCGGCGGGGAGGGAGGGAATATAATAAAGGAACTACTCCTGGGGAGAGAAAAAGAGTTGCCACGCCATCTGAACGAACATAGGAGGGCGAACAGAGCCACCAGTGACATATGGTGACCTCCTCATAAGTGACCTATTCGTCATTTTCGACAAGATAATCAGTTCTTATAGAGGAAAGGGGGACACAACTCAAAATTTCTGGTCTGTTTACTACCTATGATTTTTTTCTAATGACTTTATTTGCTATATTATGATTCTAATAGCGTTCAATACTTTGTTACTTCTTTTTTAGCAATTTCATTACCAGTAAATTTAGCTGTTTTTTTTTTATTATTCATTAATGCCATGTATTTTTAATTTCTTCAAAACAAAAGTTATTGTTGCTTTATTATTTTTCAACAAAAAAAAGAGTTAATTTTTCAAATGATAAGAATTGTTCCCCTTCGTTCTCGACAATGCAAAAGACCGCTACAAAAAATTCCACAGTAAACTCTCAACTCATCCAAACCCACTTTCTCAAAATCTTTCCAAACTAGTAATCCCCACAAACCCCCAAAGACGACTAAAACGACAATGGCCACGTGACTTTCTGTCGCCCTAAAGCTTAAACATAGTTACGGAGTGCCACCAATGGGTGTCCACCCGATTTCCGTCACATTATCTAAAAGCTAAAGGAGTAACTCTGAAATCAAAACTACTTCTAAATACATGAAATTGAAGTCGAAGTATCAAGGAAAAAAAAAGAATTGTAAAACACCACATAGAATTGTAGAGGTAATTAGGTGGGACAGAGTAGAGAAAAGATTGATAACCACTGATCTGGATTAAGTAGTTTTCTTCCGTTTCGGTTTTTAAGCATTATAGAATCGAGTCTATAGATTTGACTAGTAGGATGTTTCCATTAGTACAGAAGGTTGACATTTTAATATTAGAAATCACCTTGGCTTTAATATGCAGTACATAGAAAACCTGGCGCACTTTATCTCGGATAGGATGCAAAGCTATAGGTCCAGAAACTTCTAGTAAATCAGATTTTCTAAAGAAATCCGACTTACAGTTAACCCGGTAATGTGGCTCGTATATAAATAAAACGGTGCCAAATAACTAATGAGCAATATTCCCGCTAATCTAACACCACTTAATGTGAAACCTTCTAAGGCGAGTTAAAACAATCTTTAAAATTTTCAAAAATTATTTTTAGTTAACTAGATTAAGGTTAGGCTGTGGTTGTAATTCCACGAGAGAGCAAAAATTAGCCCTTTGTGATACCATACAGTAGAGGCGTAGGAACTATTTTTGCCACCCTGGGCGGTCGTAAGTCCCCCCCCCCCCCCCCCGGGGGGTGATTGACAGCCCGTTAACATTCAAAACTCTAAAATCCGTTTAAAAGCAGTACTACCCAAATAAAACATAACAACAATTATGGCATCAAAAACTCATTTTGATGTAACATTTCACATTTTTTTGTTAGCTTTTTATTACTTTAATGCTTTTCTATTTTCTACTTTGATACCCTCAAAATGCCTTACCCTTGTACGTGCCACGCCCTCCCCCTTGCAATGACACTACATTCAATGAAAATTCTACATTGGGAGACCTAAATTTTGCCTAACTGAAGTGTAGGGTAGACATCTTTAACAATTATCTGACACCGTACAGATACCAGACCGACGGCTTAGCGTCCATTTATAAATTCTATAGCAAAGATGAAGAAAAATATTTGGATACATCCATATCTATTTATTTGCAATTATCTAGTGTTAACGTTAGGTAAAATCTTTAAAGAAATATCATAGTACCAGAAACAAAAATTGTTGTTTTGTTGGAGTTTCTCGTCTTGTTTTCTTATGCTTTGCTTACAGGTTTTATGTTGAGTATCAAATCATACCTGTTTTGCGCGTTTTTCTTACAGCTGAAAGTATTGATGCGTGATTCATTGAACTGATGCACGACGTAGTATCGTGCAGGTCAGCCTTGGACACTCAAGCGTGTTGTTACCCATACGTGACAACAGGGTGGCACGTAAAACCATCAGCCTGATTGGTTATCTTGGTAAGACCGAAAGGCTAAAGAACACAAGGTCAAGACAAGCTTTACATCTTCTCTGAGAGAGGAAATGCTCAGATTTGTTCACTTCCTGCGTGAAAAAATATCTATGAAGCAATATCGTAAATAATTTGATATTTAAAAAAATAAAATAAATAAAACGCTTTTATTGCCTAAAATAACAAAGAGAACCTACGTCTGGATTTGACCATATCTTAACATACTTGAAGACGGACAACTTCTGAAACCGATCGAACAACTACCTCCGTCTACTAAGTAGACTAACTCAATTTTTGTTCATTAAAATTGATTCAACTAGACAGTTTAGTTGAAGCTCTTGACTAGTTAACATTGTTAGTTCGTTTAAATAATGTATACTTTGGGGTTCTGCTAAACCTTCAAATATTCGTCCTATACAAGCCATTCAATCAAAAATACCTAGAAAACCCTCTCATCTCCCATTTTACGTTCCAAACATAATCATTCACCGAGATCTTAAAGTCCCTTCGTTCGCGACTATGCAAAATACAGCGACAAACGATTCCACATTAAACAATCAACTCATCCAAACCTACTTGCTCAAAATCGTTTCCTACTAGTAATCCCACAAACTCCCTAAGACGACTAAAATGGCAATGGCTACGTGACCTTCTGTCGTCACAAAGATGAAATATAGTTAATCGTTGATCCCCAACTGACAACTAACATAGAAGGTAACGAAGATCAAGAAGTTAAGGAATAGTGTAGCTAATAATTCAGATCGGCGCTGTGCCAGGATACGCCCTCAAAGATTAACTCCGGTGATCTGCATCCTAAACTTGCTTAGCGAACACTTCGGATGGGCGGAAGGCGTCAATTAGTGACCGCCGCAATTCCAGAAGTCGGTTGCTTTGTTACTTCCAGATACTTCTATCAGCAGCGAAGATCCAAGAAGTTAGTTAAACTTAGGAAGAGAAATTACTTTAAAATTTGATTTTTATTTTCTGGTCAGCATTTTTATCACGCAGTTGGACTTTTGGCCAGTAGGACATGAGAGCTTTAGAGGAGAGCGTGGTCGAGCCCATTTCGCTTTAGAAGAAGGCGCAAAGACTCTAAGGGAACCCCATATAAAATACCTATTAGTGCTGCAGTCATTCGTAATAGTTTTGAGTAAGAGAAGGCTTGGAGATTTATAATGGGACAGGTAAAGTAACGGCACACGATTTAGCTCATGCCTGATTCCCGACAATTTCTTGGTAATATATATACATGTTTCATGATAACACACACTTACTGCCTCTAATTTTTGGTTTAACCATCGTCAGGAGAGAAGATGTAAGGATACCAAGCGCACTTGCGAAACAACGGTCGGAGACCCAACCGTTGGGTCCCAAGCACTCCAAACAAGTGAGGTTGGTGGTTCTATATCTTCTCTCCTTATTATGGTTGAAGTAAAAATTAGACACTGGAAGTTTGTATTATCTATTTACCATTTACCCTAAAATGCATGTTGCTTTTTTGGATCTTTTTCTTGATGATACTATATATATATATATATATATATATAAGTAAAAATTGGAAGCAATCCTTCTTGAATACATATATTTAAAAACGTTATGTCCGATTTCGG
This sequence comes from Hermatobates lingyangjiaoensis, assembly GCA_026182355.1. Classification (NCBI taxonomy): domain Eukaryota; kingdom Metazoa; phylum Arthropoda; class Insecta; order Hemiptera; family Hermatobatidae; genus Hermatobates; species Hermatobates lingyangjiaoensis. The sequence continues at coordinate 497,093 of JAPFBL010000060.1, forward strand.
ATTACTATATATAATATATATATAATTCTTTTCCTATATATATATATATATATAAAATAAATTCAAAACGAAGGAAACACACAGAAATACACAGACATAACTGACATCGATATTTCGACTATAGTGACTCACCGCCCTGCCTTCCTGCGGAACTCTTCGCTCTTCACACCTCCTGATGACGACGATGGTCGAAATATCGATATGAGTTATGTCTGTGTCTTTCCTTCGTTTTGAATTTATTTTATTTAAAAAATTCCGCCGGACCGTTTCTTTTAATTGGTATATATATATATATATATATATATATATATATATATATATATAATATATATATATATTTCGACGTGGGGAGAACTCTCTCACTTCGTCCTCTCTTCTAGTCTACTCTCCTGATGACGAACAACAGTTCGAAATATTGAATTCTGTAAGTTTTCTTTGTATTCTCTTTTCTGTGTCGTGCTTTGTGTAATTTAAAGTTATATATATATATTGTCAACAGGAAAACAATCCAAAAGGACAACAAACGTTTCACGATGAATCACAAACACAGAACTAAGGAACAAACACACTGTCTCTAATTTTCAGTTGAACCGTCATCAGGAGAGTTGAGAAAGGGACACCAAGCGCACTTGTGAAGCGACGGTTGGAGACCATATATATATATATAATATATATATAATATATATATATATAATATATATATTATATATATGATCAAACCACAATATGAAATGGGAAAACAATATCTTAGTCCTGTTTTCCCATTTCATATTGTGGTTTGGTCATCAACTGTTATTTCACGTGTTTATGTGAAATATTTATATATACGAGTATATACGAGTATAGTGACTAATGACTACAATGTAAACTTTCTAAAAATACGTTTTAATCCATAGTGGTTAAATCCCAGTAAACTCAACTGTGTGAGCTTAAAACAGAAATCATTTTGTAGTTTCAGCTATTTTAAATTCTTTCTTTTTTAGGTACATAGCTGATTTTTTCCTGTTCTAGACGAATTTCTTCAAAAAACATTATCATTATTGCTAAAATCACAAAATAAAATGATTATCTTATTGATGTAAATAAATTAAATATAATTTAATAATTTACAGAATTATATAAAATATACATTAGTTGTTGTTAATGTTACCTGCCACCTTAAATAAGATTAATATCATGCACATGCAAACAAAATGAAAAACAAGCGGGAGAAAAAAAAACAAAGATTTGTTCATACAGTTGAGAAGAGTATAATAATTACCTGCTTTGAAGTGGTGCGCTGAGGTCTAGTTTTCCTTTTTCAAATTCCATTCAGATTTCAAATACTTCATTTCTTCTTCCTGGTTTTTTTCTTTAAATCTATTTTCAATCAAATTTTTATGGAATTCTTTTAAAGCCTAAAATTGTAGCTTTTTGCAAAAAAAAATTTTTTTTTTGTTTGCTTCCAACATATACTGTTATACGCTTTGGCCTTTTGTGTTATAGAGTGCGGCACATTTATTATCTAGCACCCATGTTTAGATATGGGCGTTGTCACATACCGGATTGATTCTATATCGGGAGTCTTAAATGTTACCTTACTCAAATTTATAACGGCATGGGTTTTTAACGATCATCTGAACCCATTTAGGCTTACGTCTTCTCCGAGAAACTACTTTCCAAAAAATCTACTTTCATTTCCTATTTTCAAACCTCTAATCTTTACTACTAACGACAAACACCATATCTTACCCTCGTTGCATTAATGTGAAAGCGATATATAAATAAATCATTCGAAAGAAAGTTAGTCACTATAGTCACCCATAGCTGATTTTCAGAACCGCTTAAGAAATTAACACACCATCTATCCCTAGGATTGAGGGCAAAAGATATATAAGTGTTGGTGTGAAAAGAAGCAAACTAAATAGTTTAAATAAAAAGCCTCTAAAGAAAATTGCTAGTAATCAACATTCAGGATTTGAAATATAGATTCAATCCTTTAGTGTTGCTTGTCCATAACTAAAATAACAATAAATAAATTTTATTTTATTAAAATAATAAAAATAAATTTTGTTGGCCAATTAACAAAATAGGCCACACTTTGCACCGCAAAAGCAACACTGAAGCGGCAAGTATAGTGTGAGCCTTAGAAGCACAAACTACATAAAGATATATATAAAAACAATGTTGGGATTAATAATGGTAATCGTAATGACTGGTTTCTTATAATAATTTGAATAATATTTTATGATTATGACTATCTTCAAGCCAACCTTTTTGAAGATAGGAGCAGTCACAAAGACCACTCCTTAGTGAATACAATATTAACGTTTACTGTAAGTGCATCGTCAGATGTTCAAGGGGAAGCCTAATGGTACTGTAAGTCAATCGTCAGATGATCAAGGGGATGCCTAACGACAACTGGAAGTTTATGGTCAGATATTCAAGGGGAGGCCTAACGATTACTGGAAGTCCATCGTCAGATGTTCAAGGGGAGGCCTAACGATTACTGATAGTCAATCGTCTCATGATCAAAGGGAGGCCTAACCTTTACTGGAATTTCATCATCAGATGTTCAAGGATAGGCCTAATGATACTGTAAGACCATCGTCAGATGATCAAGGGGATGCCTAACGATAACTGGAAGTTCATGGTCAGATATTCAAGGAGAGACCTAACGATTACAGGAAGTCCATCGTCAGATGTTCAAGGGGAGGCCTAATGATTACTGATAGTCAATCGTTTCATGTTTAAAGGGAGGCCTAATGATACTGTAAGTCCATCGTCAGATGTTCAAGGGAAGGCCTAACGATTATTGGTAGTCAATCGTCTGATGTTCAAGGGGAGGCCTAACCCTTACTGGAATTTCATCGTCAGATATTCAAGGATAGGCTTAATGATTATTGGTGGTCCATCATCAGATGTTCAAGGGGCAGCCTATCGATTACTGGAAGTTCATCGTCAGATGTTCAAGGAGTCTAACGATAACTGGAAGTTCATGGTCAGATATTCAAGGGAAGGACTAACGATTACTGGTAGTCAATCGTCTGATGTTCAAGGGGCGGCCTATCGCTTACTGGAAGTTCATCATCAGACGTTCAATGGGCGGACTAACGATTACTGGAAGTCCATCGTCAGATGTTCAAGGGGAGGCCTGACGATCACTGGAGGTTCATACACATAGCGTTAAACTTCGTTGTACACAATGCCTTTTCTTTTTTTGCAAGAATTTATGTGTAAGCTCTTCCAGCTTCTTATGGACCACTAATCAATCAATTACATTAATGGTAAGGGAAAGTATTATTATCATGAAGTATGGATTTTCTGGAATAAAATACACGTCTATTTGTGAAGGTTGCAATTTTTAACTATCAATTATTATAGGCTAAGTAATGTGTCAAAAATCTATGTGTAATACCCAATTATAATTTTGAAGTCATTTGATATAGCGAGTAAGCAAGTATAACAATTATACAAAATACAAGTAGATAGATGCGAGAGACCGAATTGCTCGCCAAATGATCATAACCATGCATATATATAATATATTTTGTTATATACAAAACAGTAATGAATTGTCGATCGTGAGACAGATATATAACATAAAAAGGATAAATCGGGATGCGGTCAGTTTCTTCCACTGTTTGGCGAAGTGGATGACTGAGTTTGGTTGGAAGTGGAAGAAACTGACCACATCCCGATTTATCCTTTTTATGTTATATATTAAATCCTAATTATGTTATACATTAAATCTATCATCAGAAATCAATACCGCAATAAAATAGCAAATATTAAGGTAGTTATATTATAATTCTATATAAAGCTAAATTAAGATTTTGTGAGTTATTCTAGAATCAGTGTTTACAGTCATATTTCGAACATTCCTGACGGTCCCCAGTAAAATTAAAATTATTTACAGTTGTATACACACCACTCGGATACACACACACTTAAATAATTGTGGCCAAATTTTATACAAATATATTTGTTTTATTCCTATTTTTTTCGTTTTCAAACACATTAAATTATACTATTTTAAATCAAAACTTTAAAACAAATATTTGATGAACTATTTCTTCATCATAATTGGTCCAGACTTCAAAAGGTTACAGTTAGTTTTTGTAAATTCCCTTATTATTGGTAATTAATTCACAGAAATGAATAGCTTTGAGAATTCATGTCAAGTTTTTGTAATGACAACGAGTCCATGAATATAAATAAAGTTTTGAATTTGGAGAATATATAAGAAGTGTCTATGAATTATAATTTTATACATTAATTCACAGTTCTTAATAAAATTTCCCACATTAAAATCAGTCTTTTAACAATGAACTTTTACTACTATTTAATTTAAAATTAAAATAACACAAATTGCAAGCAAACAGAAAAATAGAAAAATAAAGTATTCTATTTTCAAAATCAAGGCAGCAAATGAAATTAGAATAATTCATGAAATATATTGAAGTAAATGTGGGATTCATAAAAAAAAATATAGTTAAAGCAATTGAAATAAAAAATATTTAATGTAGAAGAAAAGAAACAGGAATAGGAAATTGATACAATATAAAAGACCTAAACATATCGTAACTGATTACACCAACTCATTCCTAGAATGGAATCAGAAACTATGGGCTTTAAGAGGCCAACACACTTGCTTCCTTGAAGAGATTTCAATTGACGGCGATAATTATGGAATTTGTTTTAAACCAATTAATTATATAATTATTTTAATCAAACATATAGTTAAATGTATTCATTAATAATATTTATACGATTTTAAACAATACAATTGCATACCTACCTACATTTTGAACTAAATTCTAAAGTTATTCTTTTTGAACAAGGGGTTTTTTTGTACTAAACTGGGTTGAACCTTACAATGTACGGTAAAATAACACACAGGCCGAGAATTTAAGATGCTTGTATTAATACATACAAAATACATCTATGTACCATTTTAAAAAAATTATGACCATTTAATTGTTGTAATTAATTAATTAAATCTGAATAATTACGTAATTATCATGTTAAATAATTATTTCATAATGATGTTAATGTTAACAAAAAAAAAACTATCGTTCATTTCAACATATATAGAAAATAAAATAAAATATTTATTAAACGTATTTTTAAATCTAAACTTGAAAAGTTTAACAATTACATACTCTTTATTTAATTACATAATTCATAATTAGTTTACCGTTTTACTAAGAAATAACACGATTTATATTTCAAGTTATAGTCATTTAAAAAACAGTTATTTGAATTTCTTTTTTTTTATTACGTCAAAATGGACTATTGAAACTGCAACTATTTTTAAGGAAATTAAAACCTTAATAAAAACCAAATTTATATATATATAAATTGTTTCTCAAACAGTTAGACGGTCTGTTAACAAATATTGATATCTTGAACATAATGTCAAACAATCAAATAAATTAAAATTGATAATTTCGTATAATTTAATTTTAGTATACCAAGTATTCATATGTAGTAATCTACCTACCTAATTAGAAAAAATAATGCAAAAACTAATTATTATATGGTTTTATATTTTTATATTGAAGTAAATGCTAAATACATTAAAGTAGCATTTGTGTAAAATTCAAGATTTATTCATAAACTAAAATTGAGCTGTTTGAAGAATGGAAGAATCAAGCTAAATACGTTTCTACATTTTTTATTTTTGTTTACTTTACAATTTTTTTTTCGTGAATGGTTGTCTATTTAAAGCTAATGTAATAATTTAAATGTTTATTTTATTTCTTGGAACACAGATGAACGTAACTACCGTGTAAAAACAAAACAAATTAAATATTGTATGATTTCAATTTCAAAATTCAAAATATTTGAATTTTTTTTTAGCAAAATTTTGCATCATTCAAAAAATTTTTGTAGTTTTCTATTTAATATATATACTAACTATAATTTTCGGATAGTCCATCTTCAGGATAGAAAAGAGGGGGAGAGCAAAGCACATCGGAGGTGCAACTGAAGCTTACCTACCAAACAGCATGCTTGGTCTATCTCCCTCTCCCTCCCTCGCTTTCTCTCCTGAAGACACATTTTCAGAAAATTACATTTAGTAAGTATATTTCTTTACTCTGTGTATTACTGTTATTCATATTTAAACTTATGTAAACAATTCAAATTATTACGGTTTTTCTTTATCAAAGTTTTGATCCAGCTTCAAAAATTTTCCTTTAAGCCACGTTTCGTCTATATTTCTAAGACATCTTCAGGGCTACTTCAATACAAAATTAACTTATTTTTTCCAGTTATTGTAATTTATTTTGTATTGATGTAGTCCTGAATTGAAGATTTGTATTGAAGATGTCTAGAAATATAGACGAAATGTTTTTTTTTTTTTTTTTTTTTTAGAACTGTTTGACGCTGGACTAAACCTCGATAAAGAAATATAGTATCATTTAATAAAAAGTTATTGTAGGGTAAAAAGCTAATGACATTTACCCTACAATGAGTAAATACCACATAATAACTTATTACACTACGTTAGAATCATTTAATAAATAAATAAAATTTTAAAAAAATACATTATTTTAATTTTCAGTGTTATTATAAGGTGTTTCGCGGCACATACTGCAAGATCAAGGGTTTTGGCAACTACTGCATTACTTATACGCTAATTCTATCTCCGTTTTACGTCTCATAATGGTTAATAGTACATCATAAAAAGTAAAAGTAATTATAAGTTTATACTTATAATCAAAAAAGTCAAATAATTTGGTTACAATGAGTCAAATAATAATAAATGGCCTTCAAAACGTGTCCCCAGCTAATTTATTTCAAAAATGGATTTTATTTTTGAACAATATGTAGTGATGACTTAACTATTCAATTAAGTGCTTAAATTTTATCTTTATAATTAAATTTTATGAAAAATTACATAATAAATCAAATTACGTTGATAGAAAATGGTATACCTAACCATAGTATACTTTATTGTGAGTTAAAATCATTCAAAATATAAATGATAAATGTATATTGTATCAATCTAAGCTATTTAATGAATAAATCTAAACGAAACAAAATAATAAAATTTCAAATGATCAAATAAAACAAATTCAATTTAAATTAGATTTATTATTTAAAAAATACAATGACAAAAAAATTGCAAATTCAATTAACAGTGCAAAAAAAAGTTTTAAAGATTTTTGTGATTTTTTTTAATATTTACTAAAAGATGTAAACAAACTGAATCTGTCAAATACAAAATAAAAGAAAGAAAACAATAAGGGATGAAAAAAGATTGGAAATTTAAAAAAAAGAACACACATTACAATTTTAAAAATATCTACTTTAATAAAAGTAAGGGGGGTGGGGGGGAGAGAAACAAACAACAGCAAATGAATATACATCATGCTCAAAAAATAAAATCTACAACACTCAAAATCATATTCAAATTACAGTGGCAAATCAAGGTAAAATACAACAACAGTATTTTTTAAGGAACAGCAATAAAAATAAAACTCGTACAAAAAAAAAAAAGATTAAGGTTGTAGGCAACATATTCTAAACTAAAATAATTTATACCAAACTATTATCATATTGCTTTCAAAAACAACATTGAAATGCCCATGTCATATCAATTTTAATCACTGTTCTGATTAAAACAGATTTTATCATCTGTATATACAATCTTATGATAAACATGAAGTTTTTAGAAGAAAAATTAATAATAATCAAAGTTCTTCGACTATATTTTCATCAAACATGTTTCTCTAATTTAATTTCATTTATATGAAAATCTATATATTGTTATAATAATTTTATAAGAATCTTTTCCTTTATTTTTCAATAAATTATTGTAACATTATTTCATTAATTAAATTTTATTAATCTTAAACCAAAATACCAAGCCTCAATACGCACACTTACATAACTTGAGAGACACTAAGAAAGATCAACTCTTATTGATTTACCTTTTTATGAAATTCCAGGAAGTAAATAATGAATCTCATATAAACAATCGGATATGAACATCAAGGTTTTATATTATTGGTACAATTTTAAACCTTTTTGGCTGAGGATAAAAAAAAACCTCTGTTAAAATACGACAGGGTTAGTATAAGTTAAAAATATTTTACCTCGTATATTGAGAAGGATGCAAACATAGTTTTGATCATCAAACCTTCAAGAGTTGTAAATGGGTGTAAAACAGTCTGGCACTACACTCAACCAAGGAGGAAAAACGTTTTTAACAATTTCTCATTTAATTAAAAATCTTATCTTTGAACTAATAAGAAAAGGAAACAAAAAAGTGTTATTTTTCTTTGAATACCTCTCTACTACCATTACTATTTATTTATTTAAAATTTTTTGTACCCGAGAACTCAAAATGTACCCAAAGTAAAAAAAAAAAAAAAAAAAAACCATCACTTTTAATTGGAAAAATTGTTTCGAAAATTTAAAAAGTTGAAGTTCAAAGTTCTAATTCATTAGAACTATTCTAGTAGTTCATGCCACCTAAACAATATACCTATTGTAAACTACACAAGTTATTTAATTAGTACACAAAATATGTAATTAAAAGGTTAGCCAAAAACCTTCAATATAACCCAAGGTTTGCCTATATTTCAGAATTTAAATAAATTAAAAAAAAATTAATTTATTCTTACTAGAGAAACTGTTTTTATTTTTCAAATAATAAATTCAATTTCTTTTCCAGAATTGGATTGATCATTTACTTCCTGGAATTGTTCATTTAAGAGCAGGCAATCGAAAAAACTATTTTGATCATGTCGATTTTCGAATCTTCAGGGTAAGCAAAAATAAATCCATTGATTATAATAAACGAGACTATGGTAAAACTTTCATATTTAGTTAAATTTAATTAAATATAATTTCATAATAAGATTATCTCTTTTTTTATATATATATATATAATATATATTTGTCAAGTTTAAAAATATTCACACTATTTAAAACATATAAAACATAATTTTTGTTTTAGAGGAAACCTATATGTTTTATTTCTTGCTTTTATAAAACATTCTATAAAAAAATTAAGCCAAAAAAATTAGATGCAAATATTAGAGAAAAACATTCATTGCTAATATTATAAAAACAATGGCCTTTAAAATACAAAACTTGATATCATTTTAGGTTTTTTTTTTGTCTTGGACATGAATTGAAATGTGGTGACTGGATCAATAATGGTAAAAATGAGTGACTGTTTGGTTAAGTTGATTTATGCGGAATCATTTCGTATTTATTCTAACCCTCTAGAAACCCTGTGAGTTTACATATTTTTTTTGTTTATTTTTCTTACAGTTATTTTATTACTGAGCCGATTCGGCTAATTTTTTTTTTCAGTTTAATGACAAGACGCAAAAGTAAAAGGAGACAATTGTCATAACTATATTAGAAAATTTTAAAAAAAAATTACTTAGAATAATCAAAACAAGCTATTCACCAACATAATGTTGATTACTATTGTCACCGGGAAATATGTTTTAATCTTTCTATTTTAATTTGTACATTATTAAGACTTTTCAAAGCTGTACATTCTAGACCTAATATAACCAAGGAATTATTATTCCTGTTCAAATTATATTCACCAACTTTCTATTTTTCCAAATAATTCAATATATGAGCCGCTTATTTTGAAAGTGGCCTAATTCCATTTATGTTAAAATCGAGATATTTAAGGGTTTGCGTTTTACAAAATTTAATAATATTGTCATTTTATTTATCAACTAATTTTTGTTATAAAAATTCTTAGTAATTTTAAATAAATTTTGTACAATTTGCTGCAAAAGGTAAAGATAACGTAAAAATGTAATTATTTAAATAGCTAGCTAAATTTTTTTGGAAAATGGAATTAGGCCACTTTCAAAATAAACGGCTCATATAATAATTCATTAAAAGGAATTATTATCCCTTTTAATGTCTTGATTCTCATTCACTATTTTTTTTATTGTAAGCCATAAAAAAAAGCAAATAAATTCTGTCATTTTGTTACAAATTATTCGAATATTTTCATAATTCATGGGAACTAAATTACAACACAGTGCTTGATAAAATTCATTGCAGGTTCGTAAGGATATTTCCTATATTATTTTATAATTGATCATTCTGGAGGGTTAAATAAATTCTGAAATGAAAAGTTAGTTATTCTTTGAGTTTAACCGAACTATATGTATACTTAAAATAAACTGTGATACATAGAAAGAAACATAACTAGGACTCACTTTTCAATATTTTCACCATTATGGTCGTCGTCCTTAGGAGAAGTAGTGAATTGACGGAGGGACGACAGTCAACTGTATGTATATATATAATTTTTTTAAACTTATTCCATAGAAAACATAATCCCATTGAAATATGTAAATGAATGAACTTCTAGAATTTTAACAAAGAAGATGTGAAATTCTTATATTGCTTCACAACTTTTTTTACAGTAAAACATTAAATATAAAACAGAAGTGATAAAGTCTTATACTGTATTTTAAAGGCATTTTATTTTTAAAAAATAGTTATTATTTCATTCAATGTCAGGAGGTTTTTTTTAGTTTATTTACAAAATATAGTGGTATTTTAGAATTAGAATGTCCGAAACAAATACAACTCGAATGAAGCAAAGCAAATGTTGATTCTGCATTGAACACCGTTTTGAAACGCCGATATTGAAATCGTGTAATACATTTAAATCATTTTTTCCTAACTATACTTACAGATAAAATGTTCAGAGTAAATCTACTCTGTAAATGTATAGAAAAGTACATTTACATATTGTATTTTAAAATTTAAGTCAGTTAGTTCTTATATAAATTTAACTTTAAATCCATTCACTTCATAGTTACGCAATGGTATTCTACTCATCAAAATAACGATAGTTCCCACATATAAAGCATTTTATATAAAAATAACGTGTTTCGAACAGGTAGTGTTATTTTTCAGGTTACATTTTATCGTTTTTTTTTAAAAAAAAAAAAGAAAACAAAACTTTTGTCACAAGTTCTTTTTTAATCTTTCTAACAGGTTTGGAGCCTGAAACACTAAATGTTTGAAACACGTTAGTTTTTATAAAAACTTCTTCGTATGATAACTTTTTAAAATTAGTTTTCACTATTTTCAATGAGAACATAAATAACACTTGTAAGTGAAATAAATTACAATTTTCTATTTTTCATCTCAAAACGAATTATTCCTCAATTCTAATATACCACTGTATTCGGATTAAAACAGAATGGACAATTTAAAATAAGCTCCAAGTAAGGTGAGATTATTGAAATGAGGTAATTCTCTCGACCATATTGTTTCCATTTGTTTTCTTCTTTAATATTGTTTCGACGGTTTAATATTGACAGAAACTATATTAATAGGTGGTTAAAATTGACAACACCAAATTGACAGAAAAACCTATTAGAACATTATATTGCCCGAAGATAGAAGTGTAAAATTCCACAATATAACTAAATTAAAATACCAAGTAACGAACTAATTAAAGTAATAACACTAATTCATTTCAATAATTTATTTTAACGCCACATTTGCAAAATTAGGCCTACTCAAAATAGCTCATCTTTAGAATATATGTTTGAAATAAAAACACTCTCAAACAATTATTTTTATTTAACTTTTTTTTTTCTTTGATGAATGTTTTCTTATAGAAACTAATATGATATTAAATAAGATATAGGTTGATAAATTCAGTCTTTAAAAAAATATTAGCTGACTTAGAGATAGTGAAATTTAAAAATAAAAAAAAAATATTAAATGAAATCAAAAAAAAAACTCCAAATGAAAATTTGTTTGAAGGAGAGAGTAAGCAAAGGTGCTATACTAGGAAAAATATATTTCTTGAAGGTGATGACTGGCTGCTCCAGATGGGCTAGGTTACCTGGTGATTCGTCGTCTGTCTAAGAAAGAAGGGGATCCGTGGCGTCTTGGGATGGAGGGTGACCGAGATCGGCTACTGTAAGATCTTGAACTCCATGTCCTTGATGATCTGTAACTTCCTGATCCACTTCTAAAACCAAAACATTGCTGGCATTAAGACAACTAATACAAAATTTTAAGATATTGAATCACCGGAGAAGTTGTTTACAATTAATAGACGTTTTGTTATAATGAACAAAAAAGTACGAGGTGTGTAAATAAAGTAGTGAGACTGGCAACGTCGCTTTCGATCTGGCAACGCTGGAGACGCGTGGCCTTGAGTAGCGTCAGGTGCACGTGTGATGCGCCTCCAGTATGAATCTGAACTCGCCACAGTCATTTGTTTGTCCGTAGCGTTGGTTTTCGTGAAATGGTTTTTTCTTGAGCGTTTTAAAAATGAGTGACCTCAAAGTTGAGCAGCGGTGTGCAATCAAATTTTGCTTCAGACTTAGACATAATGCAACCGAAACTTTTGAAAAACTTCAGGAGGCCTATGGAGAACGGGTTTTATCAAGGGCACAGGTTTTTCGGTTTTAAGGAATTTTCAGAAGGAAGAGAGTCGATTGAAGATGAACCACGAAGCGGAAGGCCTTCAAGTGCAAACACCGATGAAAATGTCAACAGAGTACGTAGCCAAACGGTTAATCAGCACTTCCACCGTGAGGACCTTGAAAGACTTCGAAAAAGAGTCCTTCGTGTGCGGCCAAACATCAAAGACAAGTGGGTGTTGCATCACGACAACGCGCCCTGTCACACTGTCATCTCAATAAACGAGTTTTTGGCCAGTAAAAACATTCCTGTTGCTCCTCAGCCTCCTTATTCACCAGACTTGAGTCCTTGTGACTTTTTCCTCTTCCCGAGATTGAAAAATCACCTCAAGGGAACTCATTTCGGGACACTACAAAACATACAAACTGCTGTAACCGACCAGCTGAAGGCCATTCCAGAATCCGAGTTCCAGCAATGCTACAATGATTGGAAGGACCGTCTCCAGCGCTGTGTGGCTTCCGAAGGGAACTATTTTGAAGGTGACAATATCACATTGTAATTATATTTGAATAGAAAATTTAAAAAAAATCAGTCTCACTACTTTATTTACAGACCTCGTACCTCTCCGTCCTTCAATATTGGTTCTCAAACATCCAAAGAACTATAGATCTAGCATTAATATTTGTTAGTGGGTGGGACAAGTAGATTGATTAGAATCTATTTATTAGACAACCATCTATCATACGCTGGAAAACATAATAAAATATACTAAAGAATTGAAACCTAGTGGGGATAAGTGTGTAATACAATGATTACACAAATTAATTCTTCAATAATGTTGGCAGTAATAATTCTATAATTGGGGGATTTTAAAAATGATGTCTCCACACAACAACTCCAAACAATGCGTTTCGAACACTAAATATATAATGAATAATTCTATAAGTTTGTAAAATAAAATGTTGAAGAAAATCGAGTTTTCTAAGGTTTACCTGGAACGAGACCTGGTTGAGAAGGACCTGGAGCGAGATCTGTACGACCTTGATCTGGATCTCGATTTGGAAATCCTTCGAGACCTGGATCTCCTTCTTGACTGTGATCTCCTTGATTTGTCTCCAGATGATCTAGTCGAGCTCCTTGAATGCGTGCTCCGCGATCTCTTTCTCGTTGTCCACCTTTCCAGTGAAGACTTGGAAACGCTTGTACCCCACCTAGTTATCGAAGACTTCCTTTTAGACGATCGAGAAGTAACACTACCTTGCGGCGACTTACTCACTGACTTCTTCTCAGCCATAGAACTTCGAGAAGCCTCAGGACTAATCGACATAGATTTAACTGACCTGTTTGGTGAACTTTCATCACTACTATCAGAGGAACTTGAACCTTTCTTCCTTTTTTTCTTCTTCTTCTTTTTATTATCCTCATCATTGCTGCAAAATGAAACAAACATGCTTGAAACAATAACGAAAAATTAACCTCAGGAACTTAAAAAGAATAATGTAATTTCATGTTTAACACCCTGTAGCCATAAATTTCAAATAAGAGAAACTCATAAACAAAACTAATCTAAAAAAAAAATAACGACTGTTTTTCCATAAAAATTGTAAAATTGCGTTAAAACTATCCGTAATAGGAATGAAAAGGTCCAAATGGAATATAATACTTCAGAAGAAATACAACCAAAATACAACAAAAATTAACTGTGGTTGTTAATATTTAAAAAGTACTACAAGAAAACAATTTCCAATATCATCTTCAAGAGTACTGTTTCAATTGCCTCTAACATGTGTTTATGATTCTTAGCTAACCGATCCTATATAACAGTGCAGCCGTCCTCAGTTATGTTTTATTAATTTCATGGGTATCCGGAGAAAGCGCCTACACTATGATTTTTAAAAAATCGTTTTTCCACGAAAGGTACCTATATCCAGTATAAGCTAGTTTCTGCACTAGGAAAGACTATAAAATCTTACCACTCAAAATCCGATAAAACACACATTAAATTACTTTGAATTTTTCACTATTTTGGATAATTTCCAACTTATTTTATTACGTATTATGATAAACTATAACATTTAATGAGTTTGAATGTTTCAATCTCTTAAAACATATTTTATGTAAGCTGACAAAACGAGTTCCTCTCGATTTCAAACATAATTCCACAGATTTTAAGAAACCTAAATTAACTTAGTTGGATATGCAAAGAGATAATTTGGAATTTAGGAAGAATAGAATAAATTAAAATTTTAAATGATCCCCATTATAAGAATCATGTATTTCTTTCAGTTATTTAGTCATAAAGCGTCTAATTTACAGAGGACTTTTTAAATCTATCTGGACATTTTTTTTATTATATTCATTCAATGATTGTTAAACGTTGAAGTAGTTTAGGTATCAAATGTATTTAATATTAAAATATTGCTAGCCAAGATTTTAGATTTTTTATGTAGAAGATGAATGCCATCTTTTATCTCGCATTCTACCCGTAAAGCCTGTAAATATTGAGTCTCTATAGTGGACAAGTGATGCTTAAATATCCCTTCCTTCAGTAAAGTCACAATTAAAACTTCCGATGAGTAATCGACCCAATAATGCTGTAAGACACTTACAAAGTTAACAGGTGAACAAATAAACTACATTTCCCATCCCTAAAACCATACTATATACAAAGCCTACGATTTATTTAGTAATTTAAGGCCAACTGTCCAAAGAGATACAATAGTGTTTCTACGCTAAATAAGTAGGGAGTTTTACTTAAATGGGGTACCTATCGGAGGATGAAGAGGAGGAAGATGACGAGGATGAGTCAGATGAAAGAGACCTGCGCCTCACCGTAGGGGAGGCTAGAGCCGCCCTGTCCAAAGGTGAAAGGTCTTTCTTTGGAGTAGGAAGTGGGGGTCTGGGCTCCAACTCCTTAGGTAAATTAATAGACTCAACTAATTCTTGACTGCAACTAACAGGTGATAATTTCGATCCATTTGAATCATCTGATTTTCCTTTAATAACTTCTTCCTCTTCATCTTCTTTTTCTTTAGCTTTTAAAGTTGTGCTAAATACTTGATTTTTTTCTTCAGCTGTACATATCTTCTCTTTTTCAATTGTTTGTTCATCAGTTTTTTTCGATTTTTCAGTTATATTGATTTTAGCTAATGTTAATTTAGCCGCTAAACTTCCTTTAGGAGGAGGGGTTTTTCTTGAATCGTCTGAAAGAGGTTTGTTTTTGATCGGTGGTTCAGGACTTGTGTAAGGAAGTGGAGACAAAGAAAGAGCTGCTTTTGACAGTTTGTTACTTGTATCCTGCTTGAATGAATTTGAATGTTTCTCTTTTGCTCTGGCAGCTAAACCAGATTTAAGTCTTTGAAGGGTATCTTCAAGTTCTTCTTTCACTGAAACTTCATACTTAGAATCATTACGACCATCAGTTCCATCGTCTTCATTACTACTGTCTGATTCTCTTAAACGAACAACTGGTTTAGGTGGTTTTTGACTTTCTTTCTTCTTTTTACTTTTCTTTGAGTTTAAAATATCTTTATATCGTAGTGGATATTTTTCCACAGGTGAGTAACTAAGACTTGTATCGGCAGAAGAAGAAGACACCGATCTTCTTTTCTTCGATTTTTTAGAAGAATCCTGTGATCTACTATCTCTTCGACTCCGGCGATCCTTCCTTGAGCTTCTTCTATCTCTCGACCTTCTCTTATGACTCGACTCCCTGTCTCTAGATTTTCTTTTAGATTGATAAGTAGAACTCCTCCGTCTTGACCTTGAACTAGACCGACTAGATCTTCGTCTTCTATCTCTCCAAGGACTAACACTTTCCGATGATGACCGTTTACCACTCTTCCTCCGTGACTCCTCCCTACTGCTTCGCCGATGCTTCTTCACTGGAGAAACACTTCTCTCCTGCTTCGATTTCACTACTTTCGGTGATTTAACTTTTTCTATAACCTTCTTCGAACTTGATTTCTTCTTCTTCTCTTCGCTAACTTTTTCCTTTTTCTTTTTCGATTTAACTTCCGGAGAACTACAAATAAATATAACAAATTA
Source organism: Hermatobates lingyangjiaoensis (assembly GCA_026182355.1). Taxonomy (NCBI): domain Eukaryota; kingdom Metazoa; phylum Arthropoda; class Insecta; order Hemiptera; family Hermatobatidae; genus Hermatobates; species Hermatobates lingyangjiaoensis. The sequence goes on from JAPFBL010000060.1 coordinate 513,512, forward strand.
AACGTTTTTAATGCAAACAATAATAAAAAAAAAAAAACTACACAAATACCTATTTCTCGAAGAGTCACTGTGTGAATCAGTTTTCCTCCTCTTAGACACTTTCTGAAAATAAAGTTTCAATAAAAAAGAGCACAAATTTCAACACAAAACATCGAACTAAAAAAAAATAAAATAAAAAAATAACTCTATACATATGACAACAACTAATTCTTCTAAACATCATAAATATATCTGTGTTCTTGAAGCATAAGATTTAAACTTAATTTTATGCTTGAGGGCTTATTTAAGTTAAAAGCTTACCTCAATAAAAATCAAAATTAAGAATCAAATAACAATCAGGCAGGGTTACAAGAGAGGCCATATTGTTGTTGAATTGGAAATAAAGGTTCTACGATAAAATACAACAATAAGAAAACGGTGCGAATATAATTATATGAAGGTATTTTGTACTTACTAGTATATGTCATTCCAATGGTAAACGTCCATAAATTAGGCTAGCATTATTTCATAAGAACAAATTTTAATTTTGAGTTTTTTATAAACAATTTCTTGATTCAATTATATTACAGAAAACATTAAAACAATTAAGATTTTATAGTTTCACATCTATAAGAAAACCCACCACTCTATTCGTTAGTATCAAATTTTGGTTTTTTTTTCAAACCACTAAAGCAAAAATTTTAATAACTGAAGGCTTTTTTTTATTTTTTTTTAATATTTCAACAGTTTTAAATTTTTTTCAGTTCGAAAAAAAAGAGGGCCTAATTAAGGTTAAGAAAACAGAAATAGGGGTCTAGTTTATTTGTTTCTGTGTTTCACATGCTTAAATCCTTATTAGAAAAAATCGAATAATCAAACTAAAAAAAATACAAAACATGGTGAAATTTTACATAAACTTTCTAATACAATTGTTGACAATCTTCAAGTCATATTTACTTTATATATTCCACACATAATATTATACAGAAGAAGTGAAATCGTTTATACTTATTTATATATTTTTACCTGAGGTAATAAAGAAAAATTAATTAATAAATAATCAAGTACTGATTTAGTAAAAGATTCTTCAGTTATCGTATTTACGATTTACGATACCTGAAGAACCCATTTGTGCTATTTTTTCTACATTTTTTCAAATATTCTTTTATTAAGTTTTAGATATAGTAAATATACAAATAAGTTTGTAATATAAATGTATAACAAATAAAAAAAAATATTCCATACAAAATGCCATACATATCAAGACGAAACAGTGAATATATAACATAGGAAAAATAGAACACTTAGAAATATCATTTTTGCAATTGTCAATGCCAAATTATTAATTTATTAGAATGAAATCATTATATTTTTTTCATTCATTCCAAAATTCCTTTATAATAACGGATTTTTACTGAAACCAAGTTTACCAACAATAAAAATAAATTTAAAATGAAAATTTCATTTTTTTATTTTAAACAAACGACAATATTGCAAAAAGTATTGATTTACAAATTAAGCAACAACAAAAAATTTGTTATGAACAAATAAGAAATTCTAGATCACATTACAAAGAATAACTTGTGATGATTTTTGGATCAAGGATAAAAATAATAAGAAACAAATTAAGGAATCAAAAATGTTAAGATTGAATAGGTAAGTCCTTTAAAATAAAATTGAGTTACTGCAGTTGAAAGTAATGATCCAGAATTGAATCTAATATATAGTTAATTTTAATAGTAACAAACGTGAATGGGGTATTTACTTACCTTTATAAGCAGTGCATTTAACAAATATCTTATTTATGTAATTATCAACTAAAGAAAACTATCATTGAAGTTAATGGCAAACACTTTTTTTAATATAGTATTTTATTTTTTTTTAGCTATAAACTAAATCTGAATGTTAACAATTGAACTAGTAAAGTCTAATTAATGCCTAACCACTTCGGATATACAATTAGAAAAATGTGCGATATATTAATCCAATTCATGTTGGATTAATTTGTTTCATTTTAGTTTAATGTTTATTATTGGGACTAACGATTGTAGAATAATGTAATGAAATCAGTTATATAAAATCTGAACAATTCAAAAAGCAAGTAGACCTCATTTTATACTACCGAAGCAAATTTACTGTTTTAACCACCGAGAAGTAACATTGGGCGATTCAAACTAATTTTAGTGCAATAAAGTTATTAGTTATTAATAAATCATTTAATCAGGTATAAATAATTGTATTGTATTTTTTTAAATATTGCAATAATTCAATATGGTTTAACCCAGATAAACATTATTTATATTTAAATAATGTAAACCATAAGTAGACCAAATAAGTATTACGTATGAAAGTAGAAATAAATAAGTACACATATTTACGATCATTAGTACCACACGGATTATAAATAATTTCACAATTTTTCTCCAAATCCACCTATTTCACATGTAATTCATACTTTTCAAATAAAATTAATCCTGTCGTAACTCAAATTTAACAGGCTTAGAAATATTTGGAAATCAAGTGATTAATATTCAAAATATGCATAATGTAATTCACTCAAAAAATAATAATAATAATAATAATAGTAATAATAGTAGTATTTATATAGCTTCTCGACCACTGATATTTCAAATTCACAGAAGGGGTTCTTGAGGATTTTGGTCATAAACATACAACTCCTGATTATATTATACATATATTTTATATAAATAAAAATATTTCACATAAACACGTGAAATAACAATCCATGATCAAACCACAATAATAAATGGGAAAACAAGACTAAGAATTAGTCTAAAAAGACTAAGAAACCCAACTCGATTGGGTTTTTGACTCTGACAAAAAACCCAACTCATTTGGGTTTTTGACTCTGACGAAGACCGCTTGTTACGGTTGAAAGATCTTAGTCTTGTTTTCCCATTTCTTATTGTGGTTTGATCATTCATATATATATATAGTTCTATCTTTTTTCGACCACAAAAATTACAGCAAACAGCAGAGGTTATTGTGGGTTGGTCTACACCAACCCTCTGGTGTAGACCAACCCTCAATAACCTCTGCTGTTTGCTATATATATATATATATATATAGCAGGTGTGTTCTCTAATCGGGATTCGGTTAATTTTTTAGGGGAAAAAATCAAACTCTCGTTGCCAACGTTTCAGTTTTATTTTCGAAAAGCTTTCTCAACGAAAGGTTTTAACAGTCGAAGATTTTTTCCGGTTAACATTGTTGTTCCTTTTAAAATGTAAATTTCATTTTCTTAGTTAAAAATTCTTACTTCTGCCTATGAAAAATGTTTTAAATAAAACCGAAACGTTGGCAACGAGAGTTTGATTTTTTCTCCCAACAAATTGACCGAATCCCGATTAGAGAACACACCTAATTCTATCAAACGGTGGATATATTATTGAATCCGCTATATATATATATATATATATATATATATATATATATATATATATATGAATAATAATCAAAATAACACTTGATATAATAGATGGATTAATTTACCACAATGAAAACAATTTTTTAAAACAATGCTCTAAGGCCTTTCGTTAATACGTAAACGAAAGGCCTTAGAGCATTGTTTTAAAAAATTGTTTTCATTGTGGTAAATTAATCCATATATATATATATATATATGTGTGTGTGTGTGTGTGTGTGTGTACTTAGGGAGCATTAATAAGAAGACTGGAAAAAGTATCTAGGAAATATGAGAAGATAAAGATAGGCAAACAATTTAATGAAATATATATATATATATATATATAAACTCCAAACATTGTTCTTGACCTCTTCTATTCTATGTTTTGTTATTGAGGGCTAGGTCAAATAAAAGAAAATAAACTCCATCCTAGTTGACGTTTCGATGTATTTGTACATCATCTTCAGGGCTAAAATTAGAGTAAGAACTATAATACATTTACCAAAACAATCTACAACTCACATAGAGAACTAACACAAATTTTTGAGAATTTTTGTATGTATCCGTTGGTCTCAAAAATTTGTGTTAGTTCTCTATGTGAGTTGTAGATTGTTTTGGTAAATGTATTATAGTTCTTACTCTAATTTTAGCGCTGAAGATGATGTACAAATACATCGAAACGTCGGCCTAGGAAGGAGTTTATTTTCTTTTATTTGACCTAGCCCTCAATAACAAAACGTAGAATATATATATATATATATATATATATATATATATATATTATTTTTACAACTTTTATATTATTATTATTATTATAATATATTATACAACTTTTGGAGAAACGTCGGCTTATAATCAGAAGTTGTATGTTTATGACTAAAATCCTCAAGAACCCCTTGTAAATTTAATAATAATAGTTGGAGATGAAATATTTAATTACAAAACTGTGTAATATTACTTATTTATTAACAATTAGTTACAAAAAACCATGATTTTTAAATTGTTTTCTTTGAATCTGTAAAATTATAGGACATCAATTACATATGAGTGCGTTTGTTTTATATGAAAATTATTAATGAATTCGTAATTAATAGCATATGAATGAGTGAAATATTACATCTTCTTGTTATCAAATGTTTGATTTCGTACTAAATGCTTCTTTTTCCATTTTTTCTAAACAGACAATACATTTAGATGTACTTAATTTCCAAACTTAATTTCTAAACTGTTGCGAATTTGATAAGAACTGTTCGTTTCAAACTGTTCTACTTTGATATATAAAAGGAAAAGAAAAATTAGTAAACGTGTGATATTTACTTACAAAGATTAAAAAAAATATCATTAAAATATATACTTGGCAATTATCTCTTTTTAAACAACCAATTTCGGAACGTGTCCATTATCAAGAGTATACTTACTGAATTAATTTGAAATGGGCCCTTGGTAATGGACACATTCTTGAGCCGGAGTAAAGGAACATAATTAGTTTAAATTGTAAATAATGCATGTTTTATAATACACAAATTAAAAAAAAACCCTATTTTTTCTTTTTTGTTTGCCGTATAGAAAAAAACACACATTATTGCTATTTAAATTAGAACTGAAATTGTTCAGACATAGAAATAATGAAACCAAAATGAAGGGAAATTATAGGCCATTTGTCATTATAGATGTAACCTACCTTTACCAGAAAATCCAACCATTTTACAACCACATCAAAAGAAAATTATAAAAGTTATGTCAAACTGACGAATATAAATCATAAGCATGATTTATATTATAAAAACTGTACGAGTACATGTTATGTTTAACAATATCACGTAAAACAACTTGAAGTGCAATCTTTTTACTACTACTCCTTTTTTCACTAATGCCTCAGTGAAAATACATATTATAAATAGAATTTCGTTTAAGGGCTGCTGAATCACTAATATTTATTAATTACCTCATCCTTTGAACCACTTTTTCCATTCAACTTTCTTTTAGAGGACTTTCTTCTCTCAGAACTTCTGTTTTCTCTTTCGCTGAAAAAAAATGATTAATATTTGAGCTATTTCTTTACTTAAAATAATATTGTTGTTATAAGAGAGGTTAATAAAAATTACAAAGCAAACACAACTGACATATTCTCTTCTTTTGAACTGTTTTCGTTTATTTTGTGTTGATATGAAATATTGGCAAGTAGTGTCAATTTGTTTGGAAGTAAATGTGGGTGAATTAAAATATTTTAAAAATACTAATTTAGTTATCAAGAGTTAGGACCAAATTAATAACATCTGATTTCAAGCTGACGTTTCGCTGAAATCTTTTCGCCATTCTCTCAAGGCTAATTGAAGGAAGTATTCAGCATAAACCTTGAGAATGCCGACTAATTTTCGAAGAAACGTCGGCTTAAAATCACAAGTTATTAATTTGGATCCAATCCTCAATAACTAAATTTGTATTTTGAACAAACAGTGGTCGACATGCTATAACAATAAAATATCTTATTTTCCTTATAATACAATATTGGCTTATTATAGGAACCTTAATTTAAACTTTGAACTCAAATCAAAATTTGAGTTCGGATACATATTATGGCCTGATGATTGTAGATTGGTAATACAGTCGGTTTGCCTCTTTAGAAACAAGAGCTGTGAAATCAGAGTTGGAGTTGAGACTAATTTATGGACTAGAAGAGTCCGGTAAATTCCCATCGACACCTCAAAAAAATTAATAAGAAACATAGGCATTTAAGGTGCTGTGTCTCTCTGACTTAGCTGGTTTAGGTCAATTTGCAAAAGAAATTTGACCCTGTCCACCTATGACATTGTATTTTGTATCTACATGCATATTTGAACATTACGGTTGCTTTGGTCACAGAGATATGATGCAAACAGGCACATTTAGAAAGATACATGGGATACGGGACCCAATTCGAAAAACCTTGCTATTACACACCTTCACCATTGTATCTAGCTGCACACCAAATTATAATAATATATCAGTTTTGATCACACAAATATAAGGCGAAAAATGATGTTTAACACCTATAGTATTAGACTGACAAAAAAACAGGTGGACGGGAAGATGCCAAAGGTGACATCAAAATTCCTAGCCAAAATTTTCTGAGGGGTATAATTAATTTATATTAGAAACCGTCACACCTCGTAAGATGATCCTGGTGTTGGAGCGCTTTAGGACATTTCGATCTTCGATCGCAACAAACCTACTGAGCTGTTATATAGGGGGTTGGTTATCTGTTAAGTCCACTGCTATCCTGATATTATTATTTTCATTTTATTCAGTTATTTTGATTTTTAGCTATTATCTAGTTTGGGTTTTTTATATTTTTTAACTTCGTCATCCTGCCTGTCCAGTCGTCTTTTTATTTTTATTAGTGATTTACATAAAATATCGGATTGGTAATTTATTTGTTTATTTATCAATTTACCCGTATTTTTATGTTTATATATTTCTAACTGTTCAAACTAGATAATAGCTAAAAACCAAAAAAAAATCAAAATAATAATATCAGGATAGCAGTGGACTTAACAGATAACCAACCCCCTATATAACAGCTCAGTAGGTTTGTTGCGATTGAAAATCGACAATGTCCGAAAGTGCTCCAACTCTAGGATCATCTTATGAAGTATGACGGTTTTACCTATTTCTAATATAAATCATACTAACCTCAGTGAGAGTAACAATATGCATGTATAATTAATTATTTTAAACTTCAAAATTAGCCTGATTATTCACTTGGCAGTCATGAAATGAACTATTAGTTAATAGGTAATATAAAATACCCATATATGTGCATAAATATCCAGTTAATGAGTTGGAGACGGGATCTTCAAGAGTCCTGAATCACTTACCCCTGATAGAAGGTACTCCATTTTTAAGATTAGATTAAAAGTTTTGAAGTAAACTGACCTTGGAGAATCTTCTGATGAAGAATCAGAAGACTCGCTATCACTGGAACTTGAGTCACGAGCCTTCTTCTTTTTCTTCTTCTTTTTTGCTTTATCCTTTGTAGATTTCTTTTTGGATGAAACATGCGGAGAATTATTCCTAAAAAAATAAAAATAACAAAACCAAATTAAATTTGAAACAATTCGCCAATTTGTTAATAAAAAAAAAAGAAAAAGAAATAAAAAAATAAACAAAAGCAACACACACATGAAGAAAAACTTGATTTTCACAGAAAAAGTAAAACCTAATTTAAAAACACGTTAATGAATGATAAAGAAAACAGGAAAAAAACATCCATTAAAAAATTCAAAAGTGCAAAAAGGAATCATCAAAGCAAGAAAATTTGATATTGTAATTATAAAGAAAAATAAAAAAAAATATCGTTTTGACAGCAAACTGCAGAAATCTACGGGAACAGGATTATATTTCTTACATACTGCAAGTAAACATTGGATACTTACACGGAAGTAGATGTGCAGTCTCATTCGGAAAGAGCAAAAAAGTTAACCAACCGTTAGCAAAGAATTACATTAAAAATAATACCAAACTGTAGTATTGCTTTATGAGGCATCAATTTCAAACTAAATCTTCGGAGAAAATACCAAAAAAAAACTTGTTTTTATAACTAATCTAATATATTACTAGAAAAATACACCGTCTTATCCAATATACTGCCTTCATGGCTAGAAAGTTCCGGAGATAGCCATCCTCAAGAGCAAAACTAGTACTATTTTATAATAGCGCTTTTTATCCCATCTTTTCGAGTCTATTTTCGTATCGATTTTTATTTTACAATTTCGTAAAGCATTTAATAAAAACACTGATATGAATCAAGCTGTAGTTATAGTGTGATAACTGTTATAGTATAGTTAACTGTATAGTATGTTAAACTGTAGTTATAGTATTGCACCGATATTAAAATGATTTAAATAGATTTTCATGTATCTTCATCTCTCTGCCTGAACTTTGGCAAATATATACGACTCATCGTAAACTAGTTAGACAACTAGAAAACATCAGCAAAAAAGTAGTCAATGCAAATCCTGTTGCTAACTTTACATATATATATATATATATATATATATATATAAAGATTTCACATAAACACGTGAAATAACAATCAATGATCAAACCACAATAAGAAATGGGAAAACAAGACTAAGATCTTTCAACCGTAACAAGCGGTCTTCGTCAGAGTCAAAAACCCAACTGAACGTAACAGAGTCAAAATTGGATGAAGTTTTGATTAGCGGAATAATTAAACAGATGAAGACTTCATCACTAAACACATTCAGGGTTACCAACAATTCTAGAAACTTCAATCAACCAGGTTAACAAGTATTTATTATTTTTTAGTTCACTTTCTCTCTGACGATGTGTTGACGAAAGGCCTTAGAGCATTGTTTCCAAATTTGTTTCATTGTGGCAAATTAATCCATATGTATATATATATATACATATATATGTATATATATATATATATATATATATATATATTGTGTGTGTGTGGTGTGTGTGTGTGTGTGTGTGTGTGTGTGTGTGTATAAGATTAGAATAAAAGAACACGTAGAAACACCACACAACTCACTTCAATGAAAGAGGAGAAGGAGAAGATAAGGAAGACGAGTTCGGCTCGGCTGGCAAACAGCAACTAACCCGCTATAACGGGTTACTTAGGCGGTTAGCTATAACCGGTTACTACCGGTTGTAGCGGGTTACTTGCCGTTGCGTCTACAACGCGTGCTTGGTCTCCCTCTCTCTTTTTTCCTGCAGACGGATTTCCCAAGAGTTTGAGTTTGTAGGTGTGTTTCTTTTCTCTGTGTGATACTCTTCTTCGATTTTGAACTCGTATTGTGTCCAGTTTGGATCGTATTTCCGTTTATTTAGTGAATATATATATATATATATATATATATATATATATATATATATATATTGTCAACAGCAAAACGATCCACAAAGGAGAACAAACGTTTCACATTAAACTATAGACACAGAATAAAGATACGAACACACTTACAGTCTCTAATTTTCAGTTGAACCGTCATCAGGAGAGCTGTTATCTTTATTCTGTGTCTATAGTTTAATGTGAAACGTATATATATATATATAAACTAATTAAGAAATAAATAGCGTAAAGAAATAAGAATGATAGTTTTGAAAAAAATAAAAGTCTATAAATAATAAAAATTTATTATAAAAACTACCCATTTCGGACTACGGGTGTATTTTTTTTTCTACCTAAGTAATATGTAGTAGATAAATGCACAACTCTTGAGTTTTGGGATCAAGTAATTTTTTAGATGAAATAAGAAAATATCGACAATGAAAATAAAAAATGATCCACCAACGAGAAGGCAAAAATAATTATAACACAAAATAGTAGTCAGTTTGCTACTGAAGATGAACTACGTTTGAAATCATTTGAGCAATGAAGGCAACATATGAAGGAAAAATGTATCTGTCTAATAACATTACTAACAACTTCTGTGGTACTAACTTATCTTATCTAGATTATGAATTATTTTCCCTTTTAATTCATAAATGCTAAACTAGAATTAATATACCCTTTTTCTAACAATACAAAAAAAAAACAAAAACAAATATATTACATTGAGAAAAATAATTCTAAGTACTCGACGAAACTCCCTTTGATTAACTCTACGAAAACTAAACCAGAAATATCCTAAAATATTACATTGCACCACCAAACAGTTTTCTGTTCATTTAAAAATATTTGCAAATACTGGAACATCAGAGACAGTATAGTTTACTTACTTAAAGAACAGAATAGAAACATTAACTTCATTATTATGTACTGAAACCCAAAAGTAATAATTTCAATTTTGAAAATATATTTATGTTTTTCACTTTTAGAATTTTGATATTAAAAAAAAAAAATTAGAAATAATAAAGTCAAGTATCCATCAAATCGCTAAACTATTTAAAGTATAATAAACAATTATTCAGCTCCAGGTTGTCTACTTTCACCCGTTACAAAATTTGCCTGTAGTTTATGGGATTGTTATCGTAAAAACAACATCTAAGTAGTAGATCAAGGTAGAACAGCCTGCATATTAGAGGAATCTTAACTACTTATCACAATCAAGCATATCTGGATATAATTAACAAAGAAAACTATATTGCTCTTACTAATAAATTTATTTAGTTACTTAGTTTTGGAAAGAAATACTTATCGCCATCATTATGATACTCTTACAGATTTCTCCTCAATGAATTTCGTCCCCATTTATTTCGCACAATAACTGATTTTTTGAACCAAAGAGAACGGTTTTAAGAACATGGTTATTATGTAGAACTTACTTTTTGTAGATTATGAGAGATTCTGTAGCTTTAACTGAACATTCTCCTAAGACTGTTTTTTTTTTCTAAGTAGAAATTTAAGGCTTTTAGGTTTTAACGCCTCCTTTAGTGCTGGTCAAAGGTAGAAAGTGTCTGGCTCAATCATGATTCGGTACCCACTGAATACAACCCAATTACCAGGGTAGCCAACGGAATGTTATCTATATATATAAAAGAAAGGTTTTGTCTGTACATTGCTCAGAACTAACTCATTTCAAGTTATCTTTACTTGAATTATTATATTATATAATATATTATATTATTTGTATATATTATATTATTTGTATATATTATAGAAACCGAATCCACCCTTAACAAAATTCTGTCTGTTTTGTTTGTCCAAAAATGTTATCACAAGCAAACTCAGTCACCATAAGTCATAGCGGGCAGAAACTTTGAAATATATTTGTGTATGTCTAACTTAAAAGCTGGGGTAGTAATGGAGTGATTAAGCGCCTCTAATAGCCTCTAACACTCAACTCCGACTTTCGGCCTTCATGAGGCTACCTTGTTAACCTGCTATATGCAGGGATAAGCGAAAGAGAAGAATGTGATCAGGGGCTGGGCCAGACCACCTTCGTTTCCCATTCTTCCTAATCCCCTTCTTTTATCCCAGCCCAAATCACATTGTCCAGATTTTTGCAGAAGGTTTATGCAGAAGAAATACCGTTGCACCTGCTGATAACTTGTAAGGCAATTTTGCTGCAGAGAGGCAGGTGCTTCGGGACACTCAACAAACCATAGAAAAACGTTTACCTCTGGAACCAGCAAAAGTGCTGAGCTTCTTGGAGGCGTTGAAGCTAACTGCTGGGGTACTTTAGTACAGAAGAAGGGAAGTACAATAATTTTTTTTTAAGACGCAGTGCTATGGTCACCCTCAAATAATAAAATAAATAAATAAATGACTTAAAAGCTAAGATTTGAATGGATTGGAATTTCAACGTAGAAGCGAAGATATGAACTTTTAAGCTGTTAGAAGTGTGTGTGTGTTACAAGTGTGTAACTAAATAAAAATATACAGGTATTTTTAGGTTCCTGATAATGTAATAAGGATGCATTGATAGTTCATTTTAATTTTCTTTCCGTTTATCATAATTTTCTCGCTTTAAATAAGTGGTTCCTACCTAAACGACATAAGAAATATGCCTAGAATAAAATCAAATTTCAGCTCAGTATCTAAAGCCACAAATCGGAAAAGACACTCTACTGATATTTTCTACTATACTATAATTTCTAATAATATTTTGGAATACCACGTATCATCTCTGAATTTTTATAAAATATCCGTCAAAAATGGGCATGTCTGTTAGTTTTATCTATAATAACACACATCCAAGTGTTATTGAAATAAATTCAGAGAAAACTCTGAAATAAATTCAGAGTCAAGAAATTCAGTTAGATAATGAACTACCTCCTCATTACTAATGACTCTCTTTACTGACTTGTAAGTTCTATCTTCGGCTTGATATAGCGTACGAATTTGTTTGTTAATTTTTCCTGCCTGTTCATGAGTAAGGCTTGAGCATTGCTCGTTCACAAAGCCATTTACTCTGAATATATATTACATCTTGAACTCTGGGAAACACCATGTCAATAAGTCCAAATAAACAATATATTCATGCACGGAAATGAAATTAAAATCAAATAACAATACCTAATTGCTACACCTGTATAGTTTCAAAAAATATCAAAGAAAAAAAAACATAAAATCGACATTACATTATGCTTGAAAGACAGTGTTCACAAGACTCCCCATCTTCTACAATAAAAATGTAGGTACACAGAGCTTTCGGTATTAGGGACAGATAAATTAAACACAAGAGCACACCTGGGCCCATATTTTCTACTGAGTATTTTATGAATACCATAATTATTACAAATTATGAAACCATAATTAAAAATTATTAAAGACATATCTTGCATTTATTCATTTTAAATATTAACTTTATTCCTCTTTCTCATGAATTATTATTCAGAAGTTGTGCATGAATTCAAAAATAAATATAGTAAATAAAAGTAATAATTTCTCATTTACTAATGAGAAATATTGGTATCAGTAAACCACATTTATTGTCGAGAATAGAAAATTTAGTACAAAAAAATGGCCATAGGTGAGGAGGTAGCGTGTTTGTCTATAGTACTACTGAAGATTTGAGGTTCGAATCTTAAGTCATAATCCTGGATTTTTATGTGGGAAATGGAAAAAATTGTGCGCGCTGTCCCTCGCATATGCTGTAAAGCTGTCGGTTTTGAACCCGTCAGATGTCATGTATTCGTTACAAATCTCTATCTAATGAACTGTGAGTGAGGTAAAATTTAGGACTCCTGATAATAGAATCAACCCGGTAATGCGGCTCACACATTACTAAAATAAGTATCAAATAAGACCTCACTGAACAATTACTTCATCCACTGACTATATTACTACCTTTTGACCTCATTACTAAAAACATTGAAAACCATGACTAACAAAACCACATGACCGCGAATACGACATCACTACTGTACAGAATAACTTAATATCTGACATGAATTACTGACATTCCAAATTATAGTAGCACAGTAATCAAGCAGTAGAAGGCCTCTGGTCTGGAACTGCTAATTAAGACGTACGCTATAGTGCGCGGATATGTTCGTTGGTCGTAAATAAGAAATGAGTCGCAACTTTCACTTGTACAACAGCACTAAAGGTCAGTATGGGGTTTGAAAAGGAACAAACAGATACGAAGTAATTCCCAAATTACGATTCTTTTGAACTGTTTTCGCTCTAACGTTCTATTTTTCACTACCTTTTTTTTTTTTTTTCATCTGTTCCAGTACAAGCAATAGGTAGTGAAAAGTGTTCTCTCAGTTTAAAACAAAGAAGAGTGGTGCCATGTAATGAAGAGAATTGACTTCAGACGCGAACAGAGCACTTCTTACCTGCCTAGCAAGTAGATTCCTAACATGTCCTTTATCAAAGTGTACTACGTGAAACAGAAAATAACTCATTACTCTCTCAACCTTACTACCCTAAACAAAAAACAAGTTCGTCTCCGTTATATTTACCTCTCTTTCTTGCTTTTCTTGGTTTTCTTCTTCTTCGATTTCTTTTTTCCAACCTCAGCAGATCTGAAAATTCCATTAAATTTTAATTTAGTCAAGCAATATAAGAATATTAGAATCACAGAGGTTATTAGATAGATATATTATTTAAACCTATCATGATTATTAAATTTTCTTCCTTATTTCCCCGGTTTCGAAATACATCCACTACCCGAGCCTAGTAACTATGCTCATGTATGTCAGTTTGTTATTTTGTCAAAAATGACAAACTGACCAACAATTTGTCCTGACTTTATGACTGACACTACAGCAGGGCAATATATCTAAACACATTTAATATGCCCTTGTTATCAGTATCAATCGTGCCTGACTAACTGAAGATGCGTTTTTTAACTATATTACTGATAATGTTACCTGACACCTAATAGCAATCTAACAATTTGTCCTGACTTTATGATTGACACTACATCAGGGCAATATATCTTAACACATTTAATATGCCCTTGTTATCAGTATCAATCGTGACTGACTAACTGAAGAGGCGTTTTTTAACTGTATTACTGATAATGTTACCTGACACCTAATAGCAATCTAACAATTTGTCATGACTTTATCATTGACACTACATCAGGGCAATATATTTTAACACATTTAATATACCCTTGTTATCAGTATCAATCGTGACTGACTAACTGAAGATGCGTTTTTTAACTGTATTACTGATAATGTTACCTGACACCTAATAGCAATCTAACAATTTGTCCTGACTTTATGATTGACACTACATCAGGGCAATATATCTTAACACATTTAATATGCCCTTGTTATCAGTATCAATCGTGACTGACTAACTGCAGATGTGTTTTTTAACTGTATTACTGATAATGTTACCTAACACCTAATAGCAATCTAACAATTTGTTATGATTTAATGGCTGACGATATGTTCTGACTTCAGGACTGGCAATGTATTGTGACTTAATCACTGATACTATAAGAAAATGGCATAGCTAGATACATTCAATAGGCTGTTTTTGTCTCCATCAGTTGTCACTGAATGTTCTGACAGAATTCCTGACAATGTGTTCTGACAGATAATGGAAATAACTGACAATGTGTTCTGACTTAGTGACAGACACTATAGCCAGAGTGACATATCTAAACACATTAAGTAGGCTCTTGTTATCAGTATGAGACATAACTAACAACTGAAGATGGATGTGTTTCTCATTTAATTCCTGACAATGTATCCAGACAGTTAATAGCAATTAATGGAATTAACTGACAATGTGTTCTGACTTAATGATTGACACAATAGCAGACTGATATATTCTAAACACATTCAGTATGCCCTTGTTGTCAGAACAAGTCATTATTGACTATCTGAAGATGTGTTCTTAAAGAATTCCTGACAATGTGTCCTGACAGCAAATGGCAATAAACTGACAATGTGATCTACTTAATGACTGATCCTACAGCAGAGTGACATATCTTAACACATCCAGCAGACTCTCGTGATCAGTATCAGTCGTAACTGAGTATCTGAAGACGTATCCTGATGGCTACTGACAAACTGAAGCTATGCACTGACAATGTTCTCCGACTTGAAGCTTTCTTATTGCTTCAAACCACTTTTAAAATCTTAAAAAATGTTGGATAGGTAACTCTACAATTGAATCCAACATTCTGACAGCAATTGTAGACACTAACTGATTAAAAATGAATAAATATATAATGCTATATGTTGTTTTTTATCTAAGATTTACTGATTTCTTCGTTCCATCATTCAGTAAGTGATATAAGACACTTTCAGAGTCGCTTAAATATTAAATTGAAAGGTATTGAACTCACGATGGCTGCTGAGGCGACGGTGTCCTGACAAGGGGATACCTTTCCAGATCCACTTGACTTGAGGCCACCCCTACCGTCTCATCGTCCTTAT
The DNA here is from genome assembly GCA_026182355.1 of Hermatobates lingyangjiaoensis. Lineage (NCBI taxonomy): Eukaryota > Metazoa > Arthropoda > Insecta > Hemiptera > Hermatobatidae > Hermatobates > Hermatobates lingyangjiaoensis. The sequence goes on from JAPFBL010000060.1 coordinate 529,221, forward strand.
CAAAGTGCTCTGAGATGCCAAATGCTTCTCTTAACCTTGCGTTCTTCTCTTGCTGAGCAGCTGCTATCTGGTGGCTCTCACGAACACTGAAACAGTCAAAGAATCAATCAAAACTTATCCTAGGATTTTGAAGAGAATATAAGACAAGCAAAAGTTTTGACATATAGTAAAGATTTTCTTGATACATTAGTTTTATGACTTCAAATGATAAGCCAACCATGTCTTACACACAGAATGTTTTGATAAGATGAGTTTTAAGTGAATACCTAGGTTTTCCAGTTTCCAACCAGTAACTGAAGCTTATGAGTTGTTACTTTGTAAGTCCTTCCATCTGCTCGGACAATTCATGCATATTGTTAATACCACTGAGGACCAGGTTAGCGCAGTGGTTAACGTACTCACCTCCAAACTGGTAGGTCAGGGGTTTGATACCCACTTGGTCCTCGATTTATTCACGTAGGAGGTGAATAAATCTGAATACGTCGTCCCTCGGAGATGACGTTAAAGCCGTCGGTCCCGAGCCTACACGATGTTCGGTACTCGTTAAAGATCTCTACTCTAAATACAGTGGAGTTAGGCAAAATTTAGGACTCCAAATGTTGAATCACTGATCAAACAAAAAGACAGTAAAGGGCTGACTTTTTAACCCGCTAGGGGATCGGTTTAAACCGATAAAAATATACAAATGAAATTAGCATGATTAATATTAGAAATACAATAAATTAGCTTACTTACAACCAGCACAAAACTAGGTGGCGTTTAGCCAACGAGAAGTTTTAATCTCTCTCTATATATCGTTTTCACTTGAGGTACTAACACTCCTCACAATGACGACCTGATGGGGTCCGATTAACACTACTAGCAAGCCCTGGTCCCGGGTAACGGGCTTTGCCCTCTTCGGAAGGGGACGACTGCATTCAAAGGAATCTTATGGTAGTCCTAAAACTGTGAGGCATTGTAAGTTAGCCTGACCACTAAAGCTCCTCAAGATGGTATTACAGTTTAATTCATTACTACAGCGTTCACATAGGGAGTACGATCCGATGCGAGGAAAGTGTCATTAATATAACTTCTCACACATCACAGTTTTTTTTAAACTGATATATCAATTATAATCTCCAGATTTTTTTTATACTAAAACTTGATTGGGAAATTTTTCAAAAAATGAATATTGATCAGTAGTTGGAAGTTAACAAGTTAAGTATTCTAAAAACTATAGCTTGAAGACTTTTTGAAGTCGTATATATATATAAATTATATAGCAGACTCAATAATACATCGACTGTTTGATAGAATAGGTGTGTTCTCTAATAGGGATTCGGTCAATTTTCTAGGATAAAAAGTCAAACTCTCGTTGCCAACGTTTCGGTTTTGTTTAAAACCTTTTTCAAAGGCAGAAGTAAGAATTTTTTTAACTAAGAACATGAAATTTACATTATTTAAAGGAACAACAATGTTAACCGGACAAAACCTTCGACTATACTGTCTACTGTCTACCTATAAAGTATATATATATATATCAAACAGGTGAAATAAAAATCAACGTCTAAACTACAGTAAGAAATTCAGAGAAGTAACTGATGTTATTAAAGAAGAAATTAGTTAATTGTTAATTATTTCCTTCTTTTTCAACCCATCACTGTAATCCAGCAGTTAATTCAATTAATTAACTCTTAACTAGTTAAAATATAATAACTTGTAATTAAATACTTTACTTTAATAGACCTAAAAATTATATAATTATATTAATTTAAACAAAATTAAAGTTTATCGGGACTCGGTCAGTTGTTCAGGTCCAAATTAAAGTCACATTGCCAACGTTTCGGTGTTTTTATTTAAAACCTTTTTCATAGGCATAAGTATAAAATTTTGAAACAGAAAAACTAAGTATTACATTAAAGATTATTTTACAAAGAAAAATAGCCTGTTGATTTTAACAACAACTGTCTAGTTTGAACACGTGACACTTGTTGAAATCCACTGACTATTTTACTTTCTAAAATAATCTTTAATTTATTTAGTTTTAATTTAATTTATGTTATTTTAATTTATTATTCATTATTTTTATTATTAATATTTATATTATTATTATTATTATTATTATTATTATTATTACTATATTATTATTATTATTTATTTTAATTTAATTTATCTTAGTTTTCTGTTTCAAAATTTTATACTTATGCCTATGAAAAATGTTTTAAATAAAATCCGAAAAGTTGGCAATGGGAGTTTTGAACTGAACCTGAAAAACTGTTTTGTATATATATATATATTAATGATCAAACCAAAATATGAAATGGGAAAACAAGACTAAGATCTTTCAACCGTAATAAGCGGTCTTCGTCAGAGTCAAAAACCCAACTGGTTATATATACATATAACCAGTTACTTATAGAAAGATATTAAAACAGAAAGACCATCTCTCTAAAAAAATCATAAATTCAGAAGCCGCTGATCTATTTATAAGACTTGTTTAAAAGAAGACTTGCTGTTAGTTTATACCAATATATATATATATATTTAACTATATATATATATATTGAACTATATATATATATATATATATATATAAACTCAAAAATTGTTATTGACCTCTTCTATTCTATTCACTGTTTCGTTATTGAGGGCTAGGTCAAATAAAAGAAAATAAACTCCTTTCTAGGCCGACGTTTCGATGTATTTGTACATCATCTTCAGGGCTAAAATTAGAGTAAGACTATAATACATTTATCAAAACAATCTACAACTCACAAAGATTGTTTTGATAAATGTATTATAGTCTTACTCTAATTTTAGCCCTGAAGATGATGTACAAATACATCGAAACGTCGGCCTAGAAAGGAGTTTATTTTATTTTATTTGACCTAGCCCTCAATAACGAAACAGTGAATATATATATATATATAGTTCAATGTAGAAAAAGAAACGTAGAGAAATTAAAAGCACACACTTAGTCTCTAATTTTCGGTTTGAACCGTCTTCAGGAGATTTAAGAGAGAGAAACCAAGCACACTAGTTACACTAGTTCAGAGACGGTTGGAGACCAATGTGCTTATGTTCTGCTTATTTGTCCGTTTCGGGAGGTATTCCAACAAATAAGTATATATATATATCAATGAATAAACCACAATATGAAATGGGAAAAAGAACTAAGATCTTTCAGCCGTAACAAGCGGTCTTCGTCAGAGTCAAAACCCAACTCTGGGTCTGGATCATTGATTGTTATTTCATGTGTTTATGTGAGATCTTGTTATATATATATATATATGTATATAAATGTTAGATGCATTAATTAATTTATCAAGCAAGGCGTACGAAACCAGTTTATCTAAACAAAGTAGATAACGACCTATCAATCACGTTCAATAAATAAATGCTGTTCAAGCAATGGTTTCCACTGTAAGAGTTGTGATTGTATTTGCTTCTTAAGCGTTGGATAAATAAAAAAGACATTTTGTCAGAGCAATGAATACTACGTCAAAGGTTATAGAGGTTCACCAGTTAACATGGTAAGGCGATTGTTTTCCTTGAAGTATCTAAATGTCGTTAGAGCATTAGAATAATAAATGGGAGATGGGGGGAGGTGCGTGGGTGGGTACCTGATGACGGATCTGAGGACAGGCGGCGGCGGTGGCCTGGAAGACATCATGTAGAGGCGGAGGTGGGCGGCCAAACTATAAGCAGCACACTGACAGCAGTGGTGCGGTCTGACAGGTCTCGGCCCACTGGCAGGTCTTGGGCCGCAGCCAACTAAAGGCCACTTCCTCCTCCTTTTACCCATAGCCTAATACTAAACTAAATTCTAAATGGAAGACTTGTTCGAGGCACGCCTGTTTACTTTTGGAAGACTCGATAAAGATGGGTCGGCTGGGAGGAAGTCTCCTGCGGATGACATCCTCCCGCCAAGGGGAAGACGTTGGATGTAATACGCCGCGTTTCGCGGCTGTAGCCTAACTGACCGATCGATAAGTCTCCTCCCAGCATCCAATCTTGCCAACTTCACCTTCTAAACTTCCCTAAACCACATATTAACCATCATCATATTGCTTTTCCCCTCCCCTACTTCAATCTCCTCTTATCCAAACAGCAAATAAATACCAACACTTCTACAACCTTATCAAAACTCTGTAAATCCCCAGCTCCTTTCATAAATGTTCTAACGTTACTTCAAAGTTTCAGATTCTTAAATGATACACTTGGGCATCATACTAAAATTAGTAGCATTAAAATCAAATACGTAAATCCTCTATCCAATAAGAACAGAAATATTAAAGTACTAGCAATTTGCAGGGAATAACAAAAAGTAATAATTATTAATTTGGCTTCTTTTTTATTTAAAATACTAGTACACGTGTTTTGTCTTTCTGTGCAGTAGTATCTAAGCTGAATTTCAAGTGAATCCCCGAATTTGTGAGAAATAAGTTAAGGGATCAACTGTTCTTAATTGAATTACATGAGTCTTTCTAATACTTCAGTTCGAAACTCGAACCTATAAAATATCATAATTTATTCATGTTTTCTTGTCAAACAAACTATGTTTCCAGAATCTTAGAAGATTCTATACCAAATACCAACATACCTTACGAGCACTAATGTAGACGTTGTAATCAGCAGTTCCAGGTCATGAACTTACTACTGATGAATTAACTGTTTTTCGTGTGTTGGGGTTGTTAGTGTCTTGTCTAGTAAGTAAAGGTTTAGGTTACGTTCATTGCCGTCTGGCTTGACGGTTATTATCAGTTAATCACAAAAAACTGATGGTTTTAGCCATTTATAATTCACATTTTTATAGGACTAGACTACCCTTTGTGTCACTCAGAAATTATAGCAATAGTTATTGAAACAAATTCACTGAACGTGATAGACAAGAATAATTTTAATTGTTGTTTCTTGTTAATAAGGCACGGAAACAGATTCTTATATGGCCCAAGCTTTTGATATAGTATTCTTAACATGATTCAAGATATATACACAGAAAGTATATTTAGCAAAATAAAAAGCATTAAAAAAGAGTAAAAAAAAAATTATTTTATGACATAAATAAATAAAACAGCAATTCAAGTTATATGCACAATAGAATATATTTAAAACAAACAAAACTTGTAAATTGAAATATTCAATTTATATACCCAACATAAATAACATTAATGAAAGGAATGTGTCTTGATAATATTACCTTAGAACATTGGTATTTTATCTGACAGTTGTGAATAAGTTTGTTTCTAAAATGATTTATTTTTAACCTCTAATGTAATAGTTTATTATATATTATAGGCTACTATAATTTCCCCCTGATGAGAAATATGACTAAATAATATTGTAGAAAGTCTAGACGAGTACCCAAGCCACTGGGCTACCCTGACCCCCTAATACGATTTGATATTATGTAACACAACTACAACAAAGCCAATCACTACAAAAACAAAGAATATAATAATTTCAGGTCCCTATATCCACGGAAAATGGATGACCAGACCAAACCACAATATGAAATGGAAAAAAAAAAGGCTAAGATCTTTCAACCGAAACAAACGGTCATCGTCAGAGTCAAAAACCCAACCGATAATATATATATATATATTCAGCTCAAAAACGAAGGAAAACAACACACAGAGAAAGAGACACACTAATTTATATATATATATAACAGAAAACCTTCCTGCCGTTATTTTTCCGGCGTGCTTAGTCGCCCATTCTCTTTTCTCCTGAAGACGGATCATCCAAAAATTTGAGTTTGTAAGTGTGTCTCTTTCTCTGTGTGTTGCTTTTCTTTGTTTTTGAGCTGATTTGCGTCCAGTTTGGAGCGTTTTTTTCGAATTTTGAGTGATATATATATATATAAAATATATTCTTAATATACAATAAGAATAATAATATAATATAATAAGAATAATAATAATACATATATATATAGGGATTTCAGGGGTATGCTCTGTACCAGGAGGTTAGGGTGAAATGTGATTTTCGAGTCCTCATTTATGACTTCTATCAATTCTATTCCAAGATAGTGTCTTTGAATATCAACATTTCTGACATAACAGGGTGCATAACTATAACATAAGTACACTTATTTTTTTACTATATAAATTAGCATACTTAAGTTTTTGCTACCTGGAACCATACGCTGTTTGAATATGTAGCCCTTCACTAATTTTTCCCAAAATACTTTAGCTTCAATCATTTCAAGGAATAAAATACACATATCCTTCGTTACTACCAAAAAATGCTGTACTTGGCAACTCTATATTTCCACCATTCTTGAAAACAATAGAATCACCAAACTGCTTTGATGATTAGTTCATTAGTTGTCATTCCATAACTAGGATATTTGTTAAAAATAAATCAAGGATGCAATAACAACTAATGAACGACTAAATCAATCACAAGGAATTTAGTAGGATTAAAAGATTGCTTCATTATTTATGGAAACAACTTTCATAAATAAATAAATAAATTTTTCATTATTTATTTATAAAAAAAGTCCATGGTTGCTTCTTGGGTTTCATTATTTAATTATTTTTTTTAACCATTTCTTTATATATTCTTTATTTATTTCATTCTTTATTTCTTTATTTATTTCAATTCAAGGTTTTTTGTTGATTTTTTTTTAAATTTATCAACAACAGAGTAGCTAGTCTCCTTTTTTTCTGTCCAAATTCTTAACAAAAAACTGTTAAGAATACCATCTTAAACAAACACCGCTTAACAGAAGTGGTGGTGGGAAGTTTAATAATGAATATACGAAACCAAATGTGTTGCCTTCTTAAAAACACCAAAATCATCATCCTTCCTCTTCAAAAGAACTTCCAAAAAGGGTAAGTTCTATCAATGTCAATCTCAATAGTGAATTTTATATGCCACACCTTCCAGGCTATTTAAGTAACTAAGAATGAGTTAATATTTTCTTTCTTGGATCAAATACATATTACATAATCAACATATGAAGGCCACTTAACTCCTGGGGGCATAATATTACTCATTATTTCAGATTGAAAAAAAACTCCGTATAAATATTACTTCATACGGGAAAAAGACAACTTCTTAAGTCAAGTTCGACTTTTGTTTGTAATATTTAACTTTAATAAATACACTCGACCCTTGAGTTTCAATACTTAAAATAACCGTACTTTTTTTCTTCCGAATAGTATAAATTATCATCTGGGTGTTGGTAATACACAATGAGGGCAGAGTGAGACCGAATAGCTTAGGCTACTCCTATCTCGTGATCTTTAAACAAACTATGCATAAAAAAATCATTATTATGTATACATTTGTAGTGTATACAAAATAATTACATATATTATGTATAACAAACACAAACTAAGTGTATCCACCTGTATTCGATGACTGCGATTTAAAGCAGTGGTTCTCAACGTGGTCCACATTGACCCCCAGGGGTCCACAGAGGATTACTGGGGGTCCATGAGGAAAGTAGTATTCTGAAGGTCCATGACACGTGGTTAGAGCTCTATGTTAAGTTTAAATGAATTTATCAGCAAACAAAAAATAAACCAAAGCGTAGAAAGCTTTGGCCGCACAATATTCACACATAATTAAAGTATAAGGCCTAATATCCTCATCAGTTTTGTTAAAATGTTCCAATGTTTTAAAATTTTCTATTGCACATCTCTTTATGGTACATTCAAAATTGATTCTGTTACAATTTATTTCAGGGTTCTTTATAAAATGTAAATGAAGAAATATTTTGTTATTGTTTTAAAAACATTTTTGTATTTTCGCATGCGTTGTAGATGTAATGAAATTATTTCATAATTAACGATTTTCATTTACCTACCTAAAAACAAATATTTATTTATAAATTCGTATAATTATGTTTTTTAAGTATCCGGGGGGAGTGGGGGTCTACAAGTAGCTTTTAGGGGGTCCACAAGCAAAGGTTGAGAACCCCTGATTTAAAGCAAGGTGAGGCAGAGAATAGTCTGGCTATCCTCCCTTCTCATATGCCTACACTACTCCAATTTCATTCAAATCTTTTCAAATCGGCCTTTACAGTACTGAGCCTGTTTAAGCCTACTAAACTGCTATAAATCCTATGATACGTCTTGGCCTGAAGTCAACAGTTAGGCTAGGCTTCTTTTTTTGTTCATTATAATGTTTATTATGTATTAATAATAGCGTATATTTAAATTAAATGTGTAGTGTGATAAAGTAAATGAAACTGAGATAGCCTAGCCCTTCTAGAAAGTTTTACTGAGGTTACGTATATGATACGTCTTTGCATGCTGTCAACCACTTAGCCTACCCTACTCACCATTAGGCTATCACTTACCAGTGTTACCAATATCCGGACTTTTCTGTTTCCGGACCTGTCGCGGTCTCTATTAGTATGGAAATTCGAGGGGTAGTAATGGAGTGATTAAGCGCCTCTAATAGCCTCTAACACTCAACTCCGACTTTCGGCCTTCACGAGGTTTCCCTGTTAACCTGCTATATGCAGGGACAAACGAAAGAGGAGGAGAAGGTGATGAGGGGCTGGGCCTGACCACCTTCGTTTCCCATCCTTCCTAATCCCCAAATCCCCTCCTTTTATCCTAACACCAATCTAAGGTGTTATACGATACGTGCTGAAGGATGGATGATACAGGGGTTTCTGTATTATGAACGGAGCCTCAAGGGCACCAGGCGACCCCCTTGAGTAAATAGCCTTACTCCGGTATGTGGTGCTCTGCTGGAGCGGACAAAATACCACCGATAGAGCTTCAGGGATTTTCCCCTGTAAGGAGAAGGAAGTCTGGAGACCATCCTCCAGAAGCGCTAACCAGTGGGAACCTAACACAAGTGCACTTGAGGACCCGAAGAAGACCATCCCAAAGAAGGAGAAAGGAAGTATTTTCCCCCGAAACATAGGGAGCCTGAATGGACATTATCAATCAATGATGGTTTGTGCAGATTCTGCAAAGAGGAAGAAACACCGTTGCACCTACTGATAACTTTGCTGCACAGAGGTAGGTGCTTTGGGACACTCAACAAACCATAGAAAAACTTTTACCGCTGGAACCAGCAAAAGTGCTGAGCTTCTTGGAGGCGTTGAAGCTAACTGCTGGGGTACTTTAGTACAGAAGAGGTAAAGTACAATAGTTTTTTTTTAAGACGCAGTGCTATAGTCACCCTCAAATAATAAATAAAAAAATAAAAAAAAAAGGAAATTCGAGGGTTGAGTGACAACTACTCAATAGGGGAGAAAGACAACTTCATAAGTTAAGTTCAAACATTCGTTCTTTATATTTAGGAATCGAAGTAAAACTATATAAAAACCAAATTTTGATATGATTGACAAAGACAGTGATGGGAAGAGGTAAATTAAAAAAATTCTTACTTTTCAGATCCTCTACCAAAAACTAAGTCTGATCCTCTGACTACTACAGGAATAATTGTAGTGTCTCCATAGCATAGAAATATTAGTGAAGAGGGACTTAACAACACAACTAATAAGATTATAATCTTTCATGGGTACATCTCTTAATTAAATAAGTGAATACTATTTTGAACGTTTAAATTAAAAATACAGCTCATTGTAGGATAAAAAGCTAATGAAATGGTCTCCACATATAAAAATTTAATGGCATAAACAACGCGTAGTGTTCTTCCTCATGAGTAACTACCACATCATAACTGATTGCACTACGTTAGAAATAAAAATACAGCTATTTAAGAGAGGAGTTAATATGCGAACCACCATCTGGAATATGTATATTCTATTGACTTAAAAAAAATTCAGACAAAACAGTAAATAACGATGTGATGTCCCTCCCAAGAAAGAATTAGTATGCCGAAATGTATATTTCATTTACAATAATAGGTTAAAAATATGAATTTTAGAAATCAAGTTAACTTATTTTAAACACATTTAGATATTTTTTTTTTAAAAAAAAGGCTCTTCCAATGAACCAAAATGTTGCTATTTTTTTCGTAGTATACTAATTTTAAGTAGACGAAAAAGAAAATTGTAGTATATTATTTGTAATTTAGCTGGGGGGAAAAATTGTAATGTACTATCATAATGGTCATTTGCTTAGAACGAATTCGTTAAAAAAACTTACAACTCACCTTTTAATGAATTATTTTTGTTTGTTCTATTATGATCCTGCAAAAGGTTTGACCAGTATATTGTTCACAACATTTTTGATTCAATCATAAGTAAAAAATTTTTATTTTTTCTGCAAAACTGCTCTTTTCTTTTATCGAAATATTTTTAAACTTTTTTTTTTTCACTCAACTACTGATTCCTTTCTTTCTAATAATAACTGAAAAACTTCACCTCTTTCAAGAGTTAGTAGTTTAGGAGAAGAAAAAGTTGTATCTCAGAAACTTTCAGATAATTTCCCCATCCACTCTTACTAAGCACGTATCCAGAAAAACTTTAAAGATAGAACTCAGAGGGCCACAAAACAAGTATATCCCTCAAAATCTCGACATCTTAATTTGTCATGACTACCATACATACTTTATTTACAGTAAAGTAAAAACTGTATTCACATCATCAAAACATGTAAATCCGTCAAATTTTGAATAATTCTCAAAATAAATCTGAAGTGTCTACACTCAATTTTACTGAAAGTTTTTTTTTCAAGCTCATTGGTAAACTAGTTAAGTATTTGTTTATCGTATAAACGTATTATCGAACTATTTGATAAAAGTCTTATCAAACTGCCTAAATAAATAAATGAATTGTTAATGATTCATTTGCTTTAATGTGTCTAACTTCATTTCTTTAATTTTAACAAAAATTTAATCATTGTGATAGCATAATTTGATAAGTGACTACTCTTGTAATATTTTCTTTTCCAATATTCTAAAATGCATGGAATTCTTATCATGCAATATTTGCATTAAACAATGCTTAATACTAAATTTGGGGGCTAGGCTAGCTCAGTGGTTACGTGCTCGCCTCAGAACTGATAAAACCGGGGTTTGATCCCCACCTGGCCCTCGATTTATTCATGCGGGAGGTGAATAAATCTGAGCATGTTGTCCCTCGGAGAAGGATATTAAACCGTCAGTCCACAGCCTTTACGTTGTCAGGAACTCGTTAAAGATCCCTACTCTAAATACACTTGAGTTAGGCAAAATTTAGGACTGTAGAATCAATCTTCATTGTGTGGTATCACAAAGGGCCAATGCTCGGCCTACTAGTGTTCCGTTGTGGAACAGCCACTGCAACCTAACCTAACCTAGCCTAATGCTAAATTCAAATTTTCTATAACCACCAGAAATGTATGCTAAAAATTAATACTCATTTTTACGTTAAGTACGATAAAGTACTTTTCCTTGTTACTATATTACCCAAATATATTAGGGTCCTTTATCAATAACTGGTTCGTCCGTCGGTGAGGTTAGAATCGTTTACACAATCTTTCTGATTCAATAATAAGTTGAAGTTTTTACATTTTTATGCAGAACTAACTTTTCACATAGGATAACTATTACATTTTTTTCGCAATTGCGAATATCAGTTCTATATTAATAACAAAATTTGCCTTCTCTAGAGCAAAGGTGTCAAACTCATTTTGGTCTGGAGGCCGAATACAGCTTAGTTTGACCTCAAGCGGGCCGTGCCAGCAAGCTAATTACAAAATTACATAGAGCTAACAATAAGTCTACCTTTTTCTTTGTACTAGTCACTAATACTAATAATTAGTGCAAAGAAAAAAAAAGTCAATTATAAAAATCTTTATTAAAATCCGACACTCTATATCCACTATTATCCATTATGACACAGATATTTCACTGGTCAAGGTGGGAGGACAAAGGAAAAGTGGTTAATACAGCGCGTACTAAAACACTGAAGGATAGTATAAGAACTGCAGGTTTTTAAGGAAATTAGAGTAAACTGATTTATATATATATATATATTATATATATATATATATATATATATATATATATATATATAATATATCAATGATCAAACCACAATAAGAAATGGGAAAACAAGACTAAGATCTTTCAACCGTAACAAGCGGTCTTCGTCAGAGTCAAAAACCCAACTCTGACGAAGACCGCTTGTTACGGTTGAAAGATCTTAGTCTTGTTTTCCCATTTCTTATTGTGGTTTGATCATTGATTGTTGTTTCACGTGTTTATGTGAAATCTTTATATATATATATATATTGCAGATTTATCCCCCGTGCCAGATCAAGCCCCCAGGTGGGCCGGTTCCGGCCCATGGGTCATATGTTTAACACCTGTACTCTAGAGTTAGTAGTTCAGGAGGAAAAATGGAATCTACATTGATATACCGAGCCATTTCAATAATATAATATTGCCTAAAAACTCTACAGAACCTACATTTGCACAATGAGGACTATTTTTAGGAATAGTATCAAGTTGGCCTATCAGACTTGCAACATGCCACGAAATGTTTATGCACATTATACCCACACAAACAAACAACTGTGTAAAACTTTAAAAATTGACTTAATAGACCTCAAAATGTGTAAATCCGTTTGAATCTCGAAATCGAACTTGTTCATGATAACTATACTTTTCTCACAGAAAGGTAAAAAAAAACTTCAAAAATGAACTCTGGGAATTTCAAAACTTGTAAGATGTACTTCAATAACATTGAAGTTCTTCATGACTACTATATTTTTGAAATTAATTGATTAATTAATCTTTCTTTCCAGTCGTAGCAATAATAAATGCAAAATAGATTCAGGAGATATTGTCAAACGTGCGAAACATCTAAAAATGTCCTTACCTACCCAAACGCACAGAAATCATAACGAAAAAGTCGAAAATAAATCCCCAAAATATCCGTCAAACTTGCCAACTCCTCGAATTGCCATTCATTTAGGTAAAAATCCTAATATTGTAGGTATTCCTCCTAATCTTATTATTATAATAATAATATTTATTTTTTCTATATTGTTTTTACAAATTCTCTGAATTTGATTTATAAATTGAATGGATTTTTTTTCTATTCTTTTTATAATTATAATTACTATAATTGAATATAAAATTAGATATTTTAATCAGGTTTCTCTTTCTGAATTTAAAATTATTAATATTCATCCTATCAGGTTAATTGATGAAAATGCTATAATTTTTTTAATGTTTGTTTGATTAATTCCTCCAATTGCTCCAATTATTGTTCTGGTAATTGCAATTATAATAATTGCTTGTTCTTGATAAATTATTGTTATGATTGATATTGGTGCAATTTTTTGTCAAGTTATTAAAATTATTGAATTAGTTCATGATATTTTTGTAATAATTTCTGTAAATCATATATGGAAGAACTTGTCTAGTTACCAGTACTATACTCGTTATTAAAAAAAAATTGACTTAAATATACACAAAAATAACATGATCTTTATTTAGGATTAATTAATCAAACGATCGGAGTTTTACAATAATTAAAATGATCAGTTAATCTGTTCAGTGGATTCAAGATTAAACCATTGAACCTTATTTTTCAAAATCGCTATCATTGGAGGTTTTAACTGATTAATTATCGGAACTGGTGCTGTCATGTTGAAAATGTAACATAGCTGAACATAACGAACTATGTTGGTTTGTTTCCTATCACAAATATACCAACAAATATAACTGGAATAAAGTATTGTGTTACAAATGAATTTAAATAAAGAATATTTTATTTTAACTCAAAAGGCTACATTTAAATCAGTGGTTCCCAACCTGTGGGTCGCGACCCCAAACGGGGTCGTGACACCAATGCCATGGGGTCGCCAATTGATTTTGACCAGAATGTGAATATTATATAAAACACGGTAAAAACAGAAGACAGTTAAATAAATAACATTATAAAATAAAATTAAGACAATTATATAAATTCAGTAATATCAGTAGTAATATCAGAAATCGCAATAAGGAATTTATTGCCCTTCCCAACAACTTACTTATGTGAAACAGCCTTCTCCCAACTACTCATCCTTAAAAACAAGTACCGAAATAAATTAGATGTGGAACACGACTTGAGGTGTGCCATATCGACAACGGAGCCCAGGATAGAATTGCTAGCTAAAAAGCTACAATACCAGCCATCTCATTAAGGTCAGTTCATAAACATACTTTAGTAAAGTTACATAACGGTATGAAATTTGTTTGTTTGAATGCTTCGAAATTGATTTGCAATTAATTAATGTTTTGTAAAAGCTTTGAAATTAATGAATAAATTCTATATTAATCATATATTTAAGGAATATACAGTTACTTCACTAAAAAAAATTGCAATATATGCCAGTTTCTTATAGAAAAAATAAATGTATAAAAGATATTTTAACGATTCGGGTCGCTTCCTGATTGCTTGTTCTAAAATGGGTCGCTATATTTGATAGGTTGGGAACCGCTGATTTAAATAAACAAATACTCTACAATTCTCATTAAAATTACATTAACTTGATTCAATCATATTCTCACGGTCTATTACTTCAGAAAATTTATAATTTACACCATTACTTGCTAATATTATTGTAATACTTGTACATATGAAATAAAAAAAAAAGTCTCCATGAATAGAAAAATACAAAATAATTAGCTATAACTAAATTTAAATAAAATATAACTTATATTTTAAATAAAATATAAGTTAAATTTAAATATAACTAAATTCTAGAAGTAACTATAAAAAATAAATACTCGTATATTCTAACACTCGTTAGAATATACTATATATTATAATATTCTAAATATCAGAATATATTTAATCAAATGATTAAATTGAATAAAGAGTGTGACACATGAGCTGAAATGTTATCAATTAGGTGAAGCAGGATTTGAATAGTCTATTATTTATCTTTTTTTTTTTTTGGGTACTCTTTAAAATTGTTCACTTTTGTATTGCGTATAAACACTTTTTCAAAACAAAAAAAAAAAAAAGAAAAAACCTCCACTGGTTTAGATGCGAGTTAGGTTAGCTCAGAGGTTATCGTGCATCTCTAGACCAAAGGTTCCCAAAGTGGGTTCTGCGGACCCCATGGGTTACTTAACAGACTGTCTGGGGTTCCGTGAAAAAACATTTAGTAAAAACATTTTTCTAAATTTTTTTTTTGTGGGTATGGATTTATTCTATATTTCTTGTGAATCCATGAAACCGAATAATGTTTATATCTACATATACCCATAAGTAGAAGTGGTCAAAATTTTATTTATATTTAGAAAGAATCACTAGTTAGTTTTTGGAACTATCTGATTCCCGAATTTCCTACTATTGCAAAAGTAGCACTTCAAACATTGCTGCCATTTCCCACAACCTACCTATGTGAAACTGGATTTTCCCTTTAAACTGCCATAGAAACCAAATACCGAAGTAGACTTAATGGTGGAGCTAACTTGGGAATCAAACTCTCAACTATAAAGCCAAAAATGATTACAAAACAAACTCTGTGTTAAAATTACTAGTAATTCTCTTTTATGTTTTATGCACTTGTGGAATATATAAAAATTAAAATCTTTTAGTTTAGAATTTTTATTCGAAAAGTACACATTGCAGTAATATTACTTTTTTAATTGTTTTTAAACATATGTACATTAAAAGGCATATGAAAATATTTATATTATGATTGTATGAAATCATTAGAATCTGGTGTTCCAGGGAAAGTTACTGGAACCAAAAAGAGTTTCACATCAAAAAAAGTTTGCAAAACTCTGCTTTAGACTGATGGATCTACGGTTCAATACTCACTCTTGCTCTCGATTTATTTAAACGGGAGACGTATAAATCTGAGCACGTCAATCCGTCAGAGAGGACGTTAAGCCGTCGGTTCCGAGTCTGTACTTAGTCAGGTACTCATTAAAGATCCCTATTATAAATAAACTTGAGCTAGGCAAAATTAAGAAGTAAAATGTTTATTATGTGATATCACAAAGGGCCAATGTTCGGTATAAGTGTGTTCCTTGTGGGACTGCCACCTAGAAGAACCTAACCTAGAAGTGGGTTCTAAAATGAAAAGAAACAAGTACTATATCACCGCTATTTCAACCTATAATATAATATAATATAATCAATTTGACCTACCTAAAACCACCCCAATGCTCAAACTAACTTAACATATAAAACTAAAGACCCATAAAGCCATTTGGGAAAGCATAGTAATCAGGTAAACCTACAAAAAACTTAATGCATTTTGAAAATAAATAACCCTAACGAAATTATTCAACAATTTATACAAAGAAAAAAGGTTTTGACTGTTCTTTTTTCTACAATTACAAATACACTTTCATAACCTTTTTAGTTATTTATTTTCATACATTTCAAGTTTTGAACTAAGAATGGCTCATCCTCAGGTTTATAAAACTTAAAGCTATATTAAAAGAACTTAAGAAAATACATTGCATATCAATTCAACTTTTTCGCTATAAGTGACCCAAAGAGTAATTCATTTTCATGTTTCTTTTCTTATTTTTTTGTTGATTGCACAGCAATGAGGACAATTCTGTTAATTGATGACCAATATCGATAAATTTGACTTATCCTATTGATAACTTCCCTAGCTCAGACTGAATTAACATGCAATATTTCATTAATATTAATAATGCCATTTAGAAATACTAGGCAGACAGACCTACAGAAATTAATATATATAAACTAGTTTCACAGAAAGAACACACATATTCTGTGATATAAAGAAATCACAAAAACTCACTAGGGACATGTATTTCGACAGCGACGTGAACAAATAGAGTGAAAAAGAGATGAGGTTGTTCCTTATTCATATGGTATCATTTAGTCATAAAAAGTTAATTTTAAATGTTTTCTTTCTCTATTGATTTCAATAAAACTTCTGCAGAATTATTTCACTGTAAATTGAGGTGGCAATTCTAATAAAACACTGACATAATGTATCTAATTTTGTTGAATTAGTTTTCTTTTTACTACATAAATAAATTAAATATTGAAATATAAATTTTAGTTAATTTCAATTTCGCAAAATGATAGTGGGTGCTAGGAATCGTTCCTAAGTGTCAAATTGTAAAATTAGATAGTTTCATATATTATCTAAAAAAAAAAATATATTAATAAATAAATAGGAAACTGTAGAAAATATGCAATATATAACAAAAATATCAGAGGATCAACTTATTTATATCACTATAATTATAGTGTCGTAGTCGTGAACAAATTTATTTCGATTGATATTTACAGCTTTTCAGATACCCTGAATCCATTTTTGAAGTTGTTTTATATGATGTCTGTATATGCGTGGGTGGTGTGTATCGAAACGTTTGTAGACACGCAAAGGTCACAGTATTTGATGGATTAATTTACTATGTATACCAAAAAATAACCCTATATAAATGAACTGTATAGTTTTTGGGCAATATTGCACCATAGAAAATCCACTTTTACTTCCCACTGTTGATATTCACATCTCAGTCGTACTGATATTAGCATTAACAGCAAAAAAAAACTCAGCAAATTTTTCGGTAACTTAAAATTTAATAAGTTGTTTATGATTTTGACATCTACCTCAAAGTTATCGTCTACAGTATAGCCACATAAACATAATACAAAATTAAATTCATTATCTACGAGTTTGATACGTATATGTATAGTAAAGTTGAGTGTAGCCTAAACCAGATGTTTATACAAATGTATTATGTAAAAGGAGTTAATTTAACATCAGGAATGATAACACAACTGTAAAAACTACAGAATTTGTATATTAGTTAACTAAGTTTTACTATTAGTTAAATTAGGGGCAGGTTCCCGACTTTTGCAAGATTAACATGACGACATAGTTCAATGAGTTATAATAATAATAATATGTTATAATAATTAAGAATCAGCACACTTTTCGAAGTAAGTAAAAACGAATATAAAATTTAAAATTTTGGATACTCCCTATTTCGAATAGTTTAGTACTGCATAAAGTAATATATTATAACAATACAGTCAATATAAAGTAATTTAGGCTGTAAAACATAGCAATGGCATAATCCTATATGGAAAAACTCTAGTATTACCAATAATAATAGTATGCTAACCTCCATATTATTATAGGTTAGTACACTTTATAAGAATATCCCACATAAGAAAGAAACAATAAAATAACAAAAAAATAAAACTCATTCAGTTAGAACTATTTATAAACAAAACTAAGAAAAATACCGAGACATTCTATAATTAATTATATAACTTTATCAAACCGAAATTGTTATCCCAAAGAGAAAAAGTACTTACATTATTCTTCCATACTGATCCCTGGGCTGTTCCTCTGTTAGTTTTGAATCATTCTTCATCAACATAACACGATAGGCTGCAACTTTAGCGTCAATTTCATCTTGGGGATAACTAAACATACAAAATACAATTAGATAGATTTCATTAACTACAAAGTAATTTAAAGTAAAAATATAATTACCCCTGTTGTTCTAAAACTTCTTCCAATTCGATACATTTGATTTCTACTTTCCTCTTCCGTTCATGATCAAGAATTTCAATGTTTGGTGGCTTATTGTGAGCAGCATCAATTTTCTCTATTTCTTCTTCAGTTCTATAACTAGACTTATCTTTAACTTTTTTATTTATGTGAGCGAAATTCCTTTGTACATATCCATTTGTACCGGACCCCCTAGGGGTTGGTAAACCAATACCATTATACATTTCAAATTACCTAAAAAAGAATTAGAAATAAAATTACAAAAGCGTTTAATGAAATAAACAAAATGTACTCAAACAAGCAAAATGCATACCCCTGATAGTTACAATGTAATCATATTTCAGATTTTTTTACTGAGTGCTTATTCAATTATTCAAAACCAAATGTTCAATGAAAAGCTATTTTGGAATAACTTTCCATTGCATTTTACTGTAACTGACAACTGAAGCTTCTCTGTCAACCAAAACAATACGTCTGTTTTCCAATACAATGAAATAACCCTTATCAGTGAGCTCAAATTGAGACGCATTCAGTGAATTACGAAAATCGAATTTACTAAGAACTAGCCAAATAGCTTAACAAACTATATCAACGTACTTATTTTCGTTATGATATCGGATTTGACAATCTGCAGTACTAGTCGAAATTCCTTTTAAACCATTATTTACACACAATAAATGCCATAAGAAATACCCAACCTACATGGCTGACGCACTGTATTACCACAACCCTAGTGATAACATTCGTTAAATATTGATTTTTCAGACCATAATAATAAATTACAGTGTAGATTTGATATCAAAAAATATTAAACTATTCTTTTCCTTAACTGTTGAAAACAATGCGTAAAAGCCTAAATAATTATGAATGTTTTAATGGAATCTGGTCCAGGTTGGCACACCTTACGGGGACATAATGTGTAGTTCTGCTTCAATTTTGTATGCTAGTTTAATTAGGATCTAGTGCATCTACTAGAAAATTAAATTTTCAAAAGTTATGGCCTCATGGTACCAAATTAAAATTTATAATTTATACAAATTCTATCATTAAGAAATGTTTAATTAATGATAATATTTAGAGATGAATCTTAATATTTAATTTAAAGATAATGAACTGCTATCATTCTTTTCTTGCTTCTTTATTTCAATTTTTACTTTACCTGTTTAATTCTCTGAAGTGGAAATAAATCAGAAACACCACTCTAGAACTACTCGAGTTTCACTGCAATAAAGAAAAATCTGGTGTTTTGCACGAATATCATTTACTGTAAACTAATAGCCCTAATCGATTTTGCATGTGTGGAGAAATAATAATAATTAATCTAACAGCCTTCGATGTTATACCTGTTTTGTCATTACTGTACTGCAGAGTACCCGCGTTAAATTTCAAGAAAATCGAATTTTCTTGGAATTAATCCATCAAATAAAATAAATTTATGGTTATATGCATGAAATCAGAAAGGAATAATGTTTGACAATAACTATTATTTAGCTTCACTTCTTAATTTCACAAATGTAAAGGAGTTCAAAAGAATGAAACATTATCAGATCATGATGTGAACAAAAACTTACTCGGTAAGAATACCACATTACTGACAATGAATTTAAACAAATGGCAGTAGTTATTATATTTCCCGAAATTAACATTATATTAACTACATTAATAATTACAGTACTTCCTTGTATTGCACGTTTAAAGTTTTTTTAATATTTCGAAGACATGGGTGACGTCCTACAGAAATAAGTTACCATAGAAGTTGTCGAGAATAAAATTTATTTTGGACTATGTATCGGTTGCTTTTAAAAAATTTGAATGTGGGTATTTTCTTTCATTTTTATTTTGGTTTGTTATCTATTTAGTTGATTATAACTTTTACAGATTTAGATGTAGACCAATCCTAAAAGTATATGTGCAGCTAAGACAGCACATTAGCGTTAGTGGTATATCAACGCTTATGGAAAATTATTATAAACCAACCAAATTTTTTTCACTCCCTCTGTCTCTCAGTGGTTTCAAATTTCATATTCATTATCTATATTTTACTGCCTTATGCTCAACACAAACAGGAGTACCTAAAAACTTCATTTATCACTACACTAAAGTAGTTTTTTTAAAACTTCTAACGCTTAAGAACAATTTCAGAGCGAAACGTAACGTCTATACTGGTATATTAAATGCCAATTGAATTTGAAACAGTGGTTGTCAAATGACTTTGGCTGTCAAAGTTATATTATTATTTCTTATCACAATTAGGTTTTATCTTTCATGTTTGCCAACTATTCATTTATTTCTTATTTGTTTCTTTCCACCTTCCTTGCAAATTGGTGTTAGTAACAGTATCGGAGAGTCTTTAATGGTCGGAGCAGCCCCCAATCTTCGAAACTCTTCACTAACAGATGACGATAATTGTCGAAATTAGAAGTTAGCAAACACTGTTTCTATCTTTGTGGTACTTCCGTTACAATTTTTATCTATAGTCCTATTAACCGTATCATTTTATTATATATATATATAACTAAAAAAAAAAAAACATAAAGAACGAAAACACTTACTGGGGTCAATATTTCAAAACGCAGTTCGTTTTCAGGAAGAGAGCAGAAGGGAAGAAAAAGAGGTACGTCCGTACTTTCCACCGACAGTCTTGAACGAACATACCTCTTCTTTTTCCCTTCTACTCTCTTCCTGAAGGCGACTTTGATTCGAAATATTGATTCCAGTAAGTTTTTCGTTGTTCATGTGTTGTTTTTGTCACTTATTTGTCTGTCCGGTTTGGGCTGTTTAGTAGTTTCATTTATATATATATGATCAAACCACACTATGAAATGGAGAAAAAAAAAAGAGTAAGATCTGTCAACCGTAACAAACGGTTTTCGTCACAGTCAAACACGCAACACTGGGTTGGGTTTTTGACTCTGACAAAGACCGCTTATTACTGTTGAAAGATCTTAGCCTTGTTTTCCCATGTCATATTGTGGTTTGATCATTGATTGTTATTTCACGTGTTTATGTGAAATCTTTATATATATATATATATAAACTCAAAAACGAAGAAAAGCACAGAGAAAGAGACACACCTACAAACTCAAATTTTCGGATGATCCGTCTTCAGGAGAAAATTTGAGTTTGTAAGTGTGTCTCTTTCTCTGTGTGTTGCTTTTCTTCGTTTATGAGTTGATTTGCGTCCAGTTTGGATCGTTTTTTCGAATTTTGAGTGATATATATATATATATATATATATATATATAAATTATATATATATTTAAATAGATACACAGATTCAATAATGTAAAAGACCGTTTGATAGAATAGGTGTGTTCTCTAATCGGGATTCGGTCAATTTTCTAGGATAAAAAATCAAACTCCGGTTGCCGAACCATCGGTTTTATTTAAAACCTTTTTCATATATATATATATGACCTCATTTTTTAAGTATTATTTAGCTTTTATATTCAGTTTTTTTGTATTTCTTATCCATTTTATCTTTTCCTTTACTCATTGCATTTGATTTTAATTTATTATTTACTCTATTTATATTATTAGTTTTTTCTTTAGTTACTTTTTATGCCTCCCTTCCTTGCATATGTTGGAAGCACTTTTACTGCGACTGCTGCAAAGGGACTTGGATCCCACATGATTGTTTCTTGACTCAACCTCTAAAGTTAATTTTAGTTTTTTTTTTTTAATTTAATTTGTTTTTGTTTCAGTAAAAAATTATTAGATTATTTTTTTATTGATTCGTTAATTAATTAACTGACTAATTCATTCATTATTGTTTCTAAGTAAATTATTTTTGTTACGTTTTTATTTTTTGCAATATTTTCATTGGTTTATTATTTTTTCTTTCTTTCCTCCTCCCTTCCCGCTTGGTAGAGGCGGTATCGCTGAGTGTGTACCGGTCTTGAAGTTGGACTTCAGCCACCACACTGCAGGACTCTTCACCTCCTGATGACATCAATTGTCAAAATATGGAAATTATTTATGTATGTGTCTATCTTTGTGCTACTTTCGTTATAATTTATATATATATATAATAAAATAAATTCAAAACGAAGGAAACACACAGAAAGACACAGACATAACTCACATCGATATTTCGACCATCGTCGTCATCAGGAGGTGCGAAGAGTGAAGAGTCCCGCAGGAAGACAGGGCGGTACTCCCTGTCTTCTACAGAGTACCGCCCTGTCTTCCTGCGGGACTCTTCGCACCTCCTGATGACGACGATGGTCGAAATATCGATGTGAGTTATGTCTGTGTCTTTCCTTCGTTTTGAATTTATTTTATTTTAAAAAAGTCCGCTGGACCGTTTCTTTTAATTGTATATATATATATATATATATATAAAAATGTTTGACCTATTTCTCTTCTTACTCTTTTTCAAGATAGCTTTTCCAGATTTCTTATTATTATTCTCTATTTATCAGATATGACTGTACTAACTCACCAAAAGTATTACCAATTAATTTCATTTACTGCACAGATTGAAAAAAAAAAAATAAAAACCAATTTTTTGATCCTCTTAAACCATCTTCAATTGGCAAGTAAACACAAAATTAACATAAAGTAGGTTTATGTTAAATTTATGTCTGGTTACACCCTGAGTCTGGTATAAGACAGGAGTGGGCAAACATTGTCGCTGCCTAAATTGACTTCAAAAAGTTACCAGGTGGGCCGAAGTAAAAGACAGATCTCAACCCATAGGCACGATCTCTATTTTTTACATTTACCCTCGTTTTGAATAAATGCACACAAAATATAAAAAGCACAACAATATAATTTTAAATTCCTTACAAGAAATTTTTTTTTTTTAATTTTATATGACCCAAGACAAAAATATCGACTTGTGTTCTTCATCTAATTTGTGTTTTGATTTGATTCTACTCCAATGTCCCTTGAAGAGGTAGCATGAACGCCAGTTCTCTATAATGAATCATAGTATCTTTAAATAATATTGAAGTCTGAAGAATGAACTCTTTCCTCAAGAAAGAGAAGTAATGTTTAAATCATTAGTTGTGCAATCCGTAATTGTGTGCTATTTACTCATTTTGAAGTAAAATGGATAAACAAACAAAAGTCTTCACACAAATGAAGTTTTATTCAACGCGATTCAAGTAATGTTTGTTAACAAATATCGAGATTTTAGATCCTTGGTATCTTTGAATGATTTACTATTCAAAAAATTTTGGAAAAGAGTTCATGTACGCCCGTGGTTTCCAACCTGTGGGGCGCGCCCCCCTAAGGGGGCGCGAAGGGCTGCCAGGGGGGGGGGGGGAGCGCAAGCACTTCATAAATAGAAAAATTAATTACTTAGTTACTAAGTAATTTTTCTAAATACAATTATAAATTATTTCAAATGCTACTTTATTACGTTTTTATATTATTACGTTTTGCGACATCATACTTGTGTGAATCAGGATTTAGTTCAGTTGCTGTTCTCAAAACAAAATACCGTTCTCGCTTAGTAATAGAAAAGGAATTACGGGTCTTAATTTCATCACATTCTCCAAGATTTGAGAAACTCTGCTCAGAGAAGCAAGCGCAACTATCACACTAGTAAAGGTCAGCCTATACATTCAATCATACATATGAGTACATAATTATGTATTGTATCATTTTTTATCTCTGACTTGTGCCGACTATGACAGTAAATAGCAATATTTAAACCAGAGTGGAGGGGGGGGGGCGCAGGGAACTTATTATTTAATGAAGGGGGGCGAGAATTCGAAAAAGGTTGGAAACCACTGATGTACGCAATATCCATT
The DNA here is from genome assembly GCA_026182355.1 of Hermatobates lingyangjiaoensis. Classification (NCBI taxonomy): domain Eukaryota; kingdom Metazoa; phylum Arthropoda; class Insecta; order Hemiptera; family Hermatobatidae; genus Hermatobates; species Hermatobates lingyangjiaoensis. The sequence continues at coordinate 553,351 of JAPFBL010000060.1, forward strand.
CTATTAATCTGATAAAATCATCATTGACCTTGGTTTTTGCATTTTTGAAAATAATTTGTTTGTGTTATTTCCACCTTAAGCAGGACTCAGCATTATTATTAAGTCACAATTCTCTCAACTAAATGATCTTTTAAGATCTACTTGTTCTTCATAAGTTCCTGATCGTTAAAACAAACAGTCATTCATTCATTAGAAAGACAATAAAAACAAATATTTATCTTAAAAGAAAGGGTACTAAGTCATGATAGATAGCATTTTTTGTAATAATCAACAATATATTTCTTTAAAACAGAAACATATAAAATATTTATTAATTAAATTATACGGCTATCTTTTAAAAACTTTGATAAACGTGTCTCTAGGGAGAGGAATATTCCCCACCATTCTTAGCTTTTGTTTTCCTTCAGCCTGCCTCTTCAGTAATTTCATTCTTCTTGTTACATCTCCTCCATACTGAAAAAAAAAAATGAAAGCTAATAAAGTTTGTAAAAAAAAATTTCGTTATTGAGCTGGTATGTTTGTGTTTCTGAGTCTAAAAGTCAGAACATATTTGAACTACCAACGACCAACGAATATTACCATGCACAACAGTGCATGTCGTAAATAGCAGTTCCGGACCAGAAGCCCACTACTGCTAGATTCTCATCTTGCTGTTTTTGTTGGGTCAGTAAACATTGTAAGAATAGGGGAGTCAGTTAGTAAGGGAATGTGTCGTCTTCGTGGTCGTTTGGTCTTCAGGCTTTGCATTCTCTGAGGTACTGTATATGGTACTTTTGGAGTCATGTGGTCGTCATTCTTAGTTTAAGTAGGAAACTTTGAGGCTCGTGGGATTAGGAAAGGTTGAGAGTATTATTTAGTTCCCAAACAAGGAGATTTGGATGGGTTGACAGTTTTTTGTCTTCATTACTGACAAATAGAGCAATGTAGGAATAGATAGATTCCAAACTCAAATCATGTTGAATATCAACAGGAGCCCTAGCTATAAGGCGAGCACATTTATTCTTTACTATTCGGATGCAGTTCTTGTTTGTGGACGCCGATCCAAACCTATTTGAACTAAAAGTTCTAAAGTTTTAATATATCAATAATTAACTATTACTAATTAATAATTTTTTTTATAAATTATTACTAAAATGAGTACGTTGCAGTTTCCAATGTTACCATTTAATATAATTAATAATAAATAAAATAAAATATGTTAACAAAACATGAAAGTTCATAATAAAAAAAAAGTATATTTTTCTTTATCATGATTGTATCCTAATTTGTGATCCAATATCTAAATAAAGAAGTAGGTTTATTTTATACTGATTATTTTATTTAATGATTTTATTTAAGTAATTATTTAATTTAAAATCCAGTATATAATATAACTATACTTAATTATATTATATTTATGAAATTTATTAAATAAAATTTTAAATGACTTGATAATTCGATCCTTCAAATAATGTATGTCTCTTATATTTTCTTTCTCTATACTGGGTGCCAGGACATGCAGCAGTAGAGGGAAATGAACGAACAGACAAACTTGCCAGGGAAGGTGCTCGGAAACCACATATTTGTCCAGAACCAGGACAACACACTATACAAGAACTCCTTAGGAAAGAGGACAGGGAAAACAGGAATCAATACTGGGATTCTCTTCAAGGACAGAGACAATCAAAGATACTTCTCAATAAGTTTGAGAATAGGTAAATCTTTGATTGTATGGAAAGGAGTAGGAATAATCTAAGGATTTTAACCGGATTTCTAACGGGTCACTACAAATTAATGGTCATCTGCGAAGAATGGGCATTACCAACAATGTTTTGTACAAATTGTGCAAGGAAGAGGATGAAACACCGTTGCACCTGCTGGCTGACTGTCAAGCCACTGTGCTATACAGAGGCAAGTGTTTCGGGACATTCAACAAAACTTTAGAAGAACTTTTACCGTAGGACACAGAAAAAGTGTTGAGCTTCTTGGAGACGTTAAAGCTAACTGGGATACTATAATACAGAAAGAAGGGAAAGTGCAATAGTTCTTAGGAAGCAGTACCATAATCACCCTCAATAAAATAAATAAATAAAAATATATTTTCTTGATACAGAATACGATAGAAAATCAAATGACACCAAAGATAGAAATCAAGGGGGGTCAAATCAGGGGATCTAGGAGGCACTCAAAAGGTCTACGTCTCCAATCCATGCATCTGGAAGTATTTTATTCAAGTTCTGAAGCACTTGGAAGTTACCATTTTCGCTTAACAACAATGGAAAAATTTTCTTCTTGTAACATGCTCAAATACTTATTGGCATTAAGATTTCCATTAATGTATAACTTAATATATAACTTAAGACTTTACATACGCTGGACAAAAGACTATACGACAAGCTCAGACATTAAGGATAAAAAACGAGATTAGATCACTTTACTGTAAGAAAAACAAACTTAACAAACAACTCATGACAGAACACCTAAGACTATCCAACACATTACAAACTGAAACATTTTTAACAGCTACAGAAAGCATTAATATCAAAATTCAGAGACATCTAGACGACAAATACAAACGACTCCACAACAAAATTGATAACCTTCTCAACAAATATCACAAAAACACCGACAAAGAAAACACTTTCTTCCCTAGACTAATTAACAAAACCGATATAACATTTACGACAATGGAAACTGACTTACTACATAAAGGACTGAAACATAACATTGGACGGAAACTCAACACTAAGGATATAGAGACCCTCATAACAGACACTGAAATAGCCATAAGACAAATTCCAAATGATGAACAAACCCACGTTAGACACTTAGCCTCGGAAATAATTAATAAAGTAATCAACAAAAACGAATCTCTTAAAGACAACAACCGCGATAATGTATGCATTAAAAAAATTAAAAACAAAATACAAAAAGCCAACGCAATTGCAACAAAAGCTGATAAAGGCAACACAATTGTTATAATAAATAAATCCGACTATATCAAAAAAAACAAAAGAATTTATCGAGAATAATAATTACGAGAAACTTCAAACCGATCCGACAAAAAAATTCCAAAATGAAATAAGAACCATCATTAATAACTCCCCCACACTGATAAAACCAAATGAAACATATAAGTTTATAAATATGAACCCAAAGGCACCACAACTAAAAGCCCAAATTAAATTACACAAGGAAAATAGCCCAATTAGACCCGTAATAAACTATAGGAATGCACCGGCTTATAAAATATCCAAACAAGTCGCAAAAATATTAAAAGATAAGGTTATGCTACCGAACACCTACAACATCAAAAACACGGTTGACCTAATAAACAAAGTGAAAGACATAACAATAAACGCACAAACCAAACTTGTTTCATTCGACATTGAAAACTTATACACTTCTGTTCCCGTCACAGAAACACTTAACATCATACGCGAAATAACTAATGTACATGAACATGACAATAGTACAGAAGAACTAATAAAACTAACTAAAACAACACTCAAACAGAACTACTTCAGATTTAACAATGATTTCTACAAAGCAAATGATGGATTAGGAATGGGACATCCAACATCTGCGATACTTTCAGAAATTTTTCTCCAAGAACTTGAAAAGGTCTATGTAAATGTCCTAAAGTCAAAATTTAACGTTGTTTACTATTGCAGATATGTTGATGACTCCTTCCTAATAGTCAATAACCCTAGTAACCAAAATATAATAGACATAAAGAATTATCTCAACTCACTAAACAACAAAATCAAGTTCACCCACGAAATAGAAACAAATGACAAATTAAACTTCATAGACTTAACAATAGGAAAAACTAAAGACAAACTCAGCTTTCAAATATACCGCAAACCAACTACCACCGACACAACTATACATAAATCACCACTCCACCCACCACAACAAAAAACATCCGCGTATAGATATATGATTGATAGATTACTAAACATACCCATGAATGCAATTAACTATAATAAGGAATTAAATACCATAAAAACAATAGCAAAAAATAACGGGTATAAGGAAAAAATCATACAAAGAATAATAAACGAAAGAAGAAATAAACACAATACTAACAGTACAACACCGGGAGTAACGAACAGATACGCATCTTTAACATACATAGGTAAACCTAGCGAAAAAATTGCGACTCTTCTAAGAAAATATTCATTAAAAATAGGTTATAAAACGAATAACACTATAAGCCAAATCACAAACAACACAACAGAGAACAAAGATAACAAATTCGAAAAAAGCGGAATATACAGGATTAAATGCAAAGATTGCGGTAAAAACTACATCGGGCAAACGGGAAGGACACTAAAAGACAGATTCAAAGAACACATTAAAGACTACACCAACAACACAAACAGATCAAACTACGCACACCACTTAAACAAATTTGGACATAACCCAGACAGTATGGAAAACACAATGGACTTACTACAGACGGGACAAAAAGGACAACGAATGAACATACAGGAACAAATAGAAATATATAAACATAAAATGACAGACAATATAATCAATGAACAAACAAACCACCAAACCGACATTTTAACAAAACCACTAATAACATTTAAAATACGACACAAGGAACTAGAAATAGATAATGAAATAAGCAATAAAAGAAAAAAACATAACAATTAAAGAAATAGAAAAAAAAAAAATTACCTACACACACAACACTGATTACACAATGTAAATACTATATATAGGTAGGTTATAGGAAAACAACACACACAGTCAGTTAGGTGCTCTTGAAGATGGGATCCAGGCGGACCCGAAACCGGTCGAGCTTTTCAGAGACTTTACGAGGTAAGACGGAATGTATTATTACTAATTCTAATCATCTTAATCTATCTTAAAAAGAACAGAGAAGTCAAAACATTTTTATTTTTTAATTATTAAAAGAAAGTTGAACTGAAAAAATCAAAGAACCAATAATATCTTATATGCTTATAAAACTACCATTATATATTTACAACTTCTCTTTCAAAGAAACATTATTTATAAGGGAAAAAAAATAAAAAATGCAGTTCTTTATACTGTAAATGTAACTTGATGAACTGATTTGATAATTTCTTAAATGTAATGTTACATTTTACATCAAATTCGATGTTGATAACTCTATCAGATTCCATAATAAGTGATTTATCATTAATTATTTTGTAATTCCTTTAATAATACAGTCTTACCAACTTAGCTGTTACATCTTTTCTATATGGCTTAATATTTTCTCTTGCAATTATTTTACCTCCGATTTTGGCTTGAATCATAATCTGCAAAAAAAATTAATTTGAACAATTTATATAAATATAAATTATTTCGCAAAAAAAACAAATAGGTCTTAGTATTAGAAAACGAGACAATATAAAAAATATATATTTTTAGTATTTTCTAATTTACTTCATTGTTTCCAACTTAGGGACTATTGAAACTGCGGAGAAAAGGAAAATTAAAATATTCCCACCTAAGATAAATCCTTACATAGCGATAAAATCATTTTTACTCAAAAAATGTAGTAAATGCTTATCCAGTACACTAGTACTGGAATTTATATTTATAAAAAAAAGAAAGTTTTGTTACATTTTCTTCAAGTCATCATGACAAACATTACAGTGAACAAGTAAAAGTGATGAAAATACAAATAAAGACAAACATTTACCAAAAACTGTTGTCTTGGAATAATATCTACTAATTTTAGGCACAATTTTCTGGCACTTTGAGTTGCTTTTGAACTGTGGCATAAGAAACTTAATTCTTCTACTTCGTTACCATTAAGTGCTATGTCAATCTGAAATAAAGAATAAAAAACAATTATTAATTAACAAAAACAGTTAATTTATAATGTCAACAGGTTAACAGAAATTATTAGAGAGGAAAAGAAACGCTAAGTCTCCACACATAAAAATGATTTCATTATAAATATAACACTTATAATAACACTTATTAGTTTCAAACACTTTGTGTTCATCATCAGGTTACATCAATATGTGTGACAGATGTAACTAAATCTGTCAAAGGAAAAGAAACACTAAGTCTCCACACACAAAAACGATTTAATCATAAATGTAACGCGTTTCAAACACTTTCTGTTCATCATCAGGTTACATCACCTTATCATTTAGTCAATATGTGAGGCAAATGTAACTAAATCTGTCAAAGGAAAAGAAACACTGCATCTTCACATACAAAAATGATTTAGTCATACAACGCGTTTAGAATACTTAATGTTCATCATCAGGTTACATCACCTTATCATTTAGTCAACATCTGATGCAGATGTAACCAGATGATGAACATTATATGTCCGAAACACGTTGTGTGATTAACCCTTTTGTGTGTGGAGACAGTGTTTATCATCAGGTTACATCACCTTATCATTTAGTCAACATGTGAGGCAGATGTGTTTAACATTATGTGTCCAAAACACGTTGTGTGATTAACCCTTTTGTGTGTGGAGACAGTGTTTATCATCAGGTTACATCACCTTATCATTTAGTCAACATCTGAGGCAGATGTAACTTAATGATGAACATTATGTGTTCGAAACGCATTGTTTCATAAATTCTTTTGTGTGCGGAAACTTGGAGTTTCTTTTCTTCTCTAATCATGAGTAACTACCACACAATAACTGCTTGCACAGGTCGTGAGTTAAGAGATATTCAATTGAAATTGTAATTGTTCTGAGCGACACCTTATATAGCTACATTATATTTGTAAAATTAAGTGAACCACTACAACAAAGGTCAAATTACAGGAAAAGAAGCCGAAAAACACTATAAAAGAACTTGACATCCGTCATCATAAGGAGAATAAGAGATATGCTTGCAAGATCATAAAATCATTTTAATCTTTCCATGCAGTGATCAGTGAATTCTATTGAACTGTGTGTGTGTGTGTGTGTGTGTGTGTGTTGGTGTGTGTACGTGTATGTGTGTGCGTGCGTGTGTGTGTGTGTGCGTGAGAGAGAGAGAGAGGGAGAGAGTGTGTGTGTGAAGAGAGAGGAAAAAATGTAATTGTTGCATATTGGAAAGGATTTGTTTAAACTGTTAAGACAATAACCCAAAAGAAATTAGTAAAAAACTAGTGGGATTAAAAATTAAAGAACTGTTGTAATCAACAACTAATGAAATTACACGTGTTAATATTAGACACATACGATTACTCTGGTCCCAATTAACAGAAAAAGAATTCTTTTCCGAACATACGTGGACATTTTTTTAGTATTTTATTCATAAAATGTTTAGAATTTGCAATTATTAATGTATTGATTAAAAATTAAAGTTGAACAAATGACTTAATAATGGATGTTACACAGAGAAAAGAAGTTATTAAGAATACTATAAATCAGAGCTTCTTAAACTTTTTTATATTGCGACCCCCTTCAAGCTTAGGAAATTTTAAACGACCCCCTCCTCCATATAATGAAATATATATTAACCGTAGATGTAGATGTAATATGGCACTATTTTACAATGTAAATAAAATAAGGATTAAAGAATACGTACCCATTCATTTCACATATATATAATTATATCAGTATCAGTATCAGTATCAAAGCATCAGATCTTTGCGACCCCCTTTCAGTAGTCTCGCGACCCCCCTGGGGGTCGCGACCCACAGTTTAAGAAGCCCTGCTATAAATAATAGTCATACCTTAATAAGATTAGATGTCACATAACCCTTATGTTGGTAATCAAAGCTAGCAAAACCTGAAGAAAGAGATTTGAGTTTGTCGTGAAAGTCAACTATTATTTCATTGAGCGGAAGGTTGTATGTGAGCATGACTCTGGTATTGTCGATATTGAAGGAAGAAACTTGGACTCCTCTTCTTTCAATGCACAAACTCATAATATTCCCCAAATAAGTATCTGGAATACAAAATAAAACACAGATATTTTAATAAGACTAACAGTTGAATGAAATGAAATTACTAAAGGAAAAAGAGGATATTATAAACATTGCCTTATAGAAACCCTAGCGCAGGGTTTCTCAGTCTTCCTAGCCCCATTCATACCTCTCACCGCCCCCTCTTCTTTCCAAAGTATTATAATAACACTTTGACAACATTACATTGATTATGTTTATAATAGAATATTACGAATTAAATGCTAATTACAATTATTAACGAATATAAAAAATATTAATTCAACCAAAATAGTATTTTTTTAATTTATAATTAAAAACTTGCAATAGCTTTCCTCACTTTGTAAACTTACTGTGATCACAATTCACCCCCTAAAAACTTAAAATTCATCCCTGAGGGTGAATTTCACCCCCATTGAGAACCCTGCTCTATAAAATCAATCATCATGTAAATTATATATATATAAAATTATATATTACATGTAAATATATATAAATATATAAAATATATTCTATATTTTGTTATTGAGGGCTAGGTCAAATAAAAAAAAATAAACTCCTTCCTAGGCCGACGTTTCGATGTATTTGTACATCATCTGCAGGGCTAAAATTAGAGCAAGAAACTATAATACATTTACCAAAACAATCTACAACTCACATAGAGAACTAACACAAATTTTTTGAGACCAACAGATACATACAAAAGGTTATTTTATAATCAGAGTTGTTGAGTACACATCTATTTTAAAGTATCAGACAAAAGGAAATTAGTTTTACCTTCGAAAGTGTACTAATGGTTATTTAAGTTACATTAGAATTAATTGGTTATAAGTACGAAAAACACTACTTTGTTATATTCACCTATCATTTTAACAAACAGGGAGGGTGAACATATGAAGGTTACATAAAGAAAGGTTAGTTTATGACTTAAGGTTAAGGTTATGACGTCGGCCTAGGAAGGAGTTTATTTTCTTTTATTTGACTTAGCCCTCAATAACAAAATATACAATAGAATAGAAGAGGTCAAGAACAATTTTTGGAGATTATATAAAATATATTTATATATAAATATAGGTTAAATTATATATATTATTTATATATAACTCATTCTTCTACGTTGAATTTCCAATCAATTCAAATCTTATCTTTCAACTTAGACATATACAAATCCACTGTCAATGTTTCAGCTCGCTATGACATATAGTGGCTAAGTTTGCCTGTGACCAATTTTTTGGACAAATTAGCAAACAGAATTTTTTTTAGGGTGGATTCCGTTTCCCTAATATATAAAGAGTAAAGATAATTTGAAATGAGTCAGTTTGTATTGATAAAAGAAACAATGTCTTATACTTCCTTTATAAAATCAATCATAATGTAAATTACAAACAAAAATATAATTCTGAGGTCAAATGGATAAACAAACAAAAGTCTCCACACACATTTGTGTGGTTATACCTCAGAATGAGTAAATACCACACAATTACGGATTGCACAACTAATGACTTAAAAATATAATTTACATTACATAATATAAACAAAAATTATAAACTTAAAAAAGTAATAATTCCAAGAAGTATTTGAGTTTTACTAATTTTTTTGTATTTTTATAGCATAAAGAGCTTAGTGATGTCTACGTTTTTTACTGAGCAATTGTTTCCTCTTATTAATAAACAATCTTCTATTAAAAACAAATCACTGTTAAAAAGCAAAGCATTTAAGTGAGTCATACAATACAGAACACAATACTATCAACCAAGATTTGTAATTTATTTATGACGGAATAAATTAACTCTTGGTTAATTCCTGACGTTTGACTTGCTATTGATAGAGATTTTTAAAGAAAACAGAGAAAAACAACAAACATTCATTACGACATCCGTAGTCATTAGGAGAAGAAAAGTAACTTTTGAAATCATGCCACCACTAAGCATATACTAGCAGAGTTACCATCTTATTAAAGGTGGATACATCAAAGATGTATAGTAATACATCTTAACTCGTCTTAATAATAGAGAAGGAGAAGGTGACAATAAAAGGAAAAAATATATAAATATTAAAAAATCAAATAAACTAGAAACAAATGTAAGAGATAAAAATAAAGTAAACTTAAAAAAGGATTTAACGATTGAGATTGAACACATGCGCAAATCTACCTTCGAGAAAACTTCAAACATTTTAACACTATTGTATTCAAATTTCTAAGTCGTATTTATTTACAACTAGCAGATGTGCCCATCTTTTACGAGTATTTTAAAAATATTCAGAGATTTGTAAATATTATTAGAAATTATAGAACAGTAGAAAATATTATTATTAGTACAGTCCATAACTATTATTAGATTTACAATTTCTTTTACTTTTTGCAGCTTTGGATATTGAGCTCAAATTTGATTTTATTCTAGGCTTGCTTCTTATTTAGTTCACGAGTAGATAGAACTCACTTTTTTTCAAAGCGAGTAAATTATGATAAACGCAAAAAGAATTAAAATCAACTAACAACACCTTACTTGCTGGAGTATCAGGTACCTAAAAATACCTATATATCTAAGCAGCTTTTGTCTATACATTGCTTAAAACTGACTCATTTCAAGTTATCTTTACATTTTATGTGTTAGAGGAACCGAATCAACCTTTAGAAAATTTCTGTCTGATTGTATTTTTATTTTAAAAATACTATTTTTCTTTTTGTGAAATTTATATATATATCACAATTTTTCTTTCTTATTGAGGTTTCGCTTAACACCTTTAAGCCGACGTTTCGTCTATATTTGTAGACATCATCAGCGTTACATCAATACACAATTTAATTACAATAACAAGAAAAGTAATTATATTACATTATTTAATATACATATTTACCTTGGTATTAAATAACATAAATACCAAGGTAATTATGTATATTAATTAAATAATGTAATATAATTACTTCTCAGGTTATTGTAATTAAATTTTGTATTGATGTAGCCCTGAAGATGTCTACAAATATAGACGAAACGTCGGCTTAACGGTGTTGTATTATTGAAGATAGATCAAACCTCGATAAAAAAGAAAACTAGTGTTAAATATGTGTGGTCGAGATAAGGAAAACATTCAGTATTTTAAAAATATACAGGTATTTTTAGTACCTGATTCCGTGGTAAGTAGGTATTGTTAGTTTATATACCTGCGTAGCTAGCCAAACACAGATTAACCGTCAACTTGCTTATGCGTCGAATTTCCAATCTATTCAAATCTTATCTTTTAAGTTAGACATACACAAATCTACTGTCAACGTTTCAGCACACTATGACAACATTTTTGGAAAAACAAATAGACAGAGTTTTTTTTAAGGGTATATGCTTAAAAAAAGTTTCTCTATGTATAAAACGTAAAGGTAACTTGAAATGAGTGAGTTCTAAGCAATTTACACACAAAAAACTTTCTTTTATTTTTATAGATTGAAATATTAAAGGTATGCGTAAAATTCACAGAATAAACCACTGTTACGATTAATATTTCAAAAAAAAAAAAGTTCATAATAAGGAGAAGATGAGATGTAATAATATTATGTAATACAAAAGCAAAGATTTATTTTTTCTTTAAATGTATTTAAAAGTCGTAATTGTAATCATTATTGTTTATCACTCATTAATTATTTTCAAAAGTCCAATGAAAGCCCTGAATATTCACTGCAGTGAAAGGTCTTTTTCATAAACACTCGGGAAAGGTATTCTCCTCTAAGATTAGAAAAAAATATTTCCACTTTTAAATCTCATCATTATATTTAATAAGTTTAAATTTCAGTAAACTAATATATTTTAAAATAAAAAATAAATCAAAATTATATTGATACAGTTCATAACAATTTAAAAACATACCTGGTGATATTATTGTGGCCGTCACCACAGGTTCTTGAATTTCAGAGATAATTTGAGGTGAAGGAAGCTGAGACGGGTTGGAAATTATTATTTCACTTCTTCCATATAACTTAATATTCTTGTCTCCAAGAATAATAACTATAATAATTAAAAAGAAGAGTTATTTAGTTTGTTTTTATTACTAAATACATTATTAAATAATTTTAATAAAAAATAAGTATACTCAAGTTAGAAATACTTTACTGGCAACATTAATTTGAAATTAAACTGAAGCGAAGTGATTGTTATTTCACGTGTTTATTGCGAAATCATGTTAAGTATATATATATATATATATATATGTTTCATTAAAATACACACCAGCCTCTGCGTTAACGACTTTTAAACTGGTCTGTTCTAATTTACGAACAACCTTGCGATAGACCAGCTTAAAAGTCGTTAACGCAGAGGCTGCTGTGTACTTTAATGAAACATGTTTACGTGAAGATTTGCTGCCATCATACACAAATATATATATACGACAGGTTATAACAGGCTGTCCAGTTTGTCACAGGTTATAACCTGTCTTATCAGTTTTGTAATATTTACTGTTTTCGTTGTGTCTATCTGTCGGACGTATATCTTGTTATTTGTACAGCCCTGATGATGCTATAAAAATATAGCGAAACGTTGGCATAAGTGAAGTGTTTGTTTGTGTAGACCAATCCTCAATAACCTCTGCTGTTTTCTGTTATTTTTTGTGGTCGAAAAAAGATAGAATTATATATATATATATAACATTAACTACTTAATTAACATTCTCCAACGTTTGGATGAAGGAAAGAAGAAGGTATTCAGAAACCTTGAAAAACTGGTGAACAAAGTGACATCAGTGAAATACAGTCAGTTGTTCAACGAAATATATATATATATATTGACTACATTTTAACATAAGAAAAGTAACCTTCCTCCTCAAATAAACACTTAAAAACAATAAGTTGACTATTTCAGTAAATTTTTTATAATGTAATTGGAATGTTACTAGTTTACAACTTTCAACAGTTCTATGACACGTAGTTCAGAATAGATTCAAGGATATTCTGCTGTACAGAGACAAACAAACAGTTGCCTGATCAAAGACCTCCTCTGCCTAATAACTATATTTAGGTATGTTTTTAGCAGCATTTGTTAAACCTGTATAACAGGGAACTATAACAGGCGTAAAAAGAAATGAACGACGAACTATACTATTAGTGTAGCATTTATAATATATATTTTGAAAAAAACAGAATGATATCAATACCTTTGTAGTGAACACTGGGAGCCGTCGTGATAGCCTGAGCACCAAACTCTTGTTCTAATCTTTGATTAAAAACTTCCATATGAAGAAGTCCAAGAAATCCCAATCTCCATCCCTGACCAAGAGCAGAACTGAAAAGAAATAATGTTCAAGTAGGGTGATACACTTGGAGAAATATTGAAGAATTTCAAAAATTACGTCTCCCACACATAAAAAAAAGTTTAATCTGAAAGCTAACGTGTTTCGACATTAATCTGAGTAGTTACGAGTATACTCAAAAAGTCGATCAAAGAAAAATACCGTAAGGGCTGAAATTTTTTTATTCGCAAGGTAATAGGTTTCTAATCTACTCTAAATAGAAGAGAAAGAAATATGAAGAGAAAATTGGAATAATTGTCCAGGAAACGGGTTAGAGGTGAATATTGGCACCATTTTTGATATGGCTATGTATAAATAATAACTCCTAGATGGCCTTGAATATACCTTGAATCAGTCTGAAGAGATACAGCAGAGTCATTGAGTGAAAGTTTCTCGAGTGCTTGACGCAGTGCTTGGTGATCTGATTGATTAACTGGAAAGATACCAGCAAAGACAACAGGTTTAGGCGGTACAAAGCCAGGAAGGGCATCACCACCTATTGCTGCTATTGTATCACCCACCAGAACTTCTTTTCTGTCACGGAGGTTACACCCTATTGTACCCACTTGACCAGTCGTCCTGAACAGAAATCAACTCTAGATTCAAACAGACAATTTAGCAGAACTGAAAACAAACAATGCTCAAGTAGGATTATACACTTGGAGAAATGTCACCACAACACATTTGGATGAAATATTAAAAAAAAAACAACAAAATATTAAGCGAAAAATGTAAAGGTTTTATGGTCTTTGGATTGATCTTTGTCAAATAATTTTGCCTAACTTATTTCACAATAAGTAATCAAACAGCCTTAGAACTTTTACAACCAATACTAATGTACGATCACAACCTTAATCAACCTAAAACCGGTATAGCTTCAAAAACCTTATACCTACTGTAGAATTTATTATAAAAATTTATCTGTTCACTTATATATAAAACTTTAAATTACACAAAACACGACACAGAAAAAAGATAAACAGAATACTTACTAAATCAGAGATTCCCAAAGTGGAGTCCGTGGAACCCAGAGGTTCCTTAACGGACTATCTGGGGTTCCGCGAAAAACATTTAGAGAAAAAACTTTTCTAAATTTTTTTCTTTAGTGGGTATGAATTTATTCTGTGTTTCTTGTGAATCATGAAACCGAATAATACTTATACACATAAGTAGAAGTGGCTAAAATTTTATTCATCTTTAGGAATCAGTCAGTTTTTGGAACTATCAAATTCCCGAATTTCCTTCAATTGTAAAAATAGCAGATCACACATTGCTGCCACTTCCCACTACTTACTTATGTAAAACCGGTTTTTCCTTTTATACTGCTATTAAAACTAAATACCAAAGTAGACTTAATGCTCGGTCTGACTTGAGAACAAACTTTCAACTTTAAAACCAAAAATGATTACAAAATAAACTTTGTGTTAAAGTTGCTAATAATTCTGTTTCATGTGTTATGTACTTGTGGAAGATATGAAAATTTAAATCTTTTAATTTTGAATTTTTCTTCAAAAAATATGCATTGCAGTAATATTACATTTTAATTGTTTTTCAACATACATACTCTTTATAAAAGCATATGAAAATATTCATATTATGATTGTATAAATTCATTAGAATCTGGGGTTCCTGGGAAAGTTACTGAAGCAAAAAGGGTTCCGCGTCAAAAAAAGTTTGAAAAACTCTGTACTAAATTCAATATTTCGAATTGTTGTTCGTCATAAGGAGAAGACTAGAAGAGAGTACAAAGTGAGAGAGATCTCTCAAAGTCAAAGGACGGAGCACGAGTCATACTAATAAATAAATATCGTTTTTTTCCTTATTGAAAATAAAATTATTTTTTTACAATATCTCGTTTTTTAATTAATCTTTAATTTAAAATAAAATCGTATATTGTCATATATCTAAGACAATGAATAATCCATTCATTAAGTATATATAAAATAATATAACATACAACGTTTGAACAGAAATTTCATGAGGCCTTAAAAGTCCAAGGGACTTGACTAGATATTCCTTGCCATTTGAACACAATTTGACTTCATCACCGACTTTTACAGTACCATTCTTAACATTGACAAGACCAATGACACCTCTGAATTTATCATACCTACAAAAAAAAATCAATTTATATAGAACAAAATAATAAACTTTCGTAAAGTTATATGCAAACAGGTCAGTTACCAACTGTCAACCAACAGCCCTTGAAATGGTTCGTTGCTATTTCCCTCTGGTGGAGGAATCCTGTCCACTACAGCTTTCAACACATCCTCAACTCCTGTACCTAATTTTGCAGACACCTGTACCATAAATTAAAGTCACTATTAATTAATCTATATAAATAAAATAATGATTTTGTCTGTACATTGAATAGAACTGACTCATTTCAAGTTTTCTTTACGTTTCATACATTGGAGAAACCGAATCCACCCTTAGAAAAATTTCTGTCAGTTTGTTTTGTCTGTTTGTCCGCAAAATTTTGTCACAAGTGAACTCAGCTACCATAAGACATATCAAGCTGAAATTTTTACAGTAGATTTGTGTATGTCTAACTTAAAATTGGAAATTCAACGTAGAAGTGAAGTTATGGACGTTTAAAGCAAAAACATTTGTCACAAGTAAACTCAGCCACCATGAGCCACATAGCGAGCTGAAACTTTGACACTAGATTTGTGTATGCCTAACTTAAAATAAAGGCTCTAAATAGATTGGTAATTCAGTACAGAAGCGAAGTTATGGGGCTTTAAGCTGTATTTTCCTAACTTCACAGACAAGTTTGTTTTGAAAATACACAGGTGTGGCAAGTAGGTATTGTTAGTTGATTTTAATTTCATTGGAGCATATGAATATATTGCGTATTTGACATCATAGAAAAGTTGTTTCCCAGAGATGAGGATGTACTATCTATTAAGAATAAATAGTTTTGTAAACGAGCAATTCTCAACCCTTAATATGAACAGGCAAGAAAAATCAACAAACAAGTTCGTACGCTATATCATACCGAGGAAAGAACTTACAGGTCAGTAAAGAGAGTGATTAGTGATGAGGAAGCAGTTCATTATCTAACTGAATTTCTTGACTCTAAATTTATTTCCCCTGTACTGCTTACTCATGAGTAAAAACTTCAAGTAGGAGTACCATCATGCTGCGATTTAGTATCAGTAACAAATTTCATGTTACAAATCTTGAGTGCACCGGGAAATGAGCAACGGGACACGACTCTGAGTTTGTGCTCTGCACAGATATGCCGTAGAGGCGGACATCATGACTGGGTGTGGAATGGGGAGTCTGTATGTATACCACCTATACCATTGATTCCGAGCTACTATCTGTTTCCGTTGAAACTATTGCAAAGTCCCATCAGAGTATATTTCGCAATGAAGTTAACTAAGTCACAAGGGGAAACCTTGTCTAACGCAGGAATTCAAGTTAGCGAGACCAGGTTTTTCACAGATAGTCAACTGTAGTTTACCTGCTCAAGAGTCAGAGGTTCCAACTGTTTGTTCTTCCATGAACATGAAGAACAGACAGCTAATGTGGTGTATACAGAGGCATTTGTTTAACACTGTACTAATAATATTTTCTACTATTCTATAATTTCTAATTATAGTATTAGTATAATGCTATAATTGGTATGGTATTCCATGGTATTTTGGAATACCAAGTATAATATAATTTTTGATTCCGTCAAAGACGGGTACGTTTGCTAGTAATCAATAAATTTACAAAATATTAAAAATATTAATGACGATAAATAGTTTGTTTGTAACACTGTACATAGTATCTCGTACAAACAAAATAAACAAGTATGAATCATTCATAAGGAAATGAAAACCTTCATAACAAACTAACATTTAAATTTAGTTTTTTTTTTAAAAAAGTTATTAAATACTTACTTAAATTAAACTAATCATTCAATAAATTTAAATCAATAAAAAATGTACATTGAAAAACATGCATATAGATAAAATGAAATATAAATTTATAATAAATCATTAGTTGTGCAATCCGTAATTGTGTGGTATTTACTCATTCTGAAGGTAAAATGGATAAACCAACAAAACTTCATTTGTGTGGAGACTTTTGTTGGTCTATCCATTTATCCATTACCTCAGAAATTTATAATACATATTTAATATAAAGTAAATCATAACTATTTCTCCCACCTTACTTCTTATGCTGTTTTGGCCAACTACGGACAGTATTTTGAAAGTGGGGCCCTGAATATAGAAATGTTAATAAACAGTACATGGTCGTACTTGTAAATAATAGTATGGTTTTTTTTGGAGTAGAGAAAACAAAAACGAAAATTTTCTTACATAACCCGGAGTCTTATAGTTATAGAATTTAAAAAGGTTCTGGAGGACTATGTTCAATGAGAATGAGTGGGGGAAGAGTCCTTGAACAAACAAATAGACAAGGAGATAATTTGTGTGGAGACTTGGTATATCTTTCCCCTTTCTAATCATGAAAGGTTTTACAATGTTCTACTCCAAGGTATATTTATTAATCAATGTGAGAGAAGTAAGAACTTACCTTTAACACTTCCGAAGATTTTATATCAAACAGTGTTTTCAGTTGTTCAATAACTTTGTCTGGGTCGGCATTCTTTAAATCGATTTTATTTAAAACTGGTATTATAGTAAGCTCATTTTCAAAGGCTAAATAGAAATTAGCTACAGTTTGGGCTTGCACTCCCTGGAAAATGAATAGGAAAAAAGAAATATCAAAAAATTATACGATTGGTTTGAAACTTGTTTTGTCATTAAATACCTGATTAGCATCGACAAGTAAGATGACTCCTTGGCAAGCAGACAAAGATCTAGATACTTCGTTAGCAAAGTCCACATGACCAGGAGTGTCAATTAAGTTGAGAAGATACAACTCATTTTTATATTCATAACACAAAGAGGCAGTTTGAGCTTTTACAGTAATTCCTCTTTCACGTTCAACCTGCAATCTAACATTGTTTTTAACAACGGTAAAAAAAATCTTGCGTAATGATGCACATTTTTCACCAACAAATTTTAAAAAAATTTCAAAGTACGAACTATTCATTTTGAAAAAAAATATGCCAATAGCACTAACTTGTCACCAATTCATGGAAAAAGCAATATTGATTTATTTATTAATCATAAACTATTCATAATGACAAGACATACCGGCCATGCGTGGATTGTATATTAAAAAACGGTTGAATTCACATAATATAGAAAATGTATTTCTGTAAAAGTACCTGCTAATGGAACCATTATTAAAATCCAATACTACATGCTGTTCTATATATGTAAATTGTTCAAATATGTGGAGTTACAAATGCCATGGATGGAAGTGAAGATGATGTATTTCAAAGGTGATGAAGAAAGATGAAGGTGAAGAAATGCAAATGTGAAGAAAATGACTCATCGTGAATGATGATGAGATGAATGAGCGACTTGATAATGAGTGGATAACTGACGAACGAATGAGGAAAATATTTAAAAACCTGTAACGACTCCAACGAAAATGTCAGTGAACATGAACTATTGATATATTACACCCAATTTTGAATTTACAGTCATTCGATCTAAAGAGAAAATATTTACAATAATTCTCCACTTACAATTTTTTCTTCTTCCTACCTGTAATTCCCAATTCATTGTTGGCAATTTATTTTGATTGGTATTTAATGAATAATTAAAAAAAAATTATTTTGGGAAGTGAGGCGAGTGATAATTACTGAAGAAATGTTATATAGGGTCCAAATGCTTCGCACTTCCAGTTAGTTTTTTTTTCCTTTTTAACTGACTCAATGGTCCTAGTCAATCCATCCTCGCACTCTCTCTCTCAACTGACTAAAACCTCTTTGTTATACCATATCCTGAAAGTTCTAACCTCTCTCTCTCTCCTCTTATACACACTATTTGCTACCTCTAGTATTTTACTCTTTCGTAATGCCAACTGATGGGCTCTACATAGCCTCCCTGGATATATTACAACAGTTTGCTACCATAGTTGCTATCATCACATGTAATATGCTACTCTCATGCATGGACTAGGGTAGCCGAATGGCTTACGTGCTCATTGCTGGACTGGTAGATCCGGGGTCCGATACCCACAACTATGGCCCTCGATTTATTCATTCAATAGGTGAAAAAAAATCTGAGCATGTTGTCCCTTGTAGAGGACATTAAGCTGTTAGTCCCAAGCCTGTGAGATATCAGGAACTTCTTAAAGATCCCTGCTCTAAATACACTTTAGTTTGGCAAAATTTAAGACTCCCGAGTATTCATTGTATGGTATCATAAAGGGCCAATCTTTGATCATGTGTGTTCTCTCTTCGGATGGCCACTGCAACCCAACCTAGCAAGCTTTTGCTGCAACCCAACCTAACAAACTTTTGCTGCAACCCAACCTAACAAACTTTTGCTACAACCCAACCTAACAACCTGCTGCTGCAACCCAATCAGCAACCTGCTTAGGCAAATCAACCTAGCAACCTGCTGCTGGAACCCAACCTAACAACCTGCTGCTGCAACCTAACCTTCCGGAACCGTTTTTTAGCAGCACTATCGAGTGAAGTAGATCAGTTCCATTTGTCCTCTACACATACCACATTGCAATCATAATACGTCATAGCTGCATCATTACCCCTTTACCTCAATAAAGATTAGTGTTATCTTTGAATATTTTGCTGTATTTAATTAAATAAGATGCAAATTATTGTAGACTTTAGAGTATATACATCTTAATAATTAAAATAGTCATGGAACTTTTTCTAAAGAGCATTACTTACAATGTAGCCTAAAGCAACTCCACTTATTGAGTTACTTCTTCATAATCAACATGGCATTCCTATTAATGGTATCAGTTTACTTGCATTAACCCTAATAAATATAAGAAATCAAAATATTTTTCTACTTACTAGTTATTAATTTAAAATACTTACTTATCTAAAACCTGTTTGTTTGTTGAATCAGGCGTCAGCAAACCAGTTATTTCCAGCAGTCTATCAGCTAAAGTACTTTTCCCGTGATCTACATGTGCAATGATACTAAAATTTCTTATATTACTAAGAGGTATATTATGTAAATCAAGTGATTTCTTTTCAACATCAAAACTTGCACTTGAAACTTTATCACAAAAACTGAAAAAAAGAAACAAAAATACTTCAGTAACAAAACTCATCACAATTTGAAAAAAATAAAATGAATGCTATTCATATATCAAATAAAAACTAATCAAATATAAATGGTAAACAAAAATATGTACTATTAAACTGAAATCAAAACCAAAATTACTCAAGACAAAGTGAATATAAGAGAATCATTTAATAATTACAAGAAGAATAACTTCAATCAGATTCATCATAAAAAAAGACCAGGAATAAACAAGAAACAGAGAGAGCATATATTTCTTTAAAAAATGAAAGAAAAACCATTAGCACATAAAAGTTGATCGCCGGATTTGCTGAAATAACGGAAGAAAAGACATACTCAACTAAGGAACAACTTGAATCATTGTATGAACGCATAATAACCACATTACAATCATAATACGTCATAGCTATATCATAATATAATGAAGGTTATTGATTTTAATAAATATATTTTCTCTATAGAGAACTTCATCGAATATTTCAATGTGAAAACTCTTTTCTTTTGGCTATTTCAAATTGTATAAACTAATTTATGTCTTAATCAACATTTCTTTATCACAACTAATAGGATGGTTGTTTAAACATTAAACTTTAGTAAATTTTGGTAGCAGTACTTTCTTAACACATAAGTTATTGGAAATGACACCAAACTTAACTCACTTCTGTTTCTTAACAAGCTGCTTAATTTTTCTAAATACTGAGAAAGGGCTAGAAACCTTTACAGATAGTAACTCAGACAGTGAGACCACTCATCCATAATTAAGGATTAACGACCAGCTCATCATAAACTTGAAGAAAAACAACCGCCGCAGACTTCACTTTGCAGATATAACAAACCAGAAAATTCACCCAAGAAGTTATTCACGTCCTGAAGATGAATGTTGATCATTCGAAACATGTCCACTATAGGAGATATATTTTATTGTGTAGAGGAAATCACGAGAATGTTATTTAGAAAAACTGAGAAGCTTGTTAAGAAACAAGTATCAGTTAAGTTTGTCGTCATTTTCAATAATGTATATTAAACTTTATAAACAATTTTTATTAATTATGTCATTCTTATCATTACATCTTGACTATAAGAGATATAATAAGTGCATAAGAACATATAAAAAGGCCAAAATAAAATATTTACATTCAAATATTCGCTGAAACTGTGTAGAGGAAAAAAAATCATCAGTTCAAAAAAGACAAATAAAATAAAATCACATAAAGATATGATGGAACAATGCAGTATGCAGATTGGAAACATAAGTTACAGAAAAAAGTGGGATGTAAGAATTCCCAAATAATCAACTTCCATTTATCTGACAGACTATATACATTTTTCAAGTCTTCAACAAAATATAAACCAACTCAAGGAACATACTTCGTTAATCTGTCTACCTATGCATCCAAAATTATTAAAAACCTGAAATTAAGAACATAGAACTAAAACTAAATTTTTTATTAACCCCAATAAACTTTTTGTTTTTACCTAATTGAATAAAACACTTAACTAAGTTAGTGTTTGTCCCCATTGGTCAAAAAACTTTTCTTAGCAGCAAAATCATAAAATATTTGTGATTTTAAATAATTCAGAAGATATCATATACATAAAACAAACTAGAACAAAATTCAAAGTACATATTTTGATACTTGATTTCGAAAATAAACAGAATAAAATTTACGCAAAGCTAAAGTTACCATTTCCAAGAAACAGAAAACGGGAACGATCCTTTGAAATTTATTTTTCTTTTGAATGTTGTATAGAGTTTAATTCTACTCATCCCTACGTCCAAACTACAAATTGCAACCTCCTACTTGTCAACCTGTAGATAAAGTTTGTAACCTCATTACCGGTTTCTACTGAACATTTGAAATTTAAAATTCTAAAAATAGAGTGCATAATTTATTCAGTAAATTCTGTGCTGCTTAGAGGCTTTCATTAAGAAATATCCTTATTTATTTATATATTTGATGATTAGATATTTTTTAACTTTCTTTCCTATGTGCACAGTGAAAGTTTGTTTTCGTTGATTTAAATTATCATATGTTTTCCCGTCCCGTGGTTTAAATTTCAGGATGTCAATTTAAAACTACTGCTGCGTATCATTTAAGACATGTTTTGTTTAAGGTATTCCAGTCTAAAATTGTATCAAAGGTATCCGTTTACATACGTATCAGCGATCTCTTCAACGAGCTTTCATAAAGGAAACTTTGATAACAATGTAAAAAGCTCGAATTCGGTTCAATACTTAAATACCTACCGACAACTGAGTGATGCCAGAAAACTTGCTTCAACCAGTGCGAAGCCTTCTACAGAACAGAAAATGTTCGATCCAAGTATGTACCTTCACAGGTTAGCATGTTCCTTTAAGGAAATTCAGTTACGGGAATTATCCAAAGCTCCCACTCCGGCATTTTGGTATGGAATGGCTGGACTAATTCCATTTTGGTTCCCACCATTATCTGCTATTTTAACTGGCTACAGCCCCTTTTTGGCTACATGTCAGTTAACCTATGCAGCCACTATATGCTCATTTCTAGGAGGTATAAAATGGGGTCTTGCAGTACCAGATAAGCCAGATATGGAGCCTTCTTGGTCTAACTTGAGTTTATGTGTCCTTCCTCAAGTGGTAGCCTGGATTTCATTACTTCTGCCACAAGTATTGGGATTTCTCGGCGTCGCATCAGGTTTGGCTGTGGCTGCTTTCTTGGACATCACTTCACCTCATTTTCCAGTCTGGTTTCGAGCAATGAGGATAGTCCTGTCATCATTGTCCATCTTGGCCCTATTACTCATGTTCATTATGAGGCTCTTTCACTAGACGAAATCATTATCCTTGTGATTGTTAAAGTTTAAATAAACCATGTGAATAAGTTATATGTTCATTTATGAGCTATGGTTTTGTCTGAGTGTTGTAGTTTCTTAAAAATAAAGTAATTGATATAACTGTCTGTTATAATTATAATAGAAATATATCATTGTTGAAATATTGAAGTATATATGGTAATTTTTATCGAAGAGCATTATGTGTTAGTTTAAAGTAACCCAGAAACCAATCTCTGATCAATATTTTTAAGATACGAAGAAAAACAAGGGTAAAATTATTCACTTTTTGGTTTGTTTTTTACTCGGTGATATGTTCTAATTTATATTTCTAACAGTAGATAAACTGTATTTAAAGTTAAAGTAGTGTAAATCAAATTTAGTATCCAAATAAGAAATTATTTTCATGATAAACGAACATTATATTAGATCATTAAATAATCTTTATTAAATTTGTTGCAATAAAAAAAAATCAGGATCTCTAAATAACTGTTACCTAGGACTACTTAAAAGAAACCGTTTGATATTTCTGCCTTTTTTAAACATTTTGTTATCCAACGCCTATACTTAAATGCCCTCATGTCTTCTGCCCAAGTGACTAATTTCTGATTCAGCACTCACATTACCAGGTGCTTAAGACACTTGGTGTCACCCATTCAAGGGGTAAAAACGCCCAAGCGTTAGCATTGCTAACCTAGTGAGAATCTGTGTATTTGATATGTCTGTAGCCGTTTTCTGCCTTTTTGAACACCGGGATCTATTTTTATATACTAATAGTTAAAACGCAGTAATGAAAAGAAAATTAACTTCAAGATTTAAACTGTTTCACATGTTTGAACTTCCCTGAATTCACTATACAGACATCTATATATGCTGTTATGGTTGAATGTATAAAAGTTTTGTTCCTGCTAAATTTTCAGTGTTTTTTTTAATTGAAAATTATTAATTTTGGTATATAAAAAGTGTTTGTGGTCAAGAAAATAACTGTCTAGTTATTGAGTATAATTATTGTTTCCAATATCCAGACTTATAGGCTTTTAGGGGCGTAAATGTGTCTCATTTGTTATTTGACGCCTATTTGATGTATTGATGAATCAGATTATGGAGTTGATTCAATTTGAGGCCCGCTTTACTCAATCCTATTATATATATTATTATAGGTTTTGAGGGTTTTGGTCTGGATATTAAAAAACACATCGATCTGTTGTGCTTTACTCATGGAACGGTCGAAAGGTTGAGAGACATAATGATAAATCAAAACAGGATATTAAAAAACACTTCGCCAACGTTTTGACATATATTTATGTCCTTCTCAGGGCTAACACATTAATACAAAATAAATAGAAATAGTTAATTTAAAATAAAATCCCATGGACAAATACATTTCATATTTGTAAAAATCTGTCTGTATGTTCCTTTCTTACCAAATTCTTACTAGCGATTTAAATTTAAACCGCATCACCAAATATATATTCTGAAACTACCATTCAATGTGACAAAGTTATTTCATATATATAGTGTATGTGAACATTGCGCAATGACGTC
This sequence comes from Hermatobates lingyangjiaoensis, assembly GCA_026182355.1. Classification (NCBI taxonomy): domain Eukaryota; kingdom Metazoa; phylum Arthropoda; class Insecta; order Hemiptera; family Hermatobatidae; genus Hermatobates; species Hermatobates lingyangjiaoensis. Next base: position 577,986 of record JAPFBL010000060.1, read on the forward strand.
ATGAGCACTATTTTTTTATAATAATTTTCATTTATGGCACTATTTTTAATCTCATCAAAGAGCCCTATTCCAGTGTTTACACTAATAATGAACCTAAACGACATCATTAATTTCACCTTAAAAAAACCTTGGTTAATGACATTTTATATCATATTATCATAAAAATTTGTCTTATCTAGTGAATCAGTGTTGTAGTTGCTCAACAGGTTTCGAACGTTGAGCATTTTAAGTGAGACTTGAAGATGCATAACGTTCGAAACCAGTTGGGAGGCTACAGCACGAATTCACGAGGTAAGACTGATTTTTATTATAATTTGATATAAATGCCATTCACAAAGATTTTTTAAGTTTAAGTTCTGTATTTGCTCGTTATTTTGAAATGTTTAACAAGAGAATGTATATTTCAATTACAGTTACTACTAAATAGGTTGCGTTTTTTATTTATCTGTACAAAGAAAACTTTTGCTGGGAAACATTCGTATTTCCATAATTTTTTATAAAAATCCTTACGTGTTTATTATAACAGAGATGAAATGAAAAGTTGAACCATTGGGTTTCATTCTTTATTCATGTGTATCGAAGCCATTTGTGTTACTCCTACTACATATGTTTCTTACCCAAAAATATGCGTAGTTGTATAAAATAAAGATGTTGAAAAAACAAAATTTAACTACTTCAAAATCTGATAATGTTTCATTCGTTTATATTTCATTCCATTGATAAAATCAAGAACTGTCTGTTAATAGCAATAGCAAGTAATTCTTTTTTCAAAATTCGCACGTTTAACCATATATTCTTAGATAATTTTTTATCTATTAACATTCATTTTTATTTGACAGTTTATTCAAACAAATTCAGATTATTTTTTAGCATTCACTTGTTTTTGAAATAATAAATATCTCTGGACATAAGGAATACTATCTATGGAATCAACTAAGAGGGAACTGTAGTTATACTTTGAAATTAAATACTTTATCAATTTTTTTTCAGTGACATTGTTTGATGCAATGAATTGTTAATTGAAGTCATTATGTTTTTACGATTATTATGAATTAAACGGAATCATGAAAAATGTATGATAAATTAAAATATTGTGACAAGATTGCAGCAGTCTTCAACTAAACATTCATCATATAATAATGTTAGATATTAAATTTAACTATTTTCTTCAACATCTATTTTTTTAAACTATTGGTAGAGATAACTAGTACAACAAACTACCCAGGAAACAAATAAGGAAAATAATTTTATTTTCATTAAAATAAAAAGTAATATACTAAGATAGGCTTTTAAATATTTTAAGATTAAAAAAAAGCAATATGAGCACATAATTTATTCATTCATAATCCTTAAAAAATTACAAAAAAAATAATAGTAGTAATTATTTTCTATAAAAGAAAGACTTAATGAATGTATCAATTCGTGAAACACACAGTACACTTTGAAGTTAACCTACACTTTGGTATAGAGTACGATATATGTCATGCATATTTATTTACAAATATTTACAAAGCTAGATGGTTCTAAGATATGAGATCACATGATTTATGTACACTTTTGAGCACACTAGTCATCTTTAAATACTTAATAGGTTATAATCAATTCTTAGATAACACACTAAATGCATTAATTAATATTTTGATTTACATTATTAGTATAAAATAGTGGGATTCACCCAGAGGTGTATATGTATAAATATGAAAACAGATTGCCTACTTTTACAAAACATTTATTCGTCATGGTTTTTATAAATACATATTCATTTTTGTTTTTTTTTTATTATTATTATTAAATATTAAACAGCGACTATCTTACTGGGATCAACTTTAATCCTAATAAAGAGAATATCCTCTTTTAAATATCCTCTCTTGGTGAGAGTTTCATGAGAGACAAATCGAGGAAATCCAAATCCTAGGCTGTCAGGTTCTTTACTTGGTCTCTGGAAATTCTCCCATGTTGGGTCAGGTACAAAGCTCTCAATTATATTACATGCCTAAAACAAAAATATTTATTAATGCACTGTTTTTGTAAATCATATTCATTCTACTTAAACTAGTAATTCTTTTATATAGGACTAAGTTAATCACTAACATTTAATTTATTAGAAAATATAAAACCGTCATACCTCGTAAGATGATTTTGGAGTCGTTGGAGCTATTTCGGACGTTTTCCATCTTCGATCGCAACAAACCTACTCAAACAAGTAAGTTCGTTGCGATCGAAGATGGACAACGTCCGAAAGCGCTCCAACGACTCCAAGATCATCTTACGAGGTATGACGGTTTTACTTATTTCTAATATAAATCATACTAACCTCAGTGGTATTAACAATATGCATGTAACTAACATTTAAATTCAAAAATAGAAGAAATTGATATTTTCCTAGTAATAGTCGCATGACTTCACAGAATTAAACAAAATGCTCTTAATGGATTACACAACTTGAAAATTAGTGCATAATTCAACCACAGAATAGCAATGGCATGTATCGTTTTCAAAGTAGTAATGATGCCATGCAACCTTCGATTAAATTAATAATTCGGAAATTATTTATAGTATTTATTACATTTTATGATAAAACATTCCTATTTTTACTGGTTCTTAATACAAAATGAACGTAAAATATTTTATAATGTGTAAAAGACATTTTATTTCTAATTTAAGTACTTGGATTGAAAATTTCAGTTTTCCTGTATAGACACAAGAATAAAAGTTTGCCACATAGAAAAACAAAACAATTTAAGACTTTTCTTTCATAACCTTAGTTTCAGATAACAAATATATAGGTCAGGTTCAGGTGTCAATAAATGTTTAATTCAATGATTATCTTTTTCTTTTTACTTTTACACTAAACGTGTTAAAACTTGCCATAAATAAGAATATACAGTGAATGAAATATTAAAACATTCTTTTTTTATAAAATCCTTGCTAATAGAAGAGCAAATATAGCCCTGAGTGCAGAATATAGAGGGATGTTTATCTAGTACCTGAGGTACCGTCGGCTTTATCATTTTTCAGAGAGTCCGAGAAATTCAATCGTACTTTGGAAATATGAAAGATAGAGGTTTTAGTTTTTTTTTTAAATCAATTTTAAATGTGTGTATACTTTTTAAAAAAAAATACATATTTCTTAATCAACCAAATATTGAGATCCAAGTCTTAAGCTGCCTAGTTTTTATAAAGATATGTTTTCATGTAGTTTGCAAAGTATGACTTGAATATGTTTAATTCTTTGTTTCTAACGTCCAGAGTTACGGGGTTTCACCTTTAGTCCTGTTATAGACCTAGAAAGTGTGGCTGGCTCCTTTATCACTTGGTAACCATTTTAGTTATGGAAAACTACATTACAACTGGATTGTATACGAGGATTTTAAATTTTATCTCACACAAGTTTATTACAACAGGTACCTTTAACGAGACTGACTATTCTATATCTTCTACGATATTACCTCACTCAACTTTATTGGGGTATTGATTTTAACGAGTATTAAGATTCATACATACATGAACCGACTACTCTATATCTTCTACGATACCTCACTCGAGTTTATTAGAGTTGTGATTTTTAACAAGTATTAAGATTCATATATATATGGACCGACTACTCTTCTTCTACGAGACTGACTATTCTATGTCTTCTACGATATTACCTCACTCAGCTGTATTTGAATAGTGATTTGAACGAATATTAAGATTCATACATACATGGACCGACTACTCTATATCTTCTATGATACCTCACTCAAGTTTATTGGAGTAGTGATTTTTAACGAGTATTAAGATTAATACATACATGGACCGACTACTCTATATCTTCTACGATAGCTCACTCAACTTTATTGGAGTATTGATTTTAACGAGTATTAACATTCATACATACATGGACCGACTACTCTATATTTTCTACGATACCTCACTCAAGTTTATTACAACAGGTATCTTTAACGAGACTGACTATTCTATATCATCTACGATATTACCTCACTCAGCTGTATTTTAATAGTGATTTTAACGAATATTAAGATTCATATATACATGGACCGACTACTCTATATCTTCTACGATATCTCACTCAAGTTTATTAGAATAGTGATTTTTAACAAGTATTACGATTCATACATACATGGACCGACTACTTCATATCTTCTACGATATCTCACTCAAGTTTATTAGAGTAGTGATTTTTAACTTGTACAAAGACTCGTACAGGCACTAGACCGACTACTATATGTCTTCTTCTAGCCACATGATTTCGCATACTCCGCATGAAAAATCTAGGATCGAGAATGGCCCTTAGTAAACAATTATATTATGAACATTTTAATATAGTTAGGAATATTCCTTTAAAATAACTGGGCACAAAAAACGTTAATATTATAGTTTTTCTTACATGAAAGGATTTTTCAAAAAAGCTATTTTGAAGGACTAAATTGTTTATAGTTACCTTTTCACTTTGATCAAAGAGAGTAAAGGAGACTGAATGAGCAAAGGGCCACTTGAGTAGGGCATCGTATTCTCCAGGAAGAATCTTAATGTAAAGAGATATGTGGGTTCCTTCCCCGGCTCCATTTCCATTGGGGAATAGTGATGCCTGAAGTTTGTAACCGAATTGTGAGGTATACCAGGGGGGCGAAATTAACTCCATCCCTTCCTTGTTCTGTGCTTCTGTCATTTTGGCTGCATAATCTGCTATCTTCCAAACCAGAGTGCCTGAAATAAAGAAATTTATTAAAACATTTTACAGAAATCATTAAAAATTAGGTTGTAAGTATATTTTTATTGAGATCACATTAAACAGAATTACAAACTTTATCTTTAGAATCTATGACATAGAATCGAAAGGCCTTTACAGAAATTTACTGTAATAAGTTGTAATTTGATTTCCTTTGCACTACCCTTAAAAACATCATGTACAAAGTATGCCTCCGCATTATCGCAGTTTGAACAGGACAAATATGGGATTAAAATTATTAAACAGGTAGTGTACTTGTATTTCGTACTGAATTTTGCTGATTCGAACCTTGGTCATGGCCACTAATTTTTCATGTGATACATCAAAAATCCTGTACCTGCGGTCCATCGGAAAGGATGTACTCGTAAATCTGTTCATCTTGATATGCTATTTATATTAGGTAATGGATCCGGAGTCCCTCCCGGTTATAAGGGTTCTCCTTTTTGTTGGGGTGGTAGAACCCCTGATTCCCATGCTCATTCCTATTCGTCGGCATCCTCAAAGGTTTTGTTTGGCCACAGACCTCACCTACAGCTCAGTAGGATCTTGGTCCGGAGTTTCTCCCGAGAGCTCATAAAATGCTATCGATACCAAAGGGGTGAGGGAGCCCAAGCAGTATTCCTATGGGTGTTCCATGCCACACCGTTAGTTTTTGAATCGTGGTGGCTGAGGTTCCTCATCTGGGAAGGGTACGCTTTCTAGGGCGTCACTGGGTGAGAAACAGTATCTTCTGCGAGGGTTGCCTGTATAGCAACAAGAGAGAGCTAGACCCTCGACCTTTACCATTGGGTAAGGTCCATCTGTTGGTAGGTGGACTTGAAAACTAGAATTCACTTAGGTGAAGCCGTGTCCCGGATAATGGGCATTTCCCTTCGGGGAACGACCAAATACTTGAAACTAAGAACTTAGAAGAAGTTGGCCACCTGTTTATTAACTTGGGTAGGGTACAGTTTAGGGCTCCCGATTTAGAAACAACCCGGTGATATGACTCGCCCATGTGTAAAATTTGGATAAAATAATAATAAACCAATAATAAATAATAATAATAATAATAATAATAAGTAAACTACATAACATTCATAAGATTTAATATTTGAGATACTAAAGTCTCTGTATTTTATCGTTAGTATTGATTAAAAATTATAAATTAAATAGTGTTTGTTTGTTTTTCAGTACCCATACTTATAGGTTTTGACCTTTTATTACTCTTGTAGGGTGGAAAGTATGGCTCAATTATTATTTTTAACCATTTTACTAATTAGTGAGTCACATTACTGGGTTGATTTTAAAGTCCTACATTTAAAGTTCTAAAATTTGCCTAAGTCAAGTGTATTGAGAGAAGATATCTTTAACGAGTACTTGGGACTGACGGCTTAACGTCCTCTCCGAAGGACGATGTGCTTAGATTTTTCTTACTTACTGCGTGAAGAAATGGAGGCCTTAAGAAAATCTACCATTTCAAAGACCAGCCCGCAAGCCACTGGATTCAATAATGAAATACATTTATTCTGGTATGCTCGATTTTACTGATTGATTTTTGATCCCCTTTGCGGGTACTATTCACAGGGTTGAGAGCCGCCAATTTAAGTAAATTACAAACATGAGGGAAATTTACCTGAATAGTTGAGGGATAGGGTGGCGATGGCAGATTTGAGGGAGGATATCTGGTGATTCTGCCTGGTGACGAGGGAGGACAAAAGAGATAAATGCTGTTGGGTGTTTTCCTCGAGGTGGCGTTCAAGAGCAGTCCCACGGACACACTAAAACACAAAGAGACATTCATATATAAACATATATGTATGCAGCACAACATTCAATCATTATATTAAAATTTAAAAAAAAAACCTCCAATTATCAACAACTAGCTAATGTACCCGGCGTTGTCCGGGAAGCAATTTAAATTTTCTATAGTTCCAATACACTTAAGTTTGTTTCAGATAAACGGAATTAATACAGAATGTAAATTATAGATTAAGCAAAAAAATATATAATAAAAAACTTATTATAAATTTGCACACTTTTTTTAAAATTAAAACAAAGGTATAAGAAAGTAGATTATAATCAAAATTAAAATTACATCATTAACTTTCTCAAGGAAATTTAAATAAGTTTCACTTATAAAATATCCTTCAACTTCTTCCAGTAATGGAAAGAGAAACATGTTAGGAGGACCTTTGCTCCTAGGGCCATTTTAGAAAAATAAGACACTAATCAAAATACCGTAAAATAATCTCTCGAAAAAAGTTATATAAGATCCATATGTTTCTTTGAATCTAAATCTCTCCATTTTATTTCTATAGCGGACAGACAGACAAACTTAGTATTTTATATATACAGATAAGAGTATTTCTTTCATATTACTTTACAAACATACAATCACACGCACGAACATCTTTATGAAATTAAATGTAATTATTTAAATTAAATTATTTTATTAAATTAAATTTAATATAAATTAAAAATACAATTTTTTAAATTTATGAAATTAAAAATATGAATAAGTAAAAAAAATCAATCAGTCAGTAATATTCCACATGTTGGTTCAGTTATAACTAATTACGCAGTAGCTACATAGTGGTGAATGCAATCTAATAGAGGAGATATTCAATTTAGCGAGATATACAAGTTTAACTCATTCTGTTTAGAAATGAAAAAAAAAACAAATGTAGTTTTAATATTATTGATGAATATTTGCTAATTCTCTTTTGAAATCTTTCTCAGTTTTCTTCATAATTTTTTATATGAAGTTTTTAAACAGTTAAATCAGTCCAAAATTTCAGTAACTATTTTAATAGATAGTGATAAATACTCCACTAAATATTTTTTTTTATTGTTTAAACCGATCCCCTAGCGGGTGATAACGTCAGCCGTTTACCGGCTTTTTGTTTGATCGGTGATTCTACAGATTCTACATTGGGAGTCCTAAATTTTGCCTATCTCAAGTGTATTTCCAGTAAGGATCTTTAAAGTATCAGACATCGTACAGGCTCGGGACCGACGGCTTAACGTCCTCTCCGAGGGACAACGTACTCAGATTTATTCACCTCCCGCGTGAATAAATCGAAGGCCAGGTAGGGATCGAATCCCGGACTACCAGCCCAGAGACGAGTATGTTAACCACTGAGCTAACTTGGCCCATAAATATTCTCTTAATATATGTCATTTTTTGGAATAAAGAATGTTACAAACCTTGAATCTACAACCGGCGTCCTTGTATGTACAGGCAACAAGAGGAGTGGAGCAGTGGTCTTTGAGATGGGATTCGAGGTCTTCTCTAGGGACAGAACCTAGTTGGCATCTGTTGGGGCAGGAAACAGGAGCTCGCATGCACTTGGTGTGGTGGACTTGCAGCGTATCACCAACATAGCTCTGACTGCAATATCTGTTCGACAAAGGCTTCGGGTAAGTACATCATTATCACCAAAATCATATAAAATATTGACATATTGACAAGTCTGTTTACAATGGTGCACTGTCTAGACTGTAAAATATGTTAAATATATATAACCTAAGGAAAATGAAATAATAAACAAATTCTTAAAAAATATATGTAAGTGGACGAGGCAAGTTGTTTCAAATAGTGGTTGGTACTCGTACCTAGAGCACTGAGATTTTAATCTTTTGTTTTACTGATTCAAGGTTGTTGATCATCAAACTAAAACTACAGGTCCTTTTCAATAATTTCTACTCCATGTATCACATTTTAAATGCATACTTTTTACTTTACTATAAGTAAAGTATAGTGATCGTGAAAAAATTCGATCTCGAGATTTTGACGGAATTACATGTTTTGAGGTCCCAGAAGTCGTTTTATGAAGTTTTTACGATGTGTCTGTGTGTGTGTGGGTGGTGGTGGTGGGTGGGTGGGTGGGTGGGTGGGTGGGTGGGTGAGTGAGTGTGTTAGCATTGCTTGTTACCACGCTACGGTCCAGAATCTTTGATGGATCAAGTTGATATTTTACACAAAAATGGGCCTCATAAAGACGAAGATCCCTATTGTTTGCGAAGAATTATGCATGATGGGAAAGTCACTTTTTTTGCCAAAAACCGTTTTTTTTAAAACATTTATTTCTCCTAAACTGATAACCCTAGAGTTTTGAAATTTTGACATTATCTTTGAAGTTACAAATCGAACAAATGAAAAATATATTCAGAATTTTAAAACAAGAGGAAATATTTTTTTTTCAATAAAATGTAAAAATTTTGACTTATAATTCAATCTCAAACCTTGTGAGAGCGATACAAGCCATACTGTTTGACGGACAAAGATGAAACTATGCCTATAAATAGAACATTATATGGAGAATGAGTTGAGATATTTTTTTCTAAAATTACATTCGCTAAAGGGGCGTTACAGTACGATTTGTGTTTTCAGAAAATTTTTTTTTGACGCTAAATGGCTTGTTAAAAAATAATGAAAATTTGACCAAAAATGGAACAAAAAATTAGCAATTCATAAAAAAAAAATCATGAAGTTTCAATTACGGGAAAGAGCAATAACGATATAAAAACTCTTTGTTTATCCTAGACTAAGAGATCACCTGTTATACTTGTCGAATTTTTTGTATTTTTTTACATTGTTTACATTGACTTAGAAATTTTTTGAGTGAATCCACTGAGATAAAATTGATTTTATAAAGGAAAAGTTTAAATTGTTTATTGAATTGTATGAGATGTAAGAGGAATAATATTGTGCAGGTAAATGATAACACTCATTAAAAAAAAATTCGTATATATGTTATTTGACAAAGGGGATGGAAAATGATCTTATTAAATACTAAGAAGCCATAAAATTCCCAGTATAATAATTCTGTTAAAAACCAAAAATGTAAAAGATAATTCAAAATATAAATCTTTCGTTTAAAGATTAATAACTGTAATTATCGTACATCTTTAATTAACAAATCACCTTAAAACAACATTTTCTTCGCTGTTTAAGATGTTTTTCAGAGAAAAAAAGGGTATTTTACTGTTTCAAATTTGAAAATTTTACATTAATATTCAATGTAGAAGGATGTCAAGTAAACGATGTAAGAAATCTACTGGCTATTTGAACAATAGCCATGTTCTCTTGTAGGATACTATTTTGTTTCAAGAAATGTTCACATTGGTTTTTCAAAAATGTTATTACTGCTGTAGTTATAGTAATGAAATTATTTGCAAATAATAAATTATTTGTGATGTACAAAAATAAGCTTATAAATTGATATGTCCTTCAATCACTATCTGTACTACCACACGAATGCAATGCTAATAATTATATCCCATTTAGATATTTATGTTATGCCTAAATAATACGTTATGTTTTATATACTCAAGAAATTTGACATTGAGTTACTTATAGTAAAGTAGAGTGTAGGCCACTCCAGATTTTTTTTCTATTTTTCAAATCCATAATCACATTATTACAAATTTATTTAAAAAAATCATGATATCATTCAAATAAAACAAAAATAAAAAAAACGACGATATATTTTCAACCTATGTGTCCACACGGATTAAATTTTTAAAACATAACAGATTATTAAAAAATGGAATAACAAGAGAACCATTTAAAGAAAATTATTAGTCAAGGTATGAAATGTACTATTTTTTGTAGATAATAGGGATATTTTGAGTTTCCAAGAATATCTTATGATTAAGGGAACATATTAAAATGTTCACGAAATATTGTTTGTTCAGAAAGTTTGATAAGGGTTGTTACTGTTCCCTGTTAATTACATTGTATAGGATTTGAAAGATGATTATTCGCTGATATTATTGAAGAGTAAAGATGGATTACCTGCACTGGACAAGTCGCTTGGAGCATTCCTGCAGCTTGTGCCTGGCTAAATGTCTTCGCTGAACTCTAGAACCGCATTTATTTTCGCAATAAAGCGGTTCTTTAGGGCAGGTTCCGGGATGGCTTTCAAGAAGTGGTCCGGTCATATCAATACTGCAAAATTCACAGCGTTCAACTCTTGATGGGCATGTATATCTCTGGTGATCTTCCATAAGGACTCTGGGGATTTGCGCACCACACATAAGAGTGCAGGGGATGGTATCATACTTGCATGTATTCAAGTGTGCCTGAAACAAACAAGTGTTTCATATATTACCCTGACCTAAGATAATTAACAGCCCGCACGCATATCTATTGTATGCAGACACAATTGAATCCATGGTTTCCCATGGACTACCACAACTCGAACAATCGTCAGAAAAGTACGTTTTGATTTTTTTTCCAAAACAGATAAAAAACATAAAGAAATAAATATCTACACTACAAAGAAGGAGTTAAACAGTACAGTTGTAGGTCTACCGCCCTAAGTGACACAAGCATTTAGTGCTTGTTTTAGTAGCTTAGTACTACTGTTTAGGGTTAAACAGTACACGGATAGGGTTTCCGTTCCCTTGCCATCCAAGGAAAGAGGAGATTTTTTTCCTGATTTGGGTAACCCCCAAATCAGGTAGTTTATATATCACCTGTTCCCTTACATAGATTACAGGTGATTACAGGTACATAGATAACATTTGACACTTATATTAATATTATAAATTATGATAATTATATTATTGATATTCTTATAATTATTATTTTAGGACTTATAATAATATATGATTACATTTTGGTTCAGTTATAAGGCTTATGCTACAATTTGTCTATGTCTATGGAATTTATGAATTTTTTTAATTAACCAGTTTCATTAGCGATCATTTCATGTTCAGTCATTGGCCAATTTCCATCTTGTATAATCACTTCTCTTTTCGAACATGGATCTTTCTTTTTCGTGTATTGCATTTCCGATTGAGATTGCCAGCTGAGCTAACAATACACTTAAATTATAGATCTTAATAGTGAACATAAAAACAGTATCAACCGTATTATAATCTTATATATAATTATTATAATTATAACCGGTATCTGCCGCTATATATAATATATATATATAATATAGTGGAACTTGTTTTATTCTTGCTTGTGTATTTCAAACTTTCCTCCCGGTTCTATTCCAACAATTTCAGAGGTACTGAATCAGTTACAGGAACTACGGCAGTTTGTTGAAGAGGAAACCGATGTGATTGGTTCCATTTTCCATGCTCTTAACAAACTTCGAAAATTCACAATTTACAAGGAAAAACCTATCAAAAATTACTTTCGTCCACTTTATTAAATAAGTTCTTTTTATCTATACAGTAAACAAATAGTGTAATCAGAACTATTGTTTAATGGTCCCTTCGCTATAGAACAGAGATTCTCAAAGTGGGTTCTGCTGAACCCAGGGGTTCCTTAACCGACTATCTGGGGTTCCGCGAAAAACATTTAGAGAAAACATTTTTCTAATTTCTTTTAGGTGGGTATGGATTTATTCTGTGTTTCTTGTGAATCATGAAACCGAATAATACTTACACACATAAGTAGAAGTGGCTAAAATTTTATTCATATTTAGGATGAATCACTAGTCAGTTTTTGGAGCTATCTGATTCCTGAATTTCTTTCTATTGTAAAATTAGCACTTCACACATTGCTGCCACTTCCCACTACTTACTTATGTAAAACAGGATTTTCCTTTTATACTGCTATAAAAACAAAATACCAAAGTAGACTTAATGCTCGGTCTGACTTGAGAATCAAACTTTCAACTATAAAACCAAAAATGATTACAAAATAAATTTTGTGTCAAAGTTGCTAATAATTCTGTTTCATCTGTTATATACTTGTGGAAGATATGAAAATTAAAATCTTTTAGTTTTTTTTTCTTCGAAAAATACGCATTGCAGTAATATTAATTTTTAATTGTTTTTAAACATACATACTATTTATAAAGGCATATGAAAATATTTATATTATGATTGTATAAAATCGTTAGAATCTGGAGTTCCTGGGAAAGTTACTGAAGCAAAAAGGGTTCCGCGTCGAAAAAAGTTTGAAAAACTCTGCTATAGAGTTAAACAAGTTTCCCTGTTATTTCATACGACAATAGTTTACAACTTCAGAACTATCAAATCCCTAAATTGGCTTCGTTAACATAATTTAAACTTAAAAGTTATTTTTAATTAACTGGATTTAAGACTTCTAAAAACAGCTAAAAATAGCAAAAAGACCATCAATTACATTAAGTAATCATCAAAAGTGCAAAGATATCGAGTGGATATAGTTAGAAATATTGATGATAGAACTTTAACATGTTGATAATTTACTATGATACATTGCATTAATAGTAGTATTAGGACCAGGGTAGCACAGTGGCTTGGACTAGTAGATCTAAGTTTGATTCTCTTCTGACACTCGTTTTTTTTTTCTCAAATTGAAAAAAATCAAAGACGCCATCCATAGGAGAGGACGTTAAGTGTCGGTCCCGAGCTTCTACAATGCCAGGTACTCGTAAAGATCCCTATTCTAAAAACACTTGAGTTAGGCAAACTTTAATACTCCCAATGTATAATCATTACAAAGACCCAATATACCCTTGAGACATCAGTATTATCGATAACGACTAAACACTTAATTTTTCTACAACACTTCTCATTATTTGACGAATTTATTTATTTAAAAGTTGAAATATATTAAATCATTATTTGACAATATATTAAAATTATTTTCAACCTGCAAAACAATTCTCTCGATTTCATTTTCCGACAGATATTGATAAAAAATTTATATATTTAAAGACAGTAGTTTTGAAACAAAAAGAGTTATTTTTTATGCCTTAAGCTGTTCCTGCTATCCTATAGCTTTCAATCTAAGGAAATGGTTATCAATACAGGATGAACTAGAATCCGGTTACAAATTACAATTATTTTCTTCATATTACATCTTATCAAAACATCTTTTACCGTAAACCATGCAATTCATATTATAATTACGTTTTTCTACAAAAAAAAATTATAGAAAAAATTATTTTAAAATATTTATAAGGACCCAGGTTTTTTGAGGGCATAATCCAATTATTATCTAAATTTAAAAGCATCTTTGATTGTTCCCTTTAAAGAGTATTAACAGCAATATAATTTAGTGGGCTCATTATTTTGTCCTTGTTATTGTGTTTGCCCCCTTTGATTGTGATTTGTAATGACTGTTTATGAACTATTGTGAGAATGCTACCGTTTTTTTCCGAAAATAAGACACTGTCTTACTTCATTTTTAGGTCAAAATCCGTGCTAGGACTTATTCTCGAGAGAGGGCTTCAAGTACGTTAAGTAGATTTACATATTTTTGTACTGTATTTATTTTTATACAGAAATTTAAATTTATTCTATTACAGTCATGTCATCTTCTTGAACATCGTCATAAATTATCAAAACTTTTAATTCCGTTCTGATTTTCCCACAAATCTATTTCCTGTAGAATCATTGGTCTGAATCTATTATGTCTTGCAATATAGCTGAGGTTAAATTAATGTTAATTAATTAATTCTTCTTGCCTAGGTAGCCTCCTTGAAATGAACTTGAGAGGTAAACAAGGAATTTCTTGGAATATTTTGTTCCAAAAGAATTCTCTGAAATATTACGACAGCTAGAGATACCTACTACATTCAACAGCATTTTTTTAAGGAATTATATTTTTTACATTATCTTAACTAGGGCCTATTTTCAGGGGAGGGCTTATAGTCCAAAATGTCCCGAAAATCACGCTATTTTCAGGGGATGTCTCATTTTCGGAAAAAGACAGTAGTTACTGTAGGAACCCGGCCTCTTTCAAATTCAGCATTAATTGGCAAACAATATTATTAATTATTATAAATTCCATTAGCAGTTTCCAAAATAAAGTATCATTCACTTTATAATTCTTACAATATTTTAAACTTTCTTAAAATATATATTTGAACCTATTGGTACTTACTGTTTCATATAAAAATTTTTAACATTGCACCATCCGACCTATGTTAATTAAATAATACATACCATTATGATTATCGTAGTCTTAAGGTTATAACAGTATTAATCGTGTAGGCCGTGCTTAGTCGGAGGACATAAGATTCGATTCCTTCTCCGATGCTTAAAGTCATCAATAATATTCATGTTTAGCACTGTATTTTTCAGAAGAGACTTGTCGAAAGTTTGGAAGCAGAATAGTACTAGCTAAACTAGAAAGTAAGTTATTTTGAAGAAGGAAAATAACCAACTTGTTCCCATTTCAAAGGATACCATTTAGTGGGAAAGTCGCTGGTTGTCTTTTATGCTAATTATAAAAAATACAATGGTACAGGAATGTGTATTTATCCTGAGACCATTGTATTTTAAATCGAGGTTTTCATTAATATTAGCATTTATAGTTATTAAATATTTTATTAATGAAGTAGAAAAGTTAACTTACTGTTTTTTTTTACATAAAGGCGGGAAAGTATATGAAACACAATAGTATTTTCTTAAAGGATATCGTGATGACTAAACTGCTTTGGATGAAATGTAGCGGTTAGCTTTCTATTGAGCAGAGGATTACTGTCAGTGACCATTACGATTGGAACAAAATTCCCCTTAATGAAAAACATGCTTGACATTTGTTTTCATGATCATGTCTAACATGGCATGCTTTAGTACAAAAGCTTTCCTAATAACGATTCGATTTACGAACTTTCGGAGATACGAAACGGACTTGTCAATTACATATGCCGAATTTTTCAAATACGTAAAAACGGCAAAACGCTGTAAGTTAGATTTTATATTTAGCGTTTTCTCATATTGATAAGGCACTTGCAATCTTCGATCAACAGGGCCCAAATGTTGAGCGAACGAACGAACATTCGCTGTACGAAATGAATGATTGGTTTGCAACCAATGATATACGATGAAAAGAAAAAGAAAACCGTCCAATCGTCCTTGGATGGGTTTTTTCGTTCAATTGCCCTCAACTGATATTGTATAGAATTATTGTTTTCATTGTGTTATATTATGTGTTATGTTACCTCACTCTCTCAGTGTTACACATTTTTATAAAGCATATTGTTTTTGTTTACTGTTTAGTGCTATTTACATGCAGTACAAACCCACATAAGTTGATTATATACGTTTTATTATAAAAAAAAAGCCTTGTAACGACTTAGGCTAACTTCAGCTAACAAATTCAACTAACGCAAGGCCGCTCGGAATGTATCTCATTCATAAGTTAGGAAGCGTGTCTAATGAAGATTGCAGCTTCAAATCTTCCCCATGACTGTAGACTCTTCATGTGGGAGATGAAAAATCTTACGTATGCCTTCCCTTGGAGAGGATATAAAGATCTCGATCCTGACATACTCGTAAAAAAATCTCTACTCCAACTAACTTGAGTCAGATAAAATTAACCTCTGAGCTAACCTGGCCCTCTTAAGTATTTTAGTTAGTTGTAATCAATTTATGTTAAAATCAATATCTGAGTGTATTTTATTCGTTTCCAATAGAAAAAATGTAACGATATAGGCAAAAAAAGTTAAAAAGTGTTTTCATGTTTATATTTTCTGAAAAAAAAAACAATGAAAGGAAGAATTTCTATGTATTCTCCAAGAAGGTATGATCATCAAAAACCCCTTATACTTCAAGATAAAACTTACCAACTATTCCGTTCCTCGTAGAGGACGTAAATCTGTGAGCATTTGCGATGTCAGGTTCTTGTTAAAAATACGTTATACTAAATATACTTGAGTTATAAAAGTTTTAGAACTTCCAAAAATATATCTATTTAAAGAGATATAATCGCAATAACATTGCGATCATAACATGTAACTTTTAAAAATTCTATTTTAATACTTCTTTAGGATGAAACAAAGTACAGCAACTAGTTTCTAATGCTATTAAAAATTGTGATACATTGTTTTACGAATGCTCACTCATAAATAATGAGAAAGTGTGGCTCATTAATGATTCGGTTCCCATCCTAACAAATGGCAAGTCTTTACCCATCCAAATAATAACTAAGACCAATAGTGCTTAAATTCAGTGATTTTATGGTGTATTCATCATGGATGTATAAAATACATGAATATATGCGGTTGTTGTACTTTGCAGATATTTGATCGGCAAAAATACTAATATATATAAAAAGATTTCACATAAACACCGGAAATAACAATCAATGATCAAACCACAATATGAAATGGGAAAACAAGATTAAGATCTTTCAACCGTAACAAGCGGTCTTCGTCAGAGTCAAAAACCCAACTAACTTATATATATATATATATATATATATATATATATATATATACATATATCACTCAAAATTCAAAAAAAAAGATCCAAACTGGACTCAAATCAGCTCAAAAACGAAAAGCAACACACAGAGAAAGTGGCACACTTACAAACTTAAATTTTCGGATTATCCGTCTTCAGGAGAAAAGAGAATGGGCGACCAAGAACGCCGGAAACACAAAGGCAGGAAACCGTCCCGGCAATCGACCGTCGGCCGCCCATTCTCTTTTCTCCTGAAGACGGATCATCCGAAAATTTGAGTTTGTAAGTGTGTCTCTTTCTCTGTGTGTTGCTTTTTTCGTTTTTGAGCTGATATATATATATACACTTTTTCAATGAAAATACTATCCGAAATGGACATATACAGTTCAATGTACATAAAGAAACATAGAGAAATTAAAAATACACACTTACAGTCTCTAATTTTTGGTTGAACCGTCTTCAGGAGAGATAAGAAAGGTAAACCAAGCGCACTGGTACAGAGACGGTTAGAGACCGTTGGAGACGGTAGTATACGTTGGAGTATACGTTTAAGTTTATGTACTTAAGAACGTGCTTGGTCTCTCTTTCTCTTTCTTCTGAAGACGGATTGTCCGAAAATTTGAGTCTGTAAGTGTGTTTCCTTACTCTGTGTGTTACTCTTCTTGAATTTTGAACTCGTATATATATATATATATATCAATGATCAAACCACAATAAGAAATGAAGTTGGGTTATTGACTCTGACGAAGACCGCTTGTTACGGTTGAAAGATCTTAGTCTTGTTTTCCCATTTTCTTATTGTGGTTTGATCATTGATTGTTATTTCACGTGTTTATGTGAAATCTTTATATATATAAAACTAAAAAATAAACTAAGATTTGCTCAGAAATAGATATTTAACAATATTAGTTAGCATATGATGAGTCAATCTCAAGAAATAAAAAAGTATAATTTCATTTTTGAAACTGTAAATCCTAGTTTATGACTGCCTAAAACAGGTAAAGTAAGAGGTCAGAGTATAATTTACATACTTACAAAAGGGGAAATGGTATGATTTGAATAAGATGTTTGTTTTGTTCGAGCAAGAGAACTCCACTGCTTGGCTTCATTAAGGGTAAGGAAATGAACACGTGCTCACTGATCGGTGCCCACATCGTTAGATATCAATTATCTTGGTCAGGTTCCAGAGAGAAATGAAACTCATTATTCCCTGATGATCTCGCCTACCATCTTCAGAGTCTTTACTCTATCTATGATTCTCTTCTCACATCCAAACGTCCTCTACTTTCCAAAAGTCATAACCATTTCCTCACTAAGTGTCACTCTTCACTCCTCTATTTCCCGTCATAAATCCTTTTATTCGTTTCTTTTAACCAGACTACAGTAGTTAACCTAAATGCGATTCAAGTTGTTTATATTCTTAACAAAAGAGTGATTTAGTATTAGACGTAATATTTACAAAAGAGATAACAGAAAGTTATGGTACGCTAACAATTAATGGTGTTTCCGTTAAGAATCTCTGAGCTATTTGGTACACAGAAACAAACACACATACACAAATAAAAGGGATAACACACACATACAATCTCTAATTTTCAGTTTCAACCGTCTTTGGGAGAAAAAAGGAGAAAGACGTAACGCGTGGCGCAGCAACATTTTGGAAAAATTCATGATTTCCGGGTTCCTCAACAGTCTCAGCGTCGTGTGTATGGTCCCTCATTTCCTTTATTCTTCTGAAGACGGTTGAAACAGAAAATTAGGAACTGTATATGTGTGTTCTCGTTTTCGAGGTTTTTGAACCGTCTTCAGGAGAGATAAGAGAGGGAAACCAAGCGCACTGGTTTAGAGACGTCTCTGAACCAGTGCGGTTGGTTTCCCTCTCTTATCTCTCCTGAAGACGGTTCAAACCGAAAATTAGAGACTGTAAGTGTGTTCTTTTGATTTCTCTATGTTTCTTTGTGTATATTGAACTCTATATATATATATATATATATATATATATATTATATATATATGGGGAAACACACCCATACAATCTGTAATTTTAAATTTTAACCGTCTTCAGGAGAACAAAGGGAGAAAGATATAACCCATGTCGCAGCAACGATTCGAAAAATCGACAAATAAAAGAATTTTTTTTTAGTTCTACTTTATTTAGTTCGTTGGAATCATATCATTTAATTGCTTAATTGTTATATACAACGATATTATCATAGAAAAGAATATATTAAAAATGTGTTAGTATCCTGTCCCGATGTGAGGTGAAGTTTAAATCAATCTCAACCACGTTTAATTTAAATGAGCCAAAGCCAACATTGTGTCTCGCATCTGTAGACATCTTCAGGACTAGATATTTATAGAACATCTGATTATATAAGTGACTGCAGGTTTACTATGGAATTAGTTAACATGCTTATCTAATATAGCCACTTTTTTAGACATCTTCTTACTTCATAGAGTCAAACAATCATTCTATTGGTATTTATTCTTACTACTTGATCTCAAAGTGTATATGTATTTTATAATAAACACTAAAGAAATAATTTTATAAAAAAAAAGTTACGAAAAGAATCTGAAGGTTAAAAGAATAAATAATTTTCTTCTGCTTGAAACTTTCACAAAGTCGAAAGACCTAGTTTCGTTTCTTCATGGTATAATCCCATGCAATTCTACTAGCAGTAGAAGGAAATGAAGTAATATTTCCAATAGCCCTCATTACTAACTTGGTCTGATAAAAGATTAAGAAAGTGGGTATTGATAATAATGTGAGTAATCTAGTAGGCTATTAAATCTAAGTACAAAGTAAATTTGAATGAAAAATATGCCATAAGACTAACGACCAGCTAAGATGAAGTAAAGATATGGTGTATTTATGATTTTATGAAGATATATTAGAGTAGATAAGATACGCGAGAAGATTGGAATGAAATAACCGAGGAAGCCTGAGCGGAACTAGGAACCCAGATGGGCACTGACCAAGATATTAAGACTACGGGCCAGCGGAGCTAGGTACTGACCAGGTTAAAGACGCAGCGTCTACTCCATCCATTGATGAAATGAATATTCCTGTAAGGATCGCGTGTCAAAGAAATATAATGTTTTAAGGAAAATAAAATATTTGCTTTCTATATCTGATTTCATCTTATTGTAAGGACACTTTTCCATTTCTGATAACTCTTTCAAAAATTTATCTCTACCTGCAATAAGTGATCATTCCGTTCTGATTGATTTCATGGATGTTACTTCTCTCTGTAACTCTATCGACAATTCCAAAAGACTGGATGCTGTGACATATGACATTGATCGCAGAGATATTCCTCTCATTCTCTCTCTTCTACATCATTTCTCCTTTTACTGACCAAGTTCAAGCTCAACTGCTTTTGCTATTACTTTTAAAAATCAGTAGTACAGCTCTGAGTACAATTATGTTCCCTTCTTTTCTTAATTTATTTATGGTTAAATTTTAAGAGCTAGATTTATTTAATAAACTGGTGTTACTAGCTGTTGCGTCTACAACGTGCTTGGTCTCCCTTTCTCTTTTCTCCTGAAGACGGATTGCCCGAAAATTTGAGTTTCTAAGTGTGTTTCTTTACTTTGTGTGCTACCTATCTTCAATTTTGAACTGTTATTGTGTTCAGTTTGGATCGTCTTTCCGTTTTTCAAGTGAATATATAATAATATATATATATCAGTTAGCTTCAGCTACTCAAAGGGACTACTTCTATCCGATGACGACGACTGTCGAAATATCGTTGTGAGTCTTTTTTTGTGTGTAATAATTATGTCTTTATTTGTTTTTCTCTTTCCCGTGTGAACTACATATATATATATATATATATATATATATATATATATATATATATATATATATCGAGTATATATATATCTCCGTTCTTCGACGTGGGGAGATCTCTCTCACTTCGTCCTCTCTTCTAGTCTACTCCTGATGACGAACAACAGTTCGAAATATTGAATTCTGTAAATGTTCTTTATATTCTTTTTTCTGTGTCGTGCTTTGTGTAATTTAGTGTTTATATATATATATATATATATATATATAGTGAACACGTGATATCAAAATTATAACGTGAAATAAAAATCAATGTCTAAACCACAGTAAAAAATGTGAAAAATTGGGTTTTAAAAGAATTTCAAAACCGAACAACGGTTCTTTCGTCGTTAAAATAACTGATCTTAATATTTCGCTTGTTCTTGAAAATTATAAGTCCTTTTTTTTTAATTTAGTGAATCAAAAGGAAATTATGAAGTCGTGCCAGTTTTAAATAAGAATAAAAGGCTTGGATGTGTAAGGAAAAGATTTGAAGCGTATAATTTAGAGGTGACCAGAATGGTAGGAATTCAGTATACAGTGTTCTCACCATTCAGTAAAATATACTGAATAAGTGCTTTAAATTTGAAGGATGGTAATCAACAGATTTACAGTACATTCATAAAGCCGAATGCTGAAATAGCAAAGGTTAATTATTAAAAAATGTTAAAAAGATGGCGTATTATTTGATGATAAGTAAGTATTCCTTTTAAATTATGCTATTGACTGGAAATAAGGTTTTGCATGACTAAGAGATTTCTCACCGATCTCTTAGACAATAATAAAGAATGCTAAATGTCAAGAGTGTTAAGAAGATGGGGGGGGGGGGACTTGAAAGATTGCGTTAAATCATTTTCGTAACAAAAGCATTGCTTTCTCGAGAGGAGGCAGCAGGCAGGACTTGCCTCGGGGGAGCAGCGGAGCGCGTCCCCAAGGCTGCAGCTGGTGGTCGGCAGGAAACACTGCCTCCTTCCCACACACACACACATCCACCCGATAACAGCTATTTCCACATGCCTCTGGCCTCCATTACACTGACAGCTGGTGCCAAAGTAGTCACACGAGATACACCCCCACCCCACCCTTCAACCCCTCTCTAGTATTGATTTCATCTTTTAGCCATTCATCATTGTTTTCACAAGTCCTCAAAAACACAAGATCTCCATGGGAATAACCCCCCCAATCTCTAAGCATTTTCTTTAAATAGAATACAATTGTTACTAAAAATAGCATCCGAATAACATCTTTTTTTTACAAGTTTTGAAATCCCTACTTCAAAAAATGGCAACTAAATTATACAATTGTTTATCGAATGCTGGCCAAAAATCGGTATACAGAGAAGTTTTTCAAATATATGCACTTATAATAACAAGATTTCACATAAAGACCGGAAATAACAACCAATGTTCAAACCACAATAAGAAATGGGAAAACAAGACTAAGATCTTTCAACCGTAACAAGCGGTCTTCGTCAGAGACAAAACTAAACTGGAGTAAAGAAGTAGCAGCTAGCAGCTAGTTTGTTACTTATTTCTTCCTGTACTTCTTTGTTTACCCCAACATAGAAACCCTTTCCTGGAACTTTTTCCCTTTTCCTGCACTTCACACCCTTTAAAAGACGAGTTAAAAGTATATATCTACCTTAAGTTTTCTTAGTTGATCCGACCATTTACATCCTTCCTTGTGGTGTATGCAGTAGACCACAGAGTTCATTACGTCTTTCTCCGCCTCTATGATCTGTAACAAGAATTTTAAATGAGTTTCAATACAAATAAGAAACTATAAAAACAAATATTTTTATTATTACTTTAAAGTACATAATCACTTATTTATGGTCATTGCTAACTTAACATCACAATAAATGATAAAGTAAATAATGATGCGGATATAACAAATTACGTCTTCACACAAAAGAGTTTTATATCAAAACTAACAGCGCATTTCGAACACTTAGTTTCTTCTTCAGGTTTCATCTATACTGTTGAGGATGGATGTACACTAAGTGTTCAAAAAGCATTGCTACATCGTTTTGACATAAAACACTTTTGTGTAGAGACGTACATTTTTAAATTCCTCATGAGTAAATACCACACTATAACAGATTACACAAGTAATGAATAAAATAAATGGTTTAAAAAAAATAGCCAATATAAAAATGAACAGCTTATTCTCTAATAGTTTTTTTCTGAGGTTAACATTTCTATAAATAATTAAAAATGGAAAAACATTTTAAAAAGGAAATGTTTTAAGGCACTCAGTCACTTTTCTTTGTACTTGTTTTCCACTCCTTTGGTACATTCGTTCCATCACCCAAGTAATATTTGACCGCATTCTTGGAATATCAATTCAAGTGGACTGCATTAACAGTGAACAGAACAGAGTGAAATATGCCCTGGAGATTTCCAATTAGAGGCACAAATTATGTTTGTCTTTATTACACACACATACAAGAGATCACAACAATGTTGCTGTTTGCCAACCTGATAGAACATCTTTTCTACTTCTGCTTCTCCTGATGACGACAAGAAGGTCGAAAAATTGAAGTGAATTTTGTTGTTGTTTCTCTGTGTTCTTTCCTTTTAATCGGTATACATATATGACTAAATCGGTATATATATGATTAAATAAAACGATTCCACAAACTAAAAAGTCTAAATTTACAGAAAGAAAGCACACAAGCACACGAGATCACAACATCTCAAAACTATATTTCAACTGCGTCGTCATCAGGTAGAAAATTTTGAGTCGAAATATAGTAGTCAGATTATATATATATATATATCAATGATCAAACCACAATATGAAATGGGGAGTAAAAAAGACTAAGATTTGACAAAAGTAACAAGTGGTCTTCGTCAGAGTCAAAAACCGCTTGTTACGGTTGAAAGGTCTTAGTCTTTTTTTTTTTCCCATTTCATATTGTGGTTTGATCATTGATTGTTATTTCACGTGTTTTTGTAAAATCTTGTATATATATTAGTTTATATTAGTTTTTAGAACTTGTATTGTAATAATTCCTTTAGGTAACAAAAGATTCTCACTACACGAGTAATTCCTCTAAACATGTGAGACATTTTGATAAATCGACTTCCTTGAAAAGGATGTGAATAATTCTCCTGCTTCTTTAAATGGAAGAGAATTTATGTAAAAACATAATTTTAGTTGTAAATTCCATTGATTTAATGATAATTTTTTTTAAAAAAAAAAACAAATAATTTTAAATGTTTTTGAAAAATTAAATTTTTTATGTAATAACATTTTAGACTGTTTGAAGGTCTAATGATATAATTTGTTTTCGTATCTTCCCAAAATTACAATTTCAATTTCCTCAAAATTCTACATTATTTTACTTACTTCTTTACAACTTTTACTCCTTTTGGGAAGGTATAATTTTAATAGTACAATGACCGGAAATATCGAACAGAGGTTGGCTTTCAATCTAAAAGCCTCTCTTGAACCTTCTTGTTCACGGCATCAATGACTCAGCCGGATGTAATCAAGAACAATACTTCGGGTTGATGGCTCAGAAGAGATAAAATTGGTTACAGAAACTGAGCCTACAATTACTTAAAAGAACAAAAAAACAATCCATTATGATATAGCTTGTGTTGACAAAGTAATAAGGATTTTTTTTTCTATATTTTGGAAAAATTATTTTGAGATAAAGTTTAAGTTAGAAAAGTCATCACTAACAAGGAGTGTTTTAGATTTAATGTATAATTTTATTTGTCCGCCACTTTTTAAGAGTAAACTAAGAGTCAAAATTTACGCCATAAATAAAGAAAATTGACTTAGTTATTACAAAATAAAAACTGTTACAAATATGTGTGAAATAAAATAGTTTTAAAGAAAATTAAATGTACAATTGGATTCAGAGAAATGTTCTGTAGCATCAGAGATGTTACACTGATATTTGGTTTCAGTTTTTCGTAAGTTCGTCCCAGGGAGAGGACATTAAGCCATCGGTCCCGAGCCTGTACGATATCAGGTTACTCGTTAAAGATCGCTACTTCTTAATACATTTGAGTTAGACAAAATTTAGGACTCCCAATGTAGAATCAACAGGTAATGTGGCTCGCACATTAATGAAATGGGTACCAAATAATAAATGAGCCATAATTTCACCTCTAGAATAAAGGGTAAAAGGAAAACAAACTAACAAACGAACAGTTTTTAGTAAGTGGTTTTGCATATTGTCACCAGATTTCCTTGAAAAGAAAGACCAGATAGTATTGCAAACATAAGGAGAAAATGTAGCATATAGATAAGTCTGTATCTATGTCAGATGAAGGAGACTTCTTTAAATTAAAACTTGAATATTCAACTGTGGCGACCACTTCAATAGTGAAACGTCGACTATCTAGTGTGACAACACAAATACCTCAATGATTGAAAGGTGAAAACAAAAATTATAACAGTGGAAACAGACTTCAGACAAAGAAAAGATGAACACTTAAATGAATCAGTTCATGGACACATATGACGAGGATATTTAACAAAGTTTAAAAATATATTGAAAATGGAAAGAAATCATTAACCTAGTGGTGAGGCTAAACCTACAATGCCTTACAGTTTTAGGACTACCATAGGATTCCTTTGAATGCAGTCGTCCCCCTCCGAAGAGGGCAAAGCCCGTTACCCTGGGACCAGGGCTTACTAGTAGTTAGTCTGACCCCATCAGGGCGTCATTGTGAGGAGTGTAATTAGTACCTTCAAAAGAAAACGATTCATAGAGAAAGATTAAAACCTCTCGTTGCCTAAACGCCATCTGTTCTGTGCCAGTTGTGTGAACTGAACATATAAGGGCTCGAAGGGGTGGTATCTAATCGTCCTTCACTCTGAGCTCCCGTCAAGAGCCCGAGCCTCTACCAGGCAAGTACCAGTTGTACAGTCCAATTAGCCAAGTTCAAGGCCCGTTCCCACTGGTAAGGGTTTGGGGTTTCTAGATCCCTGATATTCTAAGCAGGCATCCTCCCAAGAAGCTACTGCGTCTCACACAGCGACCACAAGAGTCTACCCAACCTGGGTGAGAACCAACAGCCACTACGAGTCCAACCTCAGCTGGCGGGATGGAGAGAAAACCTCTCCATGGGCCCCCACCACCCGTAGTACCGACTTATTTTAAGAGTTTTGGATAAAACTTCAGACCAATGGTCCTACTGAACCTGCTCAGCTACAGGAAAGGTCAGTGGCCTTTTTAGTCCCTGGTTCAAAAAACTTCTGGATATATGAGCCGATGCAGCTAGTGGTAGAGCTTGATGGCCCCACTAGGGGCGGTAGAAATCATTAACTAGAAATATATAAATATTTACTTGGAACTTGAAAAAAAAAGGATAAGAAATTCAGATAAGATATAATAATCTAAATAATATCAGCCAAACGTAATTATTGATGAAAACAGCATGTAGTGCCATCAGAGGAGTATACTGTGAAACTAAGAACAAAAATTCATTGCACATTAGTGCCAACATTTCAACCAAAATTTATTCAATATTATCAGAACTAAAAAAAAATAGACAGAACAACTTCTTTTACAATGTACTATGAGATAAATAGTAAAGAAACCAATTAATTTTGGTCGTGCAATAGAAGTTTTGTGTATGTTTTTTTTGGTTTTGCTTGTATTAAATAAATTTGATGAA
The DNA here is from genome assembly GCA_026182355.1 of Hermatobates lingyangjiaoensis. Taxonomy (NCBI): domain Eukaryota; kingdom Metazoa; phylum Arthropoda; class Insecta; order Hemiptera; family Hermatobatidae; genus Hermatobates; species Hermatobates lingyangjiaoensis. The sequence continues at coordinate 604,318 of JAPFBL010000060.1, forward strand.
GGATTGGCACTATTGTGAATTGTGTCTCTTAAAAATTATTATATTACTATAAATAAGTCCTTGTTTATTGTCTAGACTTGGCTTGTATTATTACTCTTTTAGTCTGGTTTTTGAGGAAGTAATTTTATAGAATTTTCTTTTAGATGAGTGCAGGTCGGGATTGTTTTTCCTACGTAAGTGTATCTTGTTTAAAAGATATTTTTTTGCATAAGACCGCAGTAAGCACTGGAAAGACGTAAGATTGGATGAGACGTTGGTTGTTTTCATCTAATCATTGAAAATGACCACCTGTAGAGCTGGACAGAGTCGTTAACAACTTTGTCCATTTGGCAGTAATGAGGTGGAGATGCATCATGAACATCTTCAAAAAGATTCACTGCAATCGTAAATAATAGATGAAGAGAAGACCATGAACCATTGACTGCTGCTAGCGATAAGCTTCACAAGATATAAAAAAAAGGTACCCATTTGGCTTTCTGCTTTTGCTTCTCCCATTCTCTAAAAATACGCATAAAATAAACCTTGGGGCCGATGAAAGGGAAAGTGAATGTTTCAAAGTGATATTTCCTCTTAAGTTCTGATTAATAAGAGTCAATCTGGAAAACTCATCCCATAGCGATCAAAACACTGTCACACCTGTCCATTGAAATCAAAAAAAAAATTTTCAAAAGAAAGCAAAGAAATGAAAACTAACGAAACTGCATCAACTCGTTGATATCTTTGACGAAGTACCTAAATAACGTGAGATTACTGATGAAGATGACCGATCGGTAAAACAATCTGAAATAAGGAGGTTTGAAGAATAGGTTCAGGAAGAAATTCAGGAATATAAATAATAAATACTTAAATAATAATAATGATGAGGATGATTGGAATAATAATTTAAGATAATAATCAAAAAATAATAGTCAAAGGTAAACTAATCTCTAACCATTCAGAACAGCCCTATATTTTTAAATTCAAACCTGGTTTACAACGCGCATTTAGAAACCAGATATGTACCTCCTCGGATGCGCTTAAGGTGACCGTTGTATATATATATACACTTTAACACAGAGAAAAGAACACAGAAAGACACTACAGAACTCACTTCGATATTTCGACATCCGTCGTCATCGGGAAGAAGTGCGAAGTACTCGCGTTGAGAAGCAAACTGCTACTCATACTCATGCTACTCATATATATATATATATATATATATATATATATATATATATATAATAAATGGCTTTTCTGTTCCTTAATATGATGAATGTTTAACATAGTAGGTTAAAAAAGTTAATGAAATTGTCTCCACATATAGAAGTTTAATAACATAAACAACGCGTTTCGAACACGTTATTTTCTTCTTCGGGCGTAAAAACAAGGATGGTGTAAAAACAAGTTGTACCGCAGACACTCATCCTTGCTTTTATGTCTGAAGAAGACCACTACATGTTCGAAAGGCGTTGTTAATATTATTAAAATTCTATATGTGTAGACTATTTCATTAACTCTTTTACCCTACAATGAGTTAATACTACATAATAACTGACTGGATTACCTTAGAATGTTTAATATTTTTTGTTTAAGTGATAAAATACAAATATGAAATATTATGATTTTGGTTAAGTTTAATTTGAATTTGTTTAAAGAAATTTTTTTTTGTGTAAAGGTGAAAAGTAATGGAGTCATTAATTAATGTTTAAATGACTATAAGAACTGAAAAGTCACCCACTCTTATTGAAGTCCTTTGAAATGTACAATTAACCTACTTAAACCTATCAGATGGAAGTAGCTTGAAACATTACTTATGTCAGTTAAGCTTGCAGAAAAAAGTTTTCCAGATTATGTGGGATGCTGTAAGTTTCTTAAGGGAAAGGCTAGAACTGTGGCAGTAATTAGAGAAAACGGTACCACTTGTGAAGTCTAATTGGAGTCTAAGAGGAAGGGGGGGGGGGGGGGAGATACCAGTATTCCCACGCTAGGGGGTGTGTGAGCTTGGTACAAAAACATCATTATAGTCGCATTTAGTTTGAAAAGAGCAGGAGGGGGGGGGGGAGGACGACTGAGGCGCCTTGTAACGCAAGCAAGGAGGTCTCCGATGTCGCAAGTTCTAACAGGGTAGAGTCACGGCAGTTCTATTAGGTTGAAGAACCTTTTGAGAGGGAGGGGGTGTCTCAAAGAATTCCTTTTGCTAATAACACCTGCCCACCCATAAGCAACTTGAAATACATACCGCTCTTTATTTATCAGTCGATCAACTTAACTCAACGGAATTGACCCTAAGAGGAGAAACACTGTGCAATTCATCCAATGCTACGAGAATAGCTTCTTTCCAACTAAAAAACCTTTTTCTTAATAAAACAGTTACATTAAAAGTCAGTTCAAACCTTTTCATTTAGTTTGAAACCACCTTTTTTCCTGAGTGTACATAAACCAAACCACTCAATAAAAAAAATCATATAGTCTCTCACTAATTACAAGTTACTTTCCTTCAGCATCTCTCCTTTTAAATACCTTCCTTATTATACCTTTTCATAAAACAACGAGAAAAAGGAAGCATTTCCAGTTCCATATTAATTTCAAAATTATCAAATGGTTAAAATATAATAATCGCTTCTTAATACATTCGATTTAACATACAAATAAGTTTTCTTAAAAGTAATTTCATTTGTAGATTCCTTTATACTAGAAAATATTGCCAAAAATAAAATAGAATAGAAACCTTTTACGAATAGTTGACAGAGTTCATTAAATTTAACTGTGATTTATAAGGTATTGGATTATAGCTTTCCAATATTTCACGCTGTTTGTTAACTTTCTTCACAACAAATCATTGCATGTTTTAATAGGAATGAAAATTGTTTTTTTATGATTACTGTTATGATGAATGTAAAGTTTCAAAGTAGATTAATTAATAATGCAATAAATTTTAGTTTCTGAGGTAAAATAGATAAACAAACAAAAGTCTCCACACAAATGAAGTTTTATTCAACAGCAACAATGCGTTTCGAACAGTTTGTGTTCATCATCCTTGGTGCTTTCTAACTCTTTTTTTGAATAAAATTTCATTTGTGTGGAAACTTTTGTTTGTTTATCTATTTTACCTCAGAATGAGTAAATACCACACAATTGCGGATTGCACAACTTATGATTTAAATTTTATTTTGTAACCAAAATAAAAAAAAAACTTTATTTAAATTTAGAAAAAAATTCCGTCAAAACTCTTTCCTGATCAAGAATCAACACTAAAGTATCAAGCTTCGCAACTATTTTAATTTATAGTTTCTCGTCTAAAATAATACATTATTTATAAAAGTCTATCATTATATTTTATCTAAATAAAAAATTAAGCTTTTCTCTTACAGTATTTCGTATAGTAAGTTGATTTTGAAAATTAAATTAAAATTAAATTAAATTTTTACAAGTAGTAAAAATTATTTACTGGTCAAATACTTGAATATGCTTCAGCTTTTGTTAAAAAAAACTGCTTGCATCAGTTAAGGCAGGTATGGGCAACCTTTTGTGAACTGGGGGCCGCATTATATAATTTCCAAAAAACCCCGGGCCACATGGTAATTTCTGTGGTTTTTTTTTTCAATACCATAAGCTTATATGTAAAATGTATATATATATTTATATATATATATATATATATATAGTGTGTGTGTGTGTGTGTGTGTGTGTGTGTGTTGTCTATCGGGATTTCAAATTTTCTAGGTTCAAAAATCAAACGTTTCGGTTTTATTTTATAACCTTTTTCATAGGCAGAAGTAAGAATGTTTTTTTAAACTAAGAAAATGAATTTTACATTATTTAAAGTAATTACAATCTTAACCGGACAAAACCTTCGACTACTTCGAATCCCGTCTATATTAATGTGTCATTAATTATTTAACTTTTTATATTATTATATTGTTCTCATAATGAATATTATTATTAAAATCTCATTATTTTATTATGGTATATAATTATCACAACATAATCTCCAAAATCAGTGCGTCATATAAGAAAAAAACTAAAAAACTTGTTACTATATAGCTCTCTCTAATGTTTTAATTTCTTTTCAAAAGTCTCGGTGAGATTTTGTTAATAAGCAAGAAAGCAAATGAATTTTTAATATAAAGATAGAATTCCAGATAATCTCCGAGGGCCGCAGGTTGCATATGCCTGAGTTAAGGGTTCGAAGACATAAACCAAAAGTTATTTATCTTGTTACTAACATAATATTAAAACAACGTTTAAACATACAGAAGGGATTTAATGCTTACTTAAATGTTATCTCGGCGTATTATAATGATAATTTTGACTTGTAAGTCCTCTGTTGCATTAGTCATGGGTGCAGTTATCTTCCAGAAGGACGTACCAGATAACTGGGCAATGTTTGCAGAACTGACTTGTTTGAGCAGCTGCCCCCTGTATCCTGCTGTTTATGAAAGGCATTGCTCAAAATAAATAGAACATATATTCAACGGCTTTATTTAAAAATTATTAAACCATTATTATTAAATTCAAAATATTCACAATGGATTACTTTTTGAATTAAGTAAGATATGAACAACTAACTAATAAATAAACAAGGATAAAAACAATAAAACGATAAAAAGATTGCACAACTATTGAGTTAAAGATAAAAATATCGCCCCAAAAGAAGATGTTAATACTCCATAGATGAAAACAATATACCAAGTTTATACCAAAAGTTTATAAGAGCAAAACACAAGAAAAAAAATATTACTTTGTAAAGCTGTAAAGCTTTCTTTTTTGTTACTAATGTGCTCATTCGGAAAGGTATAAGTAATAAGAGGCTGAAACGTTTTTTTAATAGCATTTATTATTAAGATTATACAAAAAAGCTTTGTAACTGTAACCAAATTATAAACTTCCTAACTCTTTTTTTGATTATGATTCCACCGTAACGGATCATCCGGAAGCTTCTAATCACTTTTAGCCATCCCAATGCATAAATATATTGATTAAAAACAAATTAATTACAGCTTCTGTATCATAATTTTCTTTTGTGGGAGTTTGAAAACTATTTTTTTTATTAGATATAAGTTAAGTTCAAAACACGGCGACTAGTTCAAATGGGTTTTACTTTTTTGTTATTGCGGGGGCTATTGCAGCCTTTTGGTACTAGTCCTCTATCCTACTCCTTGTCAATTGTTAGTTAAATTACAAATCTGAAATTTTAAGAATGGCTTTGGTATAGTGTGCATAGTGTGTAGTATTAAAAAGGGGTTAGGTTAGGTTGCAGTGGTAGTCCCACAAGGGAACACACGTAGGCCGAGCATTGGCCCTTAGTGATACCACACAGTGAACATTGATTCTACAGTGGCAGTCCTAAATTTTGCCTAACTCAAGTGTATTTAGATTAGGGTTCTTTAACGAGTGCCTGGTATCGTACAGGCTCAGGACCGACGGTTTATTCTCCGAGGGAGACTTGCTTAGACTTATTCATCTCCCGTATGAATAAATCGAGGGCCAAGTGGGGATCGAACCCCGGTCCTATCAGTTCAAAGGCGAGTATGTTAACCACTGAGCTAACCTGGCCCTTAAAAAGGGGTTAGGTGTAGTCTAACAGGTGCGTGCTTGGCTCTAGTACAGAAGATTGAAGGTTCGAATCTTAAGATATAACTCTAGATTTTTCATGGAGTTGATGGAAAATCTTGCGCAAGCTGCTTATCAGAGAGAACATACATTTGTTCTGAGTATTTACGATGTCACATAATCGGTAGAGATCGCTACTCTAATAAATTTCAGTGAACTACAATTTAGAACTCCAGATGTTCAATCAACCTATTGTTACATCCCTGTTATGGTATGACGGAAAGTATGAACCACTCACCAATTAAAATATAACCGATGCGTGTTTACATTTGTGTTTCGTATTCGATGTGACTTTTCAAAGTATATTCAAAGAATAGTGGTTTACATACCTCCCTCTCTCTCTCTCTCTCTCTCTCTCTCTCTACCATCTTGATACACTTAGACACCGTTAACAACAATTCAAAATATTACAGCTTCATTCAACAAAAACTACAATTTTCTTCAAGTAAAATATACTTGTATAAAATAATTGTGATAAGAGAAGCCAATTACATTAAAATATTCAAAATGGTTGAAACTGTCATTGATTTAGGTAACTATTGATGTTAGACTGGAGGCCTTTCCGTTGTTTGAAACAAGAACTCAGGGAATGTGGAAATTGGCACGAGAAGCAACAATGCCTTTTTAGTTCCCAGGCTTGCCTTGCATGTTCCTCCTCTCCTCTCACCTGTTGCTTTATCATTCCTTCTCTTGCGTACCTTTGGACTAGACTTAGTCGCGTGACCATTACACCATGACCTCTTCAGAATTAGCTACCTACTTGCAAAGTACCATGAAAACTCCTTGAGTCAGAATTCTGTTCATTTATATATTAATAATGGATATGATTACATTATTTTAAACAATTTATGAATTAAAATAAGATTTATTTTAAAAATATTGAAATAATTTGGAAGTCAATATTGAATTTTTAAAATCAATCAAATAATGTTGTCAATAATGAGCAAATATAAACTGAGAAAAGTTGTGAATGTACATCGTATGACCTATTTTGCTAAAAATATCGCACGTTTCTATCATCTCAAAGAAAAAAAAGGTACACGTATTAACATACAAATGGGACCAGGCATTCGCATACTGACGCTTTGCATTTAGAACTAACTTGTTCTGGCTGCAGTCAACTAGGCCAAGTTTTATCAAGAACATGTGTTCATAAGTTCTTTATTTTTAGCTGCTAACAAAGGTTAGCATATTGAGTAAACAACAATCAATATGTCAAGGATGACGTTATTTTAACAAATTAGGTACTGTAACTGTTTTAATTTAACATGTCTCTAATTTTCGGTTTAATCATCTCAGACATTGAAGAGATAGGTCTAAAATCACTTGCGAAGCGACGGTTGGTGTCCCTATTTCTTCTTTCCTGATGACGGTTAAACCAAAAATTAGGTACTGTAAGCGTGTTTTACTATTTACTGTGTACCTAAAGTTCACTCTGAAATTAGTTGTCCTTTGGGATCGTTTTCTAGATGATAATATTTATACGTAACAAGCGGTCTTCCAAGTCAAAAACCAAATCTGACGAAGACGCTTGTTACGTTGAAAGATCTTATCGTTTTGCCAGTTCTTATCTTGGTTTCATTGTTGCTTATTGTGGTTTGATCATTGATTTGTTATATATATAATAGCAATCTATTCGAGTCCGTCATATATATATATATATATATATATATTTCAGTTTAAACTCAAAACTCACAATGTAAAGAGACACACTTCTTACTAACTCCAATTTCCAAAAATTCACTTTCAGGACAAAAAAATAGAACACCGTTACCTTCCGTTGCATCTCCAGAATGCTTAGCAGCCGGATAATAATAACAAATAATATATATATATATATAAACATCAAGAAAACGATCCACAAAGGATAACAAACGTTTCAAAAGGATAACAAGCGTTTTTGACTCTGACGAAGACCGCTTGTTACGGTTGAAAGATCTTAGTATTGTTTTCGCATTTTCATACATCGATAGTACATACTTATTATTATTAATATGTATGTATTTAAATTGTTAAACTGATTTAACTGATTTCCAGAGAAATTTACCACTTTTTGTTTAAATACTTGAAAAGAATGAGAAACTTAAAAAAAATAATTTAATGAAGAAAGAAGATTGTTCAGACAATGGAGGTGTAGGTCTAGCTAACAGTACTGCGTCCTTATGTTAAAACTTACACGGAACAAATAGTCCTTAACAATTACATTCATCTTAATTAACAAGTTGTGTTTTCTAAAGGAAGTCACATTGAAATGGAATGTCCCAAAAGAAAAACTTCCCTTCAAACGCACTTGTTCAAGATATCTTTGTTTGTCTTAGGTTAACCTATTAAATGATTAATCTATAAAAAGCATTCTGATTTAATAAAAAAAAAATTATTACTAAAGATTAACAGTTAATTTGTAACTTAATGACTAATTATATGCATATACTTTGTAAGATTCGTTATTAAAATACAAATTATTCATAATATATTATTATTCTGTCTTTCCTTGTAAACAAAGTTGTAATCGTCCTAACAGTTTCGCATATACATCATCTTTATAGTTCTACTTGATGATTCACTACGTGCCAAACCGGTCTGACATTATAGCTGCTGTTTACATAGTAAGACAGGATTTACCTATGAATTAACGACTAAATGTTGAACCAAAAAAGTACATGAGTGTATTACAAGTTATCAATAAGAATTCGAAGTATCAAATATTTACCGTATGAATCTTTGTTTAGCACTTCATCAATATATATGGTATATATATATATATATATATATATATATAATATATATATATACTATATAAACAATATATAATATATATATATATATTTTATTGTTTACTGTTTAACCTGATGATGGTCATGTGCCGAAAGCATTGTTCCCTTTAGTTTTTTAACCTAGTTTGTGTTTGTGTAGTGTCAAATATAGTTTGTTTCATTAGTTCTCTTAAGATTGTTTTCCTAGTACTTGTTAATCTAATTAGGTAGATTAATTTTGAGCTACCATGTGAATTATAAGAAAATAATAAGCAAATAGAACATCTTTTCTAAAAGATTATTAATGCTGAAGCCGCTGTGCTTTTTAACAACACTTGTTTAAAGAAGACTTGCTGCCAGTATACTCATTATTTATAATAAAATTATAACTGATTAAATTTATTCACTAATGCACTCACAATTGAGAAGAAAGTGCTCTAAGGCCTTTCGTTCTCACATCGTAAGAGTGATAAATATACAACTTGTAACCTAGGTTATGAATTTTGATTGTGGTAACCGAATTGTTCTAATATAGAAGTTATTGTTACATATCACTAATAAAATATCATATTTATATATAATCTATATGGTATTAATTTACCAAATAAGACTATTATGGAAAAAATGTCAAGATGCATTCTTCTCTTCAAATCAAATCATAATGTCATTGTATTCAGTTTAATAAAGATAAGTCTTAGAATGCACTTCTTAATTTGTTGATACGTTTCTGATCGAATATATGTGTGTATATCTATCAAATTAGTTATTATATTAATCATATAGAATTTACACAATGAATATTGGAAAAAATCTTAAGCTTTCTCAACTAATCAAAACTTAGTCCAATTAAAAAATAATAAATATTGTTAACTTATTATTTCATAAAATTTTGTAACCTGAATTGTTAAATTAATCTCATCTTTTAATTATTCACTAATCAAAACTTCTATCCAATTTATAAAGTCTAGGCATTGTTCATAATTTTCATAAAAGTTCTTTATGAGAAATTAATTCCACAATATTTCTTCTTCTATCCGAAGATACAAATATTAATTCATTTGCTTCATTCCAGTTAATCACATGATTACTGTTTCTTATGTGTATGAACATGGCACTCTTTTCGTCTTCTCTTCTGATCGAATATTGTGTTGTTTTATCCAAATTAGTTTCATTGTGGAAATTAATCCATCTATTACACCAAGTGTTATTTTGATTATTATTCATATATATATATATATATATATAGGTGTGTTCTCTAATCGGGGTTCGGTCAATTTTCCAGGATAAAAAATCAAACTCTCGTTCCAACGTTTCGGTTTTATTTAAAACCTTTTCATAGGCAGAAGTGAAATTTTTTAATAAGAAATGAAATTTACATTATTTAAAGGAAAACAATGTTAGCCGGACCAAACTTCGACTAATTTGACAGTCTAGTCGAAGGTTTTGTCCGAGCTAACATTGTTGTTCCTTTAATAATGTAAATTTCATTTTCTTAGTTAAAAAATTCTTACTTCTGCCTATGAAAAGTTTTAAATAAAACGAAAGTTTGGCAACGAAGTTTGATTTTATTATCCTGGAAAATTGACCGAACCCGATTAGAGAACACAGCTATTCTATCAAACGGTCGATATATTATTGAATTGTAAAATATATATATTTAAATAATTTTTATCATATATAATTATTATAATAAGAAAATATGTATTAAATAAAGCTTTACCCGTCGTTGCGTCAATCACGATAAATACTAGGAAATAATTTATCATATAACTCCTTTCTAGACACTGCATCAATTTGGAAATTTCGAAATATTTTATTTTTAAAGAATAAAATATCATATAACTCCCCACTAGTTACTGCATCAATTTGAAAATTTCAAAATATTTTATCATTAAAGAATAATTTATCATATATTTATCATATACTCCTTACTAGACACTGCAAAAATTTGGAAATTTCGAAATATTTTATCATTAAAGAATAATTTATAATATATTAATCATATAATTCCTTACTAGACACTGCATCAATTAGGAAATTGGGGAATTTTTATGATATACAACCTTGATTATCTGTGAATAAAACTGAATAAATTGTCTTAAAAAGACTTGTTTGTCGCTAGATAATTTGTTATTTAAGGCTTTGGTTGTTACAATTTTCTTGTGAAATGCTTAATTTAGCCTGAGAAGTGCTCCCTCCCCCGTCACTGTTAGATATATATAACCATCCGACTCCAAGTAATGGGACAGTGAGGAACTCTATTTAGGCTTAACGAGACGCTTGGGATGGTAGCAAGCCTCAAGTCACCGTTATTTGTATTTATTAATCATAAATTATAATAAGAGTCTTTTTTATTGCTACCTACACAAGCACTTAAGTAACTGGTGCCTCAAGGAAGTGAGACAGTCGAAATATAGTGGTGAGTTTTTATTATCTCTTTCCGTGAATTCAGTTAATTTATTTCGTGGAATAGCTTTATTTAACGTTTATATATATATTATATATATATAAACTAGAATTTTGAAAAGAACACATAGAAAAGAAATCACTGAACTCACTACTATATTTCGATGTCCTCATCGTCAGGAATAGATCTATTCCTGACGATGAGGACATCGAAATATAGTAGTGAGTTCAGTGATTTCTTTTCTGTGTGTTCTTTTCAAAATTCCTGTATATTCAGTTCGAAGAATCGTTTCATCTAATTTATTATATATATATATATATATATATATATATATATATATATATATATATATATATATATACTTTTTAGATGAAAATACGATCCGAAATGGACAAATACTCTTCAATGTACATAAAGAAACAAAGAGAAATTAAAAACACAAGCTTACAGTCTCTAATTTTCGGTTGAACCGTCTTCAGGAGAGATAAGAGAGGGAAACCAGGCGCACTGGTACAGAGACGGTTGGAGTCTCCAACTCTGGAGAGGTTGGTTTCCCTCTCTTATCTCTCCTGAAGACGGTTCAACCGAAAATTAGAGACTCTAAGTTTGTGCTTTTATAATTTCTCTATGTTTCTTTATGTACATTGAAGTGTATATATAAATATATATATATATAGTTCAATGTATAAAAAGAAGCATAGAGAAATTAAAAGCACACACTTACAGTTTCTAATTTTTTGGTTTGGACCGTCTTCAGGACGGTTCAAATTGGGTCTCCAACCGTCTCTGAACCAGTTCGCTTGGTTTCCCTCTCTTATCTCTCCTGAAGACGGTTCAAACCAAAAATTAGAGACTGTAAGAGTGTGCTTTTAATTTATCTATGTTTCTTTTTCTACATTGAACTATATTTGTCCGTTTCGGATCGTATGTACAACGAAAAAGTGTATATATATATATTGTAAATTTGGGGAGCAATCCTTCTTTTATACATGTTTTCTTGAACGACCTTTGTACTGCGGCACGAATAAATTTCATTGGGTGTTACTAAATGGTTGACCCCATTTTGTAGGCCAATAATATTGATAATTTTCGTTGGAATAACCCCAAAGTTTATTGTGTGCAAGGAATTTTGTGTTGAAATACAAGATAAACTCGAAGAAGACGATTTCGATGATCGGCTAGTTTTTAGTGATGAAGCCACGTTTCACACGAGTGGTAAAGTTAATAAACATAATGTTCGCATTTGGAGTGAAGAAAATTCTCACTACACAATTGAACATGAGAGGGTCTCACCAAAAGTTAATGTGTTTTGTGCAATATCCAAGAAAAAAAATTATGGGCCATTTTTCTTCGAAGGAAATGTGAACGGAGATGTTTATCTTCAAATGCTTCAAAATTGGCTAATTGATCAACTCATAGAAAATGAAGACGAAAGTTTCATTTTTCAGTAGGATGGGGCTCCACCTCACTGGAAGCTCACTGTATGCGAGCATATCTCAATGAGGTTCGGCCAGAGAGATGGATTGGTCGAGGTAGTGAAGAAGAATACCGACTCGACACAAGCGGCGCTCATATTGAACATTTATGAAAATTTATGAAAACATTTATAGAACCAACAAATATTTGTACTTTTCTTTGTAAATTTAAGCAATAAAACTTATGACCTTCAACATAAAATATATTTAGTTTCATTATGATCCAGCAAGTAGTTTCTGAGATATGGGTATTTAGAATGGGGTCAACCATTTTGGAACACCCTGTATGTTCATTGATGACGACTTGAAATATATATATATATATATATAGATATGCACGTCAGTATCATCTTTCCAGTTTAAGTTACTTGATCTTGAGTTTCTTAATATCAAGCGGATGTGCATCCACCACTACTTTTCCGTATCTGTTTCAACAACTCACTGACTGCTCTTTGGCAAGAAGGAACGTTATTATCATTTTCAGTTGTTTTTATTCATTTTACTTTGATTTAATATTTTTGTTTTTTCCATTTTTTACATTTGCATTTCTTTAGGTTAACCGTTACTGCACGGTCACATATAGTTAAAAGAAGTATAATCGTAAAGAAATCATTATATTTACTCAATAAATAATTTGAAATAGTCATTTTCATTATTTCAAAGAGACATTCGAATAACTATTTTAAAAACTATCAGGAAAAGACTTATTATAAAAGACTTTATATAAGACTTATATAAAAAAAACTTATTTATAACTATAAGAAAAAGATTGTAATTATAAAAATTCAACTTTTTGAATGATTATAAAGAGATCCTAACAATCAAACTATAAAATACAATACCAAAAAAAATGCATTTTTTGAAACTAGTATAAACAATTTTTTGTTTCTATTGATAAGAACATCGCCTACTTGGGCATTAGTACTGAAAAAAAGTTGCTTTTGATAGTTTGAAAAACTATATAGTCGGGAATGCACTGACGAAGTTGTTCACGGAAGTTCTCTCTTGTCTGTATCATTGAGAGATAGTGAGTTTATTCCCTCACGGATCCTGTACCTCAAATCCTCAACACTTGGAGGACGAATGTTGCAATACTACCTGATATGACACAGCAAACTTCCTTGAACATATTTTAAATTTCTTACAGGAATTATTTCCTTTTTTCTAAACAGCTTTTTCTTTTTTATTTTATTTACCATAACTAAATATATATATAATAATAATAATAAAAAAATTAATTTGCGATGAGTCCCTCAATTCATTTCTGAAGTTTTAATAAACAAGTTAAATCAAAATTAACATCTAAACCAGAACAGAACTGTTCACCTAAATGTTTGACCCTCTTCAACATCTCTCCTAATCTCCTCCAGATAACCAACTGCAGTTCGAACTTAATTATCGGTTATAAAATTTTTTTGTTCTATTGTATGTTTTTAAAAAAAAAATGTAAATATATTTACACTCCAGTTTCAGCCTATGATTATAATATAAAATAATCTAGTAATATTATAAACGAATTAATTATATTTTACATATAGATAATAATCTATATTTGGTCTATATTGAATGAAATATAGGCCAAAAAAAAAAATTGAAATATTTAGATATCCGTCATCGTCAGTGAAGAAGTGATTTACAAAATAAGTTATGGAGAAAATAGCAAATTGCAAACAGCTTCTTAAGGTCATTCCTTAAAAAATAAAGACGGCGAAAAGGTGATTGCGTATATTAACCCTGACCAAACTCCAAGAAGAAGAAAACGTTTTTATTAGTAAATTGTGGTCAAGAAAACAATACCTTATATATATATATATATACTCGTGTATATATATATATATATATATATCAATGATCAAAACACAATATGAAGTGGGGAAAAAAGACTACGACCTTTCAACCACAACAAGAAGTCTTCGTCAGAGTCAAAACCCAACTGAGTCAGAGTCAATTGGGTTTTGACTCTGACGCAGACCACTTGTTGTGGTTGAAAGGTTTTGGCCTTTTTTTCCCCCCATTTCATATTGTGGTTTGATCATTTATTGCTATTTGACGTGTTTATGTGAACTCTTGTATATATATATATATATATATATATATATATATATATATAAAGATTTCACATAAACACGTGAAATAACAATCAATGATCAAACCACGATATGAAATGGGAAAATAAGACTAAGATCTTTCAACCGTAACAAGCGGTCTTAATCAAAGTCAAAAACTGAAGTTGGGTTTTTGACTCTGACGAATACCGCTTGTTATGGTTAAAAGATCTTAGTCTTGCTTCCCCATTTCATATTGTGGTTTGATCATACATACATATATATATATATATAAAGATTTCACATAAACACGTGAAATAACAATCAATGATCAAACCACAATAAGAAATGGGAAAACAAGACCAAGATCTTTCAGTTGGGTTTTTGACTCTGACGAAGACCGCTTGTTACGGTTGAAAGATCTTGGTCTTGTTTTCCCATTTCTTATTGTGGTTTGATCATTGATATATATATATGCAACATTATATCTTTATTGAGAATCAAAATGATATCTGCATTAGAAAACAAACGTTTATTATATTTATTTAAAATACAAAAAATTAGATATATAAATAATGATAAAAGTATATATTAATAAAAAATAAAAAAATAATAATGTTTACTGACGAGAGAAGGAGATCGAATTGCAGAGGCACAAGAAATACAAGGAACAATGGACATTGTACAGAAGATCAGAATCCCATTTGGATGTCCTGCTCAACAGAAGTCCTTAAGAGTCTTCCTTTTTTTTTTATTTTATTTCAATTTAATTGGTAACTATATCACTTAATAATAAAAACAAGTCTGTTTATGCTAATATCATAAAGATTTTCTTTTTCGTTTACTTCAGCGAGTAAGTGAATCGTAAAGAGAACTGACCGTTGCCGGGCGGCAAACCTTACAGAAAGGTTAGCACTTATGCACTGGACGACCTGCAGCCCCCTCTCCTACTCTGAAGGAAGTCCCTCCCCACTACTACCCATTATGAAAGACAATTGCATGGGAGAACCTCCTTACCCCTCTTGTCTTTTTTTATTTCTTATATAACTAACTCTCACATTAAATATAACTCAATTGTTTATTTCTTTTTTTTTTTAATCCTAATAACTGAATTACTTCGCAAGATTTTGCATATCCTTGTTATATTTTAGTTTATTTACAATTATAATTTTACTCTTTTTTTCTTAATAACTCCACCCTTATAATAACAGAATTATTTCAAAATAAAATGTGCATAAGTAACCTATTTTTTTTTTTTAATTGAACTAACAAACATATGTATTTGCAAATTTTGGTAGCAGTTCTTCCTTAAGGTATACATTGTTGTTCTCAATTCTGCTAAATAAAAATCTTATATGAGGGTTTGATATTTGTAAAATTATGGTAGCGACCCTCACTTAACTTAAGAAACTTAAGAAAAACAACCCTCATTGTCTTCACTTTGCTCATGTAAATAAGAAAATTTATTCAAAAAGTTATTCATATTCTGAAGATGAATGGTCATCATTTGAAACATGTTGTTAATAGGGAATAGGGGCAAACCCGCTAAACCCACTATGTGGAGAAGTAGTTTCGAAATCAAATATACTTTGCTGTGTAGGCCAAGAACGAGAGAAAGAGTGGGTACCTTGGGGTAGAACCTTGGAGAGAACGAACCAAACGACCAAAAGTTACACGATTTCAAATGCAAACCCGCTAAACCCACTATGTGGAGAAGTAGTTTCGAAATCAAATATACTTTGCTGTGTAGGCCAAGAACGAGAGAAAGAGTGGGTAGATCTTTGGAGAGAACGAACCAAATGCCCAAGTTACACGATTTCAAATCCAAACCCGCTAAACCCACTATGTGGAGAAGTAGTTTCGAAAACAAATATACTTTGCTGTGTAGACGAAGAACGAGAGAAAGAGTGAGTAGATCCTTGGAGAGAACGAACCAAATGCCCAAGAGTTACACGATTTCAAATCCAAACCCGCTAAACCCACTATGTGGAGAAGTAGTTTCGAAAACAAATATGCTTTGCTGTGTAGACGACGAACGAGAGTATTATTTATGAAAATTCAGAAACTTATTAAGAAACTGGTATCAGCTAAGTTGGGTGTTATTTTCAATAAAATACAGATAGTAATATCCTTCCCCTCCCTTCTCGCTTGATGGTTGTAGTGGAGAACTGACTAACGGTTGTGCTGTTGCTGCCCTACCTTCTTCGTTTCCTGATGACGACCATCGTCGAAATATAGAAGTCAGTTATTCCTTTGTCTGTCTGTGTGCTACCTTCATTTTAAATCGTTTTTATTGAATAATATATAGATATATATAAAGATTTCACATAAACACGTGAAATAACAATCAATGATCAAACCACAATAACAAAAGATGTATGATACGTAAACTTACAATATCAATTTTATAAAGGGTAAAGGGGATCAATTATAATTCAAAATGGAGGACCGAGCGGAAGGTAGGGGAGTTGATAGAGGGGTGGACACCCTTAGGAAGTTAAAAAACCAACTACAAATGGGTTGATTCTCACGCTTTTTCCAACTAACTACAACAAAAGGTCAATGTCAAGCCTGAAAACGGCAACTTTTCATTTTCTGATATCGAAGGTTAATTAGTTTTTCAAGTTTCAAATAAAAGTTTCATAATTGACGTTTCTTTAAAATATTCTTCAACATAAAAGTAATAATTTTGGAAATTAATAATCTCTTGGATTACTGGTGGAACATGATTTCCTATTCTTCATGCATAACTGCAACCCTTATAATGTAAGTTAACAGTTCACTGATTCTCCTTTTTATTTTTGATGTATTACATCCCTCCTTTAATTGGTAGGCATTATAAGCCTGGACCTATAGCCACTTTTTTTTTACTTGATAATAAAAGAATTTTGGTTAAAAATTTTTAAACATACACTTGTATGCAATCTTTCTGACACAGCTGTTATACTTACATCTTCCACAATTTAACCGATGATTCAGGGATTGGAAGAAATTTTTCGTGAACATTAGCTACTGAGAATTTTAACAATATATATACTGAATTGAAGAAACAGTCCATACTTATAAAACTTATACTTATAACTTATAGAACTTATAAAACTTTAAATTTCACAAAACACGACACAGAAAAAAGATAAAATACACACTTACTAAACTCAATATTCGAACTGTTGTTCATCATCAGGAGAAGACTAGAAGAGATGACAATGTGAGAGAGATCTCTTCTAGTCCTCTCCTGATAACGAACCACAGTTTGAAATATTGAGTTTAGTAAGTGAGTATTTTATCTTTTTTTTGTGTTGTGTTTTGTATAATTTAAAGTTATATATATATATATATATATATATCAATGATTCAACCACAATTAGAAATTAGAAAAAAAGACTAAGACTTTTCAACCTTTGAAAGCCTTTTTTCTAATTGTGGTTTGATCAATATATATATATATATATATATATATATATATATATATATAAAATTTCACATAAACATGTGAAATAACAATCAATGATCAAACCACAATATGAAATGGGAAAACAAGACTAAGATCTTTCAACCGTAACAAGTTGAAACATCTTCGTCAGTTGGGTTTTTGACTCTGACGAAGACCGCTTGTTACGGTTGAAAGATCTTAGTCTTGTTTTCCCATTTTCTTATTGTGGTTTGATCATTGATATATATATATATATATAATAGAATAAAATGAAAGGTCAGTTTGGGCAGTAAACCTCTCCTTTTTTCCTATCTTCCGTTGGGGGGCAGCACTGCGTTGGTTCAACGAGTTTCTCTGCAGGGCAATAGTAGTTTGCTTCTCAACGCAAGTACTTCATACTTCTTCTTGGTGACGACGGTTGTTGAAATATTAAAGTGATTTCTGTAGTGATTTTCTGTGTTCTTTTCTTTATATTAATGTGTATATATTGTATAAAATATACATAATGTTAAATCGATTCATCTTAGTTTTGTACATTTTGTAATTGTACTTTTACGTAAAAAAAACTATACATTGAAATTTAAGCTGTTGAAATATAAGTTAGAAGTGATAAGGTCATCTTGAAATGAAGACCAATTAGGTCTTAGGTCAAGCTCGTTTTACCTTTCTCTTGTACCATTCACAGCCATCGTCTATATTGTTTGTCATGATATTCACTGGATTGCAACGTTCTATTTCAAACACATTCGAACTTATCTTTTTTTAAGTAAGAACAGTAAGCGTTAACAAAAAATGTTAGTTTACCTTTTGAATAAAAAATAAATTTATTTTACCTAACTCAATTTCTGATTACTCGTTTTCTTTATTAAAATATATACACACATAATAAAACACAAGAAGAAGAGAAATAGTATATACCTCACTTTTCAATATTTTGTTATCTTTAGCATGATTATATCTAAAATGAAACTGAACAGCTTGTTTTGCTTCTCAAACATTGACCATACCTTTCTTCTGTCGACTTATGAATAACATTGTCTTAATCCCATTGTTTTCTTGGTTTGAGTTAATCGTTACAAAACTTAATTTGATTATATACATATAATATAAAACGATTATTAATACAACTATTTATATACTATGCAATATATAATTATATATAAAAAGATTTCACATAAACACGTGAAACAACAATCAATGATTAAACCACAATAAGAATGGGAAAACAAGTCCAAAACATTTCTGGACATTAGTCCTTTCCTGTGCTTTCACCCTTTTAAAATACCACTCTTCCCTCCCACTCTGCTCAACTCCTCACCAGATGTTTTCTGCATCTAGTTTTCAGTTGGGTTTTTGACTCTGACGAAGACCGCTTGTTACGGTTGAAAGATCTTAGTCTTGTTTCTCCATTCTTATTGTGGATCAATAATTATATATATATATATATATTTGTAAAAGTTGGAAGTGGTCCTTCATTTAAACATATATTGCTAAATAACGCCCCATATTTAGCTTGCATCTGTTTCTTACACAATTTCTCCAGTTTCCGGAATTCCTTCCTCGTCTCTTCATTAAAACTATAAAGCTTATCACCAATATTGCTAGTCGACATGTTTCGAATGTACCACATTCATCATCAGGACAAATTTTGCCCTGATGATGAATTATTGTCCTGGACTCATCAGCACTCATTATTGTCCTCATGATAAATGTAGTACATTCGAAACATGTCGACTAGCAGCAATATTGGTGATAAGCTTTATAGTTTTAATGAAGAGACGAGGAAGGAATTCCGGAAACTGGAGAAATTGTGTAAGAAACAGATACAAGCCAAATATGGGGCGTTATTTAACAATATATATATATATATATATATAGATAGATAGGTTGACAACTGTCATTTTTCCACCACTCTATGTTTTCATATTTCGTTCTTCCTGATTATGGTTAAACCGAAAATAGGATTTGCAAGTATCCTTCTTTAGTTCTTTTTAGAAACGTTTGATGTTCCTTTTGCACATATATTTTTTACACTATATAAAAATAAATATTTATAATATCTTTTCTGTGTTCTTTTCTTTATATTAATGTGTATATATTGTATAAAATATACATAATTTTGCACATAATATACATCCTTTTGCACATATATTTTTTACACTATATAAAAATAAATATTTATAATATCTTTTCTGTGTTCTTTTCTTTATATTAATGTGTATATATTGTATAAAATATACATAATGTTAAATCGTTTCATCTTAGTTTTGTACATTTTGTAATTGTACTTTTACGTAAAAAAAACTATACATTGAAATTTAAGCTGTTGAAATATAATTTGGAAGTGATAAGGTCATCTTGAAATGAAGACCAATTAGGTCTTAGGTCATCACTACAGAACTCACTTTAATATTTCAACATCCGTCGTCACCAAGAAGAAGTATGAAGTACTTGCGTTGAGAAGCAAACTACTATTGCCCTGCAGAGAAATTCGTTGAACCAACGCAGTGCTGCCCCCCAACGGAGGATAGGAAAAAAAGAGAGGTTTATATTATATATTATAAATAATATATATATATATATATATATATATTTGCACATATATTTATTATGTATAAATACAATATGTATTATTTCTACATAATATATATTAACAAATGAAGGTTTTTGAAAATCATTTTAAGTTCGAAATCAAAACCTCGCCTTGTCAAGTGATTCTATTTTTTTTATGTTTTTAGTTATCAACCCATTATCCAAAAATTTTAGTATTTTTTAAAGAATACGAGTACACAAACTACATTTAAAATATAAAAGAAAACAAAAACTTTTCATCAAATGATATCAGCAATTTTTTTTTGAATTTTTTTTTTTTTAAATTCCTAAATAAGGACTGTTAAAAGATCGATGATACTCAAAATTCATTTCACCTATTATCGTTTTAAATCAGAATTGTGTTAATCTAGAGTTTTTAAAGCCGGAGTTGACAAATATTGGATTTCAAGGTTAGAACATTATTACGAGTATATTGGAACATAGCAACTTTATATCCCGAAACTTGAAATAAAGTGACTGAAACCTTATATTCATCTTTAAATAAAAAAATATTTTTATTCGAGCTCAATACTTTCGGGTTGCCATAGACGTTATGCTTCACCTATTTCACGAAGGTCTTAGTTTCAGCTGCTTCCTCCATTCATCCCTTCAGCTGCCCTCCTTAAGCCCATTATAGCTTCCAGTTTTTTTTTTGTCAACCAGAATTTCAAGCTTCTATAAAGAGGGAAGACCTATAACAGATGCTTACAGGCAATCTGCGTAAAATACGCATAAGAAGCTTTTAAAATAATACCAAAACATCTGGTAAGAGCCACCACATGACTTCCATTTACTTCTTTATAAAAAAGGACTATTTTTAAAACATTAAATCTCTTAAAAAAAGGATTAAACTTTTACGTATAAATCTTGTCCAGGAATTATTATTTCCCACATTAAAATTAACTTTTTAAAAATATTAATTTAATTAATTTTTTTTAAATATTAAGAATGTAAAATAACAACATTTAGAAGACAAAAACAAAACTTTCTTAATTTCTCACCAGGAGCGCTGGTAGAAAAGGTACACTTCAGTTTATGAATTACTCTAAAGTAATTCAGTTTATTATAGACAAAAGAAGAACTGTTTGATTTCTATCAGTTTAAACAATCCGTTCAAATTTAACATTTATCAGTAGTTTATTGACTTTTATTTAATACTAGTTAACAAAAATATATGTTTGATTAGGGTTAATTTTTTTACATTTAACAATTTTATTTTTCTAACATATTATCTTAACACAATAAAACATTTCCAATTTTTTTTTTTAAATAAACCTCTAAATAATAATTTCATTTCACTTAAAAACTTTCCAAGTCAATCTAAATAAATGCAAAGGAATCTGACCAGTAGGGCAGGTGATTCATTATTCCAAAAGAAAATTTCAATTTTTATTTTTAAAAGTTAGAACATTCGCATAGCTGAACAGTTTTCTTTAATTTTGATTATAAATATAATTTATATGTGCGTGCCACCCTATAAATATTAAACGTTTACTTAAAAGTTAGAAGCATAGGAATTTTAATCAAAATCATGTGGACAGATTTCTAGAACGATAAAACTTATATTGATGGCTTTATTTCTGGTCTATAGCAGAGATAACATTAACTTGAATATGGAATATGGTGAGCATAATCTTTTGGTTTTTGATATATTCTGTCAAAACATATATAAATTTGAAAAAGTTATTTTTTGAACTCAGGTGACTTGAAAACTTGTAGTTCCCTTCAGAACTCGATATCAAAATTTTTAACCGAACGTTTACTTGTACGAGTATACAGTGGTACCTCGGGATACGAGTGCCCCAATATACGAGTTATTTGAGATACGAGCTGTCAAATGAGCGAAATTTTTTGTTTTGAAATACGAGTGAAATTTAAGATATGTGGAACAGCCAATTGTAGTATAAGGTGATTTATAAATATGTACATTTCTTTTTTCTACGATGCCGCCTACGGCCCACTCAGTTCTCAGTTTACCTTTGAAAATTGGAAGATCAATTCGATTGGAAGATCCTTGAGAATGTGGGAGAGAGTTTCACAGTTCGTGGCAAAGAAACACCCCGAAAAAGTTGCAACTGGTTGTGCATAGGATCTATTTAATGAAACTTGCCTAAATCATTTCAGTAGCATTCTGAAAGGAAGGAAGAAACAAACCTCCTTGGACAGTTCTTTTTTAATCCTGCGAAAAAGGCAAAGACCACTGAAGAGAAAAGCAGTAACTAAAATTAAGCCTACAGTAGCATTTAAGTTATGTCTAAGTTAAATTTAAATAACTAAAATGCTAATGACATATGTACGTAAACTTAATAAAACCAGTTTTTTCTAACCACCTCTACATTCTCTTTTATTATGTCTCTGTACAATATTTGTCATATATAAATACATTTTTCTTATTCAAAATCACGTAACAAAAACAATTAGGGGTAAGTATTTTTGGGGCTGGAACGGATTAATAGCATTTCAATTGATTTCAATGGGGAAAATTTCTTTGAGATACGAGTAAATTGACATACGAGCAAGGTTCCGGAACGAATTAAACTTTATCCCGAGGTACCACTGTACTTGTTTATTCTAGGTAGACGGCAAATTGAAAAAATGAAAGTTGTTAAACAAGTAATCTTAACATTTATTTCTCATTCATTTAAGAAACAAGGAAGTATATTTCCATATTTATCATTACTAGACTGTAATGTCAAGTCTAGTGGCAGAAGCATGCCTGATTTAGGTTAGAAAGGAAGTTTTAAGGTCCGAATCGCAGTCAAGACCATGAGATTTTTTACAATAGAGATAAAAAATGTCGGACCCTTAAGAGGTCGTAAAACTGTGGGACCTGAACCTGCAAGATATCAGGTAGTGGTTATAGATTTCTGCTCTAATAAACTTAAAACCCCTGAAGTAGAACCAACCTATATAGAAGCCTGTATGTGCCTCAAAACTCATAGTTCTTCTTTTATATAAAAACCATTTAAAATCCGTAACTTATTATTTTCACTGTGGTTGATAAAAAAAGATCTGAAGACGACGAATGAGGAAGTAAAATTTTTCAGTTTTTTAATTGTCTTAATTTATGGTATAATCAAACACTGCGAATTGTAGCATGATCATTAACTTTTTGGATAGATTCATTCAGATATTCACAATTAGATCAGAAAAATGTCAAAAATAGAGTCAGAGACTTCAACTTGTGTATAACAGTCGTAATCCTGAAAACAAGTTTTTTTATTTAAAATAAAACAGTGTGGGAGCTACTATCATTATTATTATTATTATTAGATTATTAGTACATTGTATTTATAACTTCTAGGAGTTAGGAACAGTGGTGTAGGAACCATTTTTGCTCGGGACGTCGTAAGATCCATCTTCTCCATCTTCTCGCTGACAGTTGATAATCCGTGTTAACCTTCAGAATTCCAGAAAATTATGAAAAATTTATTTTGATGAAATTACAATCAAGGATGTAATTTTAGACTACTACTGGTATTAGTCTCAAATTTTTATCTTATTACAGTACTCGTATACATATACAGTCATCATGAAAGAAAACCAAAAATTTTTCAAAACAATAACGTATAATTCAAATCATGAAAAAATGGTTAAATTAACAAATGGCTACGCAACACAAATGTAATATATTTTGAACCACTTCAAAAAAAAATAGTTTTGAAAAATGTAAAATATATTTATTTTTAATTTGCAAATATTACAGTTAAAAAACTCTTTTAAAAACAATATTATATACATAAAACATAAAAAATAATCACCACCTTAAAAACTCATTTGGTATAAAATTTCAGATTATTTGTTAGCTTTACGATTTTGTTTTCTATTTTCTGTTTAATTATCATATTAATTTAATCACTCCCTTTAAAAGTTAGAACATTCGCATAGCTGAACAGTTTTCCAAATTTTGATTGTAAATACAATTTATTTGTACGTGCCCCTTATAAATATTAAAGATTTACTTAAAAGTTAAAAGCCTATGCAATTTTAAACAAAAACATGTGGACAGATTTCTAGAACGATAAAACTTATATTGATGGCTTGATTTCTGTTCTGTAAATACAAATATAATAAACTTGCAACCACTTTTAAAAAAAAAAAAATAATTTTGAAAAATTTAAAACAATTTATTTTTAATTTGCAAACATTACAGTCAAAAATCTGTTCTAAAACAATATTATATACATAAAACATAAAATGGTTACTAGCTTTGTGTTACTAGCCGTTGCGTGTATCACACGCTTGGTCTCCTTTTCTCTTTTCTCCTGAAGACGGATTGCCCGAAAATTTTAGTTTGTAAGTGTGTTTCTTTACTTTGTGTGCTACCTACCTTCAATTTTGAACTCATAAAACATAAATAAATAAATTAAATACGACCTTAATAACTCATTTTAGTATCAAATTTTTGTTAGTTTTTTATGATTTTAATTTTTTTTCTATTTTCTATTTTTACACCCTCTAAATACTGCTCCCTTTCACGTGCTCCCCCCCTCCCCCCACCACTTTGCTATTCCACTACTCTCATACTTTTGCTTAAAACAAGGACAAACCTTCAACTTCCCACAAGTTCAACAAGTAACTATTAAAAATCTAGTACAAAGAAAACTCAACACAATAATAATCCAGCGTTCTCTTAAACTAACCTTGATTTTAACAATTAACTCTCAAGATTAAATCAACTTGAAGGCAAGTTAACAGTAGCAGTTGAATGTAAGAGAACACCTCGCTTCCTTCGAGTTAATTTGAATACTTGAAGCATTGCAACTAATTAAACTGCATTAGATTACCAATTGTCAGTATCTCATTTATTCAGGAATTTCGTTAACGTATCCTTTTGAAATAGCTATGTTTCTTACTTAAGTGGTTTCTTCCACAAGCAATTTCGGTGTTCATTGTTTAACATTACCCAATTATTAAATATTTCCAAGAATTATTCAAAGTGAAAAAACAAAATCACTTAGGAAGAGCTCCATACTTAAAAGTACAATATCGACTAAACCATCCTTCATTAATTATCAAGTATTATTGAAAGTATTAAAAAATATGTACAACAGTTTTAAAAACTATGGTCACATTACAACATAAGATATTTTCAACTATAGTCTAGAATACGTCAAAATTGTACCCACTATTTATTTTTTGAGTTTTTTGTTTTAAATATGCTTCAGTTTTGTTTTATATAAATAAAACGGAATATTTTATACATTCATGATATGGTCAATTTTAATTTTGCTTATAATTCCAATATTATGAAATTCAATTCTAATATTATATTATATTGAAATTCCAATACTATGCAATTCAATTCTAATATTATATTATATTGAAATTTCAATATTATGAAATTCAATTCTAATTTTTTTTTTTCGTCGTAGGATGTGAAAAAATCTGTTCATCAGATCCCTTAGCAAGACGTCTTGCTTAGGGTATGTGGGGTTGGGGGTCCCGACCCACTAAAAAACCACGTCCTATTTCCTGGCAATACCCGATACGGAAACCGTTTGCACATTACTTCATGCCGGTGCCTCAGTCCTCCTGAATAGGATTCACCTTCTTGTACCCATTCTTTCACCTATGAATTATCATTGCCCTTGCCTCACACCACTTTCGTTCTTCTTATGACGGAGAACCGCCTCTACAAAGTTTGCAGCTTTTGACCAATTTTCTTCATTTTGGAGCATCGGGACCCAATTCTAATATTATATTGAAATTTCAATATTATGAAATTCAATTCTAATATTATATTATATTAAAATTTCAATATTATGAAATTCAATTCTAATATTATATTATATTGAAATTCCAATATTATGAAATTCAATTCTAATATTATATTATATTGAAATTCCAATATTATGCAATTTAATTCTAATGATATATTATATTGAAATAAAGTACTGCCTTAATATTATCTGGCATTTTTGTGCCAGAGAATGTAAAAAGTATCTTATTTAAAAAATACAAAAGAATTCTTAGGCATAGGAAGATGTTTCAATAGAGGACTAAACATTCTTACTGAAACATAAAGTTTAAACAATTCTCATATTTCAATTCGTCTTAATTAGCAATGTAATTATATGTAACTTGAACCAATTTTTTCCCTTTTGACATTTAGGTAAATTATTTTAAGTAATTGCTCATTTGAGACAGACATTAGTGTTATTTGAGACATTAGTGTTATTTGACACAGACATTAGTGTTATTTGAGACAGACATTAGTGTTATTTGAGACAGACATAGTATTATTTGAGACATTAGTGTTATTTGATACAGACATTAGTGTTATTTGAGACATACATTAGTGTTATTTGAGACATACATTAGTGTTATTTGAGACAAACATTAGTGTTATTTGAGACAGACATAGTATTATTTGAGACATCAGTGTTATTTGACACAGACATTAGTGTTATTTGAGACATTAGTGTTATTTGAGACAGACATTAGTGTTATTTGACACAGACATTGGTGTTATTTGAGACATTAGTGTTATTTGAAACAGACATTAGTGTTATTTAACTCAAGACGCGGGAGGGAACAAAATATAATGATAATAATTAATATTTTGATAATTTTTTTTATTGATAATACTGTTATGCATTCTACTTTCTATATTCCTGAATATTTGCGATAAATTTAAACTGAAGATGAATTCGTTAGAAATAAACCATCATTTGATGGTTTAGAAATAGAAACAAATATAATTGAACAGGAATTTGATACAAGGAATACCAGATTAGCTTTATTAACATTGCCTGTCTCTCAATGTTCACCGGTGCAGTCACCGAAACCTAACATAATTAATTACTACACTCAGCCAACCTGACAAAATATATGTCCCTCAACTAACTAAATTAACAGAAATTCTAACAATAGGCGTACCAGAATGATATAATAGATGAGGTCATAACCATAACGACATAATACTTAAATAGTTATAACCGTGGTGGTAATACATATAGAAGTTTAAAGTCTTAACATGTTTTCTTAGTTAAGTGATAATCATAGACGTATACTTTTATTTAATAAGCCATAATAAAAGTTATAACATAATAACTTGACTAATAACTTAATAACTTAACATAATAACCATAAGTTATAATATAATAGTTATAACCGTGGAGGTAATACATATAGAAGTTTAAAGTCTTAACATGTTTTCTTAGTTAAGTGATAATCATAGACGTATATTTTTATTTAATAAGCCATAATAAAAGTTATAACATAATAACTCAACTAATAACTTAATAACTTCATAACTTAACATAATAACCATAAGTTATAACATAATAACCATAAGTTATAACATAATAGTCATAACCGTGGTGGTAATACATATAAAAGTTTAAAGTTTTAACATGTTTTCTTAGTTAAGTGATAATCATAAGGCGCATAGTTTTATTTAATAAGCCATCCTTTTCTTCATTAATGATCAAGTATTATTTATATGTACAGTAATATAACATATATTATACTATAAAATAATATAATAATTAACATATCAAGCAAAGTCCCCTCTGATTTTTCACGTATCTGGGCATACATACAAGCTCCCTGAGCAAACTGAGAACCATTGTGGGCAACATTACGACGAAAAAAAAAAGACAAAAATCGGAAAAATTGAATGTGTAGATGTTATATGTGAGAGTCCTGCTTTGTCCTGGCTGAGGGTCTTGTTCTGAAAGATATGAAACATATATACCTTTCAGATATAACATTTTGCTCACTATAAACATTCATATTTTACATAATGACTTTTGCTGTAGCTTGTGATACAGTTCAAATTCAAGTAACACATTGTCCTTAAAATATCTAATTACAAAGTTTTTCTTGGCATTTCCACTAACCATAAATGATCTAATCGTAAAAATATTTAATGATTAAAATCAATATTAATATTAGATATTTATTAATACGTTTATGTTGATTTTTGTATGCACTGGATAGATTTTTTTGTGCGCCGAGAATGTGTGGGTAGGGCGCGATTGTGCATGCGCGCAGTTTAGAGGGAACATTGATGTCAAGTAACAAAAAATACGTATAATAGTTTTAAAAAATGACTATGGTCACATTACAACATAGTAGTTTAGAAAAGAATTTCATAATGCTATTAAATGCAGTGACCTATAATCTATCTATACTATTATAAAAAGATTTCACATAAACACGTGAAATAACAATCAATGATCCTCCCACTCTTCTCAACCCCTCACCATGATATTTCTCCATCTAGTGTTCAGTTGGGTTTTTGACTCTGACGAAGACCGCTTGTTACGGTTGAATAATCTTAGCCTTGTCTTCGTCAGAGTCAAAAACCACAGAGTCAGTTGGGTTTTTGACTCTGACGAAGACCGCTTGTTACGGTTGAAAGATCTTAGTCTTGTTTTCCCATTTCTTATTGTGGTTTGATCATTGATTGTTGTTTCACGTGTTTATGTGAAATCTTTTTATATATATATATATATATATATATATATATTATTACCTATGAAAATCAATGTTGTTAAGAAATATTATTGAATCGTCTCTAATTAAATTTAATAGATCTAATATTATAAACATTAGTAACGGTCTCTTCAAACTTGATACTTTCGTCACGAGGGCAATAGCCTCTTCAAAGAGGGTTGACAGCTAGCGGATAGTTTTTTACTTTTTCTTACTGTACTCCTTTGTTTCCCCAAACATCCCTTTCTGGACATTAGTCCTTTCCTGGACACGCCGGAAACACAACTGCTTTTCTTCATTTTTGAGCTGATTTGCGTCCAGTTTGGATCGGTTTTTTCGAAATTTAAGTGATATATATATATCCACGAGTTCCACGAGTTACTCTAAATACTATATTAAAATATAATATTTAGTATACTAAAGAAAATAGTTAAACTGAAAGCTTGTTTCGTCTAATAAAACAATATTTTTATAAAAGTACAGTTATAATGTATTCTGTAAAGAACTTATTGGTGAGCAGGTTACAATGTAACCCTTATCATTAGCTGAGTGCCTCCTTTTACGTGGGCAACAACACAGTTTAATTACAAGAATTGTTAGAAAGATAATTCCAAAGTAATAATAAAGTAAAGGAGAAAAAAGAAGGTATTAGGTTGGAGTCAAGATGCGTGTTTCCTTGTTCTGGTGCTTTGGCCAGCTAATGGAGGCTTGTGTTTCCATAAAGAACAGGCCACGGCTCGTGGCAGAGGTCCCTCACCTGGAGTATGGCTCCATCGGACCGTGATCTCGCACCTGCCCTCTGCAGCTGCCCACCCCGGACAGTCAGTCGGCTTCTTGAGGAAACACACTTGACTGTCTTCTGCATCCTGTCCGTGCCCTACCACTGCGTAACCAAGCTTCAATCTTCTTCACTACTCATCCTGTCACGCGACTGCTTACTCTTCACCAAAACAGTTATCATCTCCTCTTCCTTCAAGACTTCATAAAGTCAAAACCGCTAATGGTCATATATTAGCCAAAAATAGTTTAATTCCTTCTATATTTTTCGCTAGTACAATTTTGAATGCAAAAAATACCATTCAATATCTATCATTAATAATCATCAATTTCAGTAGGTCTATAAGTATAAAAAATGTCATGTAAACTGTATCATTAACCATCCTTGCTTTAAATAGATAATTTATTATATGTGAAAACATGTGATGCATGCTGCATTACTGACTCTTCTAAATATCAGTATTTAATTCCATTGGATAGTGTCATTGATTATTGATGGGAAAATACCATGCATTCTGCTAGATATACCATCCTGAATATCAGGGGCTCCATTGAAGAGCAATATTGCTTTCTTGACGGACAAATGTAATCCATATAGTATCTTTCATGAAAAAACGATCCAAAACATATAAAGTTCAGTATACATAAAGAAATTAAAAGAAAGAAAAACACACTTAGAAGCTCCAATTTTTGGTTTGAGTCGAGATTAGGAGAGATAAGAGAGGGAAACCAAGAACACTGCACCAGAGCGCTTATGACTCTCTTACCTCTCCTGAAGATGGTTGAAACTGAAAATTAAAGATTGTAAGTGTGTGCTTTTAATTTCTTTATATATATATTGATATATATACATATACAAAAGATTTCACATAAACGCGTGAAATAACAATCAATGATGAAACCACAATATGAAATGGGGAAAAAAAGGCTAAGATCTTTCAACCGTAACAAGCGGTCTTCGTCAGAGTCCCAACTCATTGGGGTTTTTGACTCTGACGATGACTGCTTGTTACGGTTGAAAGATCTTAGCCTTTTTTCCCTCATTTCCTATTGTTCTTTGATCATATATATATATATATATATATATATATATTGGAAGCAGGCCTTCATTTATACAAGTTTATTAAAAGTAATGCCTAAAAGCGTAAAACTCTAATTAGGCATTACTTTTAATAAAACTATATATATATACAACTAAAGTTAATCGGGACTCGGTCAGTTCTTCAGGTTCAAATTTAAACTCTCATTGCCAACGTTTTGGTTCTTATTTAAAAACTTTTCATAACTTTGGTAATTTTCATGAAAATTAATATTTATTATGAAGATATGCAACAACGACACCAACAGCATAATTATGGAACTTTTAATAACTTTTTCATAGGTGGAAGTATAAATTTGAACCTGAAGAAGTGACCGAGTCCCGATAAACTTTAGGTTTGTTTCTATTCCACGGTCGATACTTTTGTTAATACGAGTATATATATATATATACCATGATAAACGAAAAATGGTCCGGCAGGACAGATTACACTTAAAATAAACTGTGACATATAGATTGAGACATAACAAAGACTCACTTTTCAATATTTCGACCGTAACGGCGGTCGAAAAAGATTTCACATGAACACGTGAAATAACAATCAATGGTCAAACCACAATAAGAAATGGGAAAACAAGACTAAGATCTTTCAACCGTAACAAGCGGTCTTCGCCAGAGTCAAAAACCCAGGTTTTTGACTCTGACGAAGACCGCTTGTTACGGTTGAAAGATCTTAGTCTTGTTTTCCCATTTCTTATTGTGGTTTGACCATTAATATATATATATATATATACATTTATATAATCCAAGCTCTTTGTTCTATATGACGACGAATGTGGCAATATTGAAGTGGGTCATTATTGACGTTTCATTGTGCTGGATTGATCCCTCATCACGGACCCTTTCATTTAGTTTACATGCACACGCATATTATTAAATACAAAGCATGCTTGGATTATTCCACATTGGGGGCTTTAACAGTTTTAAGCGACTCCTTTAAACTGATTCTAAAGCAAGGCCCGATATACGCCTCCTGTCTGCTAATTGGCATGAGATTTGCTAGGCGTCACTGCCTCCCTCTATACATATTCATTGTTCCACTGCCTTCCACTTGGCGTTACATCCCCCTTCCTTCCATGACTCATCCTTTTTTAAGATGCAATATAAACCTTGAAATAGTTTTAATATAAACCATTTTTATTTAATTAATATTCTGCTCTTATAATTAACTTAAAAAGAAAACCAATATTTTAGAATTAGTTGTTTAAAGTACATCTTTTCAGTTTATCCTTTAGAAAAAAATGATAATTAATATACCATATGTTGAAGAACAATAGGTGCAAACATCTTTCCGAATAACTGTTCTTCATTTAACTACCTTAAGTCATAAGTACAGAAGATGGAAATTATTTAGTTAATTTTTCATCGCTGCCAACACTGTTTATCTTATCTTAGAGCAGTGTTTCTTAAACGTTTTTACTTCAGGGCACACCTATGAAACCAAACCAAAACTTTGGGGCGCATCACTGATTTTAATATAGAAAATTTAGTCCTGAGATTTGATAACAGGAAAATGATTGGAAATTAAAATGTATAGTTTTATTTTTAAGAAAAAAAAAAGAAAGAGAGAGAGAGACAGAGCGAGTGAGAGGGAGGGTTAGCAAAAATGATTTAAATCCCCGAGTAAAGGCAAAGAGGAAGTATTATCCATTGATGCTTAAAGATTAAAGAAATTTGCCTTCAGTTCAAAATATGAAGTGGCTGAGACTTGACTCAGACTTGAAAACCACATACTTGGTGTTTTCTCAAATAAATTAAAATGATGCAAAAACTAAAATATAAATCTGTTATATAAACTTAATCTTCCATTATCTTGGGGCGCACCAACACGCCCGGACGCACCCTTTGAGAAGCACTGTCTTAGAGGCAGGCTCAGCCAAGTATTAAATACAATCTACTGTTACTGCCACAGTTTGTCCAATGACTCCACCAGCATACCAGGGAAGACGATGTCAAAATTTCATAATCAACAATTATGAAGACGGTAATAATATTGAAGATACTATTTTTATGAAGATGGTATAACATTATTATAAAAAAAATTTTTATGAAGACAGATATTTATTACGAAGATGTACAACAACAACACCACTAACATAAGAGGGAAGACGTTATCAAAACTTCATTATTAACATTATGAAGATGGTAATAATTTTGAAGATGCTATATTTATGATGATAATATAACATTATTTTAAACAGAATTTTCATCAAAATGGATATTTATTATGAAGATATGCAACAACGACACCACCAGCATAAGAGAGAAGACGGTATGAAAACTTCATAATTAACATTATGAAGATGGTATTTTTATGATGATGATATAACATTATTATGAACAGAATGTTTATGAAGACAGTAAAACAACAACATGACCAGCATAAGAGGGAAGACGGTATCAGAACTTCATACTTAAGGAGACGATAATAATTTCCAAGACAGTAATGTCATAATGAAGACGGTTTTTGTATTAGAACGGATATTTATATGAATACGGTATCAGAACTTCATACTTAAGAAAGACGATAATTAATTTCCAAGACAGTAATGTCATAATGAGACGGTTTTTGTATTAGAACGGATATTTATTATGAATACGGTATCAGAACTTCATACTTAAGAAGACGATAATAATTTCCAAGACAGTAAATGTCATAAGAAGACGGTTTTTGTATTAGAACGGATATTTATATGAATACGGTATCAAGAACTTCATACTTAAGAAGACGATAATAATTTCCCAAGACAGTAATGTCATTAATGAAGACAGGTTTTTGTATTAGTACGGATTATTATAATGAATACGTATCATGAACTTCATACTTAAGATAGACGATATTAATTTCCAAGAACAGTAATGACATTAATGAAGACGGTTTTTGTATTGAAGGATATTTATATGAATACGGTATCAGAACTTCATACTTAAAAGACGATAATAATTTCCAAGACAGTAATGTCATAATGAAGACGGTTTTTGTATTAGAACGGATATTTATATGAATACGGTATCAGAACTTCATACTTAAGAAGAGGATAATAATTTCCAAGATAGTAATGTCATAATGAAGACGGTTTTTGTATTAGAACGGATATTTATATGAATACGGTATCAGAACTTCATACTTAAGAAGACGATAATAATTTCCAAGACAGTAATGTCATAATGAAGACGGTTTTTGTATTAGAACGGATATTTATATGAATACGGTATCAGAACTTCATACTTAAGAAGACGATAATAATTTCCAAGACAGTAATGTCATAATGAAGACGGTTTTTGTATTAGAACGGATATTTATATGAATACGGTATCAGAACTTCATACTTAAGAAGACGATAATAATTTCCAAGACAGTAATGTCATAATGAAGACGGTTTTTGTATTAGAACGGATATTTATATGAATACGGTATCAGAACTTCATACTTAAGAAGACGATAATAATTTCCAAGACAGTAATGACATAATGAAGACGGTTTTTGTATTAGAACGGATATTTATATGAATACGGTATCAGAACTTCATACTTAAGAAGACGATAATAATTTCCAAGACAGTAATGTCATAATGAAGACGGTTTTTGTATTAGAACGGATATTTATATGAATACGGTATCAGAACTTCATACTTAAGAAGACGATAATAATTTCCAAGATAGTAATGTCATAATGAAGACGGTTTTTGTATTAGAACGGATATTTATATGAATACGGTATCAGAACTTCATACTTAAGAAGACGATAATAATTTCCAAGACAGTAATGTCATAATGAAGACGGTTTTTTGTATTAGAACGGATATTTATATGAATACGGTATCAGAACTTCATACTTAAGAAGACGATAATAATTTCCAAGACAGTAATGTCATAATGAAGACGGTTTTTGTATTAGAACGGATATTTATATGAATACGGTATCAGAACTTCATACTTAAGAAGACGAT
Organism: Hermatobates lingyangjiaoensis; assembly: GCA_026182355.1. Lineage (NCBI taxonomy): Eukaryota > Metazoa > Arthropoda > Insecta > Hemiptera > Hermatobatidae > Hermatobates > Hermatobates lingyangjiaoensis. The sequence continues at coordinate 638,886 of JAPFBL010000060.1, forward strand.
AATAATTTCCAAGACAGTAATGTCATATGAAGACGGTTTTTGTATTAGAACGGATATTTATATGAATACGGTATCAGAACTTCATACTTAAGAAGACGATAATAATTTCCAAGACAGTAATGTCATAATGAAGACGGTTTTTGTATTAGAACGGATATTTATATGAATACGGTATCAGAACTTCATACTTAAGAAGACAATAATAATTTCCAAGACAGTAATGACATAATGAAGACGGTTTTTGTATTGGAACGGTTTTTATATAAATACGGTATTTTTTATTAAAACAGGATTTTTATAAAAAGAGTATAACAAGTTATATTGTCGGTATAACATTATTATGAAGTTTTTTTATGAAGGTAGATAATTATTATGAAGAGGGTATATGAAGGCGTTATAACAGTATGACGTGTTATTTCACAATAAATACGTGAAATAAGAATCAATGTCTCAAACCACAATAAGAAACGAGAATAAGACTAAGATCGTTCAACTGTAACAAGCGGTCTTTGTCAGAGTCAAATCTCAATTGATTTTACTGCTCTGTTTTCATTTAAATCGGACAAATCAAAGAAGTGATGTTTGGAGTTGAAATCAACAAATTTGACTCCGAATGTCACTTATTAAATTGGTTTGACTTAAATAAAAATGATTCAAGCATAATTTTAATTTCAGTTACAGGCTTTAGTGTATAAACTGACCAACTGTTACTAAAATGAACTGTCAGTTTCTGACTAACTACTAGTTATGTGAAACCCACTGATCTAACTCCTCCATTGAATCCTTGAAACTGAAAATAGACATTTCTGAAACATCGGATTAGGAGGTGATTTTTTTTTTTTGAAATATATATAAGCTTTAAAAATGTTAGCAACAGGTGATTACTTAATAATTTAGTTGATTATCTTGAAAGAATAGTAAAATAAAGATCGCTTAGTGTTTGATCTTAAGCAAAAAAAAAAAAGAAAAATAAACAAAGGAGCCATAAATATTAAGAGCCAAACAAATCGAAATATTTATAACAACTGGTGAGAATCTTTTTTGCCAAAGTCCTTGGTATTAGATGTGTTTTTTATGCTAATTTAATTTCCATGAAGTCACAGTAAAACTGTCACCATCAAAATGACAATTTGATCAAAAAATTTAAATTTTCGCTTTTGTCGTCTATAATATTTTCTTGTTAGTATTTAATGAGGTCTTTTGTGAGTCATCCAAATTTAGTTAATAAATGTCATAACCTGCTTACAACTTATCTGATGGGAAATAAAAAAATAATAATATACTTTATTTTTATTTTCTCGCCGACTTGTTACTCTCTCTTTCCCAACCATTAAATTAGCATTTGAAATCAGGATGGTGCTTTGGATACTGGGCATGACTCAGAGCAGCTATGCCGCCTGAATACATGATCACAACAGGAGGCAGCGCATCGTAACCTTCTCTAAAATGCAATCAAATATCACGAGATACAAGGACCACAACAACCCCACGAATAACCTTCAAGTTTTTTTTTTTTTTTGCTTACTACACCAAAACATCTCAATCTTGTTTGTTAAATTAATTGCGTAAATTAATAAACAAATTAATTTATTTTGAAATCCTTGTAGATGTTAACATTTCCGACTTTTCTACTTGATTATCATTTAAATATTCTTGGGAAAGGTAAATGAATCGATTGGCTGTATAATTGTTGTTAATAATTGTATGTTAGAAATAGTGATATATAGTGAGAGGTGATAAAAGTCAATTAGAGAACTAGTTTGTGGTAATCAATAAGGGAGTTTGATCTGGAGGAGAGAGGCGACACCTGGCTTTCGCCTCCACGACACCGGCTCTTTTACAATGGTCTTCTCGTCACTCTCCCTCTATCACCTGTCAGTCAATATCAGGAGAAAATGACAGTTTTACTTTTTCTTTTCAGTAGAAACAGCACTTTATACAGAAAAAAAAATTTAAAAAAAAGATCATCTGCCTTGTTGGATAATTGAACTTTTTCTCCATGAAGTCGTTTGTTAAAGTTCAATGACGACAATAGCTATGAAACTCAATATCTTTGAGCTAAAGGTTATAGAAATACGGAAATAAAGATGGTTATGATAGTGGATTACTAAAACAATTTTTAAAAAACATTTAGGTCCCAAAAGCATTGTACTACTTTGAAACATTTCTCTAGTGAGTTCGTGCCTAATAAAATTAATAATTCCTGTTAAAGGAATGTAAATCTAAGACTGGTACTATACTCACGAGAAACTTACTAGTGTTATAGTACAAAGTTAAACAAGAATAGAACGAGTATTCCTGTCAAAAAAAAAGTAAATCTAAGGTTGGTGTTGAAAAGAAAAGAAAATAAATCTAAGATAGGTACTGCACTCATGGGAAATTTCTACTGTAATATTCCAGTACTACGTTTTGATGGGAGTATTCCTGTTGAAAAGAAAATAAATCTAAGATAGGTATTTCACTCATGGGAAATTTCTACTGTGATATTCCAGTACTATGTTTCCATAGCAGTATTCCTGTTGAAAAGAAAATAAATCTAAAATTGGTACTGCACTCATGAGAAATTTCTACTGTAATATTCCAGTACTACGTTTCCATAGCAGTATTCCTGTTGAAAAGAAAATAAATCTAAAATTGGTACTGCACTCATGGGAAACTTTTACTGTAATGTACGAGTATCAGAGCAGGAAGAATGATCTACAGTAGGGAATAAAACAAACAATATACGTGTATGTGCATGGAATCCAGAAATATCTCAAAATTCATGCACCGGATATATTACTGACTTAACATGTAACATCTATATATATATATATATATATATATATATATATATATATATATTCTTATCAAGGAAATTACTCTCAACAGAGTACAAACACCTAAAAAATGCTTACTCCAAATCCATAAAAATGTTATGACATCTTTTACAAAAATGTTATATGGTTTTCAATTAAATCCATCATTTAATTTTAATTTGAAATTAATTTGCAATTTTTTTAACTTGACTTTTATAAAAGTCCCATTAAATGTACGCCTTTGTAATTAAAACAGTTAGTAATTTTTTATTGCTAATTAAATTGAACTAAGTTCAATTAAATTAGTTTAACATTGTTCTTGAAAATCAGATTTTCAATTAATGGCGTTGCATGTAAATGCAAATGTCTGTTGCTATTAAAAAAAAATGACTCATTTGTTTTGGCATTTCATAATTTTGTACTGGAAACCATGTAATACTGTTGTTAGCATGCTTAAATGACGAATATAGAAAAATATAATGGCAAATTTATTTTGTTACTTCACAAAATTTATCTTTCTTTGAGTTGTATATAAATATTTGTCGTTCTGAAAACTTTTTAAAGAAGAACATATGTTATACTAGCAGAACTACCCGGCGTTGCCTGGGACAAAATAAGAAAATAATGAAATTATGGCTAAGTATTGAATGAAGCAAAGAATCTAAACTTCTAAGTATATATTTCTATCAGAAATTCTATAACAGTACAACATATTTTCTAACAAAACAAAACTTCATAACATGTTAACAAATTAAGTTTCTTATAAACAGAGACACATTCCATTATTGAGGTTTAATCCCAACTAAAATTCTGATACAAAAAACATTTAATTTTTGTCAGGTTTAGGTTTGAGCTTTAAGAAGGAAGAATTTAAGTTAATATTTATTCTATCAAATCATAATAAACATATCAGAGTACTTCATGATAAACAACATTTTTTGTCTTATCTTCTGGTGCAAGGATGTATAAATTTTTGGAACTGCCAACTCTTGAACATCCTACATATAACTGTCCATGAGAGAAACATGGTTCAAGCAGATGCAAGCCAGCAACTGAAAGAGTTTGTCCTTGCGATTTGTTAATGGACATTGCGAAACTTAGTTTGACGGGAAATTGTAGACGCTTGAAATTGAACGGAACATCTGTTGGAATGACTGGAATTCTTGGGATAAAGACATCCTGCCCTTTACCACGTCTCTGTATCAGTGCGCTTGGTTTCCCTTTCTTATCTCTCCTGAAGACGGTTCAACCGAAAATTAGAGACTGTAAGTGTGTGTTTTTAATTTCTCTACGTTTCTTTATGTACATTGAACTGTATTTGTCCATTTCGGATCGTATTTTCATCAAAAAAGTGTATATATATATATATAACACAACTTTATTTTACAAAATTAATACTGTTACTTTTGTAAATTGAAATGTCCTTTATATACCTTTCCAAATTTAGTCTAAACATTGTTCTTATTTTATTTTTATTTTTCAAAGAATTGCACCATTTTCATCTGGTATTTCACCATAATTAGAAGTTATTGCACCATAACTTGGGGGATTGCCTCTGGTACCCCCTTAGTTTTGTTCATTTACCCCCAAAGACCTCCCATGCCAAGTTTCAGCCCAATTGGTCCAGTAGTTTTGATTTCTATAGAGAACAAACAGATATATAAACAAGACACTACGAAAATATATATTAGATTTATAATTCAAAGAAAAAACAACATAAGAAGAAAGAAAAGAGGAATAGGCGCTGGAGAGAGTGCGTGGGAGGGGTGGGAAAAGGAAGGAAAGAGGTTCGGCTAGATTAGGGAGTAGAACCTGTCCGAAACAAGTTGCATTTAGGAGCAGGTTATAGAGGGGAACTGGATGGACTCGTCAAACGACTGACTGACTCCCCCAGCCAGGTCTGTGCAGAGTTCTCCTCTCTGGGCGTCCGCCAGTCCCGATTAGCCAACAGTTCTGCCGCTGCCGCCTTCACCCCCCCCCCCCCCCCAACTCAAGGAAACGGCTTCTTATTTAAACCAATGATTGTCCTTACCACGTGTCTCTCTAAAAGAACATACCTAAGAAAAAGTATTCATTTACTCCTTTCTGATTATCTCCACTAATCAAAATTTATATCTCAAATAAAAAAAAAAAGATCTTAAAACCTCTTCCACATATGAAATGAATTCCAATAAAATTCACATCAGAAAAAAACATTAATGACTCCATATTGGATGATCAAAGAAAAAGCTACGGCATAAAACGTCTTACTTTAGGAGTACTTTCGCAAAAAACTACATGCTGTCTTTAGCTAATTTTCAATTCCAATTATCTATAATTTAATTTCAATTTTATAAACTAATCTTCAATTCTTTTAATTTGGACTTTTTAAAAATCCCATTAAATATATATATATAAACTTTTTCGATGAAAATACGATCCGAAATGGACAAATACAGTTCAATGTACATAAAGAAACAAACAAATTATGTTTCTTTATATACATTGAACTATACATATGTATAATATATATATATGGATTAATTTACCACAATGAAAACAATTTTTGAAACAATGCTCTAAGACCTTTCGTTAACACATCTTCAGAGAGCAAGTGAACTAAAAAAACAATAAATACTTGTTAACTTGGCTGATTGAAATTTCCAGAATTGATGGCAACCCTGAATATGTTTAATGATGAAGTTTTCATCTGTTTAATTATCCCGTTAATCAAAACTTCATCTAATTTGTAGAGTCCTAGGCCTATTGTGGTAAATTAATCCATCTATTATATCAAGTGTTATTTTGATTATTATTCATATATATATATATATATATATATATATATATATATATAATATATATATATATGCATTTGTTATTAAAATCTAAAAACCTAATTTCCAATAAACATTGGAATTTAACTGTTGAATTTGGTATTTTTTAAACCTTTAGAGAGCTATGAACCTTTTTCAATTAATATTTTTGCTAAAATGTTTATTGTATTAGTGAAAACATTTTTTTTTTGTTACTTAAATATTATTTTTTTTCTATTTGGTTATCTTTTTAGGATGATTTCTACATATTTACTTAATGCAGTGATTCTTGTCACTGTACTTCAAATAATATATTGGCATTTAATTTTATTTCATTTACTCAAAAAATAATTGATTATTTTTGACAATTATCATTCTATTTCGAAGTTAAATGATTGATAGTTGAAGAAGAGGAGTTGTGAAACGTCCTATTTATAGAAGGCGGGCAGATGCCCCACCTCCAGCAGATGTGGCTTTCTTCCGTTGCCATCTGTTAGACAAACACAAAAGAGGTTCCCTACAGCTGCGCCAAGTTCACCTCTTACCAAGAGGGCTGAGTCTTTCCACCACTGTCCCCCCCCCCCCCCCCCCACACTCTCCCGCAAGGGCGTTGTCAATCTAAAAACCCATTGGCAAACCAGTTTTATCAGAGCGGTTCTGATATAACTCCGTTAATCTTAAACTACTTTCATTCCCAATTCATACGAGACGAATTGAAAGTAAACGAAGATTTTATGTTCAAATAATCAAGCAATGCAACAAACCCACGTGAAACAACAATCAATGATCAAACCACAATATGAAATACGGAAAAAAGACTAAGATCTTTCAACGAGTCGGGTTTTTGACTGACAAAGACCCCTTGTTACGGTTGAAAGATCTTAGTCTTTTTTCCCATTTCATTTTATGGTTGGATCATTGATTGTATTTTCACGTGTTCATGTGAAATCTTATATATATGTATATATATTTGTAAATTTTTGCTGAGGACTGCAGAAACATGTGTTCATTTAGCATGTCGATTGGTAATTTACTATATTATGTGCATACAGTAACAAGATCGTTATTCAGGAAACTTGAAAAACTTATGAAAAAGTAAGTTTTAGCAAAATATGGTCTAATTTTCAACAATGTGTTTATATATGTATATATGATCAAACATCAATAAGAAATGGGAAAACAAGACTAAGATCTTTCAACCGTAACAAGCGGTCTTCGTCAGAGTCAAAACCCCAACTGACCAACTCAGTTGGGTTTTTGACTGCGACGAAGACTTCTTGTTACGGTTGAAAGATCTTAGTCTTGTTTTCCCATTTCTTATAGTAGTTTGATCATTGATTGTTGTTTCACGTGTTTATGTGAAATCTTTTTATATATGTATATGTATGCATAGTTTTTTACAACAACAATTGATAACGCAATAAAAAAACTTTCATAAACATATAGTAGCCCGCCGAAATAGCACGGAAGTTTCCATCTTTAGGCTATAATTTAATAAGGCCTGTATTCCTTAAAAAGATGCTTATTAATTTTCAAAAGTCCTTATTATATTCAAAAAGTTGATGATAAAACCATTTCAGGTAGAACTATGTTTGTATTTACGACATTTTTTCGCCGGAGTTAAAGAGATCTGGAAAGTTGCCAGTCAGTTTTCGTCCGTTGGCGATTTCAGACCATTTCTTTCCCACAAGCACAGGATACACGCAGAGTTTGTGTAGCCTATCAGCTGACCTTACAGCATAGTTACTTAAGAAGTCTCCAAAAAAGATGCACGCATTTATCTGAATGCTTAATTTTTTCAAGAATCATACAAAAATCATTTTAGTTATCTCCAATGTTTCAACCAGTTTTTATTGTTTATATTCTGTTCTAATAATGTTGTATGTGGTTTTTGATACCAGAATGGATAACAGTAAAAAAATTTAAAATATCTATCACCAGCGCATAGGATTGGTGAATGATCCTTTCTCACCAAATGCGAGAGAAAAGAGAGGAAATGGACAGACACCATCAAAGAACATACGCAGTCGACAGAGGATTGCCGGACCATGAATTATCCTGAGGTATAAGGAAGCTAATGACGAAAGCATGATGCTGCTGGTGTAATCGATAAAAAAGTTTAATATGAGAAAATACCCTCAATAAAACAAAAAACATTAATTTGCAAGGAACATTTCAAAGATTTTATCCAGTTCCAGTGAGAAAAACATAACCTGAACAAGTTTCAGAGTCCACCCTATTCATGTTAAAAAATAGGAAAAAATTATTTGACTGAAAGCATAATAAAACATTAAGTATTTCTTTAACTGAGAGCAAATAAAATATTTGCTTGCTACCATTATGATCCACATAATAACGTACAATGCAAATAATGTAAACATAAACTGATTGAGAGGTTACATACTTGAATGGAGATATGTCTGGGCTTTTGAAAACATAAGATTACTATTATTTATAATTATCAATATTATTTTTATCATAATCACTTGGTTCTTACTTCGTTATTATCAATTAATAGCAGTGGGGTATTTGCCCAAGACTTACGAGTAATTTATAAATAATTAAAACAAGTACAAAAATATCAATGCCTAAGTCACAGTAAAAATCAGAAAAATGAATAAGATCTTTCAATAAAATAACTGGTCTTCGTCAAAGTCGAACTGATACTGATATTGACAGTATCAGTTGGACTTTGACGAATAATAATAGTTTCGTCAGATTTTTATTGAGGAATCTTATTACATACAATAATATATAGATATAATTTTCTCTGTAATTCAATTCTTTTAAAATTTTCCGACTTCCAGTATTCTATAAATTAAGATTCTCAAAAACATTTCCACTTTCAAGTTCAGTATTTTGATATCATCTTGACCATTACTGGGTCTGATAAAAACTCCGCACACGAATTGACTAGATCGACAGTCAGTGAGTCACCTAAATCAGTATTAGGGTATTGCGAGATTCAAAAAGTTCATAAAAACTGTCTTAGAGAAACGAATTCTCCTTAGAAAACCTGTTGATTTTATGAATTTAAAATTTGATAAAAGATATATGTCATAAAATTTATTTTCAGAGGCATCGTCATTGATCAAATGAGTATCATTCATGCTCATATTGCTTTAAAAAAATATTTTTTGTTATTAATTATAGAGAATTGTTAATTGCCATAGAGAATGTCAGTTGGGTTTTTGACTTTGACGGAGACCTGTTGTTGTGGTTGAAAGATCTTAGTCCCTTTTTTTCCCCCATTTCATATTGTCGTTTAATCATTAATTGTTATTTCACATGTTTATGTAAAATCTTATATCTAAAATTGTTAATATATAGTAAAGTGAAGACTGGTAAGTTAATACAATGTTAAAAAAAAGTTACAGCGTTTATGTTTAACTAGTGTTGGGATTTGACTCTGACGAAGACCGCTTGCTCCTGTTAAAATATTTTAGTCTTTTTTCTTATTTTTTATTGTGATTTGGACATTTTACAATGTATAGAAATTAATTAATCGATACAATAGCATAGAGAAAGAACACAGAAAGTCACCAACTAAAATTACTCTCATATTTTAACATACGTCGTAATCAGGATAGAAACTCTCTCCGTATTGTCTATTTTGTTGTCTTTTAGGGCCAATATTACTGTTATTTTCATTAATACACATTCAGAAATAATGAAATAGAATCAAACCATAGTATAATTAGGTTCATTAAATTAATATGTTTAACAGTTGTAATGAAAAAGTAAACATTTTCAAAGAGGGACTCAAGGAAGAGACACATTCAAGAGTCCTCATAAATCTTAGTGTCTTCCCAAGTGACCTGCTGACAAGGGCCTTGTTCAGGTAGCAGTCAAGAGCCGTGAAGGAAACACATGTGTCTTGTTTTGCCAATTATGAACGCTCTTTGTTCAATGAGTTTCAGATGGTTCCCTCTTCCTTTTCAGTTCAAAAGTTTGCTACAATAACTACTCTAAACTCGACTCTTCACCAAATGGCAGAGTTTTTCAAACCTTTCTTGTTGATGACAAAGTTTAGATATATACTTATAAGTAAAAAGATTTCACATAAACACGTGAAATAACAATCAATGATCAAACCACAATAAGAAATGGGAAAACAAGACTAAGATCTTTCAACCGTAACATGCGGTCTTCGTCAGAGTCATAAAACCCAACTCTGACGAAGACCGCTTGTTACAGTTGAAAGATCTTAGGCTTGTTTTCCCATTTCTTATTATGGTTTGATCATTAATCATATATACTTATATAACAATTTATATAACTACTTTATCTGATTTTGGAAGGTTTTCAAATAAGCGTAGTTGATTGCTGAGTTGTCCGTCCTTTCGCTCAACCAACTATGCATGTTTGGAAACCTTCTAAAATCAAAAAAAAATGTAGGACCTTTCCTAGGGGTACGAAGACTTAAAACAAGCCGGTACCAAATATCTGCTAACACCGAACATTGTAACCATCAAAAAATTGTAAATTTTTACAACTCTCAAAAACCGTATAAATACATATCAAAATACGTAAAGTTACAACATATACCATATTTATATTTGTAATACGTTACATGTTGTAACTTTGCGTCTTTTGATGCATATATAATTATTGATTATTATTTGTTTTCATATATTTCGTTTTGAATTACTTGCTTGCAAAAGAATTTAAACAAAAATACGAAATGGATCTTTGAAAGCTGATTTGAAACTAGAAACTGACAAATTCCTGGTGAATTATGGTTTTACTATATTCAAGGTATCGAAGACTGCACAGTAAACACGTAACATAAAAATCAACGTTTAAATTATAGCCAGAAATTTTAAAATAGAATACAATTTTTTTAGTGTAGTTTAGACGTTGATATATATCTTTTTTTCAATTTAAGTAGGAATTTCTTTATAATTTCTACCTAAATTTTTTAATTTTTTTTTAAAGAAAAATGACATTTGTTGTCCATTCTATATTGAAATGAAACCCTTTTTGAATAACACAAGTACTAAAAGAGACTGTGAACAACCTTAATACATGGATTGTGGAACTTATTAACTGTTTGTGTCTTGAGGATGTGTCAGACCCCACCCTGGAGCAACCTGCATCAGCTGTTAGGATTCCTGAAGGCTGACGTGTCCTTTCTTCATTTATCGACCACCTACACAGCCTCTCCAGAGCCTCTAGTAAACTATGGCACTTGTTTTGAAATCAATTTATAACAACTGCTATTAGTTTTGTAATTCTTTTTAAATTACAATTGAAATGTTGAAACAAAAAACTGCACTCTTCGATCAAAACACGTTTAATTATATCTATTAACTTTAAAAATATCTTTTTTTTTTACTTAATTACAATCAGTAGTACAAAAGTACTAATTATTCTGGGAAATAAGAAAGCGCTAATATCTTATTTTATTACAGTTAGTATAAAAACGGTTATTCTTATAGTAAACAAAATACTCGTAATGGACTTCGTTTGAAGGAATATTTATCGATATCTAATTATCTGAAAAACAGGAAAATTTCTAGACTATAAAGATTGTGAATGGACTTCGTTTGAGGGAATATTTACTCGATATCTAATTATCTGAAAAACAGGAAAATTTGTGGACTATAAGTTTTGTGAATGGACTTCGTTTGAGGGAATATTTATTCGGTATCTAATTATCAGAAAAACAGGAAAATTTCTAGACTATAAAGATTGTGAATGGACTTCGTTTGAGGGAATATTTACTCGATATCTAATTACCTGAAAAACAGGAAAATTTGTAGACTATAAAGATTGTGAATGGACTTCGTTTAAGGGAATATTTATTCGATATCTAATTATCTGAAAAACAGGAAAATTCGTAGACTATAAAGATTGTGAATGGACTTCGTTTGAGGGAATATTTATTCGATATCTAATTATCTGAAAAAGAGGAAAATTTGTAGACTATAAAGATTGTGAATGGACTTCGTTTGAGGGAATATTTACTGGATATCTAATTATCTGGAAAACAGGAAAATTTGTAGACTATAAAGATGGTGAATGGACTTCGTTTAAGGGAATATTTATTGGATATCTAATTATCTGAAAAACAGGAAAATTCGTAGACTATAAAGATTGTGAATGGACTTCGTTTGAGGGAATATTTATTCGATATCTAATTATCTGAAAAAGAGGAAAATTTGTAGACTATAAAGATTGTGAATGGACTTCGTTTGAGGGAATATTTACTGGATATCTAATTATCTGGAAAACAGGAAAATTTGTAGACTATAAAGATGGTGAATGGACTTCGTTTAAGGGAATATTTATTGGATATCTAATTATCTGAAAAAGAGGAAAATGTGTAGACTATAAAGATTGTGAATGGACTTCGTTTGAGGGAATATTTATTCGATATCTAATTATCTGAAAAAGAGGAAAATTTGTAGACTATAAAGATTGTGAATGGACTTCGTTTGAGGGAATATTTACTGGATATCTAATTATCTGGAAAACAGGAAAATTTGTAGACTATAAAGATGGTGAATGGACTTCGTTTAAGGGAATATTTATTGGATATCTAATTATCTGAAAAACAGGAAAATTCGTAGACTATAAAGATTGTGAATGGACTTCGTTTGAGGGAATATTTATTCGATATCTAATTATCTGAAAAGAGGAAAATTTGTAGACTATAAAGATTGTGAATGGACTTCGTTTGAGGGAATATTTACTGGATATCTAATTATCTGGAAAACAGGAAAATTTGTAGACTATAAAGATGGTGAATGGACTTCGTTTAAGGGAATATTTATTGGATATCTAATTATCTGAAAAAGAGGAAAATGTGTAGACTATAAAGATTGTGAATGGACTTCGTTTGAGGGAATATTTATTCGATATCTAATTATCTGAAAAACAGGAAAATTTGTAGACTATAAAGATTTCAAGGTATATTTTTTTAAACACTGATTCATTCAAGTTTTTAGAATACTATATTTAAATTTGTCCCATACATTTATAAAAATGAATAAAGCCACAATTTCTATTTATTCAAGTAATTTTTTGCTATAAAAGTACGCGATTAGTGTATATTATTCCACTTGGAAACTATGTAGTTTGAGGAATCATTAAGTAAAATAAGAAAACGATTTTGAAATAATAGCACTCCTTTTCAAGAGTTAAAAGTTTGGTGAAACGTATAATTTACTGATTCACAGATGTTGCATCTGACTCTAATCATAAATTGGCTGGGATTAGATACAAAATTTCGGAAAACTATATGAATTACCCTTCTTTTTTTGTTTCAAACCAGAATAATCTACGTTTTTTTCTGATTCTGAACTATCAACTTTGAAGATTTCTTGAAATTAGACTGAAACATGAAAGAATGTTTTTTATTCTCGGTTATTTAGTGTATAAAAAATAAACAAATGTAACGAATAAAATAAAATTTTAATTTTTTTTACAAAATCATTTAATAAAAAGATTTTGTAATACATTATATCTAACTTTTAATACAAATAAAAATAGGAAATTTAAATATTTTTTATGTTAAAACTGATTCTCTATTAAAAAGGTGATTTAAACAAAATCAGTATTTTTAAAATATTTTAAATAAATTTATAATAATTCATAAATAAATAAGTGTATATTTAAAAACTAAATCACTTATTAATGTGATTTATTACATTTTCTTCATATCCTATTTCTTAGTATTCCAAGAAAAGTATTACAAGAAAAGAGAGCATTCTTTAAAGTGGCAAATACTAATTGAATGTCGCAAATACTAAATCGTCACAAACACCAAGATTTGATAAACTTTGTGCTAATAGACAAGCACATCCATCTCATTAAAAACAATAATAAAATATCGTTTTCCATTAATTTGTGTGAATAAATTTTATAAGAGTAAAAATGTTGGTGAATTTTATGAAATCTTCAAGGGTGGGGGGGCAAATAATTAAATATTTTTAAGGAAGGCGGTTTGGAAACCACTGGTATAGGATATCTGAGGGAAATGAAAATGATTGGAAAGTTTATAAAACAGTCTTTATCACGTATATGGCGTAACGCGAAGTTTTTAAAATTTAGACATTGCAACTGAAACAAAATTACAATAGAAGTGGAATTTTCACCTGTACTGACTGAAGAAGTTCAGAATAAACTAAATGTAAAAAAAAAGAAGTCTTCAAAGATCCCGAACCATTGGTTGCCTAAGCCATAATATCATTACCTGAGTGTATCTTCAAATACACTCACACTTCTCATGTGTCATCTGAGAATTTCATATCACCTTTTATTCTATAAAACCTGAGTTCCATCCTTAAACTTCTAGGATCCTACAGAAATGGAACTCTTCCTCATCTTTTTTTTTTCAAAAATTTAAGAAACAGTCCACAAGGACTAAAAAGTACAAAAAAAAAAGAATAAAAAGTACACTTACAAAATTTTCAATATGTCGAACTGTTGTTCGTCAATAGAAGTAGACTAGAAGAGAGGACGAAATGAGAAGGATCTCTCCACGTCGAAAGATGGAGAGCGAATCATCTTTTTTCACTCATAGACTCCATAGCAATGAGTAAATGTAATCATCACGAGTGCAGAATATATTAGGTTAACGTATTCTGCAGATTAATAAATATATATATTTGACAACGTACGAGATATTAACAAAGTCTTGTAATAATGAAGTTGGAAAATATAACTTTAAAAACGAAGAAGGAAGGTCAAGAGTTTTTAAAAAAGAAATGTAGCAAAGATTGAAGTAAAAAAAAGAACTGTTAAAGAAACACAGCTCAAAATTGAAGTTGATATTTAAATATTTAACAAGGACATGCGATATTTCGACAAAGATGTTCTACAGTTAGAAATAAGTGCCAAGTCAATTATAGTGAAGGAACACTCCGACTGTTCACGTAACGGATGACATTCATACAAGTATAAAGCAATTTGTAGAACTCACGCAAGGGGGTGTCTTCATTGGTTGACTCATGGCGTGAACTTAAACATGTCCTTAAAAAAAAGACAAAGAAAAACACTTCAAATATCTATAAAGTCTCATTATAGGTAATTAAAAGTAGGTGATTCTCATTCTAGATAAGTCTATTAAACTTGTGAAGTCCGGAAACTTACTGAATTTTATTCATTGTAGGGTAAAAAATTTAATCGTATAAACAAAGCGTTTCGAACTTCTTCAGGCATTAACAAAAAAATACAGTATCATTAGAGAGTTTTCTAAAGTACAAAGTAAATATAGTACAAAATAGAAATAATATAAAATAAAATAAGGAAGAGAGTACGAACCTACGGATGAGTGTCAGTGGTACAACTGACTGGGAATAGGATGGAAGTGGGTGAGGGTATGGAGGTACATCTGTTTCATATTTGAAGGCAGGTATATTTCTTTGTTATTTTTATTTTAAAACAACTCGTTTCAAACACGTATTTTTCTTTTTGTAAATCACCAGCTCCTTTTAATATTCCTAAATATCTCCAAAAAATACATAATTTTAAACCAATAAAAAATGAAATTTAGAATCACAAAATAAAAAAAGGTTCTATGATGAACTATAACGAACTAAAATGTATTAAAGTTCATTTTAAGAAATTCTTTCACAATACTGTACAGCTGTTTTCTTTTATATATATTTGTCTGGCGATGGACTAAAAAGTAAACTTGAGGTATTTTAAAGACTTACTAGTCAATGTCGTATTGTGTCTTTAAAAAAAAGTCTAAACATTCGGAGGTATTTTACTCTTCTTGTGATTGAACATGCAAGGTGAATTCGTGGTGGTCTTTTGTAATTATGGTGGTTAAACAAAAAAGATTTTAGTTTCTCAAAGAAAGTCCATGAGGTTATTAGAGGAACTAAAGTTTGTTCCTTAATCTTTATATAATATAGAATTCCATAAATTAAACAATACTAATAAACTGAAGTTGGGCTAAGTGCAGTGCCACAACTTAACACACATAGACGGAACATTGACCCCCTTCGTTATACAATACCAGGCGTAGGGAACCTGCGGTCTTTTCAATCATGAAGTGCTGCCTTCTGCGGTTTATTGGGAAAAATATTTCAAAATATAAAGAATTACAATTTTGGTAATAAAGACAAAAAATTCTGGCACTTAGGAAGAAGATCATTACTTGAAAAGTCTAAGCTTTTAGAAAATCATTTTCCTGAGTTAACAAAGGTAATAAACGAAGGCAATGATGACACTGCTGAAGCTTTTTAAAAATGCGAAACAGTTTTAGATGTCCTGATCGAGTAATATATTGATGGATCCAGAGATTTTACAATATAACTATTATATAAAAATTTTGCTCATAAAAGCTATTTATAAACTATTTTATAAATTTCTTAACTTAGTAACTTAAAATGAATATAGTTTACATTCATTTTAACAATTTCTTAAAATGAACTTTAATATATTTTAGTTCGTTATAGTTTTTCAATAAAAATAATATATATATATCGATCTATTATTATTTTTTATGACTTAAAAATAATAGATCTAAGTCATACTAATTTTTTTTTAGAACTTTTTTTTATTTTGTGATTCTAAACTTCATTAATTATCGGTTTAAAATTATGTATTTTTTGAGATATTTAGGAATATTAAAAGGAGTTAGTGATTTACAACAAGAAAAATACGTGTTTGAAACGAGTTGTTTTATAATAAAATTAAACTATTGTATAAAAAATATTTTCTTTTTCGTTGTGGCTTTTTTGGTAAGTGGATGGTGCTAAAATGGCCTCCAAGAAAGGTTCTCCACCTTTGTACTATATTGCACAATAAACATTGTATTATATTGGGAGTCCTAACTCAAGTGTATATACAGTACGGATCTTAAACGAGTACCTGATATCTTAGAGGCTCGGGACCGACGTCCTCCCCGAGGGACGACATGCTCACATTTACCTCCTATTTGAATAAATCAAGGACCAGAGTGAATATTGAACCTCGGATGTAAACTTTTCAGAGGCGAACACATTGCCACTGGGATAACCCTTCCCCCTCCCCTCTCACAAACTGAAGTTAATATTATGCATGTTGAAAAAATATAAAAAATTATTATTTTAGAAATAAAAACAAAATGTCTTTCAAACTATGAAACAATGGAATACTTTTTTATAAATTAAAAAAAAAAAGTAAAAGTCAAATGGAGAATACCAATGTAGTTTGTAATGGCAGTTAGGGTTGAAAGACGGGCGGGTCTTCCTGCATACCAATGGCAACCATTACGGGTAACGTCACACTGCTACTCTTCAACTGTCATTAGTGGAGAAAAAGATAAAAATAAAATCCGCTTCATTCAATCCAAAACAAAAAGTTTAACGGATATTTATCTAGCTTGCTACATTCTAAAGTTTTCTGGCAACTCAATCCGGCTTTACACGGGCGAATATAACAAAATAATAATAATAAATTTGACCAAAAGATATAAGAATGTCAGCAAACAACAAAAACTAATTTTGCTGTTGTTCAGATTTATTTCTTTTTTAAGATTTGGTGAGCTTAGATGATGTTGTCACAGTGGAAAATGTTTCAAATAAAAGTTGTAGAGAAATAATTTTTTATACACTAAACAACCAATGTTGCTGGACTTCTTAAGGGTTATGTGGATAAAGACTCAACTGTTTTTTTTTTTTTGACCACATAGCTGTCAGAAAGTCCAAAAACTTTTTTTTCTTTATTGTATTAGACTTTTACTGGTCCAAAATAGGATATGAACGTGTTATAATTTGTTACGCGTTGTCAAATTTTCTTTATCATCGTCTGTTTTTAAGATATTTTAATGAAAATATTTTGCTACAAATTTTTTATGAGTTATATTACTTTAAATCTTTTACAGTTAGACGTAGCCCTGATCTGAATAATCTTTCATATACAATACGTCTCAAAATGTCGCTTTCCTAAAAATTGAACGGCAGTTCTCAAAATGAAAAGAGAAAAATATGAAACAATGAATATGAAGTCTTGATCTGCTCCTATAGATCTTTGAAAATTTGAGGTGATGTTCGTGACAAAACCTTGATGCCTTCGATATGTCAGATTAAGGAGATGGAGGTACCATGAGGGCAGGGAGCTCTATGTGATAAAGGAAACAATGTGATAGAGGGGCACGATGTGACAGGGTACTCCATTTAATAAGGTATTCCATGTGATAGAGGGGTGCCATATGACAAGAAGCTCCGTATAATAGGGGATGTCATATGATAGAGTGGTACCATATGACAAGGGGTTCCACGTGACAGGAGGTGCAGTATGATAGAGGGGTTTCATGTGCAGGATATCCTAGTGATAGAGGATGCATTGTGATAGGGATCACCATGTAACAGGGTAACCATGTTTTAAGGTATGCCACATGATAAGGGTCATCACGTTATAGCAACTACCAATTTGTAGGAGATGTCATGTGATAGAGGGGTATCATGTGGTTAGAGTTTCATGTAATAGGGGATCTCAGGTGATAGAGTGGCACGATGTGACAGAGTATTCCATTTGATAAGGTATTCCATCTAATAGGGGTCACCATGTGATTACGTGATATGGCCGAAAGGCTGGGTACACGTTCTAATATCAAAACAGGTCACCATGTGATAGTGAGTGACAGGACACTCCATATGACAAGAGATGCCATATTATAGGGAGTACCATGTCATAGGGGATATTTTGTGATAGAGGGGGGGCCATGTGATAGGTATTGCCATTTCACAGAGGGGCGTCATGGCTCCTCTATGTGTTCGATGAAGTCTAGTGTTAAATGCCATGTGACACTAGACTAGCCAGCTCCATGTGATAGGTATTGTCATTTCACAAAGGGGCGCCATGGCTCCTCTGTGCTCGATGAAGTCTAGTGATAGATGCCTTGTGACAGGGGGCTTTAATCATAATTGGTACTATTGGTTGTAGCAACATTATAATCAGAAGTAATGATATTGATTAACTGTTAGTTTCGTAAGAAGTTTACTACAGATTCCCAAGTTTAGTTGAATAGTCCTACTGCAGTTCATTTTAACATAGAAAACACTATGGATGCATAAAATATCAGTTCCTTTAAGTTTGTTTCAACCATGAAGAAGAGATATTTTTAATCATATTCAATGTAACAAAAATCGTTTTAAATATAAAATAAATCATTTAAATTCTTTTAAAAGTAGAACATGAGTTTACCACTTTTATATTTGAAGTAGAATGTCAGTTCTTCCAATTGGTAAGAGAAGTGTAAAGTGTCAGGTTTGTAAAATTCTTGATAATTTTCATCTTGTAACTGAAAAACATCTTAAAAAAAGAGACCGTGACCAATAAATCGATGGGAATATCTGATTTAGATGAGCAATATAAAAGTGCATTGATGAAAAAAGAAAGCAATAAGATGTTTGGTATGGGTGGAAGAGATACTGGGAGAAGGAGAAGTTCCCACGGGACGTGAGGCATCAAGTCAGCAGAGGGACGGGTGAGTGACCTTGAGAGGCCTTGATGACGCGGCAGTGGGTCAGCGCTGAAACGTCACGCCGGATCCGGGACGGCTTACTGCACAATACAAAGCAGCTGTTGCACCTTTTCAATAAAATCCTACTTTACAATAAATAATTTGGCAAATTCTTTCCTTCAATGTCACCAACATAAAACACCACTTGCCATTTACTTTGTCATTTCTACAATAAAATGAAAACCATTATTATTAAATTCTTAAATAAACGTCTAAACACACCAGGTATATAACAATTTCTTTATTGAGGAATTACACTCCTCAGTAAATAATAAATAAATAATCAATCCAATATAGACGACAAAAGTTCTAAAAAATGAAACTAAATAAACACATACAACAGGTTTACATAGTTACAATCTCAAAATTTTTGTTTGGAGCGTCATCAGGAGGAAGAGAAGTGGGAAGGCACTGCTCTTCGGCAGAACAAAAGTGTACGACCCACGTTGGGTTGTTATATTAAATGACTAAATACAACAATTAGATAGAACCAGATGAAGAAGGAAATTGAGAAATAAAGAAAGAAGGGACATAACTCACTACAATATTTCAACGCATGTCGTCAGAAGAGAAGTAGTCACCAGGTGGCAAGGTACGGAATGAGATGGTGAGAGATTGAAGTGGATTATACACAGTCTACTGCATAATCCAGTAGTATATATATATATATATATATATATATATATATTTGTAAAATTTTGAAGCAGTCCTTCATTTAAACATATTTCATTGAACAACTGACCGTATTTCACTGATGCCATTTTCTTCACCAGTTTTTCAAGGTTTCTGAATACCTTCTTCTTTCCTTCATCCAAACGTTGGAGAATGTTTGTCGGTTCCCACTTAATTAACATTCTCCAACGTTTGGATGAAGGAAAGAAGGTATTCAGAAACCTTGAAAAACTGGTGAAGAAAATGACATCAGTGAAATACGGTCAGTTGTTTAATGAAATATATATATATACAACAACATTTCACATAAACACGTGAAATAACAATCAATGATCAAACCACAATATGAATAGAAACAAAACTAAAGTTTATCAAAATTTCTATTGTCAATAGAAATTTTGACAATAGGTTATCTCACTAACAATACGGACAATGAGTTTTCTCACTAACCAACTGTCAAAATTTATGTTGTAATTTCTTATTTGTAACTAATTGCGCTTTTAATATAAGTTTGATTTTTGAATGATTAAATTATTTCTTATATTTCCTTGTTTTGTAGGCCTATGAAAAAGGTTTTAAATAATAACAGAAACGTTAGCAATGAGAGTTTGATTTGGACCTGAAGAACTGACCGAGTCCTGATAAACTTTAGTTTTATATATATATATATATATATATATATAACAAGATTTCACATAAACACGTGAAATAACAATCAATGATCAAACCACAATATGAAAAAATGGAAAAACCACAAACGGAAAAAAGACTAAGATCTTTCAACCGTAACAAGTGGTCTGTCTTCGTCAGAGTCAAAAACTCAACTGTATTTTTTCCCTTTTCATATTGTGGTTTGATCATATATATATAATTTTGAGTGATATATATATATCACTCAAAATTCGAAAAAAACGATCCAAACTGGATGCAAATCAGCTCAAAAACGAAGAAAAGCAAGAGAAAGAGACACACTTGCAAACTCAAATTTTCAGATGATCCGTCTTCAGGAGAAAATTTGAGTTTGTAAGTGTGTCTCTTTCTCTGTGTGTTGCTTTTCTTCGTTTTTGAGCTGATATATATATATATATATATATATATATATATATATATATATATATATATATATATAATCACTATAAGAAAATACTTACTATGCTACAAGAACTCACTCACGAGACATCACAGTCATCAGAACAGGAGATATAATCCGCTCCTGTCACTTCTCAAATAAATCAATCACATCCCCTCTCCTGATGACGAAGGTTCACCGAAATATCATAAGATCTTGTACTTTTTTGTGATTGTATGAGTGTTTGTAATTATTCTTAGTGTTGTTATTTGAGTTAGGTACGAGTATATGCCAGATAGGCTTACCAATTTTATTAAACAACACTCTCGTTACTTCGTCTACACAGTAAAGCATATTTCCTATTAACGACATGTTTCAAATGATATCGATTCATCTTCAGAACATGAATAACTTCTAGGCGGAATTTTGTCTTTTAATGTTTGAAGTGTTTGGCATGTTAGTTTAACGTTATATGCTGATTTAACAAGAGTGTTATTTAGAAAAATTGAGAAGTTTTGTTAAAAAAAACAGATATCGGCTAAATTTAGTGTTACTTTCAATTACATATGTTATATTCATGAAGATTTCACAGTAAACACATGTAATAAAAATCAACGACTAAAATACTGTAAGAAATTCAGAAATTCAGAAACTAAGATCTTTCAACAAAACGAAATAGAATTTTTTTTTAAAATTTCAAAGTAGTTTATATGATAATTTGTTAGTTATCAAATTTGAAAATTTGGCTTATTCTCAAATATTTGCCATTACTAAAAAAAAAAAAAAAAAAGTAATATATACTATTAGAATTCCAAGTAGAATGTAGTTGAATCTAAAATAAATGCTAAGAAAAAAAAAACTTCAATAAATGCAATTTTAGTAAGCTATTTGGAAGGAAGAGGTCAAGAGCATAATGAACCCACAACATTCACAAAGATTGCATCATCTCCTGTTTCGTCATCTTTAATAGTTTTTGTCCCTCGGATATTCTAAATCATCTACTACATGATGTCTAATCACATATATCCTTATTAGAGAATTTCCATCGCATAAATAATTCATTTAGAGTCGGTAAAAAAGTCATACAGTCTCTTTGTAGTTTAAGATTTATTAGACGAAATTAACTGGGAAATCCATTGAGATTTGGATAACAGCAATTTAACTTTTCTTTTATTATCCAAGGAATAACAGTATTATCATTTTTAAGTTATAAAATAAGTAGTAATGGGTGGTCATATTCAATATTGAAATTTTAATTCTGAAAAAGTTATTCTCTTGTTGATTAAGTTAATATAATTATGTATATTGCTATAAATATGTTATAATTCAATGAATATAAAACATTTAAAAAATCGGAAGATGGTCTGGAAGAATAATATTCGCATAAATAGGGGATTTCTCCTTCATTGCTGCTCTGGGTTGGGGAAGTATGGTCTATTTATTATTTACCTTACTCAGGTATCCTTAGAGAAAAGATGTTTATAATCATATAAGTTCTGACATCGTATATGATTGGGAACGACAACTTTATGACATTTCTGTCAGCACATGATAGAAGTGCCAACTTGGTACATGGGTATTTTTCATTGAGGGTGACTATAGCACTGCGTCCTAAGTACTTCTCATCTTCTGTACTACAGTACCTCAATTAGCTTCAACGCCTCCAAGAAGCTCAGCACTTTTGCTAGATCCAACAGTAAAAGTTCTTCTATAGTTTGTTTCATGGGTAAGATTCGAAATTGTAATATTTATAACTAAAGGGAAACAAGATACTTCTTAACCATTTCTGAGACTCCCCGAAAAAGAACTAAACTAAGGTCTTCTACTATAGCAGATTTTAGTTTAGATACTGTTAACTGTATCTTTGTGTTTTCTAGGTGGCAAATATGTGACATACTGGGGACTTTAAGCATCGTTAAACAATGTTGAAGCCAATGGTCAGATTGTATGCCAATACCCTATGAAATGTTTATTATTGACATTTAATAGTGCACATATGAATTCTGTTATGTAAAAAGAACTGTTTCATCAGGCAGTTTTTATCAGGATATCTTGAAACTTCAAGCAAGGAGTAAGCTACTGAACAAACTGGTGGTAATTGAGATGCCTTATGGCAAGAATGAATACGGAAGAGCTTGGAGGAGGCACTAGGGTAAAGTCGATGAAGGTCCCTTTGGCTCTAATCACGTGCCACCATTTCAAGTCTAATAATCCTCCTGTTCACGATCACTAAAGTGGCAGACCTCCTCTTCGATAACCTAGGATCACGATTCAAACATTTACTCTCTTCAACTTAACCTTCATATCATGATTCTTTTCTTTTTTTTTTTTTTGAACGGTTCCCTATCACTCTTTAACCTAAATGTCTTTTCTTTTAAAAGTTTTTTTCAATAACAATCTGACGAATCTTTGTTGACAGGACTTGTTTGGTTTGTCCTAGTTGGGGTGAAAGTCAACAGACTTAAAAATTCGTTAAGTTTCTTCCACACGATAATAATACAAACGCAGGTCAGTATTAACAATATGAGCCAGGATTTTTGGAGTAGAAGTCAAAACCAGAGAATGCTTCACTCAAATTACGATTTCACAATACAACTACGCAGTTTGCAACACTTTACTGACAATTTCATTATTGATCTGAAGAATTGAAGTAGAGATTTTTTATGAAAATCTCACATAAAAAACAATGTGCTGCCATAATCCATTTTCACAATTACATAATTATTTTTTAAAAAAGGTTTAAATAAAACCAAAACGTCGGCTTTGAAAGTTTGATTTGAACCTGAAAAATTATATTTACCTAAAAAACTGACAAATATCTTTGACAAATGGTCCAGCGTCAAACAAATCTCAATAAACACCTTTATGCCAACGTTTCATCTGTATTTATAGACATCTTCAGACTATCTCATTTTAGAATTAATTAGAGTAACAAAAAAAAAAAAGTTACATTTATTTATATCAATATATGATCAAACCACAATATGAAAATGGGAAAACAAGACTAAGATCTTTCAACCGTAACAAGCGGTCTTTTGACTCTGACGAAGACCTCTTGTTACGATTGAAAGATCTTAGTCTTGTTTTCCCATTTTCATATTGTGGTTTGATCATTGATTGTTATTTCACGTGTTTATGTGAAATCTTTTTATATCAATATATATAATTACCATTGATATAGCTTCTCGGCCAGATCTGTTTTATTGAAAAACAATAATACTGTCTATTATTGGTTTTATTTACTCTATTTCTTGCTTATTGCTTATTGTGTTTTTGTCTGTTGGTTGTTATTCTGTGGATGTATTTGTTTTCATTAATTATGTTTTAAATAAATTGTTTTTAGCCTTGAAAATGCCAAACAGTTTTTGGCGAAATGTCAGCTTATAATCAGTAGTTAATTCTTTGGACCAAATCCTCAAAAACCCAGTTTGAATTATATTATTACTTTTGTATTTTTCTTTTGGAAAAAATAGTTTACATTGATTTTGCAATAGAAAAATACCAAGGTCATAACGTATATCGATATCAAAAATGTAACTTATTTCTTTCATGTTATTGTAATTATTTTGTATTGAAGTAGCTCTGAAAATGTTTACAAATATAGACAAAACATTGGCATATTTTAATGAGAAGTGTTTGACCCTGGACGAACCTCCAGTCCTCTAGGACTCGTCCTACAGTATAAAGAAACATACTGTAGAATATATGAGGTCGAGATAAGGAAACATTGAATATACAGTGGTGATTCAGCTTTCGAACATAATCCGTTCCAGGTTGGTGGTTGAGATATGCATTATTTTTACCCATAAGAAATAAACTTGTCGATGTATATAATACTAGCAAATGTGCCTATCTTTGACGGGTACTTTTTAAAAATTTTGGAGATGATGCATGGTAGTCCAAAATATCATTAGAAATTATAGAATAGTAGAAAATATCATTATTAGTACAGTTTTGAATAAATGCCTCTCTATACACCACATTACCGGTCTGTCTTTCAGGTTCATGGAAGGACAAAGAGTTACAACTTCTGACTCTTGGGCAAGCAAACTACAGTTGACCAAGTGAGAAAAACTTGGTCCCATTTACTTAAACTCCTGCGGTAGATAGAATTTACCCTTGCGACTTAGATATCGCCATTGCGAAACAGACGCTGATGGGGCATTGCAATCATTTGAATGGAAATGCATAGTGGCACGGAATCAATGGCATGCGTCGTATACACACAGACTCTCTAGTACCACATCCAGTCTTGATGTTCGCCTCTATGGCGTATCTGTGAAGAACACGAACTCAGAGTCGTGTCTCGGTGTACATTTTTGGGGCACTCAAGTTTTGTAACATGAAATTTGTTACTGCTACTAAATAGCAGTATGATTGGTACTTTAAGTACCAATAAAGTACTTTAGGTACTTTAAGTTTTAAGTCATCAGCAGACAGTCAAGGAACAGTCATGGAGTAAAGGAAAAGAAATTCAATTGGATAATGAACTGCTTCCTCATCACTAATCACACCGTTTACTGACTAGTGCTTAATTTTGTGGACAAACCGACAGACAGAAATTTTTCTAAGGGTGGATTCGGTTTCTCTAATGTCTGAAACATAAACATAATTTGAAATGAGTCAGTTCTAAGCAATGTACAGACAAAACCTTTCTTTTATTTATGTAGATTGATTTATAAATTTAAATCGAAAGTGAAGGCAAATTTTTCTTGAAAACTTTGGTGGAGGGCTAAGGCATTCGAAAGCTGAAGCACCACTGTCTATATATATATTTTTTCTTATAAAGGCATATCCTTTAACATATTTTAATAATTTCAAATTGAGAGTTTGAAGCAAGTTGTTAACTTGTTGACGAAGAAGAAAATTGGCTTGAAGGAATATCTGGGTAGGTGATGTGTTTGTATGACTCGAGTGGTGGACAATGCCTGCAGGCAGACCGCAGAGGCTGGGGAGGAGGCAGGCGAGGACCTGTCAAGACTTGCACGTCCCCACTCCAAGGTCGTCTTCTTCCACTTCCTCTCCACTTTCCAAAGGCCATCTCTTTCAGCTCTTCTTCTTCATTTCACAGACATTTCCATTTACCAATTATATCTTAATTTAGAAGGATTGATTTTTACAATTATATTGATAAAATTAAATGATGAAACAAATTCAGTCAATAAAACTATTTGGAAATAATAAATAAAGAAGAACCATGTAGCAAATTTGGTCACTACAAGAATTTATCTTCAAAGGAAATTCAGTGCTAACAACCACCACAAAAAAATGTATAAAAATAAATAAAATCTCTAACCATTTGAAACTGGTTTACAACGCGCATTCGAAAAACGGATATGTGCCTCCTCGGATGCTCGAAAAAGACAGTCTTACTTTCTGGGGGAACTTGTAATATCTGCACCCTAAAGCAATCATTAAAGGAAAGTCCATGGTTGTTGGCATGGATGGCGACAGATTGGTCTGAGCGTTTGTTGACACAAGCTCTATAACCGTTCATACGGAGGCTAAGCTTGGTAGATGCCATACCTACTATACGTAGAACGCACCACACTTGGTACACTCCAAACGGTAAACGCAGTTTTTGAAGGTACAAGACTATCAGTCAGGAACACGTGAAACAACAATTAATGTTCATCATGGTTTCTGCATCTTGTATTTCAGTTGGGTTTTCAGAAAACTGATTGTTATGGTTGAAAGATCATTGTCTTTTTTTTCCATTTCTTATTGTCGTTTGATCATTGATTTATATATATATTATAAAAAGATTTCACATAAACACGTGAAACAAAAATCAATGATCAAACCACAATAAGAAATGGGTAGCTGTTCGCTTCTCAACGCGAGTACTTCGCACTTTTTCCCGATGACGACGGATGTCGAAATATCGAAGTGAGTTCTGTAGTGTCTTTCTGTGTTCTTTTCTCTGTGTTAAAGTGTTTATTGTTCACACAGACCTTTCATTTTATTCGAAGTATATATATATAACATCAAAATAAAACTCTCCAACAAGACTACAAAGAAAGTTCGAGTAACATGAAGTTAAGGACACAGATAGTTACAAATAACAATAAGTATGATGCTTTATCATCCTTAGGTAGAAGTGCACTGATTTAATGGTGGTACTGGACTACTCAGTGATTATTATTTTTATATAATAGATATAATGGAATAAGTTCTGAGACAAAGGGTTAATCAGTAGAAATATTGACTTTTGGATTGCCAATTAGGGAGTAAATGTAATATAGCATATAGGAACTGTGTTCAAACAAAGACAATGAATACAAAAGAGGTGAATTATGATGATTATTCACAATGAAGTATGTAATCCAAAGAATAAAAATAGAGTACACAGTATGATAATGAAAGTGGATTGAGTAGGAACTAGAAGACCTTTAGAGTATGACAAGAGTCGTAGTGGGTGCAAAAACAAACTGCTGATGTACACAAAAACCTTGACTCTCCCACAAGATTGGTGTCTTATTCAGAACTGTGCGTCACAATTATATCTTCTTAATCAATATGAAGTAATTCTGTGCAGGAAAGACCTTGAGGCTACAAAACAAATCTTCGAGTATCGAAACCATATTAGAACTTCTGTAAGAAAATTTATTGTTTGGATTATTATGTTTATATTTAAAAAACTGCTGCTGTCTTAACTTCATTACTAATAGCGTATTACCACACAACAGCTACATGTATACATTAGTTCAAGAAAATGTTAAAACCCACGATTTTCATTTGATTCAATTTGAATTCCAACAACAGCACACTTTAGTTAAGTGACGGTGACTACCATCTGAACTGTATGCGGAATGATGCATTCTATGTAGGTTATATTAGTTAGGATGTCTTCCGACCAAACTGCTTCTTCTTCTGATGACAAAGAATGTAGAGAAATATTTGGGGTGAATATTTGTCTTTGATTGTCGAGAACAATATAAAACACTTTCATCTGTAAATAAATAAATATATTGTATCATCCCTTCATTTATGTGTATATGAGTGTCTCCCCCCCCCCCCCACGTGTGCCTTCACCTTGTCATGGTGGGAGGGGTGGGGCTTAACAGGCCTGGGTGGTTGTTCCCTCATGGTGTGTACTAAGAAAGACACAACTGGACGGAGGGTCAGCCTGTTTCAGCGTCCGAGGGTGGAAAGTCCGATCGTTAGCGCTTTGGTTTGGGTGGCAGTCTGTCCTTATTAGTCAGATGTGACTAACACCCCTCTTTTTTAAGACTTCACTTGCGGGATTTCGTAGGGTGGTTGTGTCCTTGGACTTAGTACTATTACTGAATTCTTACAGCAGTTTACAACTGTAAAATCTTGAAAATATGATTTTTATCTCACATGTTATTTACATTCGAACGTAAATTTCACGTTTTATTTTCTGTGAAATATTGTTAGGCCACATTTAAATAATTTAAAAAATTATATTTTAATATATATATATATATATATAAAATGAAAAAAGACAACAAATAGAAGAAGCGAGAAAACTTACTGGATCGATATTTCGAACTGAAGTTCGTCGTCAGGGAGAAGAAGGGAAGAAGAAGAGGTACGTGCGTTCGCTTGTACCGGCAGAGAGCGACTGCTCTCTGTATATATATATATATATAGAGTATATATTAGGTGTGTTCTCTAATCGGGGTTCGGTCAATTTTCCAGGATAAAAAATTAAACTCTCGTTGCCAACGTTTCGGTTTTATTTAAAACCTTTTTCATAGACCTATAGGTTTTTTATAGGCCTATGAAAAAGGTTTTAAATAAAACCGAAACGTTGGCAACGAGAGTTTAATTTTTTATCCTGGAAAATTGACCGAACCCCGATTAGAGAACACACCTATTCTATCAAACGGTCGATATATTATTGAATCTGTTATATATATAGTATATATATATATTTATAAAGTATCACACAGAAAACAATAAATAACTAAAGTAAGTGGAAAACACTTACAAACTCAAATTTTCGGGAAATCTGTCTTCAGGAGAAAAGAGAGAGGCTACAGGGTCGGTTACATACCGTTGCATCCACAGCGTGCTTGGTCTCCTCTCTTTTTTTTCCTGAAGACGGATTGCCCAAAAAGTTGAGTTTGAAATGTGTTCTTTTATTCTCTGTATTACTCTTTTTCGATTCTGAACTTGTCTATGTCCAGTTTGAATCGTCTTTCCGATTTTATAGTGAATATGTTTATATAAAAATATATAATTATGTCCATATTTATAAAAATGCATAAATATAAAATTATAATTATATATACTGTAGTCTTTTTTCTGATTTCTTACCGCGGTTTGAACGCTGATTTTTATTTCACGTGTTTATTGTGAAATCTTGACAAACCCTCTGACGAAACTGTTACTTGTTGGGAAACATTAGTCTTTCATTTGATACGTTAAAAAGAAAGTATTCATGAATTTATGCATGAAATAAGAGAATTAAAAAATAATCACTGAATGCTTGGAAAAGCTTTAGTTAATTAGTCGCGGGGTGTTTATCAGAAATACATTGTGCTAATTAGTATCGGTTAGGAGGCTTGAAAAGACTGCACGAGAGGCCCAGCCTCAAAACCTCCTTAGATTTCTTCTCGCAAAAATCGGTAAAGCATAAAGACACCTCAGTTCATGACAAAGACTGAAGAGAATGCCTAATCTGGTCAGAGAATAAACGGTTTTTATGTTTCAACAGCTTCTTTACTGACAATCAACTACAACGCAACAAGCAGGAGTACACCTTAGCTTAAGAAAACGTTAAAATCCACCACTTTGATTTGATTTACTTTGAATTCCAGCAACAATACAGTAAAATGTTTGCACCCTCTGCTTTAAAAAATTAGAAACAAAATCCAGCATTTAAAAGTCTACAACATAAATGTTCCACAACTTAAAAGAATTATATTTCAAAGAAATATAATATTTTATTTTTATTATAGTGTCTTATACTCCTTGAACACTCCTCTTACTAAGGCAGATTAACTAAAGGATGAATACTAAGTGTGGGTCAGGGTAGTCCAATGGCTTACGTGCTTGCCTCTGGACTGATATATTCCGCCTTTGATTCTCGCTCTGGATTTCAAAAATATGACCACGACGTTAAGACGTCAGACCCGAGCCTGTGCGATTTCAGGTACTCGTTAAAGATCCCTAAATAAATTGTAGAAGAGGGGGTGTGTCCGCTCCAGGCGGCACGTTCCAAGGGTGGCATTTTGAGGGTGTAAAAATAGAAGTTCAAAAAAAAAAAATTAAAAACACAAAAAGCTAACAAAATACCTCAAATTTTATACCAAAATGAGTTTTTAAGGTCGTATTGTTTTTATGTTTTATGTATACAATACTGTTTTTAAATGGATTTTTTAACAGCAATAATTGTATTTTAAATTTTTCACAACTATTTTTTTAAAGTGGTTGAAAGTTTATTATATTTGTGTTGCTTAGCCAGTTGATATATTTTTTTTTTTTTTTTATTATTGAATTATACGTTTTTGTTTTGAAAAATCTTTGGTTTTCTTTGATAATGACTGTATAGGAGTACTGTAATAAGGTCTGGGACTAATATCAGCAGTTCAAAATTAGATCCTTAATTGTAATTCCATGAAAATAAATATTTTGTGAACTTTATAAACGGCCAGGGGGGGGGGGATCAAAGCAAATCTTACGACTACTCCGGGTCGCACCATTGCAATGGATGTCACACCATTGAGTTAAGAAAAATTTAGGTCTTCCCAACCAACTAATGTGGCTTGCCCATTACTAGAAATGGGTGCTAAATAATAAATGAGCAAAACTTTCTGCTCCTAGATATCACTAAAAGCTGAAAACCTATAACTGTGATCATTGGAAAACAAACAAAGAGATAATAAACAAAAAACAAAATGTGGTAGTTAAAAAGAAAAGAAAATATTCTTTAATAAAGTGATTTTCCGTTATCTGAATGTGATCTCATCTCTGATCATAACCATATATCTGGTTCTATCAGTGACCAACTAACTCTTTCAGTATTTCCTTTAGAACAGGCTAAGCAATTTCTCGCCCCCCCTCCCAATAAGTTGGAACTTTTATATAATGATTCCAGCAATTTCTTTTATATTTTGTTTAAACAACAGATTTGTTCGTTAAACTAATGTTGTACAAGAGGTTAAGGTTGTT
This sequence comes from Hermatobates lingyangjiaoensis, assembly GCA_026182355.1. Classification (NCBI taxonomy): domain Eukaryota; kingdom Metazoa; phylum Arthropoda; class Insecta; order Hemiptera; family Hermatobatidae; genus Hermatobates; species Hermatobates lingyangjiaoensis. The sequence goes on from JAPFBL010000060.1 coordinate 669,828, forward strand.
ATATATCTTGTATGACATAAAGCCAGCACATGGACACCAAACAACACGGTTGTTTGACGTGGTTGATGACGTGTCCTACATAAGGAATCGTAAAATTTGTTCACTTAAATTTCTTAGAAGGAGGATATTTCAAGTTTATAGCTCAGTGCCGACACAGAACTTTACGTTATTACGTCCGCCATTTCAAAGTAGAGAGTTCAAAAACAATTTAATTTCCAACATCAAAAACTTAAGTTTTAACAAAATCAAACACTCCTTGGATCAAACTGCATAAATGAAAATATGCAAGCATGCTAATGAATAGACTACTCATGAGCCCATTATCACAACAAAAATGAAATTTTGTGAAAACATAAATTACTGGAATTATTACAAGCAAGATGATATATATAGTAATTAAATGAAGCGATCCAGCGAACTTTTAAATAAACGAATTAAAACGAAGCTAGCTCACAGATAGACAAGGAATAACTCACTTGTATATTTTGAGGATCGTCGTCATCAGGAGGTGAAGAGTCGCCACCCTGCCTTCGTACAGGACTCTTCGCCTCCTGATGACGACGATTGTCGAAATATATTAGTGAGTTATTCCTTTGTCTGTCTGTGTGCTACCTTTTTATTACAAGTGTTAAACAGAAAAGAAACAGAAATTCATTACTAGATTTACTAGATCAGACCAAAACAACTCATTTACGACTGATAAGATTCTTAAGCAGGCATTTTTTTCCAATACAAAGAATTAATTTTCTCGCTATTATTTCCGTTTCTTCCTCTGCATTTCAATTTATTATCCTTTCCTTATGACATTATGTTTATATAATGCCATTTTCTTACAAGATAAGAAATCCAAAAAAGAAGAAAAAGCATGTTCATTATCTGACTGCTACTAGACCACGTACGGTTGGCACTTGGGCTTTCTAGCTGCTTGCAGTATTGAATGTCCCGATACAAGGAGGACAAACACTACACGAAGTTTGCAACTTTTCGACGATGGTGCATTTAATGGATGATTGACGACAACAAATGAAGCTATTGTGGCAACATCATTCCGTAAACCCCAGTGGTACATACTTGAAGACAAAGGCAAACACATGCTAAGACTTTTTACAGCTGATATATCACTAAATAGGTAGAACTTAGGTAATTTGTTGTCGAAGAAAGTTGACTACTAAATATAAACCCCATTGTCACTCCATTTATCTAATGTTTTATTGCTATTTTTATTACTACATATAATATTCTTTGTTGGAGTATATATAGTGATATTTTTATATTCTTCTTAAGAATGGCAGTAACTGTGGAATCATCAATAACACACACATTTGCCTATTACAGATATCATTATACAGTTAGGATGAATAAACGCCCTGACACATTATCTGCAGTATCAGCGAATCTGACACTAATGTTCAAATAGGATACCAATAAAAAAAACCAGATAATTTTGAGGAAAATATAAATATAAGTAGTATTGATTCAATATAAAGCCAATATAAAATATATACATGGATTTTGTGTGATAATTAGATATTAGCAATTGTGTGATATGCTGCCTTACAATACATATTGAGGGCTTGTAATCAGTACAACGTAAATTACAATTAACTAAATGGTATATGTATTTGTTGTATAGTTGTATTCATTATTACAAATCAGTAGAAATATCACCATTATCAGGATGTAATAAAAAACCAAGAAAATGTTAACTGGAGTTAAAATAAAAATAATTATTGAATAAATTCACTGAAGTTTTTATGGATAAGTATAATGCGTTGTTCAAAATATTTAGAGTATTTTAAAATATACGTTGAGATATGATGCTTTCTTCAAGATATAATTAAGTTACAAATGATGTCATAGGAATGGGTCATGGGTATAAAGGACTGTAATGTATAGAAGGCAGTAGAATTGGATACGTACGTCAGGGGTTTGCGGGACTGTTTCAGGTTGAGACGTGTTGGTTTTGGAAGGTGACAGCCTCGCTGGGAAGCTGAGCGTCTTGGTCCACTGGCTAAAGGAGCGCACCATCTCGATACAACCCTGTCGGAGCAGTAATGCGGCTAGACTGGGCGACACAGGCCTCACCCTCAACAGCTGATACCCCCTCCCTCCACACCCCATCTGGCCCTCCAGCTGCCCTTCACCTGCCCTCCGCCGTGCTCATGTCTTCTGCCGGCTTAGCCTCATGCCTCTTACGCTATCGATTATCTGGTCCTTCTCAAACTGTGCCAACATCTAACGCTACACAATGATTACAGTACTCGACTTATCCAGATTTCCTTTTACACTTTTACTTATTTGGTCCTTCTCAAACCGTGCCAACATCTAACACTACACAATGATTACAGTACTCGACTTATCCAGATTGCCTTTTACACTTTTACTTATTTGGTCCTTCTCAAACCGTCCAACATCTAACACTACACAATGATTACAGTACTCGACTTATCCAGATTGCCTTTTACACTTTTACTTATTTGGTCCTTCTCAAACCGTGCCAACATCTAACGCTACACAATGATTACAGTACTCGACTTATCCAGATTGCCTTTTACACTTTTACTTATTTGGTTCTTCTCAAACCGTGGCAACATCTAACACTACACAATGATTACAGTGATCGACTTATCCAGATTGCCTTTTACACTATTACATATCTGGTCCTTCTCAAACCGTGCCAACATCTAACACTACACAATGATTACAGTGCTCGACTTATCCAGATTGCCTTTTACACTTTTACATATCTGGTCCTTCTCAAACCGTGCCAACATCTAACGCTACACAATGATTATAGTGCTCGACTTATCCAGATTGCCTTTTACACTTTTACATATCTGGTCCTTCTCAAACCGTGCCAACATCTAACACTACACAATGATTACAGTGCTCGACTTATCCAGATTTCCTTTTACACTTTTACTTATTTAGTCCTTCTCAAACCGTGCCAACATCTAACGCTACACAATGATTACAGTGCTCGACTTATCCAGATCGCCTTTTACACTTTTACTTATTTAGTCCTTCTCAAACCGTGCCAACATCTAACGCTACACAATGATTACAGTGCTCGACTTATCCAGATTGCCTTTTACACTTTTACTTATTTAGTCCTTCTCAAACCGTGCCAACATCTAACGCTACACAATGATTACAGTGCTCGACTTATCCAGATTGCCTTTTACACTTTTACTTATTTAGTCCTTCTCAAACCGTGCCAACATCTAACACTACACAATGATTGCAGTAATCGACTTACCCAGATTGCCTTTTACACTTTTACTTATCTGGTCCTTCTCAAACCGTGCCAACATCTAACACTACACAATGATTGCAGTAATCGACTTATCCAGATTGCCTTTTACACTTTTACTTATCTGGTCCTTCTCAAACCGTGCCAACATCTAACACTACACAATGATTGCAGTAATCGACTTATCCAGATTGCCTTTTACACTTTTACTTATTCTGGTCCTTCTCAAACCGTGCCAACATCTAACACTACACAATGATTGCAGTAATCGACTTATCCAGATTGCCTTTTACACTTTTACTTATCTGGTCCTTCTCAAACCGTGCCAACATCTAACACTACACAATGATTGCAGTAATCGACTTATCCAGATTGCCTTTTACACTTTTACTTATCTGGTCCTTCTCAAACCGTGCCAACATCTAACGCTACACAATGATTACAGTACTCGACTTATCCAGATTGCCTTTTACACTTTTACTTATTTGGTCCTTCTCAAACCGTGGCAACATCTAACACTACACAATGATTACAGTACTCGACTTATCCAGATTGCCTTTTACACTTTTACTTATCTGGTCCTTCTCAAACCGTGCCAACATCTAACACTACACAATGATTGCAGTAATCGACTTATCCAGATTGCCTTTTACACTTTTACTTATCTGGTCCTTCTCAAACCGTGCCAACATCTAACACTACACAATGATTACAGTACTCGACTTATCCAGATTGCCTTTTACACTTTTACTTATCTGGTCCTTCTCAAACCGTGCCAACATCTAACACTACACAATGATTACAGTACTCGACTTATCCAGATTGCCTTTTACACTTTTACTTATTTGGTCCTTCTCAAACCGTGCCAACATCTAACACTACACAATGATTACAGTACTCGACTTATCCAGATTGCCTTTTACACTTTTACTTATCTGGTCCTTCTCAAACCGTGCCAACATCTAACACTACACAATGATTACAGTACTCGACTTATCCAGATTGTTTTTTACACTTTTACTTATCTGGTCCTTCTCAAACCGTGCCAACATCTAACACTACACAATGATTGCAGTAATCGACTTACCCAGATTGCCTTTTACACTTTTACTTATTTGGTTATTCTCAACTTAAGCCAATATCGAACACTGTACATGAGTACACAATCAAATAGGTGAGCAAACCCTGATCACCCTCAAAAACGAATATCTTAAAAAATATATGTACTCTCCCATAGAACTGTTAAATCCTCTTCGACCGTGGTGAGACATTCAGGTTTGCAGCGATGTGAACGTCATGGGTGCTTTAACTATCGCATAATCAATCCGGCTACATCTTTTACTTCTCCTTCAAATCCTAACTGTTATTATATATCTTCTTCCAGCACTTCTTGTGATATTGTCTACCGTCTAGGCTGTACTCAGTGCGATGTATTCTATGTTGGTTTAAGAACCACTATGTTAATCCTACATATGAATAATCATAGTTCCTCGGCCCGCCGGGATAGTTCTTGCCAGTTTCCTAATCATACATCATCCGGGGTTCAACACCCACTCTGATTCTCGATTTATTTAAATGTTAGGTAAAAAAATCAGAGCACGTTGTCCCTCTCGGAAAAGACGTTATGCCGTCGTTCCCAAACCCGTAAGATGTCAGGAATTCTTTAAAGATCCCTAATCTTAATTCACTTTAGTTTTTGTAAAATTTAGGATTTTCTATGTAGAATGTTCATTCTGTGGTATTACAAAGTTACAATGTTCTATGTGTGTTCCCCGCAGGAGGTGTTCTCTGTCTATAATTCAACAAAATATACTGGTTAGAAGTAATTCTATCAATTGAATATAATAAGCGATAATTTATATGGTGTGCTATCTACTCGTACTTTCTTTATTGTGTCATAGAGTACTGTTCTTGTTACCATTATAAGGGTAATTATAATAATAATATTTCTGCTTCAATTAATATTAAATTTACTCAGTTTATAGTATTAATTTGAAAAAAAAATAATCAGATGCAAAATTGTTTAATATGTTTGAATGATAGAGTAAAATACAGTCAATGGAAGCTAAAAAGGCTACGAAGAAAAGAACGTGGCCTTGGTCAGTCAGATTCGTGTACTCGTTAGTATTGCTTTAACTAACTCAATAAACAGACAGTTATTCCGAGTTACCTAATACAATGCAATCATTTGTTGTAACTAAATTCATGCTGGCTAAACAATTAAATAACTTGTGTCATTGTTTCATATTTCAATAATGAAAATAATAAATATTTTAGTTTTATATAAATTGATTTACCTCTTTTTTTTTTCTAATTGAAGTAAAGGTAATCTATATTACTTCGATATACTGTATTATTATATGTGATAATCCATATTAAACGTACTTCAGGAATATATGTATAAGAAATAAAATTATACTGAACTATACATACAAAACAACAATGGTTCTAACGGGACACGGTAGAAATAGGTCATATATGTACCGATTCAAGCATGTCGATTCGCCCTACTGTCCCTGCAATGAAGGAGAGCAGACCTTTCAGCACATTGTATTTAGCTGTCCAAACATGAATAATTATAGACAAAAACTAACAAAAAATATCATCCTACAAAGAGGAACGTGGCCGGAAAAGAAAGAAAACCTAATCACCAAGTACAACAAAGACTTCTTTGGTTTTATAAACAACCTACCAATTGATGAATTATAACTACATATATGCAGTTCAATAACACTGAATGAGAAAACCTCTAATAAAATGGGAACAGGTTAACAAAAATAAACTCCCTCATGGTAGGGTTACTACCCGTGAGGAAAACATAAAAAAAAATCCATATTAAGTGGTAAATGCTTGTTGGACAGTGGTAGTTTGTGCATAGGCACTACAGAACTGCAGTGCTCCAGTTCGAATGGATTAAACACTGCATATAAGTGCATTCACTGTTTTATACTTACAAATTGTATATTGCATAATCTAACTCTAATCCCTACATAAATCCCTATGTTTTCAGTTTCAACAATACAGTATGGCGAGGTAGGAAACTAAATACAAGGAAAAGAAAACATCTACGAATGCAAAACCCATGAAGAAGCCCACATTTGGATCTTAGGAGCACGCTCACATTCTGGTATTAACCATTATTTATTTTTTTTTAAATTTCAGTTTCATTTACTAATGTTTTAATTAATTTTTAATGTTTATTTATGTTATTTTATATTTATTTATTTTATTTTTTTTTATTATTTAGCTACTCTTTGTGCTGTATTCATTTTCATTGTTACCAATCTACTCTGGTTTTTATTCTTTGATAGTCTTCAGTTGACTGTCGTTTTCTCATGGTACAACTTTCCCTCCTGATGATGACCATTAGCAGGGTGGAAATATTGAAAGTAAGTCATAGTATTGTTTTCATTCTTGTAAGAATGGGAAAAAATAGACAGTAAGGAAGTCACGCCAACAGAAGTTGTTGTACAAGGCAGAATCTGGAGTCTATAGCGATCATTGAAAGGGAACCCTAGTGTTGGCAGATGGCAGAGGGAAGGTGGGGGCGGCTACAGACGGAAGCTGTATGACGGTTCATATCATCAATGGCATCTTCTTCATCTCAGCTAACGGTAATTCTGAGTTAGGAGTCTTCATTGACAGTTTCAAAACTTCTTGTATTTCTCTCTTCTAGTCATTTTTGATGACAATTCCATAAGTTCTGTTACCTTATTTGATGCCGTGATGAATCATCATCTTCAAAAATAGCTCCCTCATCACTTTCGTCCACTCTAAACTTTCTAATCATCATTTGGATTTATATTTCAATAGATACAACTTTCTCCCTGTTAAGAAATCTATTCTTATATCCCTCCAATTTCAAAGTATTTTGAATAAACTAAAATACAAAATACTTCTATTTAATTATTAAAGAAAGTAATTAAGGAAGTCCTTCGCCCCCTTTCAGGGTAAACCACAGATTCATTCATTTTGAACAAACTCAGTTCTTAAGGCCCGGATTGACCAAGTGGCAACGTTTCGCCTCAGGACTGGTTGATCCGGGGTTCAAAACCAACTCTGGCCCTCGATTTATGAACGTGGGAACTGAATAAATTTGAGCATCCCGTCCCTCGGAGAGGACGTTAAGCCGTCAGTCTAGAGCCGGCACGATGTCAAGTATTTGTTAAAGATCCCTACTTTAAATATACTTGTGAAAACTTAGGGCTTCCATTGTAGAATTTTCATTGTGTGGTATCACGAAGGGTCAATGTCCAGAGTATGAGTGTTCTATTGTGGAACTGCCACTGCAACCTGACCTATCAAAACAACACAAGTTTTTTTAAAGAAAAAAAAATAAACAACCGTACAGAATAAAATTAGGTGGTAAGTGATTTTTTGAATAACGGAAGACAAGACTAATTTTTACCCATAACTAGGGAGGATTTTTGATGAGAAGGTATTTTTGTAATGTATACATTTGAGTTAGGCAAAACGTATAACTTCCAATGTAGTGTATAATGTATACATTTGAGTTAGGCAAAACTTAGGACTCCCAATGTAGAGTATAATGTATACATTAGAGTTAGGCAAAATTTAGAACTCCCAATGTAGAGCATAATGTATGCATTTGGGTTAGGCAAAACATAGGACTCCCAATGTAGAGTATAATGCATATATTTGAGTTAGGCAAAACTTAGGACTTACAATGTAGAGTATAATGCATATATTTGAGTTAGGCAAAACTTAGAACTCCCAATGTAGAGTATAATGTATACTTCGAATTAAGCAAAAACTTAGAACTCCCAATGTAGACTGTTGTGTTATCACAAAGGGCCAATGCCTGTCCTATGAGTGTTTTCTCGTGAGACAGTCACTGCAAGCTAACCTGAGCTCACTTCTTTCTGAAATTGTTGGGCGGCATTTTCACACATAGGTGAAGTAATACAAATCAGAAACTCGTTCATCACACGATGACATAATGAATAGAGTTTCATTACGTCAGATTGAGGTCAGGCAAGACATGATATCTTTAGATATCTCATTTACAAAGGAAACCGACTCAACATGAACAGCCCTGCAAAGTATTTTTATATTGGGTTATATCATCAAAGAGTGTTAAATACTTGGGTAGGAAATATAACAATAAAATTAAAATCTTACTACTGAGAAACTGTTTTCTTCAAAGAAGACATTCAATTCATGTTCTCAGTTCTAATTTGGGATTTTTTTAGCTCGATTTTCACTTTATGTTTATTGCAAATCTTCTTCTTTGCAGATATGGGTATGAATTACCTGTTTATGTTTCTGAATTTCTTATTTTGATACAGATGTTGGATAATATGTCATGTATTTAATGCGAACGTTGTTGTTTGCTAAATAATCACATTAAATTCATTATATCAGTTCTATTTTATAATTTATATGTTCAATTTTTATTTCATATGTTTATTGCAAATCTTGTTGTTTGCAATTATAGGTGCTAATTACTAGTTAATGTTATTTTAAGATAAATAGTTTTTATCTTTATTTCAAATGAATTTTTGGTACGTTATGAAAGTCCTAAGGAAGAAGCCCTAACTCTTTTATTTATGGGGGATGTTAAAATTTTACCAATAATTCAAAAGGCACTAAAGTACTAAACTTAGCAATTTTTTTTGTTTAAATTAAGTCAATTAATACAGAAAAGAAAAGCATTTAAAAAAGAGAATACAAATATTAAACATATTTCTTTAAGATGAATTAAGCAGGGAGATCTGTTGTGTCCACAATAGAGTTTTAGAATCAATCATGTTCGATTCAGCAAGAGTGTTCCTCCCCGTCCTCCTCCTGTCTTCATTGGTAACCAGATCATTCCCTACCAAACCCATGTAAAATATCTGGATCTTATTTTAGACTCTAGATTACCATTCAAACAACACATCCATAATAAATCCAAGCTTGGAATTTACTTGATGTGTAATCTGTATTCTCTTTTCAAATCAAAGAATTATCCGGATTCGGTCAAGTATCTTGTCTATAAGGGGATCGTTCTTTCAGCAATGACTTATGGATGCTAGTTGATAGAGAATATTATCTTATGGAATATTTGATACAGAAACTAGAAGAGTTTCTTTCTTTTTTGCAGTTACATACGAACAACCTATCCGAGTAATAACAATATCTTTATTTTTACTTTACTATAAGTAAAGTATAGTGATCGTGAGAAAAAAAAAAAGATCTCGACATTTTGACGGAATTACATGTTTTGAGGTCCCAGAAGTCGTTTTATGACGTTTTTTCGATGATGTCTGTGTGTGAGTGTGTGTGTGTGTGTGTGTGTGTGTGTGTGTGTGTGTGTGTGTGGTGGGTGGGTGGGTGGGTGAGTGTGTTAGCATTGCTTGTTACAACGCTACAGTCCAGAATCTTTGATGGATCAAGTTGATATTTTACACAAAATTTTGGGAAGAATTATGCATGATGGGAAAGTCACTTTTTTTGCCAAAAACCGTTTTTTAGAAAACATTTATTTCTACCAAACTGATAACCCTAGAGTTTTAAAATTTTGACATTATCTTTGAGGTTTCAAATGCAACAAACGAAAAATATATTCAGAATTTTAAAACAACAGAAAATATTTTTTTTCAATAAAATGTAAAAATTTTGACTTATAATGCAATCTCAAACCTCGTGAGAGCGATACAAGCCATACTGTTTGACGGATGAAAATGAAAGTATGCCTAAAAATAGAACATTATGTGGAGAATGAGTTGAGATATTTTTTTCAAAATTACATTCGCCGAAGGGGTGTTACAGTACGATTTCTTTTTTCAGAAAATGTTTTTTGACGCTAAACGGCTCATTAAAAAGTGAGTTTTTAAAAACTCTAGCATGCCATAAAATTTCCAGTATAATAATTTTATAGAAGACCAAAAATATAGAACATTATTCAGAAATAAAAAAAAATCTTTTTAAAAATGATTATTTTTAAATCATTTAAAAATAATATATGAAATTATCCTACATCTTAAATTAAAAATTATTTGAAAGCGACAATTTTTCTTACATGTTTATGACATTTTAGACAAAAACTTTTTTATGTTTTTAAAATACTTAAAATAGTTTCAAGTTCTAAATGGGAAAATTTGACTTAATTTTTAAATGTAGAAGGAGGTCAGATAAACTACGAGTATGTAAGAAATCCACTGGCTATTGGAGCAAAAGCCATGCTCTCTTGTAGGAAATTATTTCGTACAAGCAAATTTTCACTTTGGCTTTTCACAATGTTATTACTGCTGTAGTTATACTAATGATTGTATACCCATTAATTGTGTGACATGCAAAAAAGGCTTATCTATTGATAAGTGGATCAATCACTATCTGTACTACCTCAGGAATGAAAGACTAACAAACAACTCCCATTTAGACGATTATATTATGCTTAAATGAGGCATTATATATTATATACCCAAGAAGTTTGATATTAAGTTTACTTATAGTAAAGTTGAGTGTAGGCTGCTCCAGATTTTTTTATATCGCAATGCATATTTCTGGAAGGTTGGAGGGTGTGGATAGACATCGTCTTAGCTCCCAGAGGCGGCACTCTTTATAACCACTATCTCAGACTGATGTGCTGACAACAAATTACTAAAGTGAATAAAGAGTTAAATTAATTTAGCTTATTCTAGCAAAATTGCATTATAGTTACTGAAGAAAACAATTCTTTTATCAAATAATATGAAATAATATTTGATTAAATGATTATTATTATTTAAAATTGTCATTAATTTCTTTTCTTAGAGATACAGCTTGACTAGTTATGGAACATATTGGCTCGATCAAAATACATACCGTTTAAAAGTAAGTTAATTACTGTATTAAACTGAAGATGTAATATAATAACTGTAAAAAAAAGCATTTCATTCGATACATTACAGAGCATAGATTTCAGTGCGTAAAAAAAAAATAATTTTACAACCTGTTTGTTTTCCAACGTTTCACCGTTTAGTGTTTTTGCAACTTTTAGTAATCTCATCTCGCAACTACATAAAATAAAATTTTCATTACCAACGGAAATTATATTTGAGATTTTATGTATATAATAGCAAAAACAAATCTCTAAATATTCATCGTAATTGATGTTATACAAAACGAAGGAATCAATCAAAGTATTATTTTCTGTTAAAACTCGATGTTGAAGTAATGCACTTTAATGGGATTCAGTATGAATGGGTTGGGAGGCGGCATTTCGTGATAGCCTAAGGGTGGTATGCATCTAAATCAGTCCTCTGCCCTACACTTACAGACTTTTCACTTCACGTGCCAATCCTAGGGGTGAAAAGTGAGTGTCATTGGTTATTCAGCTTTATTTTCATTCTTTTTATCTTCGATTTCAGAGTGAAATCGATAGGTTCACTCTGTATAAGAGTGTTTAAACACTTGTTCTTTCTTTAGTTAATTCTACTAGGGGGGGGGGGGGGGGGGGCTTTAAGGATTGTTTATTATCATTAAATACACTGCTAGTTGCCTCAGAGGTAAAGTATCCACGACGATGTGGTCCAGGGCATCTATAGGACCAGAAAATCCAAATATAAGAATTATTAAAATCCAAATATAAAAGAAACTATTCTTCAGCTTTCTCAGAACATTTTTTGAAATAAAAAAGATATAATGATTTTTCTTTCAATTTATTATAAAAATATGAGATACTTCCAGTACATTTTGTTTAATCGTTTTCTATAATCTCTCAATAAAGAGACTTTCCAGATATATCTTATATTAAGCTTCTATACTAATGTTTGCATCGTTTAAATGTTCTGGTTGTTATCCCAAATATCTAAACCAAAAAATCTGGAGTGGCCTACACTCAACTTTACTATTCGTAAACAAAATATCATATTTGTTGGGGAAATAATATATAATGTTCCATTTATGTATAATATAAATGTATAAATGCACAGAATCCTAGATCAAATAATAATATTCTTTTTGTTTTGGATTATATCATCGAAACGTAAATTATATACATATATAATGAGAAAAATTTAGTGTTAGTTTACCTTGTAATTGTTTTTGAGGGGGAATTTTTCTTCAGAGTTTTTTTTCCTCCAGGGGTCTTTTTCCGGAGGATTTTTTCCTAGAATCCCAAATTGGTGCTTTTAGAAATATCAAACTGGAATCGATCTTTAAATTCATTTACCAGATCTTATAGAAAGAATGAATAATTTGAACTCGAGAATTACATTAAAGTAATTTCTTTTTAAATAAAGATGATTGTTTGTTTGGAATTAAGTTGGTGGAGTACACGGGGAGGGGGGGGGTGTCGTGAAGGTGCTCGCTCACGACTGCCGCGTGGGAACTTCATTGCACTTGAGTACCCAGCTGACCAGAGCTCGTTCAATGGCCATCCGACTCCACTTCATCATGCACCCTTCACATATAGTTAGTAAAAAAAAACAAAAAAATTGTTCATTATTCAACTTATAATAAGGTAGTCTGAATTAGCCGATAAAAGAAGATTGATTGATGATATTAAGAAGTTTTGAGGTATGATTAAGGCTTTCATGGTAACTTCTTCAAGGGAAACTTGATATTGACAACAATTGACTTTGAAAATATTATGGAATTGTCAATGTTTTCTATTGCCTGGACCTATTACATCTTTTCCGATTGAAGTCATTCAAAAATCTCCTTTATACCAGTTTAAAAATCTGGTAATAACCAAGAATCAAAACTACATTCTTCAGTACTAACAGGAAGAGAGCTACCATTAGATTGCACCTACCATCTTCACCGTCACTACTGAACTGAAGCTCGTATATGTAGCTCATTTGTTATTTGGCACCCATTTTAATTACAGGTGAGTTACATTATAGTTGCATGGTAGAATCATTTATTGTGTGGTATTTACTCATGGTTAGAACGAGGAAAAGAAACATTAAGTCTTCACTAAGAATTTTAAAAAATGTTATGCAATCCGAACAGTTTGTGTTCATCTTTAGGTTACATCTGCCATAGTAAGAAGATTTGGACTCTCACTAAACCAGTTGTAACCTGACGATGAACACTAGGTGTTCGAAACGCTTCGACATTGTATAAAATATTTGTGTGAAGACTTGATGTTTCCTTTCCTCATTCTAATCACATTGTACTGTTTATTAGAAATAGTAATAAATAAATATTTCCTTACTCAAGTTTCTTAGATTGGAATCTTTAAAGTAGTAGACATCGCACTGACACGGACCAAAGTCCTTTCTGAGGGGCATCGCATAAGAGTTTTCACCTTTCATCTGATCAAGTATAGTATCTTGACCAAGGTCATATCAATGTCAATGTCACGATTCATTTTTAATTATTATTTCTAATTTATTCCCTAGAAAAGTCAAAACAACAGCTACAACAGGAGGCTTACCGTCCATTTTTATTTATCATTCAACAATTTCAAAAATATACCGAATATAAGCTAAACATGAAAAAGTGCTTGACACTACAATACTTCCCAGTTTGGTTACTATTAAAAGATTAACCTCATAAATTCTGATATAAATGATTTATTATGAACAGGTGTGGAATAAATTACAGCTTTTTTTCATCGTGACATTGATGACACTAACCAAAAATATTAAAACAAAGCCTTGAATGGACCTTGTTCATTAATGTCCCTTACTCAGTCAGAAAAATGATGCATTAGCGTTTGCTGGCATAATTTTATAAGACAGTTATCTTATTTTAAGCACACCATTTAGGATAGTCTGGGATTATTAATTCGTCGATTGTTTGAGAAGTTAAGTTGTTAAAGAGAATTCTGAATTGTAATTACAGAAATAAATTTTAGTTGGAACCATTATTTGAATTATTGATCACGACTCACACACCTATAGAATTTCGCGTTTAGCGTGTTCTATAGGTCGGAATATGCGGCCATTGGTTATAAGCCCACACGTTAGTGACATTGTTAGTACATGACTGTTTTGTACATCGGAAGTCCTATATTTTAGGTTACTCAAGTTTATTAGATCGGGTATCTTTAATATGATCAGGTTTTGCAGTGGCAGTCTCTCATGGGAATACACCAAAATTTGCCCTTTGTGATACCACACAATAAAGATTGATTTTACATCAAGAGTCTTAAATTTTGCCTAACTCAAGTATATTTAGAGTGGGGTTCTTCAAAGAGTACCTAACATTGTACGGGCTTAGAACCGACGGTTTAAAGTCCTTTCCGACGTCCTTAATGTGCGCAAATTTTTTCACCTCTGACATAAATAAATCGAGGGCCAGAGGGGTTATTGAACCCCTGATCTACCAGTCCATAGGCAGACACACGGACACTGGACCAACCAGACACTATTTATTGTTTAAACCGATTCCCTAGTGGGTGATAACGTCAGCCGTTTACCGGCTTGTTTGATTGGAAATTCTACAGATTCTACATTAGTAGTCCTAAATTTTGCCTAACTCAAGCGCATTTCATAGGTATCTTTAATAAGTACCTGACATCTTTCAGGTTCGGAACCGACGGTTTAACATCCTCTCCGAAGGACTATTAAGATGGAATATTCAGATTTATTCTTCTCCCGCGTAAATAAATCGAGGGCCAGGTGGAGATCGAACCCCGCACTACCAGCCCAGAGGCGAGTACGTTAACCACTGAGCTAACTTGTCCCCTACGACCAGACACTAAATGGAACCATTAATTTACAATTGTCCTCTGTTAGATCCTTACCGATATAAAGTTTAATACAAACAAGAACAACTACAGGACACGACTGAACAATCAAACAAAATAGTTTAATAACAGATCAATTTGTACGTGAAATAAAAAATATGTTGTCCTAATATTTCATCGAAAGTCATTTGAGTGAAACTAATCTGTCTCAGATATGTCAGGGTGAAAACTGTAAATATTTTAGGGTATATGCGTATTTTTTTGTTATTTATTTAAATCCTTGCTATAATTTTACATTTACTTCTAAAATGTGTAATTTTGCTGTTTACATTTCATGTGATTCGTATAGTTCTATGCACGTTATACATGTGTGATTAGAAATAAACTACTTCATAGCAGGGTTATTGTTGCAAGGAACACACACAGACATCATAAAAAAAATGTTATAGAATTTAGTTACTCAAAACCATGTAAATCCGTCGAAATCTTGAAATAGAATATTTCATAAAGGCTATACTTCACTAGTATTAATGTAAACAATTTATATGAACTGCAAAAAGAAACTCAATCTCCTGGGTATGAGTGACAGAATTTATCTCTACTGGATGACAGGATATGGTCAATGAACGATTAGACAAACTTGCTATGTAGAAAAAAGGAAGGTGTTTGGAAACCGCATATAGGTCCAGAACGATATTGTGGTGTAGGACAACACACTATACAAGAACTCCTTGGGAAAGAGGACAGAGAAAACTGGAAGTAATACTGGAATTCTCTTCAAGGACACAGACAATCAAAGATACTTCTCAATAACTTTGAGAATAGGCAAATCTTAGATTGTATGAAAAGGAAGCAGGAATAATCTAAGCATTTAACGGGTCACTGCAAACTTAATGACCATATCTGCGAAGAATAGGGATTATCAATGATGGTTTGTGCAGATTCTGCAAGGTAGAGAAAGAAATACCGTTGCACCTGATGGCTGATTGCTGATTTGACTTTGTGTGCTACACAGAAGCAGGTGTTTTGGGACACTCAACAGAACTATAGAAGAACTTTTACCGTTGAACTCAGTAAAAGTGCTGAGCTTCTTGGAAGCGTTGAAGCTACCTGAGGTACTATAGTACAGAAGGAGGGAAAGTACAATAGTTCTTAGGGTATAGTGCAATAATCACCCCCAATAAAATAAATAAATAAACAATTTATATAGATCGTATTTCTATAAGGTACATTCTAACGCATACAGTCCTATGAAGTCCCACCAAAATATGTAGAAAACCATTCACGATTTTCATTCACCACTAAATACAGACTTTTATAATAATATTATGTTTACTAACATCCGTGTTACTAAAAATTTGCTTATATTTAACAATTTAGATGTACATGCAATTCTGCTTCAATAATATAGATTTATCAGTAGATAATGGAGAAAAAACACACCAGAAATATAAATAAGTTCAAAGACATCATAACAATAGACACATGAGGAGTTTTTATGCCACTTTTTTTTTGGCCTAATTCTTCATATTATTATTTTAGTCTTATTTATTATTTTACTGTAAGTGAAAAATGATAATAATAATGAAAAAAAAATATTTTAACAAATTACAGGTCTTTATAGTCTTCTGAATTCATTTTTCACATATATATGAAAAGATTTTACATAAACACGTGAAATAACAATCAATGATCAAACCACAAATCTTTCAACCGTAACAAGCGGTCTTTGTCAGAGTCAAAAACCCAACTGACGAAGTTTTTGATTCTGACAAAAAGCGCTTGTTACGGTTGAAAGATCTTACCCAACTGTCGAAATTTTTGACTCTGACGTGGTTTGATGATATATATGAAACTATCCAGCCAGTATTAAAATATAAAAAATCCCTAATATGTTTATAAAAAAAAAGTAATATTGTTATCATTAGTGTGGTTGTGAAAAATGTGTGTTCTTTTCAGAAACTTGTTTCAGGTTGAAGAGAATCGTTGATATCGTGATCAGGAAGGTAGGTTGACTGTGAGTAATACGGGACTCGTTAGGTGGTCATCAAACCTTTCATGCTGAAGTTGTTGCTCTGATAAACATATACCATATGATTTTAGATCCTTCTAAATGGAATAACAGTTCTGTTTGATGCAATGAAAATAATTCCTATTTCCTCTTTTTTTTTGTTTTTGTTTTCTGCGCTCAAAACTAAATCCAACAAAATTTTACATTAGTTGAATATTTACACTGCCCAAAACAGAAACATATGACGTACTATTTTAATTTTATGCCAAATTTTTTTGCCTGATTCTTTTCTCCTTATTATTTATTTACTATAAGTAAATTGTGGTAATCATAAAAAAAAAGTTCATTTTGATAAATTACAGGTTTTTGTGGTCCTCTTCTCATTTTTTTATTATATCTGGATCATTCCATTTACCTAATATAAAAAAAATCCTTAATTTAGAATTTTTAAGTGGAACAAAGGAAAGTATTAATACCTTTATGGTAATTTTTGAATTTTCCATAAAAATAAATTTTTTTTTTTAAAACTTCTTTTGTTAATTGAAAATTAACCATTTTTTTTTTTGTTTTTTTTCTTCGAAAAAAATAAAACAAAACAAAATTTTAATTGGTTAAAAATTACCAGCAAAAAGAAAATTAAATAATTTTATAAATTTTTTTGTTATTTTTTCCATTATTTATTTAAACTAATTAAATTTGTTGGTAATTAAAAAAAATTTTTTACTGGTTTTTGGGGGATAAGGTTAGCCAGTGACAAGTTTACCTTTCGACTGTTATTTGGGGTTCAATACTCACTCTGGTCTTTGATTTATTCACGTGAGAGGTGAATAAATCTGAACATGTCATGCCTTAGAGAAGACGTTAAGCTGTCGGTCCCAAGCCTGAACAATATCAGGTACACTATAATAGATACTTACTGTAAATACACTTGAGTTAGCCAAAATTTAGGAGCTCCCAATATAGAATGTTCATTGTGTGGTATCACATAATAGAATCAATGTTCTACCTATGTGTGTTAGGGGGCCAGGCTAGCTCAGTGGTTACGTGCTCACCTCT
Source organism: Hermatobates lingyangjiaoensis (assembly GCA_026182355.1). Taxonomy (NCBI): domain Eukaryota; kingdom Metazoa; phylum Arthropoda; class Insecta; order Hemiptera; family Hermatobatidae; genus Hermatobates; species Hermatobates lingyangjiaoensis. The sequence goes on from JAPFBL010000060.1 coordinate 687,774, forward strand.
AAACTGATAGGACCGGGGTTCGATCCTCACCTGGCCCTCGATTTATTCACGCGGGAGGTGAATAAATCTGAGCACGTCGTCCCTCGGAGAAGGACGTTAATCATCAGTACGATGTCAGGTACTCGTTAAAGATCCCTACTCTAAATACATTTGAGTTAGGCAAAATTTAGGACTCCCACTATAGAATCAATCTTCCTTGTGTGGTATCACAAAGGGCCAATGCTCGGCCTAAGTGTGTTCCCTTGTGGAACGGCCACTGCAACCTAACCTAACCTAACCTATGTGTGTTCCCTTGTACGACTGTCACTGCAACCTAACCTTAAACCCCATCTTGTTGGTCCAATTTAATAATATACACAATTTTTTTCATTTTATTCTGTTTCAATTTAATTCAAAATTTAGGGATTTTTTTTAATTTTGATACTAGTTGGATAGATTCATAAGTAATATAAGAAATGAATTCAGGAGACACAAAACTTGTAATTCGTGAAAATCCATTTTTTTTTATGATTACTGCATTTTACTTACAGTAAAGCAATAATAAGGAGAAAAGAATCAATCCAAAATTTAGAATAAATTTAATTTATTATAACTAATATATTAAAATAGATGATAAAAATAACTAATTTAATCCTTAGTTTTATTTTTATTTCATTGTTATAACCAAACTTTGTGTCACACACAATTAAATATGGTTATGTTTAACCATAACTGCTACAGCTAATTACTCTAAGAATATTAACCTTTTCTAAATATCTTTATTGCGAAATCTTACAGCTGTTGATTATTATTCACTAGTTAGAGGTCGATGCGAGCATAACGGGACTCTTAATTGACTGGTCATAAGTCTCATTCCGCTGAATGTGGACCAATTCTTGCCAACTAGACCAAGTCACCTCCTTACCTGTCCCTTCATTCCACTCCTTGTTTTCCATTTTACTTCTTTTTTTTTTCCATTTTTTCTTTGGGGTAAAAATAAAAAATTATGAGGTATTAAATCAAAATAACGCCAATTAACTGCAAAAATACATTAGGTCGGAAACAGTTTGCGTAATAAATACGGCCTTCCAGTTAGTAAATACACACATCTGACAGTTTGAGAGATTTTTTTCTGATTTTTTTTTTTTAAACAAATATTTGTTGTAAGAACAAACGACATTTTGGAGTGATCACTCACCTTTAATATAAATTAATTTAATCAGTTTATAATAAAAACTGAAAATAATGAAACTAAAAAAAAATTAATTTATTCATTTTTTTTGAAATTGGAGTCAATTTTGACAAATGTCTTGTAGGTATAATATAAAGTTGTATAGTTTCTTTTTCTCTATTTTGTATGTCCTTTGTTTAAAGCAGTTAATTTTAAGATTTTTTAATGAAAATATCTTAACCAATCTTGGAAAATTAGTTTTTTCGTGTTTTTCTCATAAAATATCCTATTACCACAGAGACTTTTAATAATATATAGGTTTTAGACTCCTCCTTTTCAACTAAGTTTAGTAAATTTCTTAGAAAATACAATAACTTTGACTATTCCTCAATGTGTTAGGTTAGTGTATGATGTATTATCGTGAAACCAATACTCTGTCTGGCCCTAAATTTATTTACGCGTGAGGTGAATAAATCGGAACACGTGTCCCTCGGAGAGGGCGTTAAGCCGGTTTGTTTCCCCAACCTGTACAATGGCAGATATTCGTTATAGATCCTTAATTTAAAAACAATTGAGTTAGGAAAAAATTTAGGACTTCCAATGTAGAATCAATCTTGATTGTGTGTCATCACAAAGGGCCAATGTTCGGTTTTGTTGTTTTTTCCTTATGATTCCCTTCCTTTATCAGCCCCCTTTGCTTCCACTGCAACCTTAATTTAACTTATCATGAAATCTTGGACGTGAAATTCATAAGTCTTGGTATACTGGTATTCTAAGAAACTGCTGAGAGGAGCTGAACGAGCTTCTTCACAAAAAGATATCACTACTTCGAATCGCAGGTAACACCCTACCACACAAAATGACAAATAATAACGACAATATTAAGTATTTGATATTAATTATTTTATCTAAAATTGATTTTACCAAAACAGACGTTTAATGACTAAGTTTATAACCAGGGTTGTATGAATTAAACTTGCTCTAGTGGTTAACATGCTTACCATTTGGTTTAGTGTCCAAATTAGTTGTGTTTCTGAATTTTGTATGAAGATAATGGACAAACTTGTGAGAGCTTTTCTTAAGAAATGATGAAAACTCCTCCATCCCAAGCATTTATGATTACATTGCTTATTATAGATCTGGTGAACATGTTGTAGCTAAAATTTTAGGCTATTCTGCCTTAAGTTATGTGAATTCTAAGAAACCAATGAACATATATTTTGCTCTTAGAACAGCAAGACAGGCTTATAGCTGTATGTTTAGCAATTAAATAATATCTTATACTGCGGGAAGCTGTAGCAAGATAGCAAGTTTATGATAAAAATTTTGCAAGTTTGGTACGCCAGGTTACGGACCGTACTGGCATGAGAATGACCTGAAGGCTGAACCTCCTATTTTCAAGCCATTCTTCAGAATTCCCTACCGCATTCCTCGCCGATCGGCTGGAGGCCGGTTCCCATCCTTGCTATTGTTTTCTCTACCCTCTTCATACCCTCACATTAATAGGACTCCCCTCCCCCCTTAGTTAATTGGTACTCTGGGAAACCAGATGACCTGGAAATTGAATCGGAAAACATTCCGCATTATCATCCTACATAATAAAGAGTTCTATCAGATCGGCTTTCCCTCCTTCCCTTATACCTTTTGAGGTAATTTAAACCAACGCTTCTTCTCCAGACAATGTCACGTGAGAAGATCCTAACTACTTTCTTTTCAAACAGCCATTCCTAATTTGCATATTCCTTCTCAAAACTCTATCAGACTGGAAATTATTAACACTTCTTTAGTCAAGATCACACCACATTCCTTTAAACTGCACATTAAAAATATTCACGTTTTCAAAACAATATCTTTAGTGGTAGTTAAGAAGTTTTTTAGGTTTGTAATGGGGAATGTGAAACATCCTGTTTGGAAACATTACTCGTGCAATTAATTTAGAAGTTGTTTCATAGAATGTTGAGAACTCCTTAACCTGGTAGAAGACCAATGTTTTAAAACAATTAAGTTAAGACTCTTTGTGAGATTTTCAATTTTCATAATTTCCTAAAGAATTGAAAAATTAATTCGTAAAGTCATCAGAAAAAGGGAGCCAGGTTAGACCAGTACTCGTCTCTGGACTGGTAGTCTGGGGTTGAAAGGGATTTTTGGGGAAACAAAGGAGTACAGTAAGAAAGAGTAAAAAAATTATCCACTATCTGTCAACCCTCTTAGAAGTGGCTATTGCCCTCATAACGAAAGTATCAAGTTTGAAGAGACCGTTACTAATGTTTATAATATTTTATCTATTAAATTTAATTAGAGACGATTCAATAATATTTCTTAACAACATTGATTTTTCATAGGTAATAAATTTAACTCCTGTCCAATCAATATGATGATTTTCATTTTTTATATGGAAGAATAAGGCACTACTTTTTTCCTGTCTACTTACGTTGTATTGGTGTTGTTTATTGTGGTTTGATCATTGATTGTTATTTCACGTGTTTATGTGAAATCTTTTTATAGTCTTATTATCTACCTTATTTAGTAACTTTTTAGTTTTCGTATCGTATTCAGTAAAATACATGGCTGTCGACATAAAAACAGATATAAAAAAATGGTCAAAAGGTGGAAAATAAAATAAAAGTTTTTTTCCAGTTAATAATAAGCACAGATTAAAACTTAATTTGCGTTTAGAATAACAAACAAAAGGAGTCATGGAAGTTAAGATTTCTTTAAAATTGTTAAGGAATGACTGACTTTCGTGTGGTTTTTAATTGAATTTTATATTTGTTCTAATGAGATATTTATACATAAGAATTATAGCGTTAAGGAAAATACAAAGTAACCTTATAAGCGATAGATATACAAGGCTATTAAGATAGTTAATGGTATTAAAAAAGAAAAAGTGAAAGATATAATGCGGTGGGAATGGGATGGGATTAGCGGAGGAATTCGTGGCATTTAAATAAGAAAGAGGAAAAACTTGAAAGAAGTGGGTAGCATGTGGGAGCAGAGTTGCTTCGAGGGAAAGAACAATCTGCCTACACGATTTGGCAGTCAGTTTCAAGAAAAATCAGGCATTGATGAAGCGAACACAGATGATGTTGGTAGCAAGAGACAAGGAAGAAGGCATTTTATTTAACCATCTAGGTTAGGTTGCAGTGGCCGTCCCACGAGAGAGCAAACATAGACCAAAGATTGTCCCTTTCTGATAATAAACAATGAACACTATATTGTGAGACCTAAATTTTGCATGACTGGTGTAGTAATCTATAGCGAGTACCTGATATGGTACAAACTCGTTAACGAGGGCTTTAACTATAACTTCGTGGTCATCTTTTTTTCACCTCCCATGTGAATAAATATGTAATTGAAATTAAATGAATTTTTTTTAATTGTTAATTTTTTGCCAAATTTTCGTGGTTTTTTAATGAGCTGCTTTGTGTCAAAAAAAAATTTCTGAAAATAACAAATGTACTATCAGCCATTTTGTTAAAGTAATTTCGAAAAAAAATTATCTCAATCTCATTCTCCATTTAAAGTTCTATTTCCAGGTGTAGTTTCATTTTGATCCGTTAAACTTGTATCACTCTCACAAGCTTTCAGATTGAATTATAAGTCAACATTTTTACATTTTATTGAAAAAAATATATTTTCTGTTGTTTTAAAAATCTGAAAATATTTTTCTTTGATTGCTTTTGTAGCCTTAAAATCAGTGCCAAAATTTCAAGACTCTAGAATTAGTAGTTTAGGAGAAAAAAATGTCTGAAAACAGATTTCCGGCAAAAAAAGTGACTTTCGCGTCATCCATAATTGATCTCAAACAATAGCGATCATTTACACTATGAAGCCCATTTTTGTGTAAAATATCAAATTGATCCATCAAAGATTCTGGTCTGTAGCTTGGCCACAAACTTTGGATACATACCCACCACTCATACACAGACGTCATCAAAAAAACATCATAAAACGACTTATGGAACCTCAAAACTTGTAATTACATGAAAATCTCAAGATCAAATTTTTTCAACATCACTATACTTTACTTATAGTAAAGTAAAAATGCTATTTTAATTAAATTAATATTTTATATATATTTCAATATTTTTAATTAGCATTTAATTTGGAAAATACTATTATGAACATAATCCATGCAAATTTGTATATATATATATATATATATATATATATAAAGGAACAAACACACTTACTGTCTCTAATTTTCGGTTGAACCGAAATTTGTTGGTCTCCAACAGTCGCTTCGCAAGTGCGCTTGTCCCTATCTCAACACTCCTGATGATAGTTCAACCGAAAATTAGAGAACAAAGTGTGTTTGTTCCTTTGTTCTGTCTTTGTGATTTACCGTGAAACGTGTATATATATATATTAAGGTTGAAAGATCTTAGTCTTTTTTCCCCATTTCATATTGTGGTTTAATCATTTATTGTTATTTCAGGTGTTTATGTGAAATCTTGTTATATATGTATATTTATATATACTAATAAAGAAAAATTAAATTTCTTAACATATAATTTTTAATATATAATTGTTAGCAATTTTTTCATTAATGGAGAAGGCAGTTTTTGTAATGGACTGCCTTCGAGTGAAGAAGAGGAGGGGGTAATGACATTGTGACACATTGTGAGAGGATTCCATTGACCAAGCCAGGCTGAGAGGCCCTGTTCTAAAGGTTTCATTTTCTGTTATTGTATTTTGTTTGCATCACTGTTATAGGTACCATGATAGGGGATGAAGGGCTAGGGTGGCGTGCGGAAGGGCTGGATTAAGTGGTTAGGGTACACTGCACGTGCACCCCCTATCCCATACACATGTCCCTTTCGCCCTACCAGCTGCTCTAGATCTCAAGTTATCCTCTTGAATCGTGTCCCAACTAACAAAAAAACTCTACCATTACAGCATTCTCTATCAACTATCCAAATACGTTTCGCTGATATTTAATAGTTACAGTACGCACGGCTACAAACAACCCGGCGTACATAAGTAGAATGTTGAATAAAAATTAAAGCTATTTGATAGTAAAGTTAACATATGGTATTTTAAACTGATTATGGGAAAAAATATATTTCCTGTTGTTTTAAAAATCTCGGAAATTTTTAATTGATTGCTTTTGTAGCCTTAAAATTTCAGTGCTAAACTTTCAAGACTCCAAAATTAATAGTTTTGGAAAAAAAATTGTCTAAAAACAGATTTTTGGCAAAAAAAAGTAACTTTTCCGTCATCCATAATTGCTGTGGATATATCAATCTTTAATATTTGGATCTATAAATCATTTTTTGGAACTAAAGTGAGATTTTTTTCATTATAAATTAAGTTATACGTTGATTTAGCTTCTCGACAACTTATTCTAACAAATCAAACTGGTTTTTTGAGGATTTCGTCCAAAGGTTATAATCCGACGTTTTGCCAAAAAAGTTTGGCGTTTTTAAAGCTAAAAAAAATTTATTGAAAACATATTAGTGAAAACAAATACATGTACAGAATATCAACCAACAGGAAAAAAAACACAAGCATCAAACAAGAAATAAAGTAAAAGAAAACCAAAAATTGTCAGTATATTGATTTTTACAAGAGCAAATGTGTTTAAACATAATTTTTTTATCTATGTTTAAGGGTAAAAAAAATATTTAAGCAAATATGTAATACTTCAAAATAACTCTGCGATGATACCTCCACAGAACATTCAAGAAAACAGAAAAAAAAAATACAATCAGCAAAAATTGGGCCAAATCCTCAAACACTCAGTTTGAATTTAAATTATAACTATTATTTGTAATATTTTATTGTTTTAAAAAAAAATTAGTTGATTTATTTTAAATAATCAACGCTATCAATTTATATAAACGCAGAAGTCTCTTATTAACAGTGGAAAAAGGGAAAACTCATAAATATGATTTGTTTTTGAATAAAAGCAGGAGAAGATTGTTTTGTACAATTACTACTTGAAATAGTATGAAATATTTGTTTGCTCTGGTAATAAAGTAAGGCGTAATTGTTAAGTTATAGTGGGGGTGTAGCTTTCTCAGAAGGGTTTAAGTGAACTTCTGGACTCTCTAGTTGGTTGTTGCAGGTTTATACCAGTCTCTGCGGAACTTCACCAGTCCAACCAACTCAAAATCACGACTCATCAAACTAAAGGTAATATCTATTTATTTGTTCATAGATAATGTCCTTTTTAGATTACTGCTCTTTATATATTGTTTATGATGCATTGTACAATATTTTATTCACAATACCTATATTAAAACTTAACGAGATTTCACATAAACACGTGAAATAACAATCAATGATCAAACCACAATATGAAATGGGGAAAAGAGACTAAGATCTTTCATATTGTGGTTTGATCATTGATTAAAACTTAAATGAAAGTTGTTTACTTCTTTTTGAATCACAATATCTAAGTAGGTTAACATGCAGAAAAAGATGCCGTCCGCCATCTTGCCATATTAAGTGTTTGGTTTAATATAATCATATATATTATATTATGTATAATATCTATCTTATACAGACAGTTACAATACTAATATTAGATTTAGATACCAAGATGCCATGACAGGGGTCCCTTTTTCTGCATATTGACCTCAAAATGTTAATTCATCTAGATAATTAGTTTAAAAGTTAAAATTTTTCAAATCTAATCTGTATAACTAAAAGAAAGGTTTTGTCTGTACATTGCTTAGAACTGATTCATTTCAAGTTATCTTTACGTTTTATACATTAGAAAAATCGAATCTACTCTTAGCAAAATTTCTGTTTATCAGCTTGACCGCAAAATTTTGTCACAAGTAAACTCAGCTGCTATAAGACATAGAGAGCTGAAACTTTGATAGTAGATTTGTGTATGCCTAACTTAAAATCTAAGCTCTGAATGGATTGGGAATTTAACGTAGAAGCGAGGTTATGGACCTTTAAAGAACAGAATTTTATCACAAGTATACTCAGCCGCTATGAAGCATAGCAACCTGAAACTTTGAAAGCAAGGTTATGTATGTCTAACTTAAAGTCTGAGTTTTGAATGGACTGAAAATTCACCGAAGAAGCGAAGTTATGAACTTTTAAGCTGGTTTTGGCTAACTTTACAGACATGTGTATTTTGAAAATATACAGGTATAGCAAGTAAATATTGTTAGTTGATTTCAGTTTCATTTACATTTAAGCTCCAAGCAAGAGATAATTGAGAAGGTGTTTCCCGAAGTTCAAGATCTGCCATCTATTCAGAATAGATGGCTTTGTGAACTAGCAATTCACACCCCTACAAATGAGCAGGTAGAAAAAATCAATAAACTAGTTCTTGCACTATATCAAGCTAAGAAAAGAACTTACAAGTCAGTAAACAGAGTGATTAGTGATGAGGAAGCAGTTTATTATCCAAATGAATATCTTGGACTTCCTGACTGCTCCTGGACTGCCTGTTCATGACAAAATTTAAGGTAGGGGCACCAATTATGCGGTTACGTAACTTGAGTGCCACAAAAATGTGCAACAGGACACGATTACAAATTCGTGCTTTACACAGATACGTCATAGAGGCTGATACGAGTATCATGACTGGGTGTGGTACTGGGTAGTCAGTGTTTATACCACGCATACCATTGATACCTGACAACTGTCCCTTTCAATTCAAACGGTTGCAATTTCTCATCAGCGTTTGTTTGTAATGACAGTGAATAAGTCGCAAGGTCAAACTCTATCTACTGTAGGAATTGTAGCGAGTGAGACCAAGTGTTTCTCGCATGGTCAACTGTATTTTGCTTGCTCAAGAGTCCGAGGTTCCAACTCTCTGTTCTTCCATGCATCTATAGGACAGACAGCTAATGTGGTGTTTACAGAGGCACTTACTTAACACTGAGCTAAAAATATATATTTTTTCCAATTCTATAATTCTTCTAATAATATTTTGAAATACCACGTATCATCTATGAATTTCTGTAAAATACCCGTCAAACCGTGGTACGTCTGCTAGTTTAAAATAAAATTTCTTTGCAATACTTAAAACTGATTGCATTATGAAATTAACAATACCAAATATTAAATACTAGTTGCTTGATATAATTTTACTAAACAATTGTATTGAGTCGGTTTATCTCCCACGCATATTTTATGTTTCTTCTCAACTACTCACTAATTAGCGATTCACATCTAATTATAATTGTAGCATTCTGCAAGTGGCGCCTGCCATTTTAAATCGGCAGTTCGCTCTCACACCCTATATCTTACGATCCTCTCATGTTTCACCCTTGACCTATATAAACATAACAATCTGTCAGCTCTAATAGTATTTTTTTCATTTGTTTTACTTTTTCAATTCAGTGACCTTTAAATTAGGGGAGTTTATTATTTACTTGTTCCCTTATACCAGGGTGCTGAATACGTCGATCCCAATCTACCAATTATTGGTATAACACATTGTATTAAAAAAATTAACATCTGCGTGTAACTCTTCCTGTCATTGATTAATATATAATTGATAGTTATATAATATATATATTATATAATAATATCTATTAGATTAGACTCCATCATAGATGCTGTTGTTGAAATAGAAAGCCAAACCCTAGACTGACATTTCACGTCTCAAGAAGACCAAACGACCATGAAATAATGTATAATGAATACCAAACAAAAGACTACAGACAGTTACTTACTGACATCCATGAAAGAATCGTTGGTCGTTGGTCGTTGGTCACATAATATATAGATATATAGGTACAGGTATATACCTATATATTAATATAATAAGTATATATATTATTATATATTGTTCAATGTACATAAAGAAACATAGAGAAATTAAAAACACAAACTTACAGTATCTAATTTTCGGTTGAACCGTCTTCAGGAGAGATAAGTGAGGGATACCAAGCGCACTGGTACAGAGATGGTTGGAGACCGTCTGAGACCGTTGGAGACCGTCTGAGACCGTTGGAGACCAAGCGCTCTGTGCCAGTGCGCTTGGTTTCCCTCTCTTATCTCTCCTGAAGACGGATCAACCGAAAATTAGAGACTGTAAGTTTGTGTTTTTAATTTCCCTATGTTTCTTTAAGTACATTGAACTGTATTTGTCCATGTCGGATCGTATTTTCATCGAAAAAGTATATTATATATTGTTATGTATTAATATAATGAGTCGCCGCTCTGCCTTCCTGCGAGACTCTTCGCCTCCTGATGACGACGATGGTCGAAATATAGAAGTGAGTTATTCCTGTGTCTATCTGTGTGCTATCTTCTTTTTAATTGGTTTTTATATATCAATATTTAAGTATATTGAATTACGATTTTTTTTATCCTTAAGTCACTCGGCAACGATAAACGTGTCTCTAAGTTCAGTAAAACTAATTAGCTAGTCATTAAAGTTGCCTCATACTCTTTACTATTAATTGTTTCTCTTGAAATTAAAAAAAGGTATAAAAATGAGTTTGGGGACTGGATGGGGTCAGAAGAAAAAGAGTCCCACTTTCATATGAAATGCGAAGAGAAGGTTTTTCTTTGATCACGTATTATATGTATCATAATAAATTGGAAGAATCCTCAATATATTTCTAAGTAAATACAGTGGGTAGATCATTGTCACTTATCATTTCATGCAGAAAATGTGTGAGTATCCCTGCTTTATACCTAGGGTTTTCAAACCTTTGCTTGTGGACACCCCCTTTGAGCTATTTTACCATCTATGGACACCCGTTCCCTCCCCCTGCACTGGCTACTTAAAAAAGCATAACAAATATTTGTTTTTAGATAAATGAAAAGTGTAACTATGAAATAATTTCATTACATTTACAAACCGATATCGAAATACAAAAAATAACTTTTTTTTTTTTAGCAATAAAATATTTCTTTATTGACATTTTATAAAATGTTTTGTTGAAATATATTGAAAACGAATTTGATTTGAATATAATTTAAAAGAAATTGTAATAGAACACTTGAAAACATTGGGACAAAATGACAAGAATATTTGGAAATACGATACTCGTATCATTGTTCTCTCGCCGAAAAGATCTGAAATTAATCCTTATCCATCAAAACACTGATGTACTCAATGCTTGTTACATAATAAACAATATGACAGTTCTTAACTGTTTTTAGTTACTGTATCATTATCTGAAAACTCAAGTGAATTTTGAATATTTTAGATATATGAGAACATGCTTTATTCTGAAGTGCATGAGAGAGAGAGAGAGAAAAAAAGAGAGAATAATAAAGAGAGAGATGGGTAGAGGTAAGAAGAAGATGAGTAAAGTGATGAGTGAGCTGCAAGTGAATAATTGAGTGAAAGAGAAGAGCTTGAGAAAGAGGCCAGTTAGATAAGGTCTGGCGTTACAAGTGACTGACACGGCACGTAGTCCAGAGGAATGTCACCGGAAACTCCAGGTCACACACTGCCAGCTTCTGACCTCAGTGCACATCCCTTGTCTTTGGTCTCTTAAAAGTCTAGCATTCCCTTTAGATCATTCAAATAATTATAATAAGCCTATAAATAAATTAAGCCGACAAATTAAGTTATATTGTAGGGCTGGTAATCCAGGGTTCGATCCCCACCTGACCCTCAATTATTCACGTGGGGGGTGAATAATTTTGAGTACGTCGTCCCTCGGAGAGGATGTTAAGCCGTCGGACCCGAGCCTGTACGATGTCAGATACTCGTTTAAGATCCCTACTCAAAATACACTTGAGCTAGGCAAAATTTACGACTCCCAATATAGAATTTGTAGAATTCACCGATCAAACAAAAAGCTGGTAAACGACTGACGGTACCACCCGCTAGGGGATCGGTTTAAACAATAAAAAAAAAAGTTATGTGCTAAAACAGCAAAACCATTGGAATTTTCTACACTTTTTTGGAATCTTAGTGTATTTGAAACAGGCACACTAATTGATAAATTATTTAATTAGTTATATCCTAATTTGGGGGGGAAGGAGGCTACGTTAGTCCAGTTGCAATGTGTTCGTTCTGGACTGGTAGATCCGGGGTTCAACACACACTCTCGCCTTCAATTCACGCGGTTAAGCCGTCGGTACCGAGCCTGTACGATGTCAGTTACTCATTAAATTGAGTCAGACAAAATTTAGGATTCCCAATGTAATATGTTAATGCAGCGGTATCACAAAGGGCCAATTTTCGGCCAATGTGTGTTCTTTAGTGAAATGTCCACTACAACCTAATCTAACCTATATTTTAAGTTTTTTTTTCCATGTCTCCATAAAACTGTCCAAAAGCTGTTGTCAAACCATCTAAATAGTCCTAACTTGTTATATCAATTATATTAGTTCGAAAATAAAAGCACACGTACACAGCGAGTCACAGTGTTTAACCGTCACAAAATGGCGGTTGAAAACCTCCCACTCTTTTTCAATCTACTTTCTTTCTGATCAAAAACATATGTGACTTGATTATAGGTTTCCAACTGCCGTTTCACCGACTCATTGTCATTTCCCGCTATTCTTAATCCAAACGACGGTTGCACTAAAAATTAGATACTGTAAGTGTTCTTAACTACTGTACGTGTATCTTTAGTTTTGTTTAACTTTTTTTTTGCCAGTTTTGGATCAATGTTCTATTTTATAACAATATATGTTCCCACAGTCTTGGTTTTAATGACCGATTTTGTGTTTTCAATCAGTTCACAAACTCCACCTCCAAGTCACCTTTAGAGTTTCTGAGTATACACGCATTTCTCTGCTTTGTGCTATATCAGTATCTATCAATATTTTTGTTAACAATCTTTTTAAAGTTTTCTAATTAATTTATTAATTAGTATCCATTATTATTGTGAGTCATCTCATAGACAATGATGCCTCTGTTGTATATAATATATATATATATATAAAGATTTCACATAAACACGTGAAACAACAATCAATGATCAAACCACAATTATTTTCTTATTGTGGTTTGATCATATATATATATATATATATATATATATATATATATATATATATATATTATATATGAATTAAACACCACAATAAACAAATATATATTAATTATAATTACAATGCTCTAAGGCCTTTCGTGACAACATCATCAGAGAGCTAAATGAACCAAACAAAAAATATAATAACAAGTTAATCTGGTTGATTGAAGTCTTCAGGATTGCTGGCATCCCTGTCTGAATTTAATGTTCCCAAAATTGAAGGAGACTTGATATGAAGACTGCTTCACTATCTTATTTGCCCCACTATCTTACAGTTGATAGTGGGGTTGAGAAGTTAGTGCAAAAAAATCCTTACTTTGGCTCTTGCTTCGGCTCTGAATCCTAAAATTTGAAAAGATCTAACATCATTATGAGACTCCATAAATTTTAAAAACATGCTACTCTGAATCAACAAATTGAGTCAGTCATAACGTTATTCTCTTTATGAACCTAAGAAACAGAATCAACCATAGAAATCCAGAAACAATTATAATTATTTCAATAAGGAACTTAATACGCTGCTCCGATTTTGAGAATTAGTTTGATGAGTTCATTAAAATTTTATTAAAACAAACTTATAAAAAAAAAGAAGCAATTCTTAAATATGTATAGTGGGAATTTTTTTCTAGAAAAGTGGGCTAATTTCACTTTTAAAACAGATGTCTGTCTTGTCATGGGTTTGGAGGTCTTAAGTGGCCTAGTGCATAGTTGGTACTACTAAACAGTAGCAAGAGCGGAATGGAATGCGGTGGGTTCCCAGGCCTTCTCCACCCACGCACCACATCCTGCCCTTAGAACCTACGTCTGGGACTTTTCAACTGCCTTTATTACATGTATACATTATATCATAAACTCTTGTGTCCTTTGTTTGAAAACCATTTCTTTCTGTTGGATTCTAGTTTAAACTAAACGACCCATTAGAAAAATAATTTTAATAACAAAGAACAAAATCTGAACTGTCTTACACTCAACTTTACTATAAGTAAGCAAAACATCAAACTTAATGACTACCAATACAGTTTTGGTTTTTGTTTTAATGTGACTATAGTGGAGACGTAATCTCAAACTCTCTTGTAAAGTATTATCAAACTCATAAATAATCAATTTAATGAATCGCTCTATTTTTAAAGTAGCTATATCCATATTAAGGAGGCCAGGTTAGCTCAGTCGTTAACGTACTCGCCTCTGGGCTGGTAGTCCGGGGTTCGATCCCCACCTGGATGTCATTTATTCACGCGGGTGGTGAATAAGTTCCTCAAGCTACTGCCACCAAATACTTAAGACTGCACCTTGACAGACGTCTTACTTCGGCTCCCCATACCAAAATGAAAAGAACAGAACTAAACAGACGCTATAAACTTTTACTTCATTTACTTGATAAACGTTCGTCAATAAACTATTACTATACAAATCTATGATTATGCCTATTTATACTTACGGTATTGAGATATGGGGAGCAACAAAATCTAGCAATGCCCAGAGTATACAAGCTCTTCAATCAAAAATTCTTAGAAAAATTCTTCATTGTCCTTTCCATACACCAAATCAAATAATCTATTCAGACATCAGGATTTCAACAGATCATCAAGTGGCAATATCTCACTACAAAGCCTTCCATAAAAATCCTTTTAGCAATAATAATCCCTTAGTCCTAAACATCTCGTCAACAAATATTCCAGGACATCCTCAAAGACGTCTGAAGAGAAAGTGGCCAAGAGACTTATTAGTGTGAATTATTTTCTAGTGAGTTATTTAATCTAATTTTTATCATTTATTTTTCACGTCAGGAAGTATAATCGCTGGATTATTTCTTCCCTCCTGCCTCCATGTGCAAGTGTATTTATTTCTTTCATCATTGTAACTGGTAATGTTACATCTACGTTATTGTGACTATGTAAAATAAAAAAAAAAGCTTTTATGTTTTGTAACAAGCTTCATAATTTTCTTTTAAATATTCTCTGTCACCTTTATAGAATTTATATATGATTTATCATAAATATTTAACCTCTTAAATTCAATTGCCTCAAATTCAGTAGAATGTGTTCATAGGTTTCCACCTCTTCCATACAGCATACTTCATATAATGTTAATTGCAGCATAAATAAGAGATAGTTAAGGGGGACAATTTTTACATATATTTATTATTTTCCTTATAAACTCAAGTATAGTTGGAAGGTGGTTATCAGATAAAATTAGACCATCTGTTTCCTAAATTATCCGTTCTTCAATCATTTATTGAAATTGAGGGGAAGAACGATAGCTAACCTCATTGAAAACAGTTATTAGTAGTCACAATTTCAGTTGTTGTAGAAAGAATAATTTTTCTCCAGGTAACAAATTCTGGAATTTAAAGGCAAGATTTTGTTGTCTTTTCTACTAGTTTATATTTATAAGGTAGTGATCAAACCACTAAAAGAAATGGGAAAACAAGACTAAGATCTTTCAACCGTAACAAGCGGTCTTCGTCAGAGTCAAAAACCCAACTGAACACTAGATGCAGAAAACATCTGGTGAGGAGTTGAGAAGAGTGGGAGGGAAGAGTGGTATTTTAAAAGGGTGAAAGTGCAGGAAAGGACTAATGCCCAGAAAGAGATGTTTGGGGAAACAAAGGAGTACAGTGAGAAAAAGTAAATAAAACTATCCGCTAGCTCAAAGAGGGTTGACAGCTAGCGGATAGTTTTTTACTTTTTCTTACTGTACTCCTTTGTTTCCCCAAACATCCCTTTCTGGACATTAGTCTTTTCCTGCACTTTCACCCTTTTAAAATACCACTCTTCCCTCCCACTCTTCTCAACTCCTCACCAGATGTTTTCTGCATCTAGTGTTCAGTTGGGTTTTTGACTCTGACGAAGACCGCTTGTTACGGTTGAAAGATCTCAGTCTTGTTTTCCCATTTCTTTTTGTGGTTTGATCATTGATTGTTATTTCACGTGTTTATGTGAAAGCTTTTTATAAGGTAGTGTAATCAGTTATTATGTGGTATTTACTCATTGTAGGGTAAAAATCTAATGAAATAGTCTCCACATATAGAAATGTAATCGTATAAGCAAAGCGTTTCGAACACATAGTGTTCTTCTTCATTATTAATATTAGAAATATTAATATATTAACATTCTTCATCGTAGTCCCAGACAGTTGTACCACAGACACTCACCCTTAGTTTGTACTCTCTTCCTTATTTTATTTTGTACCATATTTACTCTATACTATAAATAACTCTCTGATGACATTGCATTGTTTAGTTAATACCTGAATAAGAACACTACGTGTTCGAAACGCGTTGTTTATACGATTAAATTTCTGTATGTGGAGACTATTTCATTAGCTTTTTACCATACAATAGTTTATATTTTTTTGTTATATATATATCCTTCCTCTGATATAACAGATTTACACATAGGACAAAAATTTTCTGAATTAATAACGGTTCTAAGTTGGTGCATTGGAAAAATATTTCATCGAATTTATTTATACTTCGTATTGACATTTATTTATGTTCAATGATCAAACCACAATAAGAAATGGGAAAAACAAGACTGTGGTTGATCATTGATTGTTATTTCACGTGTTTATGTGAAAACTTTTTATGTCCAATGTTTATTTAGTTTAGTCACTAGTATATATCAGTTTTAAAAAGTGTGTAACATTACTAATATCTCCTGTTCTTCTTCAGCATTATAGGAACTTATTAAAAAATTTATGTACTAATATCTAAATATGAGTTTTACATTATACAATTTTAATTCATTTTGTATTATTGTAATCAGTAATAGAATTGTAAAAAGACTACAATTAAGTTATACTTGTAGTCACTTCTTTGTCATATTTCAATTGAAAGGATAATAAACTTAAACCCAGCTGCACCTAATTGATAACGAATCAGATTGCATGGCTTCTTCCTTTCATGATTTTATAAATAATATATTTCAATTGGTGTTATAAATGCTACATTTAGTTATAGTCATTTTTCTTTTTTGCAATACCACACTAAAGTGCTATTTCATAAAATGTTACAGTGGTTCCTTCCGTAATTATGTTTGCATGCTCTGTACTTATGTGGGGTTTGTAAGTATTTGGTGTATATAGGGTGTACTTATGTGGTTTGTTTGTATACAGGGTGTCCATAAAGTCCGTGTGCAGTTTAAAAAATTTATAACTTTATATTTGCGATAGAAATAATCTGTAAAAAATGTTATAAAGTTTCATGTATCTAGTTTTAAGTATAGTTATTGGATAATTTTTCACCACAAAATTCGTAACAATTTTTAGATAAGTAAAAAATATTTTCTTTTTTTTTGTCAAAAGGGGTGGACCATTTCATTGGCCTCCACGTTCGCCAGATTTGACTCCATTAGATTTTTTTTTATGGGGACATGTGAAAACAATTGTGTATGCAACCAAACCTAGTTCATTAGAAGATTTGAAAGCTAGAATAACTAATGTGATTTCAGGCATTACTATAAATCAATTGGCAAATGTTTTTCGTGAACTGCAAAATCGTATTACTCTTTGTATTGATAATGATGGAGGGCATGTGGAAACTTAAATAAAATTTCAATAAAAGCTTAAAAAATATAGATTTACTTCTTTCAAATCCATTTTACAGATTATTTCTATCGCAAATATAAAAAAAGTTATAATTTTTTTAAAGTGCACACGGACTTTATGAACACCCTGTATATACTAACTATACTTACCAGCACTTGTTTTGAATCTAAAGTACGTCTTGTTTCTTCTCATTCTCTATCACTGTGATATGATTTCACTACTTCGATAACAGAAAGCATTAATCAATTTTGCGTTATAATTGGCAAAACAAATAAATCATCAATATAATTGATTTGGGAATGGTTTTACTAAGAGTAATGTTTAGTGTAGACGACTTCAAATTTAATTATTAATTTATAATTTATTATAGTAATTACTATAATATTACTATAATTAATTATAGTAATTTATAATTTATGCATTAATGTTTTCACGGAATAAATAATTTTGTCAGTTTTTTTTTTTTAAAAAACACGTGCTTGAAACACGTGCCACTCATTATGATCGAAATATTACGTAGAAGTTGTAGACTAGTGGTCAAGTTTAACCAGTTAGTAATTGGGCAGAAGACGGTACCGTTTGATGTGGATTGAATGGGACTAGCAGATAGCCCATGATTACCTCAGGAAGAGGAAAGCACTGGCCAGCAGGGTTATGTATTTAGCCTGGAATCAGGATCAGTTCGCTTTTAACGAGCACTCACCGCAACTTCCAACTTCTTAACGATTTCCATGCAAATCATATCTCTTTCCTTCCAACATTCACCGCCTAAAATACTTTTTTTTCTTTTTCAACATATCATCTAAAAGAATATTTCATTATTAGCTATTTTAAAGTAGGATGTCTTCAAAAGATATAGAAAGAAAAGGTATATTTCAATTTTATCAAATTTTTATCTACTCTATAAGCAGGTGTTTTGATCTTTAAAGCGATTGTTCGATTTCAAAAGTAATTTAATGCCGATATTTTGTAGAGCAGAACAAATTATCTAAACCAAAAGATATCAAAAATGGTTTTGAGAAGTAACATATGTTTAGAATACTTTTTTACGAAATAAGGCCTTAATATTATATATATTTCTAAGGTTCAAAAAGGGAAAATAGCTATCTTTTAAAAACGATTTAAGCTATGCATTGACTAAGTATTCGATATAAATTTATTTATAATTTATTCTACTATGATTTTTTGTAGATAATACATCATATGTAGACACAGGTTACGCCAATTTAATTTGCTGTTTTATAATTGAAGTAGTGAAATCATATTCAGAGTGACAGAGAATGAAAAGAAACAAGAAGTACTTCAGATTTAAAACAAGTCCTGGTAAGTACAGCATATATGCAAACAAACCACATAAGTACACCCTATATACACCACATACTTACAAACCCCACATAAGTAGAGAACATTCACACACAAACCATATAAGTACACCCCCTTTCACCATATAAGTTTACTTTACTTTGCTTTACTTATCGGATATGGTCCGGGGTTCAATACTCACTCGGTCCCTCCATTTATTCATGCAGGAGGTGAAACATCTGAGCACGTCGTCCTTCAGATAGGACGTTAAGCCGTCGGTTCCAAGCCTGTACGATGATTGGTACTTGATAAAGATCTCTGTTCTATATATACTTGAGTTAGGCAAGATTTAGAACTCTGAATGTAGTAGAATGTTCATTGTGTGATATCACAAAGAGCCAATGTTCGGTTTATACGTGTTCCCTTGTGGGACTGCCACTGCAACCTAACCTAACCTTACTTTATTTATATTTACCTTTTTTTTTTTTTTTATTGTTTAAACCGATCCCCTAGCGGGTGATAACATCATCCGTTTACAGGCTTTTTGTTTGATCGGTGATTCTATAGATTCTACATTGGGAGTACTAAGTTTTGCCCAACTCAAGTGCACTTCGAGTAGGGATCTTTAACGAGTACCTGATATCGTACAGGCTCGGGACCGATGGCTTAAAGTCCTCTCTGAGGGACGACGTCCTCAGATTTATTCATCTCCCATTTGAATAAATCGAGGATCAGGTGGGGATTGAACCCCTGACTACAAACCCAGATGCGAATACGTTAACCATTGATACGTTAACCCACCCTATTCATTATCTTTATTTTATCTAACTTATATTCATTTATAAGTTAGTGGCAGTCCCACAAGGGAACACATATAAACCGAACATTGGCTCCTTGTGATACCACACAATGAAAATTCTACTACACTCAGAGCCTGAAATTTTGCCTAACTCAAGTGTATATATAGTAGAACAGAGATCTTTATCGAGTACCAATCATCGTATAGGCTTGGAACTGACAGCTTAATGTCCTCTCTGAAGGACAACGTGCTCAGATTTTTCACCTCCTGCATAAATAAATGGAGGGACTGAGTGAGTGTTGAACCCCGGACCTACCAGTCTAGAGACAAACAGTATGCTACTGGGCTACCTTGGCTCCTTTATAACGGAAATAAAATAAATGAATTAGCTTGATAAAATAATTCAACGAAGAATTTTAAACTACCTAACTATACAACTATACAATAATTTTAAAGGTCCTATTTTGTCTTCAATATAACCATTGCATGATGTTTTTCTGGACCCCCATTAGCAGTCGACACCCTGAGTATACCAATGCTTTCCTCATAAATCCTCAGTGACTTTGACATCAGCTGACTGTCACCGCTGTGAGTTGATCTAAAAAGGCTCCCATGTGTTTGATTTCATGAGCTAGTTCTAATTCCCCTCAAGGTTGTCTGTTGTGAGAATGCCTGAATGGCCGCTATAGTTTATTCAAGAATGTGCTGGAGTAGGCGGACGTGGCCAGAAACATTAAAATGTAAATGGCAGCTGGTCAGAAATTAACTTTTATTTTCTTTATTTTCATTTATATTCGACAACAACTTAAAAAGCAAAGATTAAAACTACGATTCATTCAGACTATTACTGAGCTTTGAAGTGTCTGGCCATTATTCATACTTATTTTGGTAGTCAATGGAAGTGTAATCAGGAGTAAAAGTCATTATTTTCTTTCTCTCTAAAATCATATTTTAAAATTGAAGAAAATCTGCAATTTCTTCAAGACATATACTATTTTACGAAATTCGTTTTCCTGTTTATTATTCTAACTTAATCAATTAATAGTCCTTGATAGTTTTTCCTTTCTCTCCGTCTATTATTCACTCATCGATTATTTTCCTGTTGACATTTATCACTATTACAAATAATGTTATGTTATTGTTTTTGTAAATTTTGTTTGTTTGTATGTTATGAAATTCCATCTTCAACACTTTGAGCATATCTCATGATACTTTAAGTGTCAAATAAATCTAATACATATATTAACTTACTCTCGTACAAAATATTTCAATTCAAATCCGTGGAATGTTCAAGATTAATCTTCTAAAATACTTATAAAAGTTTATAGAACCTGCTTGCTTAAATGTTATCTTTAAGAAAAACACATATGAGCATATTTTTCTTTTTTTTACAAAAAAAAATTGAGTGACTTCATTCATTACTTATAGTGTGGTATAGCGATCTGCTGTAGTGTGGTATTTACTCATATTGAGGGATTTCAAGAATACGTCTCCACACAAAAAAAAATGGAGTGACTTCATTCATTACTTATGGTGTGGTATAGCAATCTGCTATAGTGTGGTATTTACTCATATTGGGGGATTTCAAGGATACGTCTCCAGACACAAAAATTTATCATATTTCTTCAAATCCACCAATTACGACTTAACTTTATAGTTATTCTTTTTGTTTACACTGTTGTCAACATACACGTAGAATGAAATGAACTATAGGCTTGTTTTCAGACTATTTTACCAAAACAGGTATAAAATATACTAAAGCTAGGAAACATATTTTCTTTTTCTACATACTTTAATTCACAAGTTGTTGCACACATTGATTAGTTGCATAAAAGACATTTCTTGCGACAGTACACTATCACCAAATTAGTAATAAAAAATACACTAAATTATATAAATAAACACTTTTTTTATCAAATTCAAAATTGGTGTTACGAGCAACATACTCGAACGCTGACCAAATAGAACACGGTGCATTCTAGATTCATTATAATTTTCCTCCTTTATTTTTATGCTCTCAAAGATAGGGCAAAGCCGGAAAGTGCACAAAATAATCTATATATATATATATATATATATATATATATATATATATATATATATATATATTGTTGAAATGTACCGCAGCTTCGGTATTAACGACTTTTAAACTAAGCTGTTCCAGTCTCCTGACAGTCTTACGAATATAAGGTGGTAATTCCCAAGTGAGTTGTCCAAAGGACATTGACACACTTTTTTTTAAACACTTTAATAGATGTCAACAATTCAAATACATGTATAACCGTATACTATGTATTTGAATTGTTGACATCTATTAAAGTGTTTTAAAAAAAGTGTGTCAATGTTCTTTGGACAACTCATTTGGGAATTACCACCTTATATTCGTAAGACTGTCAGGAGACTGGAACAGATTAGTTTAAAAGTCGTTAATACCGAAGCTGCGGTACATTTCAACAAAATATGCCTCCAAGAAGATTTGCTGCCAATCTATACTAATATATATATAAAAAGATTTCACATAAACACGTGAAACAACAATCAATGATCAAACCACAATAAGAAATAGGAAAACAAGACTAAGATCTTTCAACCGTAACAAGCGGTCTTCGTCAGAGTCAAAAACCCAACTGAACACTAGATGCAGAAAAACTCCTCTGGTTACTCCTCACCAGATGTTTTCTGCATCTAGTGTTCAGTTGGGTTTTTGACTCTGACGAAGACCGCTTGTTACGGTTGAAAGATCTTAGTCTTGTTTTCCCATTTCTTATTGTGGTTTGATCATTAATATATATATATATATATTCACTGATAAAACGAAATACGATCCAAACTGGACACAATACGAGTTCGAGATTAACAAAGAACAACACACAAAGTAGGGAAACACACTTACAGACTCAAATTTTCGGTAATCCGTCTTCAGGAGAAAAGAGAATGGAGACCAAGCACGTTGTAGGCGCAACGGCAAGTAACCAACCCGGCAACCGCCAGTGCTGTCAACCGTACCCGGTCTTAAAGTATAAAATTAGGAGAAGATATAAACAGAAGCTCAGATAAGCAGTACTGGTTGGGTAAACTATAAGTAGGTGAAAAATTATAAACAATATAAGATAAAAACAAACTATAAGAAACAAAAATAATGATAGAGAAAAGAAGAAAAAATAAATAAATAAAAATAAATACAATACAAAAAACTTGCATTGGTTGTTTTAGTAAATAAAAGATAGAGACTGAATAAAAGGGTAAGTATGGGAAACTAGTTAAGAATAAGAATTTAGAAAAATAAAATAGGATAAAACAAACTAGTAGTAAGTGAAGAAGACAAAATAGATAAACACAAAATATACGAAAGAGGAACAAAGAAATAAGTACTAGAGAATAAAGAATACTGGAAAAAAAGTACAACCAAAAAAAAAAAAAAAAAAAAAGTACAAAAAAATTATCTTTTAAGGTTAAGTCCAGGTGCACTGCGCGCCCCGAGCAACCAGATGTGAGCCTCCTCAGAGGCTCTAAGGGTCACGGTATTATCACCAGGGGGAATCTGACGCAGAATCTGCACACTGAAGCAGTCGTTAAAAGACAGACCGTGGGATTTGGCGTGTATGGAGACAGGTAAATTGGAGTTGTTGTTAACGGATGCTCTATGACCGTTCATACGGAGGCTGAGCTTGTTAGAGGACAGTCCTACGTAGAACGCATCACAACGAGTACAGTCCAATTTGTAAACACAATTTTTGGATGTACATGAGCAGTCCTTAGCAACAGGGAAGGACTGGTTATGGGAAGATGGAGTGAAGTGTGAAAGGGGGTTGAGAAGCGGACAGGTCAGGCACCCCCGCCTTTCGCAACTCTTAGCGCCCACAGACGGGTGGTTGACGCGCCTGGACGTCAAGTCTCTGTGGGAAAAGAGGTTGCCAAGGTTGGGGGAACGTCTATATGAGAGGCGGGGTTGGCTGGGGAAAATAGTCGACGTGGAAGGAGAAGAGGATAGGATGGGGAACAGATCTTTGATAATGCGTTTGAGTTTGTGTATACCGGGGAAGAAGGTAGTAACAAGGAGGGGAGACTCATTCACCGGGGAAGTGGAGACGGAAGGAGGGTTGACGGATAAATTCGCAGGGATCAGTCTTCTTTCCAGTAACGATGGCGGATAACCACGCTCCAGGAACTTGGTTCTGAGGGAGTTGAGGTGCAGGTTCTTCTGCTGGAGTCGGTTGCAAATACGGTGGATTCGGATGGATAAGGATCTGGGGATAGATTTCTTTATGTGGGGAGGGTGACAACTATTAAAGTGGAGGTACTGGTGTGGGTTTGAGGGTTTAGAGTGAACGGAGGTAATGAGGTTGTTGCCCTGGAGGGTAATGTCGATGTCAAGAAAGGTCATAGAGGTGGCTGAAACGTTGTGGGTATAAGAAACAGAAGTGCAGAAAGTTCTAAAATTCAGAAGGAAGGAGTCAAGTTCGGAACTACCGTGGGGCCAGATGAAAAATATATCGTCAATGAAACGGGTGTAAAATAAGGGGAGCAAGTGGTAAGAGTGAAGGAAACTATTTTCTAAATGTGCCATAAAAAGATTCGCGAAAGAGGGAGCCATCCTGGTTCCCATGGCAGTTCCTCTGACTTGCAGGTAGAAGTCATCTTTGAAACGGAAGGAATTATGTTTGAGGACAAAGTCAGTTAGGGAGATTATAAAGTCAGTCGAGGGTAAATGGGGGAGAGGTCTGGAAGTGAGGAAGTGTCGTAAGGATTCTAAGCCCTCATCGTGTTTGATAACGGTGTAAAGCGAGGTCACGTCCATCGTCACTAGGAGAATGGGATGGGGGGTGGATGCAGGAAGGGATAGGTTTTTGAGGAGTTCCAGAAAGTGGAATGAGTCTTTACAGTAGGAGGGTTGGAGTCTTACTAAAGGTTGTAGAACTGAGTCTACGAAGGCTGAAATCCTTTCAGTAAGACATTTATAGGATGAAACAATAGGTCTTCCAGGAGGTGGATTGTCGGGCATGTGATAAGGTTTGTGTATTTTGGGGAGGATGTAGAATATGGGACATCGGGGAGTATTGGGGATAAGGAGCTTAAGGTCTTCATCAGTGAGACCCTCTGAATTGGAATAGGAACGGAGCAGGGTGACCAACTTCTTGTGAAAATTAGGTGTGGGATCGGAGGAGAGAGGTTGGTAGAACAATGGGTCTCGCAGCTGCCTCAGTGCTTCGCTTTCATAATGATCACGATCCATGAGTACAACCGTGGACCCCTTGTCAGCTGGCATAATTAACAGATTACTATTATTAATCAAGTTATTAATAGCCCTTCGTTCGGAGGGGGATAGGTTGTCAGGGGGTCTAAGGCTATCAAGGAAAGAAGGGTTAGAAACCCTGTTGAGAAGTTGGGAAATGAATTGCTCTAACGATGAGAGGCTAGAAGGGGTGGAGGCTCATTAGTGGAAAGAGGTTTAAACTTACGGAGGGTAACTCTGGGAGTAGAGCTTGCGGCAGGATTCGAATGGACGGAGGATTTCCAGAATTGCCGCTATCGGAGGGATCTGCAAAACATCTGCACATCCTCCAGGAGCTTAACCCGTTGGACCTTAGGGGTGGGTCTCTTTCCCACCCTTTTATCTTTTATTTACTAAAACAACCAATGCAAGTTTTTTGTATTGTATTTATTTTTATTTATTTATTTTTTCTTCTTTTCTCTATCATTATTTTTGTTTCTTATAGTTTGTTTTTATATTATATTGTTTATAATTTTTCACCTACTTATAGTTTTACCCAACCAGTACTGCTTATCTGAGCTTCTGTTTATATCTTCTCCTAATTTTATACTTTAAGACCGGGTACGGTTGACAGCACTGGCGGTTGCCGGGTTGGTTACTTGCCGTTGCGCCTACAACGTGCTTGGTCTCCCATTCTCTTTTCTCCTGAAGACGGATTACCCGAAAATTTGAGTCTGTAAGTGTGTTTCCCTACTTTGTGTGTTGTTCTTTGTTAATCTCGAACTCGTATATATATATATATAGGTATTTATAATCCAATCGCTTTATACTTCAGTATTTAACAAAAAATTTGCGATAGAAACGGTTATTTAAGTATCTAAAAAGTTATCCGTTAAAGAGTTACACTATTAAACCGTAAATACAGAGTAAACCAGAATGAAGGTGGAATGTAAATAATGATACCGATTTGTAAATTACATGTACAGTGTGCAGTTAAGGAAGTGGGATCGGAGGAGTAATTATAAGACAACGGTCCCTAAGGGCCTCTTTGTTTAATTCTTGGGTAGTCGAGGAAGTAGCCATCCTGCAGTAATTCTGTCTAAACGACTAACTTGTCATTCAATCATCAAACACCCATTGATCAACAGCCTGAAAACCTTCATCATCATCCGCCCACTTCTGATCCAACTGGAACCACCACCTTGATCATCAACCTTCAAACTTTATCATCATCAACCCACTTCTGATCCATCATCAACCACACGTTTGATCATCAACCTTCATCATCCACCCTTTTCTGATCCACATCAACCACCTTCTTGTTTATCAAACTTCATCATCATTCACACTCATCTGATCCATCATCAACCACCCCATTATAACGGTCGAAATATTAAAAAGTGGGTTATTTGTTACGTTTTTTTCTATGTGTCACATTTTAAGTGTTATCAGTCCTTTTGGATCGTTATTTGTTTATATACATGTTATTTGTTTAACACTAAAGTTCAAAATAGACAAATAAAATGAAATATAAAATAATAGTATTAAATTAATAAATAAAATAATGAAAGAAAAAAAATAAAACAAATAATTTTTGTTTATTTATTTTATTTTTTATTACTTAATTATTATTATTATTATTTTATTTTGAATTTATATTAAATCTTCTTGTATGGTCTCAGATTATGGTATGTGCATGTGAGAGAGTGAGTGAAAGAAGGCTTATGTGGTTATTAAGTTTACAGATAATAACAACAAGCTAACATAGTTTTGAATTGTGTAAATTTTGATTTCTGTTTCAACATTGCATTATACATTATGGAATTTCTTAAGTGATATAAAACACTTTGCCTTAATTGAGTCTTCCAAGTTGATTTATTTAAATCAACTCCATTGTGAATAAAGACATAGAAAGTGTTAACTGTAGAGAGGTTTTTTTTTTTAAAGATGATGAAGTGAGCAAACAAAGAAGTTGATAAGATGTCAAGTGGATGAGTTTTGAGGCTATTGTAATATAGAGAAGCTAGAGAAAGAGTGCGTGGGAGGGCGAGTTTAAGAGGAGTCGAATCGGTGGCAAGTTCGCCTACGAGGAGTTGCCAAGGTACCAGGTCATGGACAGCCTCTTATAGCTGTCTCCAATCCAACATTAATACCAAACCCTGCTGGCATTAATTATTAATTATTTTTTTTTTAAAGCTTACGCCCACATTACGCTTTCACCTTCAATTCTTGTCTTAGAGGTGGAAATTACGTCTAATTTATCAATTTACACCTATTTTTATTTATAAATAAGCTAAATTAATTTTAAAATTTATTGAGAACTTTTTTTAAACATCTAAAAAATTTTAGTGTTACATTATTAATTAATTTTTCTTTAGCCCTATTCAGATTATAATTAGGGAAGGCTCGAACATGAACTCAAGTATCACAGTACCATGAACTCAAGTATCACAGTAACATGCATGCCTTATACTGCTCTCCGTCCTTGATTTCTCTGCTGAAGCATAGTGGTCAATTAGGGTCATGTTACTTACGATTTGATCATATTTTACCATATATGTTGAATGAAATGCTAATAAAATTGTATATTGGATCACAATTTATTACACTGACTTAAGAAATAAATTCTGACCATTCTGTTTATCTTATGAAGCAAATATGTGGGCCAGGTTAGCTCAGTGGTTACGTGCTCGCCTCTGAACTGATAGGACCAGGGTTCGATCCCCACCTGGCCCTCGATTTATTCACGCGGGAGGTGAATAAATCTGAGCACGTCGTCCATCGGAGAAGGACGTTAATCTATCGATCCCGAGCCTGTACGATGTCAGGTACTCGTTAAAGATCCCTATTCTAAATACACTTGAGTTAGGCAAAATTTAAGACTCCCAGTGTAGAATCAATCTTCATTGTGTGGTATCACAAAGGGCCAATGCTCGGCCTAAGTGTGTTCCCTTGTGGGACTGCCACTGCAACCTAACCTAACCTAACCTATGAAGTAAATATAAAGTAAAATTGTAACATATAAGAGAGATAACAAAATAAAAGTATATATATACCGTAACCTTCTTTTTATTTTAATACCAAGAAAAAGTATAACTAATATCGAATTACAATTAAGTAAAAATTTTTATTGCACAAACAATTTTCATATTTCTCCTTTGAAAATGCATTATTTTTAAATTTTATTTTATAATTTTAATATAATTATAAACTAAAGATTTTTTTTAAAGAAATTGTTAAGTTCTCTGTAGGAATACATAATTTTTCTGAAGAAGTTTCCTATCTTTTAAAATTTTCTTTTAATTTTGACGGTGAAAGGGATTTCACTTTTTATTCAAAATTTATAATATACTATTACATTAGAGGTTAAAAATGAATAATTTTAAAAACAAACTTGAACAGAACTGTTAAATAAAATATGAATGATCTAAGGTAATATTATAAAGACACATTCCTTTCATAATGTCATTTTATTTTGGGTAAATAAATTGAATATTTAAATTTCAAGTTTTGTTTGTTTTAAATATATTTCATTGTGTATATAACTTGAATTGATGATTTATTTATTTATGTCATAAAATAAATGATTTTTTTTTTACTTTTAAATGATTTTTATTTTGCTAAATATAGTTACTGTGTAAATATCTTGAATCATGTTAAGAATACTATATCAAAAGATTGGGTCATTTAAGAATCTGTTTCCGTGCCTTAATAACGAGAAACAATTAAAATTATCCCTGTCAATCATGTTCAGTGAATTTATTTCAATAACTGTTGCTATCATTTCTGAATGACACAAAGGGTTACGGGTAGTCTAGTATAGCTATAAATTTAAACTTCTATAATTATGTACCTATATTTTTTTTATTTTGAAAAATATCTGAGTTAGTGACGCCAAATATCTTTAAGATTGATAAACTGGTTATCAGAATCTGAAAGTAGATAAAAAGCGATGAAGTAGAACAACTTTTCATCTTTAATTAGTTTATAATATTCACATGATTTGAAAATAAGAAGATAAAGGGTGTCTATGACCCCAGGAGATGTTCGACTCGGCTTTAAGAAAGGAACAAGGAATTGAATGTCTTCACTTCCTTAGGTCAAATTTCATGCAAGGTTTCAGCCAGTCTTTTCCATCCTGCACCTCTATGTCTTCTATCAAGACTCTTCTATCATTTGATTTATTGTGTCAAATAACCGCTGTATTAGCACGTATATCTTCATTTCTTAGAAAATGTTCACCTGTAGTCAGATATCAATCAAATACATTGAATGACCGAGATTTTATACAATTTTTTCTGTATAAAAAGTCACATGGCGAAAGATCCATGTTATCAACTCCATCATTAGAAAACAAACTGAAATCATTAAACATGTTTCTAAGAATTAAAATAAAAACAGCAATTTAAGAATCATAATGTTACTTAAAGTAGTTGAGACTACACTATTTTCTTTCTCTTAACTTTTTACCCTACAATGAGTAAAAACCATACAATAAGTGATTGCACTACGTTAGAATTAAAATCCTTCTGTTTTATAAATATTACTATAAAAGTTCTTAACTTGCAGTTATGTTTTTTGTAGTTATTTTTCAATATATATATTTATTATTTTATAAAATTGAATATAGCTATTTATTATTATTAATTTTTCATTAAGTATAATATAAGAAAAGTTGAAAATATTTTGCAATTTTCCTTTTAGCTGATGAATCTGATGAAAAAAAGTTACTGCATTAAAAGTACTAAGTCCATTTCCAAGAGATTTACACTAGGATAAAACGAATTGTTAAAAGAAAATTCAGTTTTTGATGTGGAAATGAGATTGTGTCCTGTGTACTGGTGGGTTTTGGTATATATGAGTCTAACATTACCAATAGGTAATAATGTCTTGAAATTACCAGAAAAAAAAAACGTCAAATTGAGAAGAGAATTGGAAGGTGTTTTGTTGCCACAGATATAATTGAGGATGGGCAGATGCACCAGGCAAGATTGATTCCCCTCCAAGACAAAAGAAACTGGTTTTACAGTCAGTGGTGCATGAAACACTTGGAGATCTCTGTACAACTGGCCCAACTCCTTGGTACAACATAATTCAGTCATGCAGACTTTAAACCAACCTTCTTCAAATCAATCTACAAAACATTACTTTTTTTGTCAGTTTTTATATGTTACTTCCTGACAAGAATCAAACTAAATGCAAAATGAGTGCCTAATAGGTGAACTTGACCTAGCTCCCAACCTAAATATCGAACCTATATCGATGTCAGTATTCAAAAAACCAGTTAATTGAGTCTCTAGATATGACTAGATATTCTTTTTTTATGTCTATATTATTTTTAAATAGGATGACAAAAAACAACTTAATAAAATTTAAAACAATTATTTTTTCATTACTATAAGTAAAGTTTAGCGATCATGAAAGAATGCAATTTTTTAAATTTCGACAGATTTTATCACTTTTTTGATATTTTTTTATGATGTCTTTGGTGTGCGCCCATGTGTACTGTTTTCCTTAGGAAATTAGCACCTAAAGTTACCATTACCTATTCCATTAACAATTAGTTGTAAAATCAGTTAATATGTGAATTGTTCATAAGATGAATGCAATTCGAATTAGTGAAAACTTTATGACACTTTTAAGGGAAGACTCAAAGTAGTACAAAATCAGTCTGTCTGTAAGTTTTAGAAGTAATATACTAACAAAATTTTTACAATAAACACGTGAAATATAAATCAATGTCCCTACCACAATAAGAAATGAGAAAAAATACTAAAATCTTTCAACCGTAACAAGCGGTCTTAGTCAGAGTCAAATCTCAACTGAGTTCATAATGACCGCCATTGAAAGATCTTAGTCTTTTTCCTCATTTCTTATTGTGGTTTGATCGTTGAAGTTATATATTTTAAATTCAATTTATAAAATATGAAGGAGGTCAGGTTAGCTCAATAGCAAAGTTCTCGCCTCTGTACTGGTAGATCCTGGGTTCAAACCCCACTCTGGCTTTAAATTTATTCACGAGCACGTCGTCTCTCGGAGAGAACGTTAAACTGTCGTGCGAGGACGTATGCTATCAGGCATTCTTTAAAGATCTCTAACTTAAATACACTTGAGTAAGGAAAAATTTAGGACTCCCAATATAGAATGTTCATTCTCTGGTGTCACAAAAAACCAATGTTCGGCCTAAGTGTGTTCTCTTGTGCGACTGTCATTGCAACATGCGTCGGCAACCTGCGGCCGCATGTGGCCTTTTGAACTATGAAATGCGACCTTAAAATATAAAGAATGACAATTATGGTAATAAAGACAAAAAATTCTGGCATTTAGGAAAAAGACTATTCATCAATCATTACTTGAAAAGTTTAAGCTTTTAGAAAATCATTTTCCTGAGTTAACAAAGGTGATAAACAAAGGCAGTGAGGACACTAAATCTTTTGAAAGATGCGAAACAGTTTTAAATGCACTGATCGAGCAATATAATGACATATTCAAGGATTTTGCAATATAACTATTATAAAGAATTTTCTTATGCATTCGTTGTGGTCTTTTGGGGAAGTGGGTGGTGCTAAAATGGCCTTTACTCCAAGAAAGGTTCCCCACCCCTGATCTATTCCATTAAGAATTAGAAAGGAAACGATTCCATCCATTAGTTGTGAAATCAGTTCTTAAATGAAATGTTCATCAGATGAATTCAGTCCAAATTAGTGAAATGTATATGCCGCTTTCATAGGAAAGTTCAAGGTCGTAAAAATCTTTAATTTTTTTAGTAATTGTATTGTAAATTTAATTTTTAAATTATAAGGATATTTTTAAATATTTGTTTGATATCAACATTGTTTATATTTTTGATGCAAATACCTGAAAGAGTTTTATGGAATGAATGGTTTTTGTTTAGTTGGAATGTAGTACAGAAGCAGCAAGTAGGTTTGAAGGTCTCTGCTGAAGAGCAGATGCACCTTCAGGGTGCCGACTTGGGATCACATCAGCTCATGGGATCACCGCACTGCCAGGTGCCAGGCAGGTGGTGCATTCCACACTCCAGCTGCCCCTGTACTCCTATTCGTCGCCACCTGCTAGCCATCACCAATCACCTTCCTACCCTCTGCCTTGATTTTAAATCAACTTATAAACTTGTTTGTTGCCTTAAAAACTTTAAACCATTTTTAAACCTTGAGTTATATTGCTTTAAACAGTGTTATATAATGAACCGGTCATTTGTTTATGATATCTGTGCCCTTAAAAATACTTCTTTAGGGAGGAGAATGACGTATTGCACACAAGGTCACCTTCGACACTATTTCAATCAATGAAACTATACGAAGAAATTATTACATTTACGTACATACACGTACATAAACGATTATTACATGCAATAATGTATTATTTTATTATCTTTATTATTATTAGTATTATATATGTATATATATAAACTAGATTAATAAAAAGAACAAACATAAAAGAAATCACAAAAACTCACTATTATATTCCGACTGCCTCGTTATGGAGAAGATAAATAAGACTCGCTCCGAAGGAAGACAGGAAAGACACACGCAACACACACAGACACACACACACACACACACACACACACACACATATATATATATATATATATATATATATATATATAATATAAAGATTTCACATAAACACGTGAAATAACAATAAATGATCAACCCACAATATGAAATGTGGGAAAAACAAGACTAAGATCTTTCAATCGTAATAAGCGGTCTTGGTCAGAGTCAAAAACCCAACTGAAACACTAGATGCAGAAACATCTAGTAAGGGGTTGAGAAGAGTGGGAGAAAAGAGTGGTATTTTAAAATAGTGTAAAGTGTAGGAAAGGACAAATGCCCACACACACATATTATTATTATAATACCAAAAGTATCTAATAAACGGTGGCCTGTTGCATCATCAGAAAAGAAAACAGAAAAACACACTTAAAAGGGTGAAACTCACTACTATATTTCTAGTGTCTCATCATCAGTTAGTGAGACGAAGAAGTGAGTTGACAGATTGTCGCGTGGGTATTTGACCTCGACTGTTTGTGCCTGTCTTCTGAGCGACTTACATCTTTGTCTCTCTATCTGATGACGACGCGGTCGAAATATAGTAGTGAGTTTCTGTATTATCTTTTATGTATGTTCTTTCTGTGAATCGTTTTATTTAATTGCATATATATATATATTATATATATATATATATATATATATATATATGTATGTATATATAACAATTAGACGAAACGATTCTTCGAACTGAATAAACTAGAATTTAAAAAAACACATAGAAAGGAAACCACTGAACTCACTACTATATTTCGATGTCCTCGTCTTCAGGAAAAGAAGTGAATCGCTCCAAAGGCTGATAACGACTGACTTGGCGTTCGAACTGAAGCACTCAAACAGTGTAGCCAACTTTCGGAGGAAAGGTAGACAGGGAAGATAAAGAAATAAAAGCCAAATAAAAATTAAAAAAGAAAACATTTAACAAAAATAAAATTAAAAGCTGATAACAACTTTTTTTAAAAAAAAAAAAAAATCAACGATTGAGGTTAAGCCCAGGAGCCGATCTACCGCCCAGAAGACTAATAAGTGCTTCTTCTGAAGCTCTCAGAGTAACTTTCGAATTAGTCTGATCAATCTGCCTCAGGACCTGTACACGGAAACAGTCATTAAAACTGAGTCCGTGAGAACTGGCATGAGTAGCAACGGGAAGGTCACTGCGTTTGCCAACGGATGACCTGTGATTATTCATACGCAGGCTTAGCTTGGTGGAAGCCAAACCCACATAAAAAGAATCACACTGGGTGCAATCCAAACGGTCAACGCAGGTACCAGAGGTACAAGAGGTCTTGTGAGAGATAGGGTAGGTGCGTTTACTATGGACAGAGGTAAAGGAAGGAACAGGATTGATGATAGGACAAGTAAGACATCCACGACGTCCACATTGAACCATACCACCAGCAGTTTTTGGAGGCTTAGGAGATGAGATGTGAGAGAAGATAGATTGAAGATTAGCAGGTTTGCGATAGGAAATGGAAGGTGGCTCACTAAAGACTGAAGAAGTACAGGAGGAAGAAGAAAGTATAGGGAAAAACTCCCTGACAACTGCACCCAGCCTATGGGCACCAGGAAAATAAGTGGTGATGAGGAAATTAGAGTCACTGCGATCCCTCCTAGGACCTGAATTATGATGAACGTCTGCTGGGACTATACGGTTGTTAATGAAATTAGAAGGATATCCTCGGTCAGAAAATTTCTGTTTCAATAAATCTATTTGGAAGGAACGATCTTTTATTCTGCTACAAATTTTATGGAGGCGTATGGACAATGATCTGGGGATAGCTTTTTTTACGTGGGAGGGATGGCAACTATTGAAATGAAGGTTAGTAGGCTTGATATGGACAGATGTAGAAAGATGACCCCCATCGTAGGTGACGCTGACATCCAAAAATGTAATAAGGTTATTGGACACTTGATGAGTAAAGGAAATAGATGAAGAGAAGGAATTAAATGACGTAAGGAACTGATCTAACTCATGCTTACCATGGGGCCACAGGAAAAAAATATCATCTATGTATCGTACGTAAAGGATGGGGAGGAGATTGCGAGTGGCAAGGAAATCTTGTTCCAGCTTCGCCATGAAAAGATTTGCAAAGGAAGGAGCCATGATCGTGCCCATAGCCGTTCCCCTGATCTGAAGGTAATAATTACCATCAAAACAGAAGACATTATGTCTAAGGACAAAATCAGCTAACTGAACAATGAAATTGGTGGTAGGAGTGAGGGGTGGAGTTCTTCGATCTAGGAAGTATCGGAGCGCATCCAAGCCTTCAGAATGTTCAATAGAAGTGTATAGGGATGTGACATCCATTAATTCTAGTTTATATGTATATGTATATTTATGAAAATATTTCACAATCAACACGTGAAATAATATATATATATATATATATATATATATATATCTTCAAGATTTATTTTTATATATATTTTATTTTATTTATTTTATTTTATTATATATATTGTTAAATAACGCCCCATATTGGCTTGTATCTGTTTCTTACACAATTTCTCCAGTTTCTGGAATTCCTTCCTCGTCTCTTCATTAGGACTATAAAGCTTATCAAGCCAAATATGGGGCGTTATTTAACAATATATGTTTAAATGAAGGACTGCTTCCAACTTTTATATACAGGTATATATATAATATTTATATATATATATATATATATATATATATATAATACTAAAATTTCTGGAATAACGCATGAGTGTAAGTGCATTCAGAATTTTGTGTATGAATGTGTGCGTGTTTAAGAGAGAGAGAGAAAACATCAGTTATGATTAAACAAATTATATGAATTTTGTCTCTTAGAAAGCAGTTTAAGACCAAAAATACTACTAATAAAGTGTAAATTAGATTTTACTAAAATAGTTATCACAATTTCGTTAATAGCGATTTAGTTAGAGATAGTGTTTATTATTCAACTCCTTATTTAAAAAAAAAAAATTAAGGTAAGCTAAAATTCATTTATGATGAAATCTGTTTTCGTTAGAAACAGGTGATTAATAGCAACTACCTGATTTATTCCCCTCCCACTACTCCAGAAACATCAATGAACGAAAATACGTAGGGTCTAATTGATAGCAAATTGGATTCATTAGAAATTCCTAAAAATTTAGCGTGGGTATTTGACCTTGACAATGTATTAAGTCAGTTATGAAAACATCTGTATGGAAATTTATTTTGAGCACATAAAAGTAATTTATTTTCGACCTGGTCATTTCACGAGTTACCTTTAAAGGGAATTCTCTGTTGGTAGAACATTTTTTAAACAAATTATATTTTGTTATTTTTGGCATTTTTTTTGAATTGTTGTCTAGGAAAATCTAGGAAAATAGAAAATTAATATTTTCCAAACGTAATAAATCTTTTGAGTTGTTTGAACGGGGTTGACAGATAGTTAATATGAAAATGTAATGCAAATTGATTTAGTAAGAGAGTCTTTTATTGAGTAGATACACACATACATACATCAACGTCTAAATCACTGTTAAAAATCAGAAAAAAAACTAAGATCTTTCAACCGAAACAATCTGTCTTCGTCAGAGTCAAACTGTCAATAGTCAAATGTTTAACTCTGACGAAGACCGTTTGTTTCGGTTGAATGTCTTAATACTTTTCTCTGATTTTTTACTGTGGTTTAGAAGGTGATTTTTATTTCACGTGTTTATTGTGAAATCTTGCTACACATACATACATACATATAAAAAGAACACAATCAATCAATGATCAAACCACAATATGAAATGGGAAAACAAGACTAAGATCTTTCAACCGTAACAAGCGGTCTTCGTCAGAGTCAAAAACCCAACTGACTGTCAGACGACCGTCAGCCGTCAACTTAATCTGACGAAGACCGCTTGTTACGGTTGAAAGATCTTAGTCTTGTTTTCCCATTTCATATTGTGGTTTGATCATATATACATATTTGCATGGAGATATGTAGCTGTGTTTATTAATGTAACTAAAGCTATAGTGTCTAGCGGAATCCGAGTGTGATAGTATATAGCGATTCACTTGAGGTAAAGTACGTGAATAGGTCTTCTGTACACTGAGACCCAAGGTGGTTAAAGATTCAGATGGCCTCCTGCCAGACAGGACGTGTTCCTGCTCTTGTGCCGAGACGCAGGTCTGTGTCCTTACAGGACGTCCTCTGGAGGAAGTGTCAAACACTGCCAACACATCCTTGGGAACTGTATCCGAGACAATGTCTGCTCATTGATTATTAATCGGGCTCCTCATGTCACTTTATGGTTTGCTAAGTTCATTCGTCACTACCAAGTCAACATCAGTATTATGTTTACTTATAGTAAAGTTGAGTGTAGGCCACTGCAGATTTTTTGTAGTTTATTATAAGTAAAGTACAGTTAATTTAAATACAGCACCAAGATTATTTAAGAGTATATGAACACCAATTTGGAATAAAAACAACCATATTCTTTTAGTATAACCAATAATTTTATACCTTTTACGAGTAGCATCGTAATATTAATACAAGAGGGGCATGGGACATACTTTATTCTAGTATTCTAGTAGACTGTTACGTTATCTCTAAACTTTAAAGCATAACCTCAGACTTAAAAATTTAAATTTGACATTAAAAATAACACCGGGTTATAATTAAAAAATCTGGATTGGCTTCACTCAACTTTACTATAAGTAAACATAAAATCATACCTCTTGGGTATATAATATATAATGTTCCATTTAGTATAATAAAAATGTCTAAATGGGAGATGTTTATTAGTCTTTCATTCCTGGATATAGTACAGATAGTGATTGATTCACTCATCAATATATTTGCTTATTTTTGTTTATCACACCACTGATGCATATAATATTATTAGTATAACTACAGCAGTAATAACATTTTTGAAAAGCAAAAGTGTAGATTTCGTATACGAAATAATCTCTTACAGGAGAACATGACTTTTGTTCCAATAGTCAGTCGATCACTTCATAGTTTACCTGACTGACCTCCTTCTACATTGAATATCTAAGATAAATTTTCCCATTTAAAACTTGAAAATATTCCTATTTTATCCGAAAAATTTCAGAAACATCTATAAAAAAAAAGTTGTTTTAAAATAATTTTTAATTAAAAAAATTAAGATGTAGGATAATTATATAATTATTTTGGAAAGAATGTTTTCAATTTTGAATTATGTTTTAAATTTTTGACCTTTTATAGAATTATTATACTGGAAATTTTATGGCTTCCTAGTATTTAATAAAAATCACTTTTCTTTCCATTGTTCAAAAATCATATGATAAAATCATATTTTATTATATGTTTCACTTATTGAGTGAAACATATAATAGAATACAATAAGAACTGTATTGTTTTTGATCTGGTTATAATATAGTAACATCTGAGGATGAGAAAGATATATTATTTCAACATAGAAGCTACAGAGAACATTCAATAAATAAAGAAACAAGTTGCTGTCAAAAAGAATTGTTATTTTCACAAAATGAACCTTTTACTGCTTTCCAAAACAATCCCTGCCAATATTAACACGTGTCTAAACGATGAACTAGTTTTTTTCTGTAAATAATGAAAAGATGAAATGTAAAGTCTTGTTTTTGAGTCACTTTTATGGAAATTCTTTAATTTTATAGTTGTTCCAAAGTTTTTTTTATATGTTAACTCCTCGTATCAAACAAAGGGAAATCCGAGAGATTCCAATCTGGTCTATGAAGGAGGTTGAGGTGGTGTCTCCCAACCGATCTTTTCAATGGTCTCTTTCGTTAGCTGGGCGGTGTAACATCAAGCATTATCGTGTAGTAACATCACGTCTTTTCTTTGAAAATTGCGAAAAGTTTTTCTTTCACTCCTGTCTTTACTTCGTTTAAAATCATATAAGATTCGTAGGCATTCTTTATGGTACATTACTTTCTTTATAAATAAAAGAAAGCTTTTGTCTGTCCATTGCTTAGAACTGACTCATTTCAAGTATCTTTACATTTCATACATTAGAGAAACCGAATCCACCCTTAGAAAAATTCCTGTCCGTTGGTTTGTCCGTAAAATTTTGTCACAAGTAAACTCAGCCACCATAAGACATCATGCTGAAACTTTGGAAGTAGGTTTATGTATGCCTAACTTAAAAACTAAGCTTTGAATGGATTGAAAATTCAAAGTTAAGAAAAGTTATGAACTTTTAAACTGTCTTTGGCTAACTAACTTCACAGGCATGTTTATTTTGAAAATATACAGGCATAACAAGTAGGTATTGTTAGTTGATTTCAATTTCATTTGCATTTAAGCTCCCATTGAAAGGTAATTGACAAGGTGTTTTGCAAAGCTCAAGATCTGCTGTCTATTCAGAATAACTGTCTTTGTAAACGAGCAATTCTCATTGCTGCCTCTATAAATGAGCAGGCAGGAAAAATCAATAAACAAGTTTCTGCACTATATCAAACTGAGAAATGAACTTTCAAGTCAGTAAACAATCATTAGTAATGATCAAATAGTTAATTATCCAATTGACTCAGTGACTAGTCCTGGACTGCCTGCTCATGACTTAAAACTTAAAGTAGGGGCACCAATCATGCTGTTACGACGCTTGAGTGTCCCAAAAATGTGCAACGAGACACGCCTACGAATTCGTTCTTTCACAGATACGTCATAAAGGCTGATATCATGACTGGGTGTGGTACGGGGGAGTCAGTGTTTATACCACGCATACCATTGATACCTAGCAACTGTCCCTTTCAATTCAAACCGTTGCAATTTCCCGTCAGCATCTGTTATGCAATGACGGTAAATAAGTTGCAAGGCCAAACTCTCCGTATGGCTGGAATTGAAGTGAGAAAGACCAAGGGTTTCTCACATGGTCAACGTATATTGGCACTTACTTAACACTGTGCTAATAAATATCTTTTTTCCTATTCTATAATTTTTCTAATAATATTTTGAAGTGCTAGATATCATCTCTGAATTTTCGTAAAATATCCTGAAAAGACATGCACGTCTGCTATCTTCCATAAAATCACAAAAGACGACTTTTAATCATTGCAAAAGATAGATAACAGGACTTCCATGCCGATGTTATCGCATTCTGAATTTCTTTCAAACAAGTGAGCTGGTGTACTTTAATTACACGCTTTAACTGTCGGACATTGATTCAAAAAGGTGAACTCAAGTTTCATTGCATGTTAAAATCCCGTTTAGAAAATAGCCACTGTCATTTTCACAGAGTTCTTCTTTCAAGTTTGAACACACTTGGAGTTTTGCTTCAATAACTCTTTTGCATTTGTCTTAATATAATACTTCATCTTGTTCTTGATAACGTAAAACTTACGTTCTTGATGAATTGTTTCAAAACTTACTACAACCTTTTTTAACTGTAACACGTTGTCCTTTAAGAACATCATATTTCCAGGCATTGCGTACTCCTGATACAACGGTGGAAGTACTACATACCAGTTCTCATTGTTATGAAATATGATGACAGATTTTAGCTAACGGTCAAACCTTTCAACTAAACAATTTGAATCTTGGATAATAAGCTGTAGTTGATAAATAATAATGTTAAAATTTTAAGTTCTTTGAATAAATGTGATTCGAATCGTCCTCTATTGGTTCTTATTTTCTGAGAGCAACCAAAGCGTGCAATCCAACCAATCACGAAAGTCACTTTTCAAATGTATCATCCTCAATCGGTATCAATGTGAGAAACAGTCCACCGTGGTCAAACAGTAGCAGTATCAATATGATATTGCTCGCAGTCCACAATAAAATCTATATAGACATGATCAAAACGAGAAGATGGAGGCGTGAAAATGTATAATGGAACTCGTGAATACCCTCGACCTTTGGGAAGTAAGGCAAGGTTTATTCGAGGCTTTGCAATCATTGTATTTACTAACCCAGGGATAATTTTTGGCCATCTGTTAAAATTGTCAAAATGATGGTACGTGTAGACCAGGGTGACTTAAGCAGTAGATGGAATAGAAAGCTTGTTTGTGAAATTCAAATATATATATATACTCAAGACTTAGGTGTGAAAACACTACAGTACAGTTTACATACACTAGAATCAGAATCCTTATTTTCTGAAGTTCTAGCAAACATGATGATAACAACAAATGTCTCAATTTGGTGTCTGTATCTTGAAAAGAAAAGTTTAAATAAGGCAATTCAAATACTGAAAATTGTATAGTTGTAGCAGTTTTCAGGACATCCGAAAGATTAACTATTCTCAAACGATGAGCCCTTACTAAATTAATTTCACTGATTGAGGTTGATATCTACATTTATTATGATGTTATTTATGATCCCTAAAAATACAAATTTTCAATGAAATCATATTGTTTTGTCATTCGTGACACGAAGAAATCATTTGATTAAATATGAAACAGTATATGTAATTCACTTAATCTTGATTATCGGTTTCTCAATAAGAAAAGACAATCTTCGTATTGGTTGTCACTTATTTAACAATATGAAGGAAATTATGTTTTACCTGCTCAGCTTATATTTCCTTATTTACTTGATTAGAATCACAAAGTGAAGTTACATCTTGAGTAGTTAAAATGTAATAAAATGAAAAATAATTATAAAAATTTGTTGTTTCTTTTTTGACTCCATTTAAAATTGAAGATTCAAATTGAATTGATTCAAATTTGATTCAGTCAGTTGATTAATTTTGAAATGATTCAAAAATTTTTGCAAACTAATGAGATGTATCGATAAATATGATTCCTATTGAAGCTTAAAAAGGGGGTCTCAGAAAAAGATTGAAATAGAAAATAGTTATAAAAACTAAATTATTTATGAATAAGAGTTTATGAATGAAAATAGTTTATTTATGAATTATACGAGTTTCAAATGCTCAATTAAACTGTTTAAGTATAACAGATGTATCAAAGTAAATATAGTGTATTTTTTTGTTAAAAAACTGTGTATAAGTTGTCATAACGTTTTTGAAACGTTATCTCATCTCAGAAGGTAACAGTCTCAGTGAGGGTTATAAGTTTGTGGCTGAACAACGTATGTTTTGGAAATGAATTAAACAAAATTATGATAAAACTTAAGGTAAGTCAGCCGTAAATTTCACTTCTTGAAAATTATACATTAATAAAGAAGTAATAAATTCATGATTTTATCAACCACTGATATAAAACGTTGCTGCAAAAATATATTGAATAAAAGTTAATGCATGGACTTTAGCTGCTAGTTATACAGCGGATACAAAAATGTCTAGATATGTTGAAGATTAGTTATTTGTTTTCAAAAGTAGTGATTAAATTATTTTAATCAAATTTAATATTGACATTCAGTACCAGCTGACATCTAATCCAATCTCTTTAGAATGCCTATTATAGTATCTATTATTTATTATTAGAATTCTTTGTGTTAAAATTGAGATGTCTATTAGAGTATTTATTGTGTAAACGGTTTAACCATTTTATATGTTTACTTTGATGTACTATACCTTTTTTAACTAATTCTTTCATTTTTGAAAGATCCTTTACTTATGCATATGAGTGTTATGTATGAAAATAAGATTTCACTGTAAAAATGCACACAACACATCAGTATGTGTGTAAACATATTTAAA
Source organism: Hermatobates lingyangjiaoensis (assembly GCA_026182355.1). Classification (NCBI taxonomy): domain Eukaryota; kingdom Metazoa; phylum Arthropoda; class Insecta; order Hemiptera; family Hermatobatidae; genus Hermatobates; species Hermatobates lingyangjiaoensis. Next base: position 729,850 of record JAPFBL010000060.1, read on the forward strand.
AATAAAAAAAAGATATGATCTATCCTATCTACCACTGAAACCCATATCAGTGAACAAAAGGATCTCAATTTGTTTTGGTTTTTAAATGTGGGTTTTACTTTGATATATGGCAACGTAAGAGAAAATGAAGATCTTTCAACCAAAACAAAGGGTCTTTGTGTCAGTATAAATATTAAAAAAGTCAAAATGAATCTGGTATAAATTTACTCTCAAAATATTGTGTGTATATAGTTAATTATTCTTTCTTTTTTTTTGTAGATTTAATTCTATTTACCAAAATGACCTCTAAGACTGTGCTTGTGACGGGGGGTAGTGGATTGGTTGGAAAGGCAATTGAAAAAGTTATTTCTCTTGAAAAACCGCAAGACGAAAAGTGGATATTTTTGAATTCCAGCATGGGTGATCTACGGTAATTATATTTTTACCTTCTACAATTAATTTCACATAAACTTATTTTTTTTAATTTTTTTTTTAAGTAATGAAAATTAAGAATTCGCTTCAGTTAAACCATACTACTATTTTCTTTTAGTAATGAAGATGAAACGAGGAGAATATTTGATCTTTATCGGCCCAGTCATGTGGTTCATTTAGCGGCTAAAGTTGGAGGTCTTTTCAACAATATGAGAAATAATTTGGAATTTTTTGTAAGTTAGTTAGATATAAAATAATTTAGACTGTTTTAAATTATTTTATTGGCAATATTTATATTCACCATTGTAAGGTTTTATCGTATTTTTAAGAAAAAATCAGAAGATATCATGAGTCTAGTTGTTTAAAGAAAAAAGATTGTTTAATTTTAAATCTACTCTACTGGTTTTGTAATATTTTTTATTAATCATAAAAAATTTTTTTTTTTCGTCAGTTGGCTCTGACGAAGCTCACTTGTTTTACTTTAAACATCTAAGTCCTTTTTCTGATTTCGTACTATGGTTTAAACATTCATTTTTATTTCACATGTTTATTGTGAAATCTTGTTTTATATATATAAATATATATGCAAACTTGTCACAATAACACGTGATATAAATATTCAGGTAACTCACCACAAATGAATGAAAATAGTCACTCTGAGGCCTTTCGTTTTTACGTCGTCAGAGAGCAAGTGAATACAAGTTGTAGGCAGGTTATGAATTTTGATTTAAAGTTGGATTAAGATTGGCATCATTGACAGTATTTTTCCGTATTACAGTTGAAATGGTATTGATTTGTTTAATGATTCCTTCAATTAGAAATTCATCTAATTTAAAACGGCCTGGACTAGTGTTGACTAAGCTCTTAGAAAAGCCTTTTATGAGGGCGCTTTCAACAATGTTTCTTCTTCTTTCACATGACATAAATACCAACTCCTTTGCTTCTTCCCAATTAATTAAGTGACTTTTGTCTCTAATGTGTAGGAACAAGGCACTTTTATCATCTTTTCTTCTGATAGAATACTGATGTTGCTTTATCCTTGTGTCCATTCCTTTTCCTGTCTGTCCAATGTAAGCTAACTCACAATCCTTGCAAGGAATTCTGTATACACAACTGTTTTTCCGGCTTCTTTTAGAGTTATGGACAAGTCTATTTGACAAATTACCATCACTACTAAATGTAACTGAGATATCTAGCTTCTTCAAAAAATATGGTATGTCTTTTAAACATGGGCTGTAGGGAATTACTAGCAAATTCCTTCTTGAAAAGCGTTCCTCCCTTTCAGATGACATCAAAGATTGTTTGGCTTTTTTCATAACGTTATCAATTAACTTTTTTGGATACATTAGAGAGGTTGAAACTTTGTAGATATATTTAATTTCTTCTTCTAAAAATGGTTCACTGCAAATTTTGAAAGCTCTCAAGAACATGCTATTGAAAACAGATTTTTTGACACTCGTATTGTGTCCAGTTTGGATCGTGTTTCGTTTTACTAAGTGAAATATATATATTCATATATATAATATATATATATATATATATATATATATATATATATATAAACAGTTGGGTTTTTGACTCTGATGAAGACTGCTTGTTGAAATATCTTAGTCTTGTTTTTCCATTTCATATTGTGGTTATCTGTCTTCTCAAAGCCCGCTCTCCTCCTGGCCTCAACTTGTACCGTTAATTTTTTTTTTTTTAAATTGTTCATTGCTTCATTTACTATTCTTCTCCTTCTGTTATTTTTATTTGCTTTTATTTGTTCTTTTTTATTTTTCTCTCTGTAGTTAGTAGCTTACCTAGGGCGGCCAGCAGAGTGCGTGCGTGTTCGTTGCATTTTGACCAACCACTCAGTTAGCTTCAGCTACTCAAAGGGACTACTTCTGCCCGATGACGACGAATGTTGAAATATCGTTGTGAGTCTTTTTTGTGTGTGTTTTTATTTGTTTTTCTATTTCATGTGTGAACTATATATATGTATGTATAGTTCAATGTACATAAAGAAACATAGAGAAATTAAACACACACACACACACTTACAGTCTCTAATTTTCGGTTGAACCTTCTTCAGGAGAGATAAGAGAGGGAAACCAAGCGCACTAGTACAGAGATGGTTTGATCTCCAACCATAATACATAGAGAGCTGAAACTTTGACACTAGATTTGTGTATGCCTAACTTAAAATATAGGCTCTAAATAGATTGATAATTCAGTGCAGAAGCGAAATTATGGGTCTTTAAGCTGTATTTTGCTCACTTCGTGAAAATACACAGGTGTGGCAAGTAGGTATTATTGTTGATTTTAATTTCATTTGAGAATATGAATATATTGCGTATTTCACATCATTGAAAAGGTGTTTCCCAGAGTTCAAGATGTACTATCTATTTAGAATAAATGGCTTTGTGAACGAACAATTCTCAGCCCTTTATATGAACAGGCAGGAAAAACCAACAAACAAGTTCTTACGCTATATCAAGCCGAAGATAGAACTTAAAAGTCAGTAAAGAGAGCCATTAGGAATGAGGAAGCAGTTCATTATTCAACTGAATTTCTTGACTCCGTGACTGCTCCTGGACTGCTTGCTCATGAGTAAAAACCTAAAGTAGGAGCACCATCATACTGTGTTTAGTATCAGTAACAAATTTCATGTTACGAAACTTGAGTGCCTCGGGAAATGTGAAAAGGGACAGGACCATTTTCTCAAATGGTCAACTGTAGTTTGCTTGCTCAACAGTTAAGAGGTTCCAACTCTTTGTTCTTCCAGACAGACACCTAATGTGGTGTATACAGAAGCATTTGTTTAACACTACACTAATAATGGTATTTTTTACTATTCTATAATTTCTAATGATATTTTGGAATACCAACTAGAATCAAATTTTTGATTCTGTCAAAGACGGGTAGGTTTGCTAGTTTTCTATATAAAAAAGTTTACAACCAAAATAACTGATTTGAATTACTGATTGTTTTTGTTTAATTTACATCTATAATTTCATTTTAAAATTATTGTGTAATTGTACTTCTTTTTAGACGATGAACATGCTTATCAATGATAACGTTTTAAAATTGAGTCATGAAACAGGAGTGAACAAGGTTGTTTCTTGTATGTCAACTTGCATCTTTCCTGACAAAACGCCATACCCAATAGATGAGACTATGGTTTGTTTTTGCTTTTATTTTGTATTTAACATAGTAATAATCATAATTGTTTTAATGATTCAAACCACATTGTAATCAATTAATTAACAATAATAATATTCCATAATTTTAATGTTACCTACTGAAGTTTGCTGTAGTCCACTCCACATGATTTTTTTATAACTAAAGACTATAAAAGTAGCCCATGGGTTCTTCATGTGGGTGGATAAATAATATATTATTTAAATCTTGTGATATATTTATAATTTATTTATAATCGTAATATATTATTTAATGTTTCCATTGTCGTCTCAGTTTTCATACCAGATGTGGTTATAAAGAACGATACCGATACTATGAAGCTTTTTTTTAATTTATACAAATTTAAATATTATTTTTTTCAATTAAATAGATAAATTATAAATTAAAAATTTTTACCCCCCCCCCCCCCCAACCATTATAAAAGCATTTTGCATTGTGCAAAAGAGAGCTGAAAGTCGTCTTCTCTTGTCAGCTCTTTCTTGACTCGTGGCTTTTTTTCTATCACAGCTACAATGGACCATTTATTCTAATATAAGTCCCTCGTGACATAGATGAATTTAGATAACCTACAAGCAATGTAGTAGCTGGAACAGGTGTGTTTTCCTTTAAAAATCATGACTTAGTTTTCCAAAATACGGATATTTTTATTATTTTTTTACGAAGTTGCGTAAGAACCACAAAATAGTAATTAATCAATATAATCAGTAATGCTGATTAACGAAATAAAACAAACATTTTTCATTCAATTTGGATTGCTCATTGGATGTTTTTGTTTGTATTTATGAAACTGTGCCCATCCATTGCATGGATTGACGCTTAGTTTTTGAACCATAAATGGAAAACTAATATTCATCACAGGTTATGACTTTTTCCAAGAATATATGGTCATTTCTACTGATATTTAAAGAACATTTTTAATGCCACTTTTTTTTCGAAAGTGAGAATTTTCGGAATTCTAAAATTCTAGAAATTATTAAAATATCTATATTATCTTTCACTGATACATTCTTTGCCTATTTCTACTGTTTAATCAATCCCATAAAAAAAGATGGTGAGACTATGGGATCACTTCAACTATTTTACAAATTCTGAGGTAAAATGGATAAACCAACAAAAGTCTCCACACAAATGAAGTTTTATTCAACGCGTTTCGAACACTTTGTGTTCATCATCAGGAAGACACTGTAATACAAATTATATTTAATTGGTTACAAAAATTAGAGTGAAATAATAAAATTCAATTGAGAGAATTCAAGACATACCCAATTTTATTATTTCTCTCTAATTTTTGTAACTAATTAGGTATAATTTGTATTACAGTGTCTTCCTGATGATGAACACAAAGTGTTCAAAACGCGTTGAATAAAACTTCATTTGTGTGGAGACTTTTGTTGGTTTATCCATTTTACCTCAGACTGAGTAAATACCACACAATTACGGATTGCACATTTTTATCAGTTTTTAACGGCAGATGGACGGATTTTTACCATATTGGAAACGCTTATATCAATGAGAAACCTGTGCCCATTATAAACATTCATTACGTTCTGTTTTTATTAATAAAATATTAGTTTCAGGTCCTTTTCCCACTATTGTAAATGAAATTTCACGATAATTTGTTACAATTAGAAAGATTTATCATTACTCAAGTAAAATCAATGAATTTATATACAAATGGAGAGTACCATGTCTGCAGACTTGAGTGAGGTGGTCATGGTCATATGACTTAAATACATGCACAATTGGTCTTTAAAACCAGAAGTCTAACTACTAATAACCAACCTTATTATCTCGTTGTTGTTGTCATGGTTGTGCTCACTAATCAGTGATTAGTGATTCTAAAGTAATTAATTAGTGATTCAACCAGCGGTAATTCTAAACCACCCAAGCATAACAACTTGAAAGACCCATTGTAAAACCACCTCCTATTTAAATAATTTTTATAGATAAGTTTAAAATCGTAGATGAGTAACACACAGAGTAAAGAAACTCACTTAGTAACTCAAATCATTGGAAAATCTGTCTTAAGGAGACCCTATTTCATCTCCGGCAGCTTGGTCTACCTCCCTCACTTTTCTCTTGAAGATGGATTTTCTATAAATTTGAATTAGGAAGTGTGTTACTCTTCTTCTACTTTGAACTTGTATATGCCCAGTTTGGATCGTCTTTCCGATCTTAGAGTAATTATATATATATATGTTATTAAAATAAGCAGCAGCTTCTGCATTGACCATTTTCTTGTTGACACTCTCTAGTTTTCGTATCACTTTGCGGTGAGACTCTGGTAGCTTCCAAAGAAGGTTAGCAAAAGACATTAACACACACAATAAACATAGGTCAAACACGAAAACACTTGAATAAATCACTTTTTTAAAATGCTGTTAATTTAGTGATTAAAACAGCATTTTAAAAAAGTGATTTATTCAAGTGTTTTCGTGTTTGACCTATGTTTATTGTGTATGTTAATGTCTTTTGCTAACCTTCTTTGGAAGCTACCAGAGTCTAACCGCAAAGTGATACGAAAACTAGAGAGTGTCAACAAGAAACTGGTCAATGCAGAAGCTGCTGCTTATTTTAATAACATATGCTTAAGGGAAGACCTGCTGTCATTGTACACAAATATATATATATATATATAAAAGTATCTTCCGTGAAGTAGAAACAAAATTAAAGTTTATCTGGACTCGGTCAGTTCTTCAGGCTCAAATGAAAAACTCACATTGCCGTTTTGATTTTTATTTACAAACTTTTTCATAGGCAAAAGTATACAATTTTGAAACAGGAAAACAGTTCAGTACAAAAATAATCGTTCCTATAATTAATAAGAAATTAAATATTTATAATTTTTTTTGTTTATGTGGTATATGAGCCGCTTATTTTGAAAGTGGCCTAATTCCATTTATGTTAAAATCGAGATATTTAAGGGTTTGCGTTTTACAAAATTTAAAAATATTGTCATTTTATTTATCAACTAATTTTTGTTATAAAAATTCTTAGTAATTTCAAATAAATTTTGTACAATTTGCTGCAAAAGGTAAAGATAACGTAAAAATGTAATTATTTAAATAGCTAGCTAAATTTTTTTGGAAAATGGAATTAGGCCACTTTCAAAATAAACGGCTCATATAATGTTAATTACACGATTGTTGCTTGCATTAATTGCTTATTATATTAACTTTTCAACTTTGGTGTTAATCATCAGGAAGACACTATAATATAAATTATATCTAATCAGTTCCAAAATTAGTGTGAAATAATAAAATTCAATGAAGAGAATTCAAGACACAGAGAATTCATTTTGTTTGTTTATTCATTTTACCTCAGAATGAGTAAATACCACACAATTACGGATTGCACAACTAATGAATTAATCTATAATTTTAGTTGATATTTAATCTACTTTTTATCTTTTGTCATCTTCGTTTGTTTCTTCTCTGTCTTTTCGTCCTTTTTCCTAACATCTGTCAGACTGTTAGAGGTTTAAATAAATCATTTATCAGATGGTTGACTTGTTTAATGGTCTTATAAAATTTTTTTTGTTTAAATATTTCTAATGCTACTATTATTGTCTGTCTAAGACCTTTCCATCTTTTATGCATTAAGTTCTCTATATTGTCTGGTTCATGTAAATGTGTCAAATGATTGGCAAATTTTAAATTTTAAAAATTTAAATTTGTTTTTAAATAATTTTAAGAGTGTAAAAGGTATTCTCTGAATCGTCGTCTTAAAGTATTTCCTATCTATAGATTATAGAATTGTCCACAGTCGTTGTATTTTATTAAGCAGATTCCACTTTTTTGAAATATAATTCAATTAGATTAATTTTTTTTTATTTTAAAAATATTTAACTGTTGAAATAAAAAGAAATAAATGTCAATGAATTCAATCAAGATGACAAATAACTTATTTTAACTATTGATAAGATTTACATAAATTCATCAAAAAAAAAAATGAAAAAACAGACAAGATTCGAACGAAAATGAGAAAAATAATAAAAAAAAGGAATTAAATGTATTTTATAAATAATAATAAGAAAGAAAAGAAATGGAATATTTAATTGCCTAATAGTTAATAGGATTGGATAAAAATAGGAAGTATCTATGCGGAGATGTAATTATAGACTAACTCTAGGAAAACTGTGAGGTTAGTTTGGAAAATGGACTTGATGAACCAAAACCTGTCGAGTGAGTAACAAAACTCGAAGAAGGTGGGACAATCTTCTTTAATTGTTTTATGCAGTTGATTTAGTATAATCTAATGTTTTTTTTTTCATATTTTGTAGATACACAATGGTCCCCCTCATTCGTCTAACTATGGTTACAGCTATGCTAAAAGAATGATAGACGTTCTTAACCATGGTTACAGGGATGACCATGGCAGAAACTATACTAGTGTGATTCCTTGCAACATCTTTGGTCCTCATGACAATTTCAGTTTGGAGGATGGTCATGTGATACCATCTCTTATCAGACGACTTGAAAATACAATCCTTTCACGTCAGCTATCATTTACATTTATTTATTTTTAGATTTTTGTACCAACAATTAAATTACTATTTTATAAAAAAAAAATAGGTTACTAATGATCCTGGACTGGTGTATCCGGTGCTCAATATCAAACGTATGGAAGCTGATTGATTAATAAATTTATATTTTATAAATGAACAATTATAAATACTTAATTTTAAATATAATTCAATAACAACTCAGTTAACTCTGGCCTTCGATTTATTTACGCGGAAGATGAACAAATCTCAGTAAATCGTTCCTTGGAGAGGATGTTAAGCGGGCAGTTCCGAACCTGTACGCTGTCAGATACTCGGTAATGTTACTTACTTGCAAAATTTAGTAATCCCAATTTTAGAATATCCATTGTGTTGTATCCCAAAGGGTTGATGTTCGGTCTATATGTGTTCTCTGGTTGGACTGCCACTGCAACTTAATCTAACTTACTAATGGTTGTACTTTTTTTTTGCAAAACCCATTCTTATAGAACTTTTCGTCTTTTTGAAGTTTACTAGGGCGAAAGTTGGCTCATTTTACTAATCGCCCCAATGGCACGTGTTTTAACCGATCCAAGTACTAGTCACGCACAATGGTCCTAGTTCATAATATGTTGTTGTGGGAGCCAGGTTAACGTACTCGCCTCTGAACTAGTAAGTCTGGGGTTTGATATCCATCTGGCCCTCGATTTATTTACGTGGGAGGTAAATAAATCTGAGCACGTCGTCCCTCTGAGAGGACGTTCACCCGTCGGTCCCGAGCCTGTACGATGTTAGGCACTCGTTAAAGATCCTTGCTTTAAATACACTTGAGTTAGAGATAATTTAGGACTCCTGTTGTAAAATCAACAGGTAATGTGGCTCGCCCATTATTACAGTGGGTGCCAAATAATAAATGAGCCACAATTTCCGTGTGGACGTTGTAAAGCAAACAAAAAAATGTTGTTTTTGTTTTCCAACACCCTCACTTATAAGGCTTTCATCTTTTGGTGCTGTTCTGGGAGTGTAAATTGTGGCTCATTCATTATTTGGCGCCCATTGTAGTAATGGGTGCCACATTACCTGTTTCTTGGGAGTCCTATATTGCAAATGTATTTGCAGTGCAGGCTCGGGACCGAAGGCTTAACGTCCTCTCCGAGTGACGACGTGCTCAAAGTTATTCTCCTTTCGCATGAATGAATTGAGGACCAGAGTATTGAACCCTACATGTACCTGTCCAGAGGTGACCAATTTGCCACTGTGTTAACCTGGCCTCCTCCACTGGTGCATTATTTCGTTGATCTAATACTGGTATATTCAATATGGCTACCATAAATTAATAATTTTACTCAAAATTATTAGTTAAACTAAAATTTTATTGACTTATTATAATGTTTTGTCTTTAATTCTCTATTACTATTTTGTTATTCTTTGAATTTATTTGAAGACCAAAAATAAAAGGGTTGTGTATAAAGATCTACCACATTTTAGATATACTTTAATTTAAAAAAAAAAATCACCTGTTACTGATAGGATTGGTGTAGTCATGTGGTAGTATTTTTTTTTTTTTGTATCAAATATTCAAAGTTCAAATCTTGATCACTCTAGAATTCTTTAAGTGAAAAATGGAAAACTTTGTGAACAAAGTTGCTTAAAGGGGATAGAAAGCAGTCGTTCTGGAGTTTGTGCGATGTCTAAAGATCTTTATTTAAGATCCTTCTTATAAAAAAAACATGGGTGAGGAAAAATTTAGGATATTAAACGTAGAAGCTAGCCAGTTATGTGGTTTTCTCAGAGCTAAAAGATGTTGAGAAACTTTTCCATCTGTTGAACAAAGTATGAGTGGAAATGTATAAGTATTTATTTGGTAAAACAAATAACTGTATAATGTTTTGATTTATTCCCACTAGCGATTCAGCCTTTCGACCATTATATGGAACAAAGCAGAGTAGGTCGATGTTTTTTACGTGGTGCCCTTTAGCCACACCGTGATACGCAACAATATTCGCAAATCAAATTTGTGATCTTGCATTCCACGGCGTACCCAAGGTGGACCTCGTGGAGACGGGCGTCCACGACAGACAACACACTAAACAAAAACAAACACAAAATTACTGTATCCATAAGTAAAATTATAATCAAATTTTAATATTCAGGATGGAGAGAGATAGTTTTATGATCGAATGGAAAGAAAATAGAGATTTTTCAACCTCCATATAAAAAATATGCGTCATAAAGGCAATTATCTACCTCTTTGATAAACTTGACCTACCATAAATAAGCCTCCTTATATTTTCATGTTACTCAAAAATCATAGTTCTTCTAACCAAAGGGAATGTTTTTAGGACCTTTAGTATTTTCACAAACATTTTCATACACATCTAATCTCTCAACCTCATGTTCAAAATCGAAGAAGAGTTAAGAAACACACTTACTAACTCAAATTTTCGAAAAATTCGTCTTCAGGAGTGAAGAGAGAGAGGAAGATTAAAGCACTCAGGAGATTCAATAGCGTCTCCTGGAGACAGTTTTTCTGAAAATTTGATTTAGTAAGTGTGTGTTACTTTACTCTGTGTGTTACTCTTCTTAAGTTTTTTTTTAACTTGTCTTTAGTGCAGTTTAGATCGTCTTGCCGATTTTATAACTCATTTCTCAACCTCTTAATACCAAAAATAGGTTTTCAGTACTCAAAAACGGAAATCTGTCAAAAACCTCGAAATAATTTTGCGCCTTAATTACTCTATATTTATTTAAAGTAGTTATGTAAATGTATCGCAATGGTGTAAAAAAAAAAAATTAAATTTCATCCATGAAACATAACTTATAATAACATGACCATACAAAGTACAATAATCCCGTAACGGTTTTAAAATGTATATTAGATTAAAAAACAACCAAAAATCATTTCAAACGATGAGCAGACGTCTTTATGAATACATTGATGGAAATGCTAGCAGAGATGCTATGTGCTTTATCACATCAGACACTTTGTAACATTCCTCCATAACTTTCCGTGAAATAGATCCAGTACTTGTGATTCTTAAAAAAACAAAGTTTAAGAATTATAAATCTTATTTATCTCTCTTCCCATTTTTCTCAATAAAATTATATTTTTTTATACTATGTATAAATAGTTTGCTCACAATATGTATTATTTCAGGTGAAGATCAATTCGTTGTATATGGTAGTGGTAAACCTCTAAGACAATTTATTTATTCTATTGATGTTGCAAAATTAATAATTTACATTTTGAGGAATTATGATGACGTTGAACCCATAATTCTGTCAGGTTTGTGTTTAATACTACTAAGTGATTTAAGTTATAAATAGGTGAAAATTAACATTCAGTATATATGGAACTGAGAAAACTATGAATGAAATCTTTAAAGTTTTGTAGATATTTAAAATATTTAATTATAATTTGACTATTTCAGATTGAATTTATTCATTTTAAAAATATATAAATTGTATTTTAATTAATCGTTCTATTAAAACATAGTTATAAAATATTTTAAAAATATAAAAAAACGGGCTAAACAAAAAAAAGGTCCTCGGTTTTACATGCTTTTTATTAAATTGATTCTTGTCTATTCGTGGGTTCTTCTAAACTAAATTTTATAGCCTACCATTTATTTGACTAACTTTTGAAAAAAGTTCTTTCTCGATGTGTCAGACCACTCTAAGTGGTTAATTCTATAACGTAATGTCTTCACCATGTCTACCGTTTCATTTATATATATATATTTGTAAAATTTGGAAGCAGTCCTTCATTTAAGCATATTTCATTGAACAACTGACCGTATTTCACTGATATCATTTTCTTCACCAGTTTTTCTGGAAAAGAGGAAAAGTATTTATACAGCTATATATAGAATTAAAAGTTAAAACACCAAAGAAAGTATAACTACGTTTCAATATAATTTCTATACCCTGAACTTTCTATGAAAATAAAAATAATTGGCAAGGTCGTATATAAAGATTTTTCCTTATGTAATTTGAATATGTGCAAATATAGATGTTTAAAGAGAACAAATTAGGTTTTGTGTTGTGAAAATCACGTATTTCTTTTATATTTAATGTTATTTTAGACGAATTTGTTTTTGATTGGGATTTCTAAAATAGTGTTCCTTGTAAAAGAAGTTTTATGAAAATACCGTGTACTATTAATAGAGTATTTATCAAATAGTAAATACGTCTGTACAATTCCTGTTTTCAGGAAACATTTATTGGAGGTTGATACGTAAAAAAGTATGTAAGTTCATACACCTATATCTGTAGGTATAGTTTGGAAGACTTGTTTTTCAGGTTAAGTTCTCGAAAGACAGGGAGGAGCATTTGACACCCGGAGGAGGATAACTATTTACAGTAGAACCCCCTTTATCCGGTATCCAAGCGTCCGGCACGCTCAAAACAACGGCAAAATTTTGACCAGGGTAATTTCCCGAAAATATTGGGTAAAAAATATGCAAAAACACAGTACAACCACGTAATTACGAACCTCCTCCCCCAGCCTCCGTAGGTTTAGATGTTTTAGAAACATTCATAAAGTTTGCAGAATGTCAGCCATATCTTACTGCCCAACACGTAATAAGTCTCTACCAAATGCGTATTCTAATACAAGAGGCGCAGAGGAGGGCTATGAAGCAGACCGATATAAGAAAACTCTTTGCCAAGGCGAGTGAAAGAGCCAAGAAACAACCCCAACCTGGGCCCTCCAATGAGCCCCAACCTGGGCCCTCCAATGAGCCCCAACCTGGCCCCTCCAATGAGCCCCAACCTGGCCCCTCCAATGAGCCCCAACCTGACCCCTCCAATGAGCCCCAACCTGGCCCCTCCAATGAGCCCAAGGACTTTGTTGGTTTCGAGTCTGACGAAGAATTACCTGACGACCCCCCTCCAATGTAAAGTTAAAAACAAGACAATTAGGCTTAAAGACATTAGTACAGTAAGATAAATACGAAAATAAGTGAAAACATAGAGTTAAATACAGTCTAGAAATATAAGTTTACGACTAGCCTATAAATATGCCTGCCCTGCCCTAAGGAAAATAAAATATGAAAAATAAAGTTTACGTTTATTAAAAGTGCCTTTACAATGGATTACATTACATTCTACAGTCTACAGTCAAGCCTACGCTCTAGGAGGGTAATTACGAGTGTGTTTCTATAATTGTTTTGCTATTTTACTAACTTTAAATTACTTCGTTTAAATTATTAAAGTAACTTTTAATTACTTCGTGTGTATTTATAAGAGTAACACTCAAAACAACGGCAAAACGCTTGATCCGGCATGGTCTCCCCCCCGATCGTGCTGGATAAACGGGGTTCTACTGTATTAGAAAAATATTTTCATAAAACTTTTTTTTTTCATGTCAAGATTTATTCAGTTTTTGAAAAAAATACTTGACTGATTTTCTTAGGTGTAAAATGTTTAATATATTTTTTTTTTAGTGGATGAAAGGGATGAAGTGTCAATAGCAGATGCAGCAGCTGTAATTGCGAAAGCTTTTAAATTTCAAGGAGACATTGTATTTGATACAACCAAAGCTGATGGCCAATATAAAAAGACTGCAAGTAATGCAAAACTAAGGAAACTTTTACCAAAGTTTGAGTTTACTCCTTTTGAACAGGCAATAAATGAAACTGTTCGCTGGTTCAAAAGTAATTACCATATAGTTAGGCTTGAATAAAAACCAAATAAATAAATTTGTATATATTTTTGATTTCCCGTTAAAAATGAATTCAACATATATAACTGCTTTAAAAAATTGTAAAACTATCTGAAGAGTTGCCGCCTTAGAGGAACATTTGTTTCAGGTATACCTGAAAAAAAAAGTATAGCTCATCTTTTTATATGTAATTTGATCGCGTACAAGAACTACTATTACAGAAGGATGAATATTCTTTTTCGAATTGTAAAATTGTCTTAACAATTCCTTATGACTCATACGCCTAATTAAGGATTACTAGAAAAAAAATGTCGGAAATCTGTCCTGCTGTAATTTTCTACCTTATGAAAACTGGTATTACATTTAAATAAAAGGACGATTTAAATAATAATAATAATAAATTTAATTCAGTTTTTCGAAATTTTAAAACTATGTGAAGAATTGTTATATTATTGAAACATGATTTTTAAAGTGTACCCTAAAAAAAGGTGTGTCGCTGTACTTTCTATTTCAATTTGCTGAAATCGAAGTATAATATTTTTATTTAAATATAGTTCATCTTTCTCAAATTTTAAAATTGATTGAAGAATCGCAGTATTGGAGAAATATGTTAGTTAAGGTGTACTAAAAAAAAAAAGCGACAGTAGTCTCCGAGTACAGACTTATTTTATACCCTATTTCAGTGTTTCTTAAACTTCTTTACTTCAGGGCGCACCTATGAAACGAAACCAATGCTTTGGGGCACATCACTGATTTTAATATAGAAAATTTAATCCTGAGATTTCATAAAAGGAAAATGATTGGAAATTAAAATGTATAGTTTTTTATTAAGAAAAAGAAAGAAAAAGAGAGATAGACAGAGAGAGTGGGAGGGAGGGAGGGCTAGTAAAAATGATTTAAATCCCCGAGTAAAGGCAAAGAAGAAATATTATCCATTGATGCTTAAAGATTAAAGAAATTTACCTTCCAGTTCAAAATATCAAGTGGCCGAGACTTGACTCAGACTTGAAAACCACATACTTGGTGTTTTCTTAAATAAATTAAAATGATGGAAAAACTAAAATATAAATCTGTTATATAAACTTAATCTTCCGTTATCTTGGGGCGCACCTGGCTACCTTCCAGGGCACTCCAATACTCCCGGGCGCACCATTTGAGAAGCACTGCCCTATTTTATTGAACAAGATAAAGGGGGTAGCAGAGTAAGAATGGTCGAGCGACCCCACGAGATTCAACTTATTTGACCTGAAAACTTGGTTAAAAATTGTGAAAAAAAAAGATACAAATGATCAAAAGTCAATATTTTATGCTGCAAGGGGTTACTACCCCCAAAAAACCGTTTTTTTTAGCCATTTTTTTGATATTTTATTTTTTTGCGTCAATTGAGGTAACTGTAATAACTTTCCATGAACTGATATTTCTTTCTAGATCACCAAAGAAGCCTCCTGAATTTTTTTAGCCCTTTACATTGCGATTTAAATTCAAAAATGTATTCATATTTATCAAGAAAACTAATTTTTTACTGATTTTTCGGCATAAAAAAATTATCTGTAAAAGTTCTAAAGCGAAATTCAAAACCACCTAGTTATATATTGTAGCCTAGTTAATAACGAGTTGAAAGCGCTATTAAACATGTAAATATCTCTTTTCGTTGAGGTGACAATCCGGTTTTAGTAAAAGTATGTTTTCCCTATATTCTCGGATAAGCTTCCTTCTATATATTGAAACTCCTTTTTGCAAGTTTTTGACGACTCAAGTTTTTGGAAATATACTTTCTATGCTTTTTAACGTTACTGCGAATTGGCAAAAAAAAAAACAGTTTCATGAAGGGTAGTAGCCCCATATAGCATCAAATATTGACTTTTTTTGTATTTTGTATTTTTTGATTTGTATCTTTTTTTCCACCATTTTTAACCAAGTTTTCAAGTCAAATAAGTTGAATCTCGTAGGAGCCGCTCGACCATTCTTACCCCACTACCCTCTTTATCTTATTCAATAAAATAGGATATAAAATAAGGTCTCCTGTACTGTCACTTTTTTTTTAATACTCCTTAACTAAAATATTTTTCCAATACTGCGATTCTTCAGTCAATTTGAAAATTTGAGAAAGATGAACTATATTTAAATAAAAATATTCTACTTTGATGTCAGTAAATTAAAATATTTTAATTTAATTAATTTTTAGGGTACACTTTAAAAATCATAATATTTTTTTTTCTATTATTAGTAACTCCAATTCATCCTCTTATAAAAAAAATAAGAAGAAAAACTGATTTAGGAAATTGTTTTAAGTCAATAGAGGTCGAGAAATACGTAGTTGTTTGAACAGAGCCCAATGTGAGATTCTTTTTCTTACAGGTCTCTTAAGAACACTAACACTAGTTTAACCTGCTAAAACCCTAGCTTTTCGGGTTGTCCGTCATATATGACACCGACAAATTTACAACCTGTTACAAATAATTTTAAGAGTTTTACAAATCCCAACCTCTGTCACCTATACACTTTGTTTTATTTGTAATCCCAAACACTTTTATTATTATTATTTCAACAATCTTCTCTCCTGTTAAACTTAACCTAATCATAACATTCCTAAATTACTCTAACTACCAGTTACCTATCTACCTTTACCAATTACTCTAACTACCTTTAACCTAAATATAACTCTGGTTATAATGGTATTAGTAATAAATTGCTAATAAAACTCCTCTCCATTCATCCAAGTTGGACTCTGAACTGACAAGTATACCAATCGACATTTCTGACTGACTTCCCCACAAATAGTAGCACGATAATTAGCAGTTGGTCTCTGGTCTGGAACTGCAAATTACGACGTACGCTCAGTGTACGGCAATTGGTCGTTAAATAAAAGAATATTTTATAAAATGTTATTTATTTTTGATGCAAATGGTTTATACTTATATAATAAACTTAAGTTACTAATAAATATTTTTTCAAGATAATGTTGTTGAATTCATATACATACTATGTTATATATACATAAAATAATAATAAGATTTCACATAAACACGTGAAATAACAATCAATGATCAAACCACAATATGAAATGGGGAAAAAAGGCTAAGATCTTTCAACCGCTTGTTACGGTTGAAAGATCTTATTTTTTCGCCATTTCATATTGTGGTTTCATCATTGACATAGAATAATATTTCATATAATTTAAAGTGTCAATTATTTTCAGCTGAATCTATAATTTTAAAAATATATAACAAACTGCTCACTCCCACAATAGCAGACATGGGTCATTCTGTCGTTCCAGTACATATTCTGCCCTTCCATCCCACACCTAAATCAGGGTGATAGTTCCATGGTTTCTGTACTATAATCGCAGACACCCAATCTGCAAGAAGTGCAGTAACAATATCTCCTTACTAATATAGATGTAACCTGAGGATGATCACTAGGTGTTCGAAACGCGTCGACGTTGTATAAAATCTTTTGTGTGGAGACTTGAGTGTTTCTTTCCCTCATGCTTTTTTAATTATTAAAGATGATATTTAGACAACTTTCGTGAACTTCTTTAAGACTATTAAGTCACAAACTTAACTAAATGAATGGTTTACAAAGAGCAACAGTATGGTCGACTCCACAGGAGACTTTGATAGGGCATGCGCCAATTGAAACCTTGTAAGGAAAAAATTGGTTTCTACTGTGTCCTATACCGAGGCAACCGCTACGGTTTTTCCCCCAAAGAAATAGATCAAAGTGGTTATTTATTGCCGCTATATGACTTAGACCACAATATATTGATGTTACAACAGTATCTGGTTGAAAATCGTTACGTCCAAACAAAGTTCTTGGAATTAAGACAGGTTCTGCAGAACGCTCAAGGGAAGGACCACATCCAAGGATACCGTAACCCCAGACATACACATCTCCTTCTGATGTTAAAGCAACACAAAAAGAACCACCAGCAGCTATGTCTTTTATAAAACCTTTAGAATTGATTTTCTTTATTTCAACTGGTTCATTGATAAATTGCCTGTCATCACCCGGAGAGGTAAATTGATAATATTCTGTGTTTCCCCATCCATAGACTTTACCAGTTCTACTGAGTGCCAAATTGGTATCACACTTTCCTGATAGTTTAAGTATTGCTTCATTTTCAATTGCACCTCTTACTCTTTCTGGTTCAGTGGCGTTCTTGTTATGCCCTAGTCCTGTTTGTCCATCGGCACCCCATCCGCAAGAATAAACTTTTCCTTCTTGAGTTAGGAACAAGGTGTGATCTTGACCACACTCAGCATTAATTATATTTTCTCCATCTAATGAATCTATTCTATGAATATAGGCTGAGTTTGAGTAGTCTTCTTTCTCAATAACTGGACGTCCACATTGACCATAACAATTTGAGCCTAAAGTAAAAACTCCTTCTTTATCAGTAACAATTACAGAATGAGCTCTTCCTGCAGAGAGGGATAACACATCAGTTGAGCTCTGGACCAATTCAAGGTTTACTGGAGCCGGCGCTAATAATAACCCCAATGGATGTCTTCTATGAGGATCATGGTAACCTATTTGTGAATCTGTATTAATACCACAGCCAAAAACTTTAATAATATTCTGTTTGTTCTTTACCCCTAAAACAGTGAAACCAAATCCACAAGCGATATCTGTAACACAATTTAAATCTCCAAAATTGTTTCTCATAGGTTTTGACTTGTAACGATAAAACCGAGCAAATTGAGATTTACTTTTTCTTAACAAACCCAAGGCACCATGTTCCATCAAACCCCAGCAATATAATTGATGATGCCATTTAGGTTTTGGTTTGGCATTGACAGTACTTCTTGTAGAAATATCTAATACGGCACTGGACACATTTGTTATAAACCTCTTGTTTATCCTTAAATACTTCGAACTGGGAAAATATCGCCAACAAGTTCTTATGTAATGTTTCATAATAAATAAAATTAATCTTTTGAATTCATTACAAAGCCTGCAACTTTGCTACCTTCTTAATGTGAATCCCACATTCTAGGAATGATATCTCTAATATCGATATATATATAAAATGCATTTATGTGTTTTGAAATGTTTATTAGAAAATATGACATGAAAATGAAAAAACTAAGCAGTACATTATTTACATTAAAGAACAAAAAGTTGAAGTTCTTAATGTCTTATTTTTGTTTTAAATATTTTGTATTTATTTTTTACGTTATGATTTTACTGAAATAAACATGGTAATGTGAAATATATTTTATTTAAAATGTTGCCAAAATAGGATATCACAAATAGTTAAATGTGATATACCACAGGATAATTTTTTTCCCTTCTTCAATATTGCATGGAAACAAAATAATTTAATTAAGTATTATTATAAAATTATCTAGGTATAGAATCATTTGACATTCAAATGTCTTGAACAACCGGTTTTAGGTATATACATATACAATATTTTTGGAATTTGAAGTTTAAAATTACTTGCAACACTGATTGAAAACCATAACTTGCGCTCCGTACTTTCCCTTAAGCTTGTTTCTTCTGGCTTTGTTGGAAGTCGTTTTTTACAAGTTACCTTTTACTGATATTTTTTAGTATACATATATTGTGGTTCTAAATATTGAAGAAGTGGACGCTCAGGGAAATAATATGACTGAAGAAAAAGCGCCTGAAGAAAATGGAGAAATACGAGAAATTGTTAGTGTAATTTTCATACATATTTTACCTTTTTACATATATTTGTTTTATTTAATGTTTCTGTTTTCCCAGGATTGGGGAAGTGAGAAGTTAAAACGAGCTCAAGAGACTATTAGTGAAAATAAATGGGATGTAGAAGCCTGGGGTGTACTAATAAGAGAAGCTCAGTCAAGACCAATCAATGATGTTAGAGTTTTTTTCGAATCTATTGTCTCTACATTTCCCACGACTGGCAGATATTGGAAAATATATATTGAACAAGAGGTATGTGATGACCTTTGTATACTACTATTTATTCGTGTGTCATTTTATTTTTAGTAAATATTACCCAATATTATCGCAATTTCTAATCATAGTCGAGAAATATAAGAAGATTTATATAATATATTAGATAATAAATAAATTATCCTTCCTTCAATTCGCTTATGTAATTTCTCCAGAAACTAACCAAATAGGGATTCAAACTTATACATGTAGTTGTATTGCAGTTAATTTAAAAGTGCATTCCTTTTCTATAAGTGCAAATGGTACTACTAATAATATCAATATAATATCAACTAAGAATATCAGTGTAACAGGAAGGTAATTACTGGTGGTTTAGTGTCATAAGAATACAAAAATCTATGACATAATTATATGTTCCATGTTTAATTCCATTAAGAGCCTTCAGCACCTTTGTCGATCTTTTTCAAACTTCTGGAGGGTCCACCATAATTTCGTTTTTACTTCGAATGACACTTAATTACATTGAAACCTTCTATTGATTGTTGTATGAATTTATCTGGAGATAAACTAAGCTGTACTTCACATTTGAACGAACAAATCATCTAACCATTCATTAATATACAGTATTATTATTTTTTTCTTATATTTTCTCTTAGGATTTTCCATGTTTTAAAGTGATGATATTTTTATATACATCTTATGTATATTTATTACTCTTTGAACCAATATTGGACCAACGTTTCTTGAACCTATTGTTTATGCCTGTCAGTTCTTGCCAATAATACAGTATTATTTTCTGAAAACATAAACGTTGTGTTTTCATAACGTTGGTTACCTCATCAGGAGCTCTTATGGTAACGCATAAAAGAGCTTCAAATTTGTATACCTGTCCGTTCATAACAGTAGTAAAATATTCAAGTATATAGTGTTGGTTTATTTTTGGTCTGTTCTGTTTTCTATTCCAATCAATCACTTTTCATTAATTTATCTATTCAGTTATTATAGTTTATTCATACTTTCCTAACTTTTGATAAAGAAGAATTCTGATTCTCGGAAAATATATGTGAATTTATAATAATATTGTTATATGTATATTATATTATAACATGTAAATTATTATTATTATAAATGATAATAATAATTGTACAGGTTATGAACTTTTTTTTATTTGAATAAACATATGTTTTTATATTTATAACCTTACTTCATTATTTCCTATAATAATTGCATATATTTACAAAAGAGTGCTTCAAATTTGTTTACATTTTTATTTTCATCAGTTAGTTATTGAAGATTACTCTTAAGAGGTCTAGGTGAATTGAATTTAAGATTGTGTTTTCAATAACGATATAGCATTTTTGTTGTCAAAACTAAAAGGAAAATCGAAGTAATATATTAATTAAAGTAATGAAGTGGACAAAAAAAATTATTAACGAAATTGTTTCAATTTTATATTGCGTAGCATAATTTAATTATTTTATAATGTGGGTTCGCAATTTGTATTTTAATTCTGATATTCTTACTAGGTTTTTTTTTTAATAATATAACCTTCCTTTTTTAATTCCTTAAGGTACAATACTAAAAATAAGCAAAATAGGTTCTAAGCAACCTATAATCAGTGAGTGGATACTCATAAATATTCATTGGAAATATATGTTCAGTTTATCCTTGAGTGTTATTGTGAGGGTCGATTCTGCGACATCCACTTTAATTTAGGATAACTATATTACCGTTTCCACTCTACATCAGGAGCCTAATTCTAATCTTTGTTCCACTTTATTAGAATAAAGATCTTTAACGTGTACTCGATATCGTATAAAACTCGGCATTCCCTTCTTTGTATCCTCTCCAAATAATGATGTATACAAATATGCTCCTTATCTTACATTAAAAATCTTGGATTGAGAGACCATGATGCCAGTCTGATAAAAAACTAAGTAGGTCCTCATATTACCTGATTAAGTTTGTATTGGAATAACTAAGTAAGTTTTAAATAAAGTGTTAATCCCCTCTCGTTGTATAATATTTCAAATTTTTGATTATCATGTATATATTCTTACAAAAGTAACCAGTGTATTTATTTGTGGTGTTTGTAATAATGTCATTCATTTGATAATTTAGTTCTAAATTATTAAATTAGACATTTTTTTTCCTTTCAAAATAAAAACCAAGGAATGAAAAAAACAAATTTGCAAGTATAATTCCGACAAATACATTGTGTTTCATTTGTTAATATTTTTTTAATTAATTTTTTGATTTGAAGTTTGATAATCAATCCAAAAATGGTTTTTATTAGTTTATATCAAATATTATATTCACATAGAAATATAAACAATTTGTGATTACTCATTTTACTTATTCGAATTGATGTATCCTTGAAAATTCTATTAAAATGAAAAGAAGTTAGTTCAAAATTGAAGGGTAAATTATATATCGAATTCCATTACAAACAGTCAATATTTAATCAATACTATATGTATTGAAATAAATAAAAAGATTTCACATAAACACGTGAAACAACAATCAATGATCAAACCACAATAAGAAATGGGAAAACAAGACTAAGATCTTTCAACCGTAACAAGCGGTCTTCGTCAGAGTCAAAAACCCAACTGAACACTAGATGCAGAAAACATCTGGTGAGGAGTCGAGAAGAGTGGGAGGGAAGAGTGGTATTTTAAAAGGGTGAAAGCACAGGAAAGGACTAATGTCCAGAAAGGGATGTTTGGGGAAACAAAGGAGTTTCTTACTGTACTCCTTTGTTTCCCCAAACATCCCTTTCTGGACATTAGTCCTTTCCTGTGCTTTCACCCTTTTAAAATACCACTCTTCTCAACTCCTCACCAGGTGTTTTCTGCATCTAGTGTTCAGTTGGGTTTTTGACTCTGACAAAGACCGCTTGTTACGGTTGAAAGATCTTAGTCTTGTTTTCCCATTTCTTATTGTGGTTTGATCATTGTATTGAAATAAAATTTAAAAAAAAAAAAAGGTTTTTTGGAATCAGTCCACCGAATCTTTTACTTCACCTACTGAGAAACATAACTACCCTGTTACCTGCACATCTTGTGACTGCGTTTATCGTTTACTTGTGCAGTTTTAATACATACTTGTACAGTGCATTGACAGTACTCAGTCTGATTTCTACGTTACTTAAGCTGAGTATAAATAGTCCTGGGTCATCTGTTGGTCAGCAAAGTGTTGTATGCTACTCATATATCTGCAGACTTTCTTTTAATGACTGCTTTAGAGTCACAAAGTTTTAAGGGAGTTCTCCAGTAATGATATCTGTACCACTTAATAGCATCTGAGGGAAACCCTTATTTGGTTTTTGAATGTGATAAATGCCTCAGGTCTTGACTTCAATCAGATAATGCTTTTAAAATTATAATATATTTGTAGATTTTAAATTATTTTTATTAGTATTATCTTTTGAATTTTAAATATTTTCTTTTCAGTTTTGTTCTATTATAATATTTTTTTAATTTATGATTGTTTATTTTTATTTTATTTATGACTTCGTTATTATTATCACCCGATTCATCATTGTAAGATAGGGACACTGGATGTCACTTTCCTATCCTCTGAAAACACTTTGTCGTTTTTTTCATCTTTTCTCCTGTAGAAATAAACCGAAATGATCGAAAACTATGAATTTTCATTTTGTTTGTGTTGTTTCCCAGTTAAGTTTAACTATTTATTTTTCTATTGTGTTCTTTATCCATAATTTTATTCACTTAATTCTTCATTAACATTGATAATTTTTATTATTTTACCTTTTTCATAATATTTATTTCATATTCATATATATTTTAACTTTATTTACCTATTTTATCTATTTATTCATTTCTCTCGTATTTTATTTGTTTTTGTACCTGTTATTCATGATATAACATGACTCTTAGACCATTTTTATTCCAATTGTCTACTGAACGTAGAAGACAGTGAGATAGTAAAACATGGCTTAAAGGTTAGCTAAGATAAATGACATTTAGGAGTGAAATATAGGAACCTATATTTCGTATGATGACTGAAATCAAAAACCAGAAAGTGTATTTTTTTAATATTATTATTGAAAATTCTGGTTACAAGATATTATAAATATGAATTAAACACAGTACATAACCAAAAAATAGAAACTATCTTTTTTTAATTAATTATTGTTAATGCATTATTAAGCATCATTGTATCTTTATGTGTACATCAGTCCTGTGTAGGATTTTTGGGAACAGCCAATGAAAGATGAGAACTGTCATTTTGTTTAATTCAGTTTTGGTATAACCCATTTATGTTCAGGTGTTGAATAATGCTCAATAGTTGAAACATGTCCGCGAATAACATAGATTCTGCATTGTACTGTTTTAAAGAGAAAGCCATGAAAGTTTCTGGAAATATGGAAAGTTATACAAGAAGCCCAACTAAGCCAGTTATAGTGTGTCATTTTTTATGTTTGGAAGCAGAGTTATGTATTTTACTTTTGTAAAGTCCTGTTTGACAACCTTTTTCGTATGTTTTGATAAGTAATATAGATATCATTGTAGGGTAAAAATCTAATGAAATGGTCTCCACATATAAAAATTTTTAATAATATAAACAACGCGTTTCGAACACGTAGTGTTCTTCCTCAGGCATTAACTAAGGATGAGTGCCTCTGAATAAGACTGAGGCACTCATCCTTAGTTAATGCCTGAGAAAGAACACTACGTGTTCGAAACGCGTTGTTTATATCATTAAAAATTTTTATATGTGGAGACCATTTCATTAGATTTTTACCCTACAATGAGTAAATACCACATAATAACTGATTGCACTACATTAGAATAATATAGATATTTAGTCAAACATAAAAGTAACAGAAATTCAATTTCTCATAATTGAAATAAATTCTCAATCCAGAATATAAATTAAATTATTATTAATCAAAATAAAACCTCTTCTATAAATATAAATGCTCCTGAAAAAAATAAAAAAAAAGAGATCAAATTGTATAATAAGAAAAATATATTTTGTTTTAAAATTAAATAATACCTGAAATGCCACAAATTTCAATTCTAAATTAAACTATTTAAACTGAACTAATAAAGTAAACAGATCAGGTTTTAAAAAAATAAGATTAAGAGGAAATCAATGTAAAATTAATAAATAAAATTCACGATAAATTAGGCCAAGGTGTGGAAAAAAGATAAAGTAAATTACAGTTTGAATATAAATAAAGACAAATTGCAAAGGAAGAAATGGTAATGTCAAACGGATAAAAGATGTTTGTCTTTTTTTCATAATGTTTTCTTTTGTATTTTTATTTCTTTTTTTGCTTTGTCTTTATATATTTTCATATTAATTTTTCTTTTTTACTGTCATTTACCATCTATGTGAAAAGTTGAGGAATGAAATTTCAAAATTTCGAAACGAATTTCAACGGTAAAGGTATCTGTCTAGCAAAATAAGTATTGAAAATTGGTCTGTGGCCAGAATATTGCAAGAAGGGAAAGACCTATAATCACTAAAGCTGTTTCCTGTTAAATCTGAGTCTGAGGGTCAGGTTACCTCGGTGTTTAACGTACTCGCCTCTGAACTTATAGGACCAGGCTATAACCAAATTATAGCCTATAATTATAGTATTTTTTGAATATTATTATTGAAAATTCTGGTTACAAGATATTATAAATATGAATTAAACACAGTACATAACCAAAAAAATAGAAACTATCTTTATGAATATATAAAGCTTCGAAATATAAGGCTTCGATCCCCACCTGGGCCCTCGATATATTCATTTGGGAGGTGAATAAATCTGAGCAAGTCGTCACTCGGAGAAGGACGTTAAACCGTCGGTCCCTAGCCTGTACGATGTCAGGTACTCGTTAAAGATCCCTACTCTAAATACACTTGAGTTAGGCAAAATTTAGGACTCCTACTGTAGAATCAATCTTCATTCATGTGGTATCACAAAGGGCCAATGCTCGGCCTACGTGTGTTCCCTTGTCGGACTACCACTGCAATCTAATCTAACTTATACCTGAGACTGGGAAGAGTAAGCTTCAGAAATTGTACAGAGTACTTAAGAAGTACAGAAATTGTACTTCTTTGTTCGGGTACTTCATATGAATAAAAATTCGTTTCTTTTGCGATTTTGATTAATAACGCTGCGATTCTGGTTTTTTAATATACATAATACACAATACGATGCCTACAGAAATTCCCATTCTGTGTCAAATTTGGAAAATGATAAATATCAAGAGCATTAATACTACGGTGGTATACCTCCGTAATAGAGAAAAAAATTCTCTACCGTTTTATGCCAGATTTTTTTTTGTGTTCTATGTCCTTTGCTTCATGACAAAAAGGTAGCACTGTTCAAGACAGAGTTGATGTGTTTTGAATTGTTGCTTCGCAGCCTAGGAGTTATTTCACGTGATGACAAGTAATGAAGTATTGTCAGTTCTTTTTTGTGCTCCTTAGAAATTTCTCTGCCCTCCTCCGCTACATGTCCTACAGTGCTTGTATTTGCTTCTACTGAATATACAGACCTATCGTGATATGTATGTATTAATATATACAGGGTGTCCCAAAAAGATATACTCACCGTTTGACCTTCTAGTACTCATGCATTTTGTATGTAAGTAGATGTGTCTTGACAAATATACAATCCTAAGAAGTTAAAAAAATAAAAATAAAAAAAATAATATAGAACCCATTATTTATTGTAATGTAGATGAATTTTTATACACGCAAATGTTCGAAGTGCCTTCTTCATTTTCCAAACACAGCTGGTAACGTCCAGCAATAGATTCGACAATGCTGCGAAGCACTTCATTTGAAATTGCAAAACATTGTATTCGAATTTCTTCTTTCAAACCCTCAATTGTCTCTGGTTTTGCGGCCATATCAGACTGGCAGGCCGGAGTTAAGTAAGGTTGCCGGCTATATCAGACTGGCAGTCGGAGTTAAGTACTACTACCTTGTTAGAACCTCATAACTGATGAAGTTAAAAGCAGACTAAGTGAAGGTAAAAGGAATAAAACAAAAAAAAACATATAAAAAAGAAAGTATTCGGAGCGGGCCCCAAGTAACTAAATGTGAGCCTCTCAAATGCCTCAAAGTTAGATGGCTGTCTTCAAAAGCTACTTGTTTGAGTGTCTGGACTTCAAAGAAAAAAACCATGCCTGCTAGAGTAATAACAGTAAGCACAGGTTAGTGCACTGGCTGACTAAGGCTCTGTCAGCAGTCACACTATAATCCTGAGCATGGTTGAAGGGAGAGACGCAACAG
This sequence comes from Hermatobates lingyangjiaoensis, assembly GCA_026182355.1. NCBI lineage: Eukaryota > Metazoa > Arthropoda > Insecta > Hemiptera > Hermatobatidae > Hermatobates > Hermatobates lingyangjiaoensis. The sequence continues at coordinate 756,744 of JAPFBL010000060.1, forward strand.
TGGTTTCTTAACTTTTATATTTGGTTATAAAACAAAATTATACTTACTTGTGAAATTCCTTTAGGATAAATATCTTTAAAAACTTAGCTTTGACCTGTCAATCTAACTACATCTTTACTTTTTTTCTTCTTCTTCCTCTCTCATAATGATAAAATTGTTTCGATCAAAATGTTTGAAATATCTATCTTTGTAAGTGTTAGTTCTATATAATTTCAGTATTTCGAAGTACAGTTGGACCTCATTTTTCGGATTTTGATGAACTTTTAATATATAGGAGTATATTCTTCATAATTTGTTTTCTTGACCCAATTATCATATAAGATTTTTGAGGGTTAATGTCTTATGCTTGAAACTACTTGTCTATGCTGGGACGTTTCGATGTATATTTGTGTCTTCTTCATGTATAACTACAACATGTTTTTTACAATTAGCACTGATACTACTACAATTTTGGTTATTCTTTACATTTTGAATGTATAAATGAAGGGGAAATAGAAAAGTAGTGATTGATGAATCCTGGTATTACAACTAGAGATTTTCAAATGGATAAATATTTTTTTTTACATTATTTCAGAAGTATAGAGATCAATATTTGCTTACTTCGGAAACCTGTTCCTTTTTCAGCATTCCTTCCTTTACTGCGCTACATACGAGTATATATAGTTCAAGAGCCAGCATTTTCTTTAGGATTAATTAATGTGATTATGATTATTATTTATTTATTTTTATTTTCTTTTTAGATGAAAGGAAGACATTTTGAAGCTGTAGAAAAGGTATGTGATATTGTCTCTACCGTCTGTTGGATAATAAACAAATATAAGATTTTTTTAATGAAATCTGATTTTTTATTCTTGATAACTGTGTGTTGATACTTGGGAGGTGGTTTTTGTTTTCTGAGAATGTATTTTGTTTTAGATTAAGATATTTCGAATAATGTATTAAAACATATTTCTTGAAAATATTTGGATATTATAACTTTTTTTTAAAAATTAATACGTTCTCCAATGAAGCCCACTTTCTGAGTTGACTTCCTTAGATTTTCCCTTATATATATAAGATTTTTTTTTTTTAATATATTTTTATAGACATGTAGCAGTTATTAATATTATGTGGAAGGAGTTTTACTTTTGAAAGGGATTAGCAATTATTTATATTATAAAACATGTAAGTTTGGAAATTATCATTAAGATGTATATTTTCGTATTAGATATGGTGTCAAATATAATGAATGATTCATCAGAAGTGAACCATCCATAATCAGTGTTCTTCATCAGCATTTCCATTTCATATTCTTGAGAGAGTTTGAGCATGCATCATCAACCTATGTTTAAATTATATGTTCTACTCCGCAATTAAACAGTTTTTAAGTGATTAAAATTCATTCTGAGGAATTCAAAATGAAAGTTTATTGTTTATGATTTATTATACAAAGTGTTTTATAAATTTATACAGTTTAATAATACCATAAAGGGGTGGGAATCGTATCTACTCAAGTTGAACCCAAAACATAACTTAAGTCCGCATGACTTAAATGCAAATATATTATTTAATGAACTTATTGAATATTGAAACAAGAGTAAGATAACCGAAACAATTTATTGCATGAGTATCACTGAATATTTCTAAATATAATTCATACATTAATTAATCATCATTACAGATATATATATTATTTTTCTTTATCGACATTTCGTCCACAGCTTCATAAAGGAAAATAGTGTAATCATATATGTACGTAATAGTGTAAATATACGTTTCAGAGTAAACTATAGGATCACAGTAAATAGAAAAACAGACTTACAGTCTCTAATTTTCGGAAATTAGAGATTTCCAAGAGCGCTTTGTGTCCCTATCGCTTCTCTCCTGAGAATGGTTAACCCAAATTTAGAGACTGTGTATTTTTCTGTTACTGTGTACCTATAGTTTACTCTGGAACGTTTGTTGTCCTTTGTGTATCGTTTTCTTGATGGTAATATATATATTGTAAAAATATCAACGTGCAATAGAAACAAAACTAAAGTTTATCAGGATTCGGTCAGTTCTTCAGGTTCAAATTAAGAGTTTAATTTGAACCTGAAGAACTGACCGAGTCCTGATAAACTTCAGTTATATATATCTATATATATCGCACTATATAGTTGCTGTGAAGAAAAGCAACACACAGAGAAAGAGACACACTTACAAACTCGAATTTTTGGATGATCCGTCTTCAGGAGAAAAGAGAATGGGCGACTAAGCACGCCGGAAACACAACGGCAGGAAACCCTGGTTGGTCGCCCATTCTCTTTTCTCCTGAAGACGGATCATCCGAAAATTTGAGTTTGTAAGTGTGTCTCTTTCTCTGGGTGTTGCTTTTCTTCGTTTTTAAGCTGATTTGCGTCCAGTTTGGATCGTTTTTTTAGAATTCTGAGTGAAATATATATATAAACTTATATATATATATATTATTAATATATTATATTAATATATATATTATTAATATATATATATTATTAATATTAATATTATTATGTATATATATATATATATATATATATATATATATATTATTAAAAGAAGGACTGCTACCAAAATTCACAAATATATATATAAACCTCTAAAACACATTAAGACATTCTGAAATAGGACTGAGATCTTTCAACCAAACAACTGCATTTGGTTGAAAAACTCGAATACCGGTGGTTTTGGATGAAAGATCTTACTATTTTATTTCTGAATTTCTTACTGTGTTGGTGGTTGAGTTTAGAGGTGGATTTTTATTTCTCGTGTTTCCTGTGAAATCTGTTTTACTTTATAATTAGTGATCACTAAAAGTAGTTGAAGAAAATGAAAAAGTTCTAAATATTTCCAAGTGTTGTCTCGTTTTCAAAGACTTGAAAATAATTCCAGGCAAAAACAAAAAAATAAAATCAGATAGCACTCGAAAATACGTAGAACATTTTTTCTTTGCTTCTACCATTTTTAGTGTTCATTTCTTTTGAGTTACTTGTGTTTACTGTGTCTATGTATTAAGATGAACGATGGAAAAGTGTTTTAAAATGGACCTCAAAAGTTAAGAATTGAACCAGGTATTCACAGATAATAGAAAAATACATTGGACCCTCAAATTTTTTTTGTTGCAACCGTTACTTTGGAGTACTTGGTCTTTTTTTTATATATCTTTGCGCCCCTGATAGCGATTTTTCAGAAAATTTGAAATCGTTGATGTTTTTCTTTTATATACGAGACTTTAGTTTATATTTTAACTTTATTAAATAAAGATGTTTATAATATTTTGTATGCATTACTGGTTCTCATTCAAGCTGATGACTTATTCCTCTATGATGATAGCTGTCGAAATATGAACGAAAGTTTAATTACTTATTTATCATTATGATTTAATTTATAAAATATTTATGCATGATTATATTTCACACAAACAAAGTTATACTTGAAACGTAATACATAATTAATGAGACAAAACACAAAATTTTTTGAATGGTAATTTATGAAGGACTAATTTGGTATAATAGTATATGTAATACTATAATAAATTGTTATTGTACAATATAAACACTGTCAGTCATAAACAGATGTTCCCAGAAGACAAATAAATTAAATTTTATACAAAGAACATAAAAGAGAGGAGAGACACAAACGGTATTCTATAATTTCGTCTTTCAACCATCTTCAGGAAAATAATAGATTGGACGAGGGTGAAGAAAAGAGAAGGCGTTCACTCTTGTCCATTCTATTATTCTCCTGAGGATGATGGATCCCGAAATTTTAGGTAAATATATCTATTTTTTTTTTTTTTTTTTGATGATGTTGGAGTCGTTGGAGCGCTTTCGGACGTTGTCAATCTTCAATCGCAACTAACTAACCTGTTGAGCTGTTATAAAGGGGGTTGGTTTTCTGTCAAGTCCACTGCTATCCTGATATTATTACTTTGATTTTATTTAGTTATTTTTGATTTTTAGTTTTTAGCTATTATCTAGTTTGATTTTAAATATTTTCTAACTTTGTCATACTAACTTTCTGTCTGTCCAGGTGTCTTTTTATTTTTATTAATGGTTTATATAAATATATCTATTCTTTTTTTGTTGTTCTTAAGGTATGTAAATAAAATAAAATCTTAAAAGGAAAACACAAAAACTCACAACGATATATTGGCATTCGTCGTCATTATGAGAGTGAAGTGAGCCGTTCGTAGACAAATCAATACTGTAGTTCAGTTCTCAGAACCAATCTCTCAGTATTACTACCTTACGAAGAAAAAGTAATAAATGAAAAATGGTCACTTTTTCACATCCGTTCTTATCATTTCTACAAATGCAATGTCTTCATTTTAAGATTGGCCATCCATTCCTTGTTAAGATAACCTCGTAAATCTCTGTCCATACGGCTTCATCGTTTTTTTTTTATAGCGGAAGAGTTGAAATCAGTCTACAGTTACCCATTTTAAGAAGTCTTAAGTAATCAGACATATAGTTCTTAGTGTATGTATGAGCATTGGAAGCTACCAGAGTCTCACCGCAAAGTGATACGAAAACTAGAGAGTGTCAACAAGAAATTGGTCAATGCAGTAGCTGCTGCTTATTTTAATAATATATATATATACATATATATATATATATATATATAAGGTGTGTTTAAAAATAACCTGGACATTTACATACTATAGAGAAACACCTTCTAATCTCTGACTGTTGAGTCATCAGAAAAGCTGAATCCTAGGCTCGCTGGCAATGTGACGCTTGGAAACCTGTAACCTGTTAAAAAAGAACCTACCAACTAATCCTTTCCTGTCGTTCATATTCTGAAAATCCTTATCCTTTCCTTTCCTCATCGCCCTCCTATTCACTCTTTACAAACAACTTCTATTATATTCTTATATTTTACTCCATTTTTCCGTAGATTGACACATTGTAGAAAAATATTTTATTCCCATAGGACTCTTATTAGCACTATTCCTTAGTGCTAATTGCCGGATTGCGGACTACAATTTTTTTTTCACATATCTTATTAGAAATTATAGTAAGATATAACTATATAACTTATATGGTGTAATTTTTTTGAGGGTTGAGGTCCAATGATTTTAAACTAGTCCTTTTGCCGACGTTTCGACATATATTTATGTCATCTTCAGGGCTTGGAAATCTTTTTATGTTGCAGGATACCTATTTACTACTGTTACATGATGGCTACTGTTTCATGATGTATATAACTTATATAGATATATTATATATTAGTTATCTTATTAGAAAAGATTATAGACCACTTTTTTTCGCGATAGTATTACTAATAACGTCTCAGTTATTAAAAAAGAATATAAGAAAGAATTATTTGTTTGCTTATGCATATCTGCAACCACGATTATTAATATCAATAAAGTATATTTCTTTTATTTAATCATCTTTTCTTTTATTCTACTTTGAAAATCCTAAATGTTTCCCAAACTCATGTTTATTGAGAAAAATGTTGTACAACAAGTATCTGTAATCGTTTAATATCGTTCAAATATCTAGAAAAATATTTTTTGGAATTAATACTTTTTAGCTCAACTAAGTTCATATTATAGGTATATTTTTTATGATCTGGTTTATATTGTTGCGTGGATGCAGAGCTAAAATTTTGGTCTATTTAAATGAAACTTGGCAGATATATGGCCCTTTTGTTGCATTATTAAATCACGGTAAGAGTATTTTATATTAAATCATGAATTATTTTTTGATGATATTCCGTCTACTTTATAAATTTCAGATTTTGTATTTGTTATTTGTTTTATTTGAGTAAATCATGATAAAAATGTCGTGAATTTTTGTTATTGGAAGAAACAGTACAACACTAAAAATAAATATTAATATCCACCTGTATTCGTTAGTCAGCTTTTTTTTATTTTACTATAAGTAAAGTATAGTGATCGTGAAAAAATTTGATCTCTAGATTTTGACGGAATTACATGTTTTGAGGTCCCTGAAGTCGTTTTATGAAGTTTTTTCGATGATGTCTATGTGTGTGTGGGTGGGTGGGTGGGTGAGTGTGTTAGCATTGCTTGTTACCACGCTACGGTCCAGAATCTTTGATGGATCAAGTTGATATTTTACACAAAAATGGGCCCCATAGGGTAGAAGATCCCTATTGTTTGGGAAGAATTATGCATGACGGGAAAGTCACTTTTTTTGTTTTTCATAGAAAATAAAAGTATTTTTTTGTTTTAAATTTAAAAATTTGGATATTCAATATAGAAGCTGGTGAAGTAAGCGATGTAAGAAATCCACTGGCTATTTGAACAAAAGCCATATTCTCTGTAGGAGATTTTTCGTATCACGAAATTTTTACTTTGGATTTTCAAAATAGTTATTACTGCCATAGTTATACTAATGAGATTATTTGCATCAGCTGTGTGATGTACAAAAATAAGCTTATATATTGATAAGTCGACCAATCACTATCTGTACTACCTCAGGAAGAAAAGACTAATAAACATCTCCCATTTAGATGTTTACATTATGCTTAAATGGGACGTTATATATTATACACCCAAGAAGTTTGATATTAAGTTTACTTATACTAAAGTTGAGTGTAGGCCACTCCAGATTTTTTATAAATAGATTAATAGTCAATAATAATTGGGAGATTTCAAAAAAGTTTAATATGAAAACAACGCGTTTCGAAAACTTTCTTCAGGTTTATATCCTTGACAGTTGATCTACAGGAGTAACTTATAAAGGACTGTGTCACTCCCGTAGATCGGCTCTTAACAGTGCAGATATAAACCTGAAGAAGAACACGAAGTGTTCGAAATGCGTTGGTTTTCATATTAAACTTTTTTTGTGTGAAGACGTATTTTTGAAATCCACCAATATGAGTAAATACCACACTATAACATATTGCACAAATAATGAATCAGTAATAATAGTTATTGATAATGATATCAATCCATATTGTTATGAAATAATTAATTACAAAAATTGTGTACTATAAACATAATTTAAAATAATACGTGCTGTAAAAAACAAATAATCGAAATGAAGTGATTATTTACAATTTTCCTAGTTCATTTTTATTTTTATAATTTTTCTGAAATGATAAGGAAAACAATATAATTATATTGTTATATATTATATAATTATAGACACTATAATTATCTACCTTACCGGAACTGCTCTTTATTAACATCCAGTTGTATAACATCGCTAATTAATCTCTCATTCCATTTAATGGTATCAATAATAATATATTCCGATGAGTGTATAGTTATGACTTCTGGTCTGGTTGCATGATTTGAAATTTAATTTGCTAAAAATCATCACAAGATTAAAAAAAATAGAAACACACTGTCCAAGAGTTCACCTTTTGTTTGTTTCAAACTTTTGTATCATTTAGAAAAAAAAAATTATTTTTATCATAATTGACAGTTCTGTAGTAGCATCATTAAAATTAATCAGGTAATTAAATTGTGAATTATTTTTGATAATGAGTTTACTAATTCAAATTCTAAACTAGAATGGAAACCACTTTTTTTCACGATAATATTACTAATAACCTCTCAGTTATTAAAAAAAGAATATAACAAAGAATTATTTGTATGCTTATGCATATCTGCAACCATGATTATCAATGAAGAATATTTCTTTTATTTAATTATATTTTCTTTTATGCTACTTGGAAAATCATAAATGTTTCCCAAACTCATGTTTATTGAGAAAAAAAGTTTTACAACAAGTATCTGTAATCGTTTAAACTCGAGCACCGACGGTTTTACGTCCTCTCGCTGATGACTTTCTGTATACAATTTATCCAATATAATATTAGTAAATGCAATATAATTATCCAAAAAATAATAACAAAATAATAACTTATCCAAACTATCATATTAGTTTGGGATTATTATTACAACTGGAAGGAAGAATTTTGTATCACTTTTTAATTAATATTTTAGATTTTTTATATTAACACTAAAAACTTTTCTTCTGTTTAATTATAATGTGAATAATCTGTTTTCATAATCTCAAACTATAAATTGTGAACTTGATCTGCTCTTTTCCCACTCCCTACTTGCAAATTTGTAATAATTTCAATGTGCTGATCTAAAAAAAACTCCATTCTTATATTACATTCTCACAATACAACCCGAACGAAAAAAAATCAGTTCTTACAATGATTCTCGTTTTTACATTATCACATTACAAGTGTGTTTCCTTGAACTTGATTATCCCTATTTATAAGCAGAAGTAAGATAATAGATTGATGAGCAGTCGCCATTAAATATGATATTGTTTACAGACATTATTAAGGAGAAGTTTGACCTACGTAAACATTTTCAAAGAATTTTATAAATATCACTAAATATGACGGTTCTTTTAACAGGAGTGTTTTTAATTATAAATTTAATTGGTAATTAAATTGTATTTTTTATTATAATTATAATTGATATATTTTAATCTACCAATATTTTATCATTATTTATTTAGTTTCAATATTTAAGAAAACTAATTTAACGTCTAAGATTATGTATGAGTACACTTGAGAAGTGGGTTGAGTGACTCATGATAAAACTATGACAGTTGACATTGAATGGGTTTCTGTTACTACATTGGAGAAAGTTTTCTTTTTAGATCTCTTTATAGCTTTGTTAATGTAAGAAGGGGGGTATTTAATGAGTGTTACAAGGTCTGGTTTGATAGGAACAGTTCCACAAGGGAACACACAGAGGGCCTTTTGAAGGCCAATATAATGAAGATTCTACATTAAATGAATTAAGCAATAGGAATTCTCATTCAGTGTGATTTATTAGTATGAGAAATGTAAGAAGTTATGTCTAGATCAGTTGTCGGGAACCTGTCAGAGCCATTTGAACCCGGACTCCACAAAAAAAAAATCCCACTGAGAGCCGCAAATACTTTTTGACATCTAAAATGGGGAAAAACGCATTTATTAGTCTTGCTAGATTTGACCTTTTATTGTTGGCTAGTTTTTCTCCACAATTTAGTTATACTGGTAGGTCACTCTCGTTAGAGGTGAAACCAAATGAATCTGCCCAAGCTTCATTGAAAGATCTATTTTCCTCTGATATTTTTCTTTTCTTAGATTTCTCCATATCTGGCTTTGTTGGGGTTGAAAGTTGAGATAGCGTTGGGGCGGGAATAGCGGCTTTCACCAGTATGACATTTATTTTGAGCTACAAAATACAATAAAATATACTTTTTTTTAATATTTTAATTTTCAATATTTCAAGATCGCATAAAGATCTTCCAATTTAGAACTAAAACATTAAAAACATATCTAACACAAATAAAATACACATAAATACTTTTTTAAAGTAATATATTTTCCCAAGCCACTCGGAGCCCCAATATAAGGATGAAAGAGCCGCAGGTTGCCGACCCCTGGTCTAGATAAACACATCGAACCTCTATGTAAATCAGTGGTTCTCAACGTGGTCCACATGGACCCCCAGGAGTCCACAGAGGATTACTGGGGGTCCATGAGAAAAGTAGTATTCTGAAGGTCCATGACACGTGGTTAGAGCTCTATGTTAAGTTTAAATGAATTTATCAGCAAACCAAAAATAAACCAAAGCGTAGTAAGCTTTGGCCGTACAATATTCACACATAATTAAAATATAAGGCCTAATATCCTCGTCAGTTTGTTCAAATGTTCCAATGTTTTAAAATTTTCTATTGCACTTCTCTTTATTGTACATTCAAAATTGATTCTGTTACAATTTATTTCAGGGTACTTTATAAAATGTTAATAAAGAAATATTTTGTTATTGTTTTAAAAACATTTTTGTATTTTCGCATGCGTCGTAGATGTATTGAAATCATTTCATAAATAACGATATTCATTTACCTAAAATCAAATATTTATTTATAAATTCGTATAATTATGTTTTTTAAGTATCCAGGGGGAGTGGGGGTCCACAGGTAGCTTTTAGGGAGTCCACAAGTAACTTTTAGGGGGTCCAAAAGTAGGTTTTAGGGGGTCCACAAGTAGCTTTTAGGGGGTCCACAAGTAGCTTTTAGGGGTCCACAAGCAAACAAAGGTTGAGAACCCCTGAATGTAAATTCATTTAATATTTTTTTTTTTTGGGCACTCCTGAGAACTTGGGTTTAAGTTGAAGTATTTCTTGTTTTCCTTTATTTTTCTGACAAAGCCATATAATAAACAAAAGTTTTATTCTTATTTGTAACTAATAACCTGTATACCAGTAATAATAATATTATTATATTTAAAGTTTTTTTAAGAAAACACATTTTGAATACATAGTGTTCTTCTTCAGTTCGATTTACAGTAAAAATCAAACATTTTAACAGCTAAAATATGGAAGGTAGAAGATATATATCTGAAGGTAGAATTGGAATGGATTATAGGAAGTGACGGTCAAACATCAGGTACTTTGAAATTAGAAGAGGTTATGTTTAGAATTTACACCATAATCTCTCTATATACCGTAGAAATAGTTTCAGTTAACCATTCAAACTGAGAAGGTAGAAACAAGACATCATGAACATGGTGAATGGCTTTGGAACTTCCTCTTTCTTAAATACCATATTACGAAATACCATGGATGACCAACCACTTTCTGTTTATCCCAACTTTTATCTATAAATACCAAATTATTACTCCTAAATATAATAATATTGTAATTCAATTAATATAAAAGAAAAAAAAGGACTTAACCGATACAAAGTTCATTGATATCATTGCGATTATTTATTTTACAGATTATTAAAATATTTTAATACATAATATTCTTATTTGGGCTCCTTTTCCAAATAATCGTTAGTCTCTGGCTGTTTAATATTGCCATTTGTAAAAATAAATACCTTTGCCCCTTAATTAATAAAAATAAAATATTTTTGTTTTCAGTATTGCTTATAATTTAATTTTTTTAAAGCCATTATTTTATAAATCATTTAATTCCTTTAACTCGTGACGCTTTTTTTTAAATATAATATTTTTATCTGTAGTAAATACTACAATTTAATTTTAATTACTTCTGGAAAAAAACCCTTTAATTTTCAATCAATTAATATTTATTTAGTTAGTGACATTTTTATATTTATAACAGTGCTGCAATTCAATTTTATTTAGTTTGAGCATAACCTTAATTATCAATTAATTAATATATTTTTTGAAATAAGTGATGTTTATATTTTCATATCACATTATTTTATTTACTTAAAGGTTCTGCAATTAAAATTGATTTAGTTTGGTAGGTAAAGTCTTCTAATTTTCAATCAGTTAATATTTTTTTTTAAAATTAGTGGTGTTTTTTTTACATCTTTTTTATTTCTATAGCAGTACTACATTACAATTTAATTCATTTTGTCAAAACTGAATTTGTTTCTTTTTTTTTTTTTTTTTTTTTTAGTTTATGAAATGTTGGTGGTTTCATTACTTTTTGTTCTTTTACAATAATTATTTTTTCATAAGCTATGCAGGTTGTTATTGTATAGTATTTCCTCTCTAATCATGAATAATTTTATTTCAAATATCATCTGAAGTTCAATGACTCAAAATTTCTAAAACTATTAGCTGATAAAATTGAGAACTAACCTAGAAAAAATAAAATGTATCGGAATTTCAAATTATTACTACTATATTTGTATATTGATTTATTATAAGAGATATAGAAGTACATTGCATTCTATAATTATTGATTCACAATAATTATTATATTATTGTATATAATAATTATTATAATATTTATATTATATTTAATATTTTGTATAAAATATTGAATTTCAATAATGTCTCCAAGAATGGATGTATGTAGAGAATTAAAGCAAGATAGTGTTTAACGAAATATTGAATTGAAGGTTTCCTTTTGAATAAAAATCTGCCGTCTTTCATTATAAGGTTTTCTTACAAGCAAAGAGCTTTAGAGCTTATCCTTCGTTTTCTCTGTCATATAAAGACATTTTATATTTGACATTTAGACCTGTGGTATACAATCCTTTGTTTTCTCTGTCATATAAAGACATTTTATATTTGACATTTAGACCTGTGGTATACAATCCTTTGTTTTCTCTGTCAAATAAAGACATTTTATATTTGACATTTAAAACTGTGGTATACAATCCTTTGTTTTCTCTGTCATATAAAGACATTTTATATTTGACATTTAGACCTGTGGTATACAATCCTTTGTTTTCTCTGTCAAATAAAGACATTTTATATTTGACATTTAGACCTGTGGTATACAATCCTTTGTTTTCTCTGTCATATAAAGACATTTTATATTTGACATTTAGACCTGTGGTATACAATCCTTTGTTTTCTCTGTCAAATAAAGACATTTTATATTTGACATTTAGACCTGTGGTATACAATCCTTTGTTTTCTCTGTCATATAAAGACATTTTATATTTGACATTTAGACCTGTGGTATACAATCCTTTGTTTTCTCTGTCATATAAAGACATTTTATATTTGACATTTAGACCTGTGGTATACAATCCTTTGTTTTCTCTGTCATATAAAGACATTTTATATTTGACATTTAGGACTGTGGTATACAATCCTTTGTTTTCTCTGTCATATAAAGACATTTTATATTTGACATTTAAAACTGTGGTATACAATCCTTTATTTTCTCAGTCATATAAAGACATTTTATATTTGACATTTAGAACTGTGGTAACAATGATTTATACATGTTCATTATACTTGACAAAAATTGAGACAGCCCATTAAAAGAAACGAAGTAATTACCAATGAGTATGGAAATATGTTCACCAGAAAGTTCGATAATAATTTAAACGAGAGCAATTTAAGATATATCAAGTAATGAATTGATTGTCAATAAACTTGATAGATTTACTTATAGTAAAGTTAAGTGTAGACCACTCCAGATTTTTAATTTCATGTTTTCTAATTATCAATTTTTAATATAATTTTTTTAATTATTGATATTTTAATTTTATCACACTGAAGAAGATAAAAACTGCGTTTCGTTAAAAACAAATAATGAGAGAACTTTAGTTTCTTTATTTTTTCGTTTAATTAATTCTTCATTAGATTCTACGAGAACATTATGACGCCAAATTTGATTCTCATTTTCAGAGAATCTAAAGTGTATTTAGACAAAAATACACTTTATTTTTAAAAGGTACACTGTTTTATTCTTTTTTTAAATTCTTTATTGAAACATGCTCCACACAAGGTATTACATGTTGTACTATTTTTTACAATAATATATACATTTAGACTCAATATATGACATTGTTAGTATCTGCTAAATACATTATATTAATAATTTATAAAATGAACTAAGAGATGATAATACAGTTATTTGTTTAAATTTCCTGTACAGTTCTTCGAATAATATTACATAATAATTCAAGTTTATTTAAAAATATAAATCTTTGGTATTCACATATATGCAGCTATTAAACTTATGAAAAAGCAAGTTTCAACTAAATTTGGTCTAATTTTTAACAATGCATGTATACAGGAAGGACTGCTACCAAAATTTACAAATATATATATTTACTATATATAACTATATATATATTTCACTTAATTAAACGAAACACGATCCAAACTGGACACAATACGAGTTCAAAATTCAAGAAGGAAACACACTTACAGACTCAAATTTTCTGGTAATCCGTCTCCCTTTCTCTTTTCTCCTGAAGACGGATTACCCGAAAATTGAATCTGTAAGTGTGTTTGCTCTGTGTGTTACTCTTCTTGAATTTTGAACTCGTATATATAACTTTAAATTACACAAAGCATGACACAGAAAAAAGAACACTTACAGAATTCAATATTTCGAACTGTTGTTAGTCATCAGGAGTAGACGAGAAGAGAGGACGAAGTGAGAGAGATCTCCCCACGTCGAAGAACGGAGCGCGAATACAAAACTCTTTGAAGTGGTTGTAGCAATCGGGTTGTAGTAGTTGGTTTTTGAGGGGTGGCCAGTTCTTTGTATTACACTTCTTTGTAATATAAACTGTTGTACTTTAATGATAAATCCTCGGTTTGTTAGGAGATACTCTGAAACTCGCGGACAACTGATACACTCCTGTGCTAAATAGATGATAATATCCTATTTCACAGATTAATTGTTAAGCTCATTATTGCTCCTTTAATGCGATACCTCCAGATAAGGACAATGGGGAGGTCTACAGTTTCATTCCTGCTTGCTTGTTAGTTTCATGTAATATTCCTTGGAGTTGATACATTTTTGCACCAATTCTTGTACTAGTGGCTTGATCCGTCTTAACAGAGGTAAACGAAAAATTTGGCTATTTTATTTTATTTGAATGTTTACTATTTCTGTATTGTCGAGTATTTGGGTTAAATTTAAAGTGAATCGGAAATTCTTAGAATTAATATATCAAAGTAAAATTAATACAATTCGTTTATAGTAATACTTAAGTATATTTACTAATATTTAGTATTTCGCTTTTCTTTTACTACTATATAAAGGTTATGCATGAATGTAGGACAACATAATTTTTATCAATTCCTATTAATTAACTTACAATTCTTAATTTCAAAAATTAAATATAAATAAATGAAACATCAGATTTAAAGTTACAAAAATTAATGTGAAACAACTCTTTAGATTACTTCATCACTGAAAGGTAAGTCAAAGGTGTAAAGCTCCCAACTTTTATGATCATAGAGCCGCGTGTGATATGCATATATATATAATATATATATATATATCCACTTAAAATTCGAAAAAACGATCCAAACTGGACGCAAATCAGTTCACAAATGAAGAAAAGCAACACACAGAGAAAGAGACACACTTACAAACTCAAATTTTCGGATGATCCGTCTTCAGGGGTTGCCGGGACGGTTTCCTACCGTTGTGTTTCCGGCGTGCTTGGTCACCTATTCTCTTTTCTCCTGAAGATTGATTTTCGGATCATCCGAAAATTTGAGTTTGTAAGTGTGTCTCTTTCTCTGTGTGTTATTTTCTTCATTTGTGAACTGATATATATGTATATATATATTGCTAAAAGCATAGACTGTCAAATAGAAACAAAATTAAAGTTTATCAGGACTCGGTTAGTTCTTTAGTTCGTCAGAAGAACTGACCGAGTCCTGATAAACTTTAATTTTGTATATATATATATATATATATATAATGGTTGTAAAATTTGGGAGCAGTACTTCATTCAAGCATATTTAATTGATAACTGACCGTATTTCACTGATGACATTTTCTTCACCAGTTTTTCAAGATTTCTGAATATTCAGAAACCTTCAAAAACTGGTGAAGAAAATGACATCAGTGAAACACGGTCAGTTATTGAATGAAATATATATATATATATATATATATTATAATATATATTTGAGTTGAGTAGTTTGCTTCTCAACGCGAGTACTTCGCACTTCTTCCCGATGACGACGGATGTCGAAATATCGAAGTGAGTTCTGTAGTGTCTTTCTGTGTTCTTTTCTATGTGTTAAAGTGTATATATATATATATATATATTAGTGAAGGTTGGTAGCTATCCTTCTTGCAAACATGTTTTTAAAAATTCTATGCCAATTTCATGCTTGGGTTACCTTTTTAGAGAGTTTATCTAATGTCCTACAGGCTCTTCTGAGTTGCTCGGGGAATAATAAAATCAACTGGCCCAAACTTTTCCTTTCATATATACACATTCTGACACTATTTAATAACTAACTAAATATTATTTCCAATAAAACAACATGTTTCGGTCTCGTAGACCATCATGAGGCTAAGCTTACGACTAAAGTGTAGAGTATATTACAATGTAATGTCACATCGTGTGAGAGTCAATGCACAAAACTGTTTCCTAGTTGGGGTTGAGACATCTGTTGGGTGGTTGATGAGAGGGGGTGGGGTCGTTGCAGGTATATATTGGGTCATGCCCTGCAGTGCCTCCCACTAAGTAGTGGCGTTGGCGAATAACCTAAGAACTCTGCTGAAATTCACACAACAACCTTGTCAAGGCGTCTGACTATGCACATCTCTTCAGGAGCGCCAAAGAACCACATGCAGCAAATACATAAATTGAAAATAAACCGTGAAACCCTTGTACAAAACGCAAAAAAAATAGCAAGAGAAAACGATGAAAGAAGATTACGAATAATAGAAGCTAGGATGTATAATTATTACGAATAATAATTATATATCCTAGAGAAAGCCCCAGATATAAGCAATCAAAGTTTCAATTTTAGCAGAGTTCTTAGGTTATTCGCCAACGCCAATAAGTGTGAGGCACTGCAGGGAAAGACCTACTAGATACCTGAAATGACCCTACCCTCTCTCATCAACCACCCAACAGATGTCTCAACCCCCAACTAGGAATAGTTCAGTTTGTGTATTGACTCTCACATGATGTGACATTACATTGTAATATACTCTACACTTTAATGGTAAGCTCAGCCTGATGATGGTCTACGAGACCGAAGCATGTCGTTGTTTTATTGAAAATAATATTTAGTTAGTTATTAAATAGTGTTATATATATATATATATACTTTTTCAATAGTGTATATATATACTTTTTCGATGAAATTACGATCCATAACTGACAAATACAGTTCAATGTACATAAAGAAACGTTGAGAAATTAAAAACACACACTCACAGTCTTTAATTTTCGGTTTATACCGTCTTCAGGAGGGATAAGAGGGATAAACTAAGCGCATTGGTCCAGAGACGGTTGGAGACTGGTCTCTCTCTGGACCAGTGCGGTTGGTTGCTATCTCTTATCTCTCCTGAAGACGGTATAAACCGAAAATTAGAGACTGTAAGTGTGTGCTTTTAATTCCTTTATGTACATGGAAGTAATATAAATATATATATTTATGTATCATCGTTATAAGGGAGGAGATAAGGTCTTTTTTTTTAAAGTGGACACGCTGATGATGACCTGCAACTCACAAGGGTGTGTTCACTACAGCACTACTACCAACATATATAGGGAAGGGAAAAAATAAACTAACTAAAAATGAAATGTAATAAATAAAAAAATATAAGTAGTAGTCATTAAAATAATTAATTTAAATATATAACAAAATAGTATCAGTAAATAGAAAAAATGAGCATTAAGCTAAAAAAAAAAATAAAAATCAACCAAATGAAAAAGAGTATTAACGATTGAGATAAAGTTCGGGATTAAATATTGCCCATAGAAGACAGATAGATGCAACTCTTGAAGTAGAGCCTTTAAAGTGACTTTGATTTTAAAATGAATTGACAGTTATTGAAATATTAGTATAGTATGGATGACAATAGGAAGATTGCTGTGCTGACCCACTGAAAGTATATGATAATTCCTACGTATGTTCAGCTTAGAAGAAGTCAAACTACTTGCAAGTAAAGACATGACACTGGATATAGTCAAACCAGTTGGTACAGTTTTGGGATATAGTGGCAGTTTTGACGTTTATCAGATAATTATGTTCGTTAAAGTAGGAAGTATTAGTAATGATGAAAATTAATTATGAGGGAGATCTAAAAGCATTGTAATACCATTGTAATATATTGAAATACCATTGTCAAAGGGGGTTCAATGAATATTGAAAGTTTAGAAGAAGAATGAATAGGAAAAAAAAACTCTTTAATAACAAAATCTATCATGTGAGTACCTAGGTAAAAAATAGGAATAAATAAAGTATAATGACTGGGAGGGAGCCCTCTTAGGCCTTTAACTGTATTGAGTTTCAGAATGAGACTCTACTCTTGATTAAATTAAGGAATGACCGCACTCAGAAAATGTGTCCTTCAGCGGTTGATATGATTTCACTGATCTACTAGATTACGATATATATATATGAACTATAAAAAGATTTCACATAAACACGTGAAATAACAATCAATGATCAAACCACAATAAGAAAATGGGAAAACAAGACTAAGATATTTCAACCGTAACAAGCGGTCTTCGTCAGAGTCAAAAACCAAACAGTTGGGTTTTTGACTCTGACGAAGACCGCTTGTTACGGTTGAAATATCTTAGTCTTGTTTTCCCATTTTCTTATTGTGGTTTGATCATATATGAACTATATTGACACAAAGAACACTCAGAAATGAAACAGAAACTCACTACTATATTCCGATGTCCTCGTCATCAGTAAGATAGAAACGAGTCGCTCCGCAGGCAGACAACGACGTTGTCTTGTCGACGTTGACGACGTTGAGTCGTCTACCTGCGGGGCGACTCGTTTCTATCTTTCTGATGACGAGGACATCGAAATATAGTAGTGAGTTTCTGTTTCATTTCTGAATGTTCTTTGTGTCAATATAGTTTATTTATTTCGTGGAATCGTTTTTATATATATATATATATATATATATATATATGTGTGTGTGTGTGTGTGTGTGCATGATCAAAATACAACATGAAATGGGAAAAAAAGATCTTTCAACCACAACAAGCGGTCTTCGTCAGACACAAAAGGGTTTCAGTTGGGTGTTTTACTCTTACGAAAACCGCTTGTTACGGTTGAAAGATCTTAGTCTTTTTTTACCATTTCATATTGTGGTTTGATAATTATATATATGATAAATGAAATGCATTGCAAAGATATTTTTGAGTTCGCTTCATGAGTTTTAGGTTGTTTTTTTATTCAATATCGCTGGAGTTTCAACAATTCTTAAGTTTATTTTTTAAGAAGGAGAATGAGAGACACTCACTGATATCTTATTATATTTTTATTGATCTTTTCTCGAGAGCTTCACTCCAGACTGGGAACGTATGAGAACCAAGAGATAAAAAGACATGGATGTTTTCAGTCTTTAATACTTTAATACAGTGAACTCTTCATTACGGATTTAAATTTAAACTCTCTTCAGCTACAATTTACTTACGAACACACACACACACACACACACACACACATATATATATATATATATATATATATATATATATATATTATATATATATTATATATATAGGCATGGCTAACTTCTATATTTCGATTGATAAACGAAATATAGAATTGCGTTATGCCGGTTTATATCTCAATGTTACCTTAATTTTAACTCATGTTTATGTTAACTTCATCGACTTGTACAAGTAGGAATGTTATATATATACTTTAAAAACTTTGAGAAATACGAATGAAAAACAGAATCCAGGACTCACAATTCAATATTTCGACCCTTTTAACGACGTCCTCAGGAAAGGAAGTTGAGTGGCGTGAAGACGACATATAATATATATAGATAAATCAAAAAAAGATAACAATTAGATAACGCTACAAAATCCCACTTTGAGATTTTGAAACTTCGTCATCAGAAGAGTAGATACCGCACGTATGGGTTCACTCCTCAACCGAGTCACATCTCTTCTGGTGACGACGATTCGTCAAAATATCGAAGTAAGTTTTTGTAGAGTTTTCTAAGTGTAATCTTTTTGAGTTTGATTTATTAGGCTACAGTAACTGTTTCCTTTTTAAATTTAATTTTATATATGTGTAGTGAGAGAGGGAATATTAAATGTAGAAGTAGAAGCAAACTGAAAGAAATTCACTTGTATTTATATTATACTGTACTATTGTAATATATTTCGGCTAACTCAAATTTTTGGATAATCCGTCTTCATGAGAAAAGAGAGTGGGACACCAAGCACGCCAGAAAAGCACTGCAGGATTATCCAAATTTGAGTTGGTAAGTGTGCCTCTTTCTCTGTGTGTTACTATTCTTCGTTTTGGAACTTGTTTGTGTCCAATTTGGATCGACTTTCGATTTTAAAGTACATATATATATATATACTCGTATATATATAAATCAAATCAAAACATTGACGGTCCAAGCTAACTGTTAGCTTAGTTAGTTAGCTTCAGCTACTCAAAGGGACTACTTCTGCCTGATGACGATGAATGTCGAGATATCCTTGTGAGTCTTTTTTTGTGTTTGTTTTTATCTGTTTTTCTCATTCCTTTGTGAACTATATATATATATATATATATATATATATATATATATATATATATATATATATATATATATATAATATATATATATATATATATATATATATATAATATATATATAGATAAATAGATATATATGATCAAACCAAAATAAGAAATTGGAAAACAAGCCCAAGATATTTCAAACAGTAACAAGCGGTCTTGGTCAGAGTTAAAAACCCAACCATTACTTTCAAAAACCGCTTGTTACGGTTTGAAAGATCTTAGTCTTGTTTTCCCATTTCATATTGTAGTTTTATCAATATATATACATATATATGATCAAACCACAATAAGAAATGGGAAAACAATACTAAGATCTTTCAACCGTAACAAGCGGTCTGCGTCGGAGTCAAAAACCCAACTGACGAAGACCGCTTGTTACGGTTGAAAGATCTTAGTCTTGTTTTCCCATTTCTTATTGTGGTTTGATCATTGATTGTCATTTCACGTGTTTATGTGAAATCTTTATATATACGAGGTGTGTAAATAAAGTAGTGAGACTGGCAACGTCGCTTTCGATCTGGCAACGCTGGATACGCGTGGCCTTGAGTAGCGTCAGGTGCACGTGTGATGCGCCTCCAGTATGAATCTGAACTCGCCACAGTCATTTGTTTGTCCGTAGCGTTGGTTTTCGTGAAATGGTTTTTTCTTGAGCGTTTTAAAAATGAGTGACCTCAAAGTTGAGCAGCGGTGTGCAATCAAATTTTGCTTCAGACTTGGACATAATGCAACCGAAACTTTTGAAAAACTTCAGGAGGCCTATGGAGATCGTATTTTATCAAGGGCACAGGTTTTTCGGTGGTTTAAGGAATTTTCAGAAGGAAGAGAGTCGATTGAAGATGAACCACGAAGCGGAAGGCCTTCAAGTGCAAACACCGATGAAAATGTCAACAGAGTACGGAACCTTGTGCGTTCAGATCGACGCTTGACAGTCAGAATGATCGGGGAACAGTTGAATTTGAATCACACCTCCGTTCATCACATTTTGACCAATGAATTGGAGATGAGAAAAATTTGTGCGAAAATGGTTCCGAAAAACCTTTCCCAAGACCAAAAAGATCTCAGAAAGGGAAGGAGTCTTGACTTTTTGGGTTCAATTGAAAATGATCCCCGGTTTCTTGAACGTGTCATTACTGGTGACGAGTCATGGCTGTTTGAGTACGACCCAGAAACGAAACGTCAGAGCATGGAGTGGCACACTGCGACTTCTCCAAGGCCTAAGAAAGCACGCATGAGCAAGTCGAAAATCAAATGCATGCTGATTTGTTTTTTTGATAGCCACGGAATCGTCCACAAAGAGTTTGTGCCACAAGGTCAAACGGTTAATCAGCACTTCTACCGTGAGGTCCTTGAAAGACTTCGAAAAAGAGTCCTTCGTGTGCGGCCAAACATCAAAGACAAGTGGGTGTTGCATCACGACAACGCGCCCTGTCACACTACCATCTCAATAAACGAGTTTTTGGCCAGTAAAAACATTCCTGTTGCTCCTCAGCCTCCTTATTCACCAGACTTGATCCTTGTGACTTTTTCCTCTTCCCGAGATTGAAAAATCACCTCAAGGGAACTAATTTCGGGACACTACAAAACATACAAACTGCTGTAACCGACCAGCTGACGGCCATTCCAGAATCCGAGTTCCAGCAATGCTACAATGATTGGAAGGACCGTCTCCAGCGCTGTGTGGCTTCCGAAGGGAACTATTTTGAAGGTGACAATATCATATTGTAATTATATTTGAATAGAAAATTTAAAAAAAATCAGTCTCACTACTTTATTTACACACCTCGTATATATAACACTTACAATAAACAGTGACACATAGACTGAAACATAACAGAGTTATACTTTGTTATACTCACTTTTCAATATTTAATATTTTGACCGTAGGGACGCCAGTCAAATCACTCCGTCAATTCACTTTTTCTCCTGAGGACGACCGCCATTACGGTCGAAATATTGAAAAGTGAGTGTTTGTTATGTTTCAGTCTATGTGTCACTATTTTAAGTGTTATGTGTCCTGCCGGACCGTGTTTCGTTTATCATGGTATATATATATATATATAAAAAGATTTCATATAAACACGTGAATTAACAATCAATGATCAAACCACAATAAGAAAATGGGAAAGCAAGACTAAGATCTTTTAACCGTAACAAGCGGTCTTCTTCAGAGTCAAAAACCCAACTGACTGGGTTTTTGACTCTGACGAAGACCGCTTGTTACGGTTGAAAGATCTTAGTCTTGCTTTCCCATTTTCTTATTGTGGTTTGATCATTGATTTATATATATATATATAGGAAGGAAAATATATACTTATTGAGAGGTAATAAGTAAGTAGAACAATTATTTGAACAAATTATAAAATTTTTTTCTAAAAGTGTGTTTGTTTTTGTTTCTTTATAGTTATTTCAAAGGTGTCTCATTAAAGTTCTCAACATTAAGTTATGGAAGTTATACTTGGCCTACGTCAAAGAAACCAAATCAGCACTGCCTACGTTCAAGTAAGTAACTTTCAAGGATAACAACATTTTTGTTACGATTTCTCCGGTCAACACACAAACACACATACATGCATGTATACAACATATACACCAGTTCAAAATCGAATAAGGGTAGCAAGAACACAGAGTGCTTGGTCTTCTTCGATTTTTAACTCGTATTGTGTCCAGTTTGGATCGTCTTTCCATTTTATAAATCAAAATATTTTATAAGTATATATATATAACAGATTCAATAATATATCGACCGTTTGATAGAATAGGTGTTCTCTAATCGGGATTTGGTCAATTTTCTAGGATAAAAAATAAAAACTCTCGTTGCCGACGTTTTGGTTTTATTTAAAACCTTTTTCATAGGCAGACATAAGAATTAGAACTAAGAAAATGAAATTTACATTGTTGTTCCTTTAAATAATGTAAATTTCATTTTCTTAGTTACAAAATTCTTACTTCTGCCTATGAAAAAGGTTTTAAATAAATCCGAAACGTCGGTAACGAGAGTTTGATTTTTTATCCTAGAAAATTGACCGAAACCCGATTAGAGAACACACTTATATATATATAGGTCTCCAACCGTCTCTGAACCAGTGCGCTTGGTTTTCCTCTCTTATCTCTCCTGAAGACGGTTCAAACCGAAAATTAGAGACTGTAAGTGTGTGCTTTTGATTTATCTGTTTCTTTTTCTACATTGAACTATATATATACGAGTTCAAAATTCAAGAAGAGTAACACACAGAGTAAGGAAACACACTTACAGACTCAAATTTTTGGGTAATCCGTCTTCAGGAGAAAAGAGAATGGGAGACCAATCACGTTGTAGACGCAACGGCAAGTAACCAACCCGGAACCGCCAGTGCTGCCCCCCTTACCCGGTGTTTTATATATATATATATATATATATATATTATATAACGACCTTCAAAAAGGTCGTTAACGCAGAAACTGCGATCATATTCAATAATATATATATATATATATATATATATATATATATATATATATTATATATATATCAATGATCAAACCACAATAAGAAATGGAAAACAAGACTAAGATCTTTCAACCGTAACAAGCGGTCTTCGTCAGAGTCAAAAACCCAACTGAAAACCCAGTTAGGTTTTTGACTCTGACGAAGACCGCTTGTTACGGTTGAAAGATCTTAGTCTTGTTTTCCCATTTCTTATTGTGGTTTGATCATTGATTGCTATTTCACGTGTTTATGTGAAATCTTTATATATATATATATATATATATATATACGAGTTCGAGATTAACAAAGAGCAGCACACAATGTAGGGAAACACACTTACAGACTCAAATTTTCGGGTAATCCGTCTTCAGGAGAAAAGAGAATGGGAGACCAAGCACGTTGTAGGCGCAACGGCAAGTAACCAACCCGGCAACCGCCAGTGCTGTCAACCGTACCCGGTCTTAAAGTATAAAATTAGGAAAAGATATAAACAGAAATTCAGATAAGCAGTACTGGTTGGGTAAAACTATAAATAGGTGAAAAATTATAAACAATATAAGATGAAAACAAACTATAAGAAACAAAAATAATGATAGAGAAAAGAAGAAAAAATAAATACAATACAAAAAACTTGCATTGGTTGTTTTAGTAAATAAAAGATAGAGACTGAATAAAAGGGTAAGTATGGGAAACTAGTTAAGAATAAGAATTTAGAAAAATAAAATAGGATAAAACAAACTAGTAGTAAGTGAAGAAGACAAAATAGATATAAACAAAATATACGAAAGAGGAAAAAAGAAATAAGTACTGGAGAATAAAGAATACTGGAAAAAAAGTACCAAAAAAAAAATATCTTTTAAGGTTAAGTCCAGGTGCATTGCGCGCCCCGAGCAACCAGATGTGAGCCTCCTCAGAGGCTCTAAGGGTCACGGTATTATCACCAGGGGGAATCTGACGCAGAATCTGCACACTGAAGCAGTCGTTAAAAGACAGACCGTGGGATTTGGCGTGTATGGCGACAGGTAAATTGGAGTTGTTGTTAACGGATGCTCTATGACCGTTCATACGGAGGCTGAGCTTGTTAGAGGACAGTCCTACGTAGAACGCATCACAACGAGTACAGTCCAATTTGTAAACACAATTTTTGGATGTACATGAGCAGTCCTTAGCAACAGGGAAGGACTGGTTATGGGAAGATGGAGTGAAGTGTGAAAGGGGGTTGAGAAGCGGACAGGTCAGGCACCCCCGCCTTTCGCAACTCTTAGCACCCACAGACGGGTGGTTGACGCGCCTGGACGTCAAGTCTCTGTGGGAAAAGAGATTGCCAAGGTTGGGGGAACGTCTATATGAGAGGCGGGGTTGGCAGGGGAAAATAGTCGACGTGGAAGGAGAAGAGGATAGGATGGGGAACAGATCTTTGATTATGCAAAGATCAAAAAAAAATATATATATATATATATATGGAGAGAGAGAGACAGAAATTAAATGTAACGTTCAAAGAGAGATTTAAATAAAGGAGAGTTAAAACAAAGGTAACAGCGATAAAAACTGGCATAACTCACTTCTATATTTCGACCATCATCATCAGGAGGCGAAGAGTCTTGCAGGAAGGCGACTCAGAAGAGTCCCTAAGGAAAAGATGCCGTTCTGCCTTCCTGCAGGACTTTTCCGTCTCCTTAAGACGACGATTCGTCGAAATATCGCTGTGAGTTTTGTCAGTTCCTTCTCGAAAGGCTTTGTGGCTATGCTGTATGTATCGTGTCCCACTAGATCACCCAAGTTAAGAAAAATAGGCCGTGATAAATACTGCGACGAGAACACCACTTTGTGACTTATCCATAGATAGTGGGAGGCGAATTGAAACACCCATACTTTCTTCCCCTTACGTACAAAAGTAAGCCATCTTAGCCGAATGAAACTAGTGACAGCCAACTTGGAATGTGCTTTTGTTTAAACTTCTATTACACATGTTTTATCATTTTTATATTTTCAAACACCTCAGCAGAATTTCTATGACTAAAACGAATGTAATTCAGACTAATAGATAAAAATATCTAAGACTTCACGGTTATAGGCATGAATTTAAAAGAGAATTGTAGTCATTTTTAATTTGCTAAAAGTGACTTTTAATTTATTTTTATTAATCAGTTAAATTAGATTCAGCAATTAACCTAACAATACGGTTGCTTATATTTCAAATTTTGCTAAATAACAAAGGAGTCAAACTTTACGCCAATGAAACCGCACAAAAGGTGAAAACGTGTATATGAATTTAAAAAATAATTAGTATTAATAACAGTTTTTAATTTCGAGTTTCGTTCGAATACAGTGAAAAGAAATGAAACATTGTTACATAAAAAATAAAATTAAAACTTTCTGCACAAGAACTCTTTCATTAGAGACAAAAATATTTGAAATAAAAATGGTAGAGAATGAAATTTGTTATTGACACTGTTTGCAAATTCATTTTTGATATTTACTGTAATTAACTTAATATTCTATTTAATATTACAAAAAAAACTAAAATTAAGTTATTTTTATGTATTCAGTATTACCTAACATTTTTAAGGTTGTTATTATATATATTATATGAATTTAAACAGTCAGTTTTATGTGAGTTTTTTTTTTAAATATATATCATCATTATTTTTAATTAACTGTTTAGTTCTAATTCAATTCACTAATGTTTGATTCTTTTCTTTATTGAAATTGCTTCTGTTTTAGAGAAAAAATGGCCCAAGCTTATGACTTTGCTTTAGAGAAAATAGGCATGGACATACAATCTTACAGTATTTGGAATGACTATGTAAACTTTTTGAAAAGTGTTGAAGCTGTGGGTTCTTATGCTGAAAATCAAAAAATCACTGCTGTGAGAAAGGTGAGTTACAGTTTTGTAAGTTATTTGAAAAAAAGGTTGGGTCACCCATCCAAGTGATAACCATGCCCAATGTTGTTTAACTTCAATGTTTTAGTGAATGGTTATCTAGCATGTTTATTATTGCTGGGGTTGATAATGATATCATTTTTATTCCCAAACTGATTTATGGATAGTGTTTATAAATTCAGTCAGTACTATTTTTACTCTCTCTCCTTCATTTTGAATCATTATTGGAGATTTATATTCTGTCCACTATGTGGCTGACTGTCCTGTATACAGCCTTCATAGATTAAATACTTTAGGTACAAGTATTTTTCTTCTTTTTTTTTTTTAATTATTTGAGAGTGACTATAGCACTGCGTCTTAAAAAAAAACTATTGTACTTCCCCTCTTCTGTACTAAAGTACTCCAGCAGTTAGCTTCAACGCCTCCAAGAAGCTCAGCACTTTTGCTGGTTCCAGCGGTAAAAGTTTTTCTATGGTTTGTTGAGTGTCCCGAAGCACCTGCCTCTCTGCAGCAAAGTTGCCTTACAAGTTATCAGCAGGTGAAACGGTGTTTCTTCCTCTTTGCAGAATCTCCACAAACCATCATTGATAATGTCCATTCAGGCTCCCTATGTTTCGGGAGAAAGTACTTCCTTTCTCCTTCTTCGGGCCCTCAGGTGCACTTGTGGGAGGTTCCCACTAGTTAGCGCTTTTGGACCCTCTGCGCTTCCGGAGGATGGTCTCCAGACTTCCTTCTCCTTACAGGGGAAAATCCCTGAAGCTCTATCGGTGGTATTTTGTCCGCTCCGGCAGAGCACCGCATACTGGAGTAAGGCTATTTACTCAAGGGGGTCGCCTGGTGCCCTTGAGGCTCCGTTCATAATACAGAAACCCCTGTATCATCATCCTTCGACATGGAGCGCATACCACCTTAGATTGGGGCTGGGATAAAAGGAGGGGATTTGGGGATTAGGAAGGATGGGAAACGAAGGTGGTCAAGCCGAGCCCCTGATCACCTTCTCTTCCTCTTTCGTTTTTCCCTGCATGTAGCAGGTTAACAGGGTAGCCTCGTGAATCACTCCATTACTACCCCTAGAGACAAGTATTATAAAGATAGATAATCTAAAGGAAATGGAGTAGAGAATCTCTCGATCTATATAGAAAGATCGGGAAGATTTTCCTAGGAGTAGGTCTGGGTCATCTGGGGTAGGCTAAAAGGGCCCTCTTGGCTGGTCTGTTTGCCCGATCTTTGATCTACCCACCTTACTACTACTAGAGTATTATATTAAATTTTATACTATTTATCTTTTTTATCGAGGTTTGGTCTAGCTTCAATAATTTAACACCTTTAAGCCGACGTTTCGTCTATATTTTTAGACATCTTCAGGGCTACATCAAGACAGAATTTAATTACAGTAACATGAAACATAATTATATTACATTATTTAATTAATATACATATATAATATACATAATTATGTTTCATTTTATTGTAATTAAATTCTGTATTGATGTAGCCCTGAAGATGTCTACAAATATAGACGAAACATCGGCTTAAAGGTGTTGAGTTATTCAAGCTAGACCAAACCTCGATAAAAAAGAAAAATAGTGTTAAATATATGTGGTCGAGATAAGGAAAACATTCGATTAAATTTTATATTCATTCGTTAATATTTTCTTTCTTCATAAGTTTATATTATAATTTTGTTAAGTTTAAAATAAATTGTATACTATAAACCATGGAGATGAAAATGGTATGATCATTTTAAGTGTTAGATGTAATATTTATTTGAATATGAGTTACAAAAATGATTTTTTAATGTTGTAACTGTTTTTCTAGGTGTATCAGAAAGGGATTGTTACTCCTATGATGAAGATAGAAAATCTATGGAAGGATTATATGGCTTATGAACAAAGTATAAATCCAATGATTGCTGAAAAGATGGGCATTGAGAGATCTCGAGACTACATGAATGCTAGAAGAGTGGCAAAGGAATTTGAAGCGATTACTAGAGGACTGAGTCGAAGTTTGCCTAGTATACCTCCTACATCGAGTTTAGAGGAGCTTAAACAGGTACTACTGGATACAAAGATGGAAGTTTTGAATTCATTTTTATGTTATTTTAGGTTGTAAACCTCTTAAAGGGGTCCTGTTAATTACGCATGAGAAACGTAAATGTTCTTGTTTTTCTTTTGTTTTCCTTTACATGGAAGCCTAAAACAACGGTAGGGTATTAGAAGTTATCAAGAAATATGCTTCTTTTTAAATTTTATTAAGAAGAATATTTTTTGTTTAGTGGGACCTTTTTGCTTTACTTTTATTAAATTGTTACAAAATTTTTTTTTTTTTTTTGTGATGTAGGGTCGTGGAAGCTCGCCCTCCGCGTGGTCCACCTCGGGCGTATCTCGGAGGTTTTGTTTGCCTCTATCCTAGGCTAGAGATTGTAGCTCCCGAGATGCGGCAAAAGAGCTTTCACGTAAAAAAGGCATCAGTCTGTTTTGTTGTTGTTTTCAGTGATATGGCTGAATAAGCTCGGTGCACTAAATAGTACCAAAACAGGTCCTGTTAATTACTTTGAGAACTAACATACTTGTTTTGTAATTTGTATGCAATTGCAATTTTACAATTCTTTAAGAGTGATATGAAAATTATTTGTCTAAAGGTTGAACTGTGGAAAAAGTATATCGCTTGGGAGAAGAGTAATCCATTGAGGAGTGAAGACACGGCCTTGATCACAAAACGAGTGATGTTTGCCTTTGAACAGTGTCTCCTCTGCCTGGGCATCACGCCGATATTTGGTACGAGGCGGCCCAATTCCTTGACTACAGCTCCAAACTACTGGCTGAGAAAGGGGTTCGTTCTTTATTTGTGACATTTATTACATATTTTTTGACATTTAGTGCAGTATTTATAACATTTAGTACAGTATGTATAACATTTAGTACAGATTTGAGACATTCACTACAGTATTTATAACATTTAGTACAGATTTGAGACATTCACTACAGTATTTATAACATTTAGTACATTATTTAGGATATTTATTACAAGTATTTATAACATTTGAGTACAGACTTGTGACATTTAGTATTTATGGCATTTTTTATAGTATTCAGACACATATTACAGTATTTATAACATTTAGTACAGGTTTGTCACATTGGTACAGTACAGTGACATTGACATTTAGTACAGTATTTTTGACATTTAATAGATTCTTTTAAGATATTTAGTACAGTATTTGTGACATTTTAATTCATTATTTATGACATTTAGCACAGATTTGTTACGTTTAGTAAAGCACATTTAGTACTTTATTTTACATGAAGTATAAAAAGGAAATAATAAACCACATATAAAGATCTAAAAAGGAACTAAGGTAATTCAGAAGTCAGGATTAATTGGATAAAGGATCATGGTTAATTATAGAGCTCTTAATGATTTAATTATAAATAAGTCAGCAAAAAGCAAATAAGTCAGTATATTTCTGATAAACAACATATCATATCATTTCAAGAGTTTTTAAAATCTTTGCTTGTTTACATTGCAAATATTTTTCATTTTTAAACATTCGTATATCTGAAAAAATATTGATTAAGATATTAATTTTAAATTCTGTTTAAATGAATAATATTTTCTAACTGTTCATACAATCATATTTTTAGATGATATAAATTCATCAAAATGTGTCAGTACTAAAAATAAATTTAAAAATGTATTTCAATATTATTTTTATAATTTATTTAATACATGGAGAGTAATCTAAGTATGTAATCAGCAATTAGATAATACTATTTGTTTAAACAATGTCAAGGCATATAAATATTTACTTCGACATATTTTTAGATGCTACGATTGATATTTGTTTTAAAGATTTTATGTTATGAAAACAGTTATTTGTAACATGTTTTTGATATAAATGTTATACTTTATTGATAAAATGATTTTAAACGATACAGTTATAATTTGATATTATAACATCTTACAGGCTATTCCTGTAGAGAATTAATTTATATATTATTGTTGTAATTAGTTATAAGATATCTTCTGAAACATGTATTAACAAGTATTAATGAGGTGATTTCTTTTAAAGGATGTAACATCTTCTAAACAATTCAATGATGAAGCAGCTAACATGTATGAAAGAGCTACGAGTGGAGTACTGCGGACAAATATGCTTCTTCATTTTGCTTATTGTGATTTTGAAGAAGGTAGAATGAAGTATGAAAGGGTTCATGAAATATACGATCATTATCTTCAGTTAACCGACATCGATCCAACTTTGGTAAACTACTTTAATTATGAAAACTTCGTCATCCGAAATTATCGCTTTCCTATACATTAAATTCCTAGATAATCATCTAATGTTTATTTTCCAATATTGTGCCAAGATATTTGTGCTATATATAACATAACTGATATATAACATAAAAATATCTATAGTATAACTTTCCCTTTCTGTTTACTATGCGTGGTTACTATAAAGCCCAAATGGGGGGTTATCAATCTGTGTGAAATTTTAAATGTTAATCAGGTTGATACTGAGTTGTAAAGTCAAATTCTAGGGTAGTTTGGAAATAAATTTAAATTTATTAATGTTTACTGGAGATCAATGAGGGTGTTTTTAATTTATTTAAATTAAAATATTGTTATTATTCATTTCATATTCTTGTTAAAGAAATTACAAAATAAGAGTAAAATTTTAGGAAATCTGACCATCTGATTTAGCACTTTAAGTTACTCGTATACCTTCCCTCTACTGATTTTGGATTTTTAAAAGGTGTGTTCTGTACATAAGCAAGCAGACTTTGGTTTCCTTTGTTAGGATTGTAATTACGGGTGAGGGGGAAGAGGAGAGTTTTGACTCTTAGTTATAACTCCTCAGATTTTTCATTTGTGGAACAGACAATTTTAAATGCTTTGCCCTCCGAAAAGGACTTATAAAGCAGTCGGACACAAGTCCTGTACAGTCATGAATTTGTTAAAGATCTCTTATTCTAAACTAAATTGAGAACTCCAGATGTTTAATCAACCAGGATAATGTATTTCACGTATAGGATATGTTAGGTTAGATTGCTGTGACAGTTCCACAAGAGAGCACATATAAGACGAACATTAGCCCTTTGTGATACCATGAAATGAATATTCTACATTGGGAGTTGTAAATTTTGCCCAGCTCAAATATATTTAGAGTAGGGTTCTTTAACGGGTACCTGACATCTTCTCCGAGAGATTGCGTACTCAAATTTATTCATCTCCTTCGTGAATAAGTCGAGGGCCAGAGTTGGTATTGAACCCCGGATCTACCAGTCCAGAGGTGAACACGTGCCACCGGGCTATCCTAACTCCCTTCTTCTAAAAGATTTAGTATTTTAAATACTAAAATGGGCTCAAAATAACAATTAAACCACACTTTCCCTCTCTGGAGTAACATCAAAGGAAACCTGAAAAATCTTGAAATGTCGAACAAACAATGATATCGTATGTGTCTATAATCAAGTATCTGTTTATTTATTTGACATGTATGTGTCATTGACTTTCCTTGATCATGTTTGTTCGTTCATCCCTTCAAATACCCATTAGGAAAAATAAAAACGCTAAATTGCTTTTGTTAAAATTAATTTCATCTAATGATGAAAGAATTCCTTTAATTAGTGTCGATTTTTACCTCCGCTTTGTATAGTGTTTGTTAATAGAAAAAATTAATTTGAATTATCATTTTTTTTAGCCTTGTTTGTTTGTTGAGGAATCATTGTAATATTAACCTTTAAGGAATTGGAATTTATAATTTTTCTATTTGAAATTTTATTCTAGAAATTTTACTTTCTGATATATGTTCATAATTTGCTACTAATTGTCTTTGCCATTAATTTAAATGTCTTCCTTATGTATTATATTAAAGCTTAAATTAAATTATTATGTAGTCGATTAAAAGTTAAATAATAAAGCATACATCATCAGAAAACTAAGGGTAGTAGTGATACAGTTCAGCCTCCAAGTGGCCATCATAAGGTGATAACTTTAAATAATCTATACAAAGAATGGCTGAAACCTGCTAGGCCTACAATTTAATGATTAGCATAGCATCCATGAGGATTCGGCCGTTCCCCAAAGGAGTAAATACCCATTTACCTGAGATATTACCCTTTTCCAGTTGAGGGTGTAGCTTTCTCTTGTTGCTATGAGCTAGGCAACTCCAGAAAAGACTACTTCTCAGATAGTAGGTAGGTTGAAGTGGCAGTCCTACAAGGGAACACACATAGGTCGAACATTGGGCTCTTTGTGATATCACATAATAAAGATTGATTTCTACATTGGGTGTCCTAAATTATGCCAATCGACTCTAAAGTGTATTTACCATAGAGTAGGGATCTTTAACGAGTACCTGACATCATAAAGGCTCAGGATTGACGGCTTAACGTCCACTCCGAGGGACAACGTTATCATTCATTCACCTTCCACGTGAATACATCGAGGGTCAGAGTGCATATCGAACCCCGGACCCACCAGTTCAGTAGAGAGAACGTTAACCGCTTAGTTAACCTGGTCCCCTCTCACATAGTGATTCCCTTGAAAGTCTACTCTTCCTGGGTTAGCAACCAATGTAACCAGCAGTCCAATTCAATCTATGCAAAAATAACATTTACAATTATTAAATTTTTAATTTATAATAGTAAATTTAATTACTATATAGGTTATTTAAAATAATAACCTGGTGATGGTCACATAGATGTCTGAAATACATTCGTTTGTCGAGGTACTAAAGTTTTTTACTTAAATCTTACGATATGCAGTATCCAAAATTAATCAGTTAATCAAGTATGTTTAATTAGGAATCTTGTTAATTATGCATTTTATTATTTCAGACTTACGTACAATATATGAAGTTCGCTAGACGAGCAGAAGGTATTAAGTCTGCTAGAAATATATTTAAGAGAGCCAGAGAGGACGTCCGTTCTAAGTATCATGTGAGTTACTATTACAGTTAATATTTCAAGGTTTTGATAATATTTGTTTTAAAAAATTCTTCAATACTTATTGTAGAAATAGTAATATATTGTAAAATTTTGTTTACACAAAACTAATGACAGAAAAAAAAATGAAGAAATTATGTTTCGAATTATGCTCTTTCATTCAAAGATGATTCTGGCGTCTGATCTGAAGGGAACTGAAGATGAATTAGTTCTCTTCAAAATAATTATATTATTGAAATTTTTATGTTGCGCAGAATATTTCCCTCTTCGGAGGGGGACGACTAAATCCTCAAGGATTAAGGTAGTCCTAAAACTGACTACCTTAAGTAGGTTGCTGGCCAGACAAATTGTTCGACCAAGCGATTTTTTTTAATTTTTAACGTGTTGTAACTATTATTATGGTTTTAAAGTGATATATTTGGTAAGTTTTTAAATTCTAGTAGTTATTGTTTGTCGTCATCCAACGAGATATTACAATAAATTTCTAACAACGTCTTATCAATATCGACTAAAGAGATTTAGCTGTCATCTCTTTAAGACCTGAGGGCATGACACGTGGAGGTTATATATTTTTTATATTTTGATTTTCTTGAATCGGAAATCAGCAAATCAGTTATTAATTGATAAATTGAATAAATTATCGATATTGATAAATTGAATTTGTGTAAAAATATTTTATTGTCAAGTTAATTGTACCTATTATCATCTAGTGTAAAGAAGTTCGCGTATGATTGAGAGGAGGACTTAAGTTTTTTTATACTGTAGATAAAGATATAACAAATGGAAGTTCAAACCAATTTGAATAAATTATTTCCATAATTATATTTCGACTATCTCTGAAACTAATAGTGAAATCTTATAAAAAAAAATGTATTAATATAATTCATTATATATGATAGCAATGTTTTCTCTCATATATGATAATGTTTTATTATATATGATAAAACATGTTTTCTGTTCACAGATTTTCGTTGCAGCAGCTCTTATGGAATATTATTGCAGTAAAGACAAAAACATAGCATTTAGGATATTTGAACTGGGGTTAAAAAAATTCGCCAATAACCCGAAATATGTTCTTAGTTATATCGACTACCTCTCTCACTTAAACGGTTTGTTCTTTATATTCTTATTAATCTGTATTATTAATTAAATATCCAGCTTTTTTTTTCACTGGCAATATAAAATTATTTTTATCTGTCTACCGATAAATGTCAGTAAAATATAAAAGAATTTTAAAAAAAATAATTATATTATTAAAAATACATTGTTTTTGGTTTGCTAAGAAACTATGTGTCCCCTACTTTGATTAGTCTAAGTATTTTACAACCTAATTCATATTATATATGATTAAAATAAGTAAAATTATATTTTACTTTACGAAACTGTAGCTTGAAGTAATTTAGATTATTTTTGATTTTCTGTAATTAATGGTTGACGTTTTATTGTTACTGAAATTCTATAAACAATTTGCATGTCTAACATTGAGTTACTTTTAATTTTTTCATTTCTAAGAGTGTTTTAACTTATTATTTAGTTACATCTATTTGCAAACTATATTCTGGATGTAGAAAAAAACAGAGTTGTCAAAAAATGATTTATTTTTCTTTGTAGTCAATTTTACATAACAATTTTGCATGTCTAAGATTAAGTATTTTTAATTTTATCATTTCTAAGCGTGTTTTAACTTATTATTTAGTTGCATCTATTTGCAAACTATATTCTGGATGTAGAAAAAAACAGAGTTGTCAAAAAATGATTTATTTTTCATTGCAGTAAATTTTACATAACAATTTTGCATGTCTAAGATTAAGTATTTTTAATTTTATCTTTCTAAGCGTGTTTTAACTTATTATTTAGTTACATCTATATATATATATATATATATATATATATATATAATATATATATATATATATATATTATATATATATATGCAAACTATCTTCTGGATGTAGAAAAAACAGAGTTGTCAAAAAATGATTTATTTTTCATACCTTTTAGTATGATTATTTTCATAAAATCAGTAAATTTTACATACCTTTATGATGATTAATTGATGAATCGTTGTGCATAGAAGAGTCCGGATTTAAATATGTTATCATGTAAGCAGCCTCTTGATGTCTCGAGGTGATTCCTCACTGATTTCTAATGTTACACAGATTTAATGTTTATTCTTTTCTATATTAATTTAAAAAATATAGACGTAAACCATTTCCTTTTGTACCAAAATCTAAAATGCCCCATTGTTTTGGATCTTTAAATCAAAAAATCTATAAGTGTAGGTGTTAGAAGAAGGTTACCTAGATTGTATTCCTCTTGTTGAATTGAAAACTAAATTTATTTTATTTTGTTATTGTTTCAGAGGATAACAACACTAGAGTGCTTTTTGAAAGGGTATTAACATCAGGCAGTCTTGATCCCGATAAATCCGTGTAAGTTTAATTTTTAAGACAAAATTACACCAGAAGGTTTTTTAGTTTCTTCCATTTATTTATAGTAAACTCATACCTCGGTTCTACAGCAGTGGTGGGATTCAAATTTCTTATAAACAGGTTCTAAGAAAACAGATCGTGTGTTCTTAAAATGATGCTTAAAATATTATGAGTTCAGCGAGTTAAATAGCTTAAGGAAGTTTTCCTGCTGATTACTTGTTGCTTTAACATGATCACCAGCGATCAGTCTTTTTTTCATTTTTTCTATTATTGCTTCCAGTAGCTTTTGACGATGTAGGCTAACAAATCTATGGTTTTCAGTAAACTGGATCTCTTTGAATGCGTCCGAAGCAACCCTCTCATCAATTTCTTTTTCAAATGTCCCTATATGTCCTTAAGAAATTCAAATGCTTTAATAGACCTCTTTATGAGGTTTTCCCCTCTGAACAAAGTTGTACCTCTTGCTTGGAGGGCATTACTGAGCAATGACATTTCATTCAAAATATCAATCATTAAAGCTAGGTCCTTTAGAAAATTTTTGTTGCAAAGTCTGGCAGTCATCCCTGAATTATTTATCTAAACAAACACTTTAATCTGGCAATTTCATGAAATTAGTTCTAAAAACATTCAGTATTTGATTCAGAACTAAAAGTTAAAACTAGGCCTAATGTAGGCTAGACCAACTCAACATCTGCATTGTCATGAGCAGTTTGAGCACTGTAACAGTTATGCAAACGAAACTAAATTGTTTAGTTATGTATAGGCTATATACATGCGCAAATTACGTTGTCATACATGTACAAGTTATGTGAGTCACGCGACACTTGTGAAGTTTGATAGTGGGCTAATTAATACAGGTCTGAATAGGGGTTTACGTAATTTTAACAACCGGTTCGCCGAAGTCATAAAATTTCAAGCACCGGTTCGCACGAACCGGCTGAATCCCATCACTGTTCTACAGACTAAAAGGGGTAACACCTGTCCGAAATTCTCGATCATCCGAAGCTTCCGATTCTACTGTATTTCAAAAGCCTCCATGGTTAAAAAAAATGTTTAATATTTCGCACACAACAGACAAAACAGGGCGAAAAGGATCGAAAAACACGGACGAAAGAACTACACGTGTTCTGGCACAGCTGTAAACAAAGCGTGCCACACGTCATCTGCTGATCAACTGTGGAAACGTAGGGCAGTGTCTGGCCGATCTGAACGAGTCTAGTTTATTTCGTTGAATCCATTCGAAATCCATTGATGGATTTCAATAAATGATAAAAATAATTTTATCAAATGTGTTTACATTATATTTAAATTGTAAAATTGTGCACCCTTATGAAAGCTGATACAAAGGCAATTGAATTAGGTGTTTAAGGTACTAAAGAATTACTCTTTAAATTCACATGGATGTGGAGTTTCTGAAATTAAATTGTGTTACTGAAAGAAAAGTTTTATACAGTTAAGCAAACTTTGTTGAATACTCTAAGAGTATTGTTAATACTCTAATGTTAAACTCAAGAATTTTGAACTTCTGTTTATTTTTAGTTCGTAGAGTTTTCCATGAGATATAGTACTCAATTCGATTCAAGCGTACAGTTCTATGCATACTATTATATATTTTTTAATATTGAACATTAAATTTCATTCAAAATCATTATTTATTTCAGAGAAATATGGAACAGATTCCTTGAGTTCGAATGTAACATTGGTGACTTGGCAAGTATTGTTAAAGTTGAAAAACGAAGAAGTTCTGTTCTCGAAAAGGTATTGGTTATTTCATTTTAATATTTTATGATTAAAAAAAAAAATAAATGAATTTCAAAGTTGTTATTTAAAATATCCCCCATGATATGTGAATTCCCTATTAATTGTATTTCAGGTATATGAGATGTCTGTAAAGGACTCCAAGTGCAAATCCCATTACATCTGTGATACTCCCATCCTTGAAGAACTCCAGGTTTCCTTATCCTAAAATCCTTTTATCCTTTTCCCATTTCCAAATTCTTTTTCTTATTATAAAAACAATATACATCAATATAAACATATATAATAGTTATAGGGTAAAAAGTTAATGAAATGGTCTCCACATTAAAAATTTTTTGTTATAAACAACGCGTTTTGAACACGTAGTGTTCTTCCTCAGGCATTAACTAAAAAAATACAATGACACCAGAGAGTTATCTATAGTATACAGTAAATATAGAACAAAATAAAATAAGGAAGAGAATACGAACCTAAGGGTGAGTGTCGGTGGTACAACTGACTGGGAATAGGATGGACGTGGGTAGTGTATGGGGTACATCTGTTTCATTTTAGAAGGCAGGTACATTTCATTGTTATTTTTTTTCCTAAAGGCTCAGCCCTAACCTTTAGTGCCCAGGCATTCACCTTGGTGCACCGGATTCGATCTCACCGCCCTGCAATAGCTGGTATGGTGAAATTACAATAATTAAAACTAATAAGTTCAGTATTTGAACTAAAATTGATGATCTGTATACAACATTTTATTCTAGCTTATAGTACAATAAAATATAACACTACGTATTATAAATACAATAATTTCATTTATGTATTTTAATTATACATTTGTCTAATTCTATATTTTATATATTACTTTTATATATTTCATTTATACATTTTAATTGTACATTTATCTTAATACTACCTTTGTTTTGTCGTGGGAAATGGAGAGTTGGCTCACTAAATAGAGAGGAATTGGAGAACAGAGATTAAGAACCTCTGTTCTAGAACTAGCTGATAAAAATTCATGGTTGTTTTTCTAGTGCAATATTACTCTTTTCATATCATAAGTTTATGAAATATTCATAGTAAGATAATATCTAATACGAAATTTTAAGTTCTAAATTTCAAGAGAGGTGGCTTAAAAGTTTATTAGTAGTCGAGTTGTACATGTTGCATTTGTGTCAATATTTTGTTTACTGATAAATTCATTATAATAGTAATCGACTGTTGTTTCTAATCTAGATAACAACACAGAAATAAAGAAAACAAAAAGAAAATCTCACAATGTGAAGCGATGCCAAACATGGTATATTATTTAAAAGATTGCTTGATATTTCTTTTGAAAAGGTTAAAAGTTTTGGAGAGGAGAGCTTGTATAAGTGAGAATCGTGGCTCAGAGGAGTTTTGACAAATTATATTTTTTTATGTTTAGTCCAGTTCAAAAGTGTGCTACTAGTTGTTAGGTGATACTACTCTTAAAAGACAACACATACGAATGCAAAAGACAAAAATGCGCTTCGAATACTTTTTCAAGTTACATGAACTGTTGAAACAATTAACTGGATGGTTGAAAATGACTGCTGTTTTTATGAATGAAGTATAAATGCATATATGTGTTAAATGAATGAAATTTTCTGATAATTGGATTGTATTTGCAATCATGATATTATGCATTACTTTATCTGATTATCTGATATTATATTTACATAATTTAATATTTAAGTTAAGTTATATGCATTTTTTTTTTTAAAAAGTGGACTTGGAACAGTTTCAGCAAAAAACTATCTTTTTTTTGTACTAAATCTTTCGTAAAGCTTTGTAGGAAAGATGAAGTGTCAAACTGTAAAAAATGTTTAAAAGTCAAAATAATATCTTTCGAATAAATTGAATTTGGTAGCAAACATCTTATCTGTTACTATTATTATTCGTTATCGGGAAATTATGAATTTATGACTATTATGGTTATAAATAAAGTATTATGTCAACATCTAAACCACAGTAAGAAATCAGAAAAATGGCTAAGATTTTTGAACCAAAACAAGTGGTTTTGTCAGGATTCAACTGATACCGATCTTGTTTATTGTGAAATAAACTTCTTCTCTATCGAATTGGTTTTTATTTATTGTTCGTGTTTTTTTCATTTGTTATTTGGTTTTTTATTCATATTATTTAACTTCAATTCAAGATATTTAAAATCAAGTCCATAGTCATTCAACTATTCTTCTTGAGATTGTTCCTGGTCTTCTCCTGATGATGAACTATATCGTAACGATCATGGCAGAGACAAGAAAGAAAAGTGAAAAGGGAGAAATTAAATAGAAATATAAAAATGTAAAATAAAAAGGATTTATAAAAAAATATAAAAAAAATAGTAAAAATGCCTCTTATGTTGAAACCGGATATTGAAAGGACTTTAATGTGTGCTTGTCAAAGCTATATTGGTATATACCCGTGGTAGCTACTAAAAATTATATTCTTATACCAAAATATAATATCAACCAACAATCTGCTGTATTGTTTTACTAAAACTGGTTTTATCAATGATTCATACTCATATTTGAACTTTTTTTCTCTTTCCTTTACAGATTGCAGAGTTTGAAGGGAAGGAAACAGCTCAGCTTGTTGACCGGTATAAGTTCCTTGATCTGTTCCCGTGTTCAATATCAGAACTAAAGTAAATATAGTTTTATTCTTTACTAATATTGTTGTTTTTATTTTTTATCTGACTATTTATATTCATAATTGTTGATGTACTTTTGTTATTTAATGTCACAAGATTTTTATTTATTTATTTTTTTTTAAATAAAGAATGTTTTAATGACTTTTTATTTTTTTATGAAAGGATATTAAAACTTTATACGTTTCTCAGTATTTAATTTGATATTTTACTACTTTTGTAGTATGTACAAACTACATTTGTGATTAAAATAATATTTACTGTGTTTAGTAAGCATTCCTGTAATAACTTAATATTCCCTTATATTTGTGAGACTTTAATAATTTTGTAGTTATTTTTTTAACCAAAGAGTCTTTAAATTTTGAATTGTTAAACGAAGTGGTTTGTAACGTTTCAAGAGTTTTTTTTATTATTGTTTAGATATAGTAAATTAATAATTGGTGTTGTTTGTTATTGAAATCGTTATATCATTAGTTTTTCAATCCGTAATTGTGTGGTGTTTACTCATTCTGAAGTAAAATGGATAAACAAACAAAAGTCTCCACACAAATGAAGTTTTATTCAACAGCAACAATGCGTTTCGAACACTTTGTGTTCATCATCAGGAAGACACCAAGGATGTGGTGCTGAAGTGTTGGTCCAGTGAAAACCTAACCTTATACAACATAACTAAGGTTGTATAAGTGAGTAATAAATAGGGTAAAAAGTTAAAAGGTTTTCACTGAAGGTACCAACCCTTCAGTACCTTCAGACCACATCCTTGGTGTCTTCCTGATGATGAACACAAAGTGTTCGAAACGCGTTGTTGCTGTTGAATAAAACTTTATTTGTGTGGAGACTTTTGTTTGTTTATCCATTTTACCTCAGAATGAAATCTTTATGTTTTTTTTAAGTAATATAACTTATAAAAATAGAAAAATGATATTTCGTTTCTAATTGTGCCGATGGTTCTTTTTTGTAGGTCCATAGGGTATAATGAAGTTACTAGCAGGACTCAGCAAATGAAGAGTTCCCATGGAGGAGGGGTAGTGGGGGGCTTTGCTATGGGAATCGAATTCGATGAAGAAGGAAACCAGAGGCATGTCCCTCGTCCAGATCTGTCACAGATGATCCCCTATAAGCCTAAACTAAACGCATACTTTGGAGAACATCCTGTTCCAGGTAAATGATAAAGAAAAAATAATGAAACTTTGGAATTTTGATATTTTTTTTTATTGTTAAAGAAGACAATTGTATTGTATAATAAAACGTATAATTATTGTGATACCACAAAGAGGAATTGGGGCTATTCTTCCCCGTATACGTATACAATAATACGTTATTATTGTATTGTATGGTATACGTATACCATTAAATTTTTATATGTGGAGACCATTTCATTAACTTTTTACCCTACAATGAGTAAATACCACATAATAAGTGGTTGCACTACGTTAGAATTAAAAACGGCTAGTCGCGCCCTTGCAATCAACCAATTTCACAATGAAACGCGTTGTTTATGCCATTACATTTTTATATATGGAGACCATTTCATTGTTTTTTTACCCTAAAATGAATAAATATCACATAATAACTGATTGCAGTACGTTTGACTTTATAAATATCGAATTTCATAATTATCTATCAAAAGTTGCCAACTCACTGTATATACTGAAATAATAATACAAAATAATTTGATTTTTGGGCCTGTTTTGTTAAAAACATCAGACTTTCGACAAAAAATACTTTGGCTTTATTGTAAACCCTTCCTTATAGACCAAGAAAGAACTTGTGTTCAGTACAAAAACTGTTCAATTATTAATAATAAAAACGACGCATTATGAATAATAAAGTTTTACGAGTGAACTAATAAAATGTTATTAAAAACTAATACATTACTTTATTACATATATACATTCGAAAAAACAAACGTACAGTCTTTAATTTAGATCGTCATCAGGATATAAGAGAGAGGAATACAAAACCCACCAGTTCAAAACAACGGTTGGGTCTATAACCTTCTTCCTCTGTTGACGACTGTGACTGAAAATTAGAAACTTTTTTAAAAAAGTAAAAGATAAAAGTTTTAAAAATATTATTAAAAAAGTGCATACTTTTTAGTGCCTCTTACATACGCCAATATTAATTAAATTATTATTGTTAAAGAAACTACAAAATTATAAGTTTGAAGAATGACCAGAAAAGTAGGAATTATTACTACCTGTATTGATATAAAGTCCAAGCAATTTTAACTAATATTGCATCAAATAATTGACCAATATTGCATAAACAAACTGGTTCATTTTCTCACCAAGGGTAATATAACAATATACCTATTAAATTTCATTGTGATCCGTCAAACGATTACAATGTGATTACAAACGATTACATTGTGATTGTTGAGCTATTGCAAAATGTTTGATTCACATGAATCCACATATATTAAGAAATCATAAAAAAAAAATATAAATGGATTCATCAAAGTATATAATTCCATCAAAATTTCAAAACCAAATACCAATTTTTTTTTGCTTCCATGATAATTTTCTGTATAGTGAATTGTGATTTGATTATTCATGATTTTTGTTATAACTATGTGACTTTTCACAGGTGGTGCTTTTCCCATGCCTCCGACAGTGGCTCATCTTTGTTCTATAATTCCTCCACCAACCTGCTTCCATGGGCCTTTCGTCGCTATCGATAAGCTGGTTGACATTTTCAACAAGATCCAACTGCCTGATGCTCGTCAGTTTATATATATATTAAAACTATCAAATTTTTTTGTTTCCATTATCACTTCTGATAACAATAATCCAAAATATTAGTTTAATGAAAAATTATAGAATAAAGTCTGACTTAATAGAGGAAATGGGAATGACATGACAAAATATGCAACCAAATATTGTATGTTCTGCATTTAATCATTAGAGCCTTCAAGTAGTTTTGTTCTTATAAACTGAGCATTACGTCCACAAAGTGATTAGTACAGGATTACGTTAAAATTTGTAAGAAATCTTGAATAAATCTTTAAGAATGGAACATAAACTGAGTTTAATACTTTAATCGGTAGCAGTTGTTAACTTTGAAGTATGTGATTGATTCATAACACATGAAACACTAATTATGAAATTATGGCTATAATTTTCCCCTTCTTGTAAGAGATAGTAAAAGAGTTTTTTCCATTGCCACATTTAATCTTAGGGCTTACTGAGTCTTATTAAGCCATTGACTTCTTTCTGGCACGAAAAAGCAGTTGGTAAAGTTTTCTTTATACATTTTGGGTAGTACAAGATAGCATAAAAGAGTCACAAGATTTCTATTAGCTCCATGCATGATGGTTTTATAAGTTGTTTTCTTTTTAAATTTGCAAAAATGTTTCATGATTGTTGTATCCACTGGCCGATACAAACGATTGTAGTACAAGCGTTGTTTGTATCGGTCAGTGGACGCATTTACGTCTCCGTTCCTTCATTCCTTCTCCTTTTTATTTTTTATTTTCTTCTTCTCTCCTGAAGACGGCAAGACGCCGAAATGATCGAGATTCGTGAGTGTTGGTCCTCTTACTTGTGTTCTCTAGCTGTAACTTTAATTTTATATATATATATATATATATTTCAAAAGTTATACCCGTTGACAAAGTGATGGGTGTTGAACTAGTATATATAATTATTCGTTATTTAACGAATATTTTTAAAGAAAATAACTAATTTTTGTAATTTTTCCAGCTCCCGCACCGTCAGGTGAAAATGGTTACGACACCAGACTGTTTGACCTGGCCAAATCCGTTCATTGGATTGTGGAAGGTGATGAAACAGGGACTAAAAGAAGACGAGATGATTCTGATGATGAGGACCACATCGCTCCTCCTGCCAATGACATTTATCGTCAGAGACAACAACGAAGAGTTAGATAAACAAATTTAAGCCATCTGAATGTAAACAACTCTTAAAAATATCATCAGTATCCCTCAAATATCCCTTTCGTGTTAACTTAAAATCAAAAGACAGTTAATTAGTTGGATATATTACGTTCAAGTGCTGTACAAATTAAGAATATAATTTTATTACTTGTTAATTAACAAATAATAAGGGTTTAAATAAACAACGAGTAAAATAAAATAAGGTTTTACTTCTGTTGTTTATTATTTAAAGTTAATTTTATTCGTATCCTTATTTCAAAAAATACCTCTTTGTTGTACATATAGTTCGTTTATTGTATGGAATAAGATATATGAGTTTATTAACAAGTTTAAAGATGAGGAAAATATCAGCTAATAGAGAGAGAAAAAAATGAAGTAAAACTAAAAAGTCAACTAATTTCAGGTTACAGCTTTTATTAAATTGATAATCAATTTTT
This sequence comes from Hermatobates lingyangjiaoensis, assembly GCA_026182355.1. Classification (NCBI taxonomy): domain Eukaryota; kingdom Metazoa; phylum Arthropoda; class Insecta; order Hemiptera; family Hermatobatidae; genus Hermatobates; species Hermatobates lingyangjiaoensis. The sequence continues at coordinate 801,145 of JAPFBL010000060.1, forward strand.
TTTTTATGAATAAAATATTAGAAACATGACAAACATAGTAATATGGTAAATTCTAGCAGTCTGCAACTGGTGCGTATAGATATTTAATGAATCGTGAAAAAATCATTGCATAACTTCATCCTAAAGTCAAGAAATATGGAACATATAGTTTATTTGCCTACTGAACTATTCAATTATACAATTTAGATGAATGGTATTGACTAAAAATAATAGTAAAGTAAATCATATAAACTGTAATTTTATAAGGAAAAAGATCATGTTACCTAGAGAATTCTTTTTTTCATCTCCTAGAGCGTCATAATTTTTTGAGATAAGATGGGTTTATATGCATTATAGTGTTACTAAAAACCCCTTTGGTGTTAGCAGTAATACTATTTTAAATTATACGTGGTTTAAGTACAAAGTAGAATATGTATCGTATAGAGTATTTGTTTTCTATTTTCCCTTGTCTCTCAGGTTTCTTCAAAAATTAAATTCTAGATTAAATATTGCATGAAAATTAACTGTATTGTTCGAAATACTAGAGTTAGTAGTGAGTAACGTTCAAACTAATTTAACAGTTGTATGAAGATAATGAATTGTATTAATTTCCTTCTTGGGTTTACGTTGGTTATTTTAAACTAATTCAAAAGTATTATATTTAATACCAGCTCTTCGTTGATCTTCCTTTACAAAAAAAATGCTTTATTTTACTTCTTTTAAATCTAAAACACATTTATTATATTAGTTACTTGTCTTTTTCGTATTCGTAAGTACAATATAAAGAACAGATTTGATAATTGAATCCAATTTGATTAAAAATAAACTGTTTTAGTTCTCTTGAATAGTCTTATAAGGTGCTTTTAATGAATTATATTTGATTGACTGACATTATCATCTTATTTAAATATTATTTATATAAATATGCAATAACTTACAGTGTAAGGCAGAATGCCAAATAAAGACAAAGGAAGAAACGGGAAGTTTTTCTAAAGAAGAAAGTTTTTCAGTTCATTGGTAGATTTGTCCGTTGTATAAAAAATGCAAATTAACTTTAATAGAAGATAATAAAATTGGATTGTAACTCAGTTTATGTTTCAAATTGTCATAAAAAAAATATAAGTTGCTTTCAATACAAGAATGCATATTTTCTTTGACATTTTATTGGAATAATAAACTGCTTCAATACTATATTAATTGTTTAGTCTAGTTGAGAATACATCTTTTGATTCTAAATCTTTATCAATTGTTTGTTTCTTTTTATTTTCTCTTTGATGCACACCTATTCTTCCCTTTCATCGTTTTGGTGTTCAACAAATTACGAATTTTTTTTTAATAGTGTTAAGGAAATAAATGGAAACAGTTTAAAGTTAGTTAACCCTCTACCTCTTCTTGATTGTTTCCTCTTCAATATTTTTAAAAATTATTTTTTTTAATTTACCCCTGATAATTATTAAGAATTTTGATTAATAATTATAAATCGTTGATAACAAGAAAAATTTTCATACAATTCACTAACATTTTGGAGAATAATATTATTCAAACCTAAATTCTTTCAGCAGAGATTGCTTAGTTTTATATTGCTATAGTTACAATTTTAAACATGACTGTTTCATTTGTCAAATTATATTAAATTCGTTTATATCTATTGAATTTAATCAAATTAATTTTCTTCACTAGTCAACCTATAACCTGAAACAATAAGTTTTACTTTTTAAAAATAACGCCACTTTTCATTCTATGAATGAATGTGAGTAAGTATATTATATTCTTAAATCCTAAATTTACATATACATATAATTCTACTCTAATATGTTATGCAAAATACTTCTGTTTGTTTGTTTGTTTTATAAATAAATGATTCTTACTGTTTGTTTTTAAAAAATCATTTTGATAACTTACTAAAAGATGGTTTTATGTATTATTCTAGACTTATTAACTGCATTTCTAGGAATTTCTTAGCTCAAGCAAGCTGGAAAGTGTATTATATTGTATAATATTATTTTATGGTGGATTTTTTTTTTATTTTTAATATAAGTTTTTTATTATTTATATCCTTTCGAAATCAATTTTACTTCATTAATTGATTTTTCAATTAATAAAAGTAATTATTCTTACAAGAAAGAAAGTTATTTTGAAATTGTCATTATTAATTTTATTTTACTCAGTAGCTATGTATTTGTGGATGAATTGTTTTAAAGGATATATGTGTGTATTGCCAAATTAAATTGTTGACGTATAAATTTAGAAGTACTTTAAATTTTTCAGGTATATTTGTAAATATATTATAGATTTTTTTTTTTGTAAATAATTATGAAAATGAATTATGACCCTAAAATGTTTATCAAATTTGAATAATGAAAAAAAAGAACAAATTAATTATGACATTTAGCATAAGAAACTTCGTGTTATTTAACAATTATTTCTTGTATGTCAAATTTTATAAGAGATATTTATGGTGTCCTCATTTTTTTATTGAAAAATACAGTGTAAGTTAAAAAAATGTGATAATAAAAAAGCATGTTGAAAGTTTTTTTAAATTAAGCTGATTCGTTAAATGAGTTTGCTAATTCAATCAGATGAATTTTCAGATTATTAGTTGGTTTGAATTTAAAATTAGAATACCTTTTGGCAAAGATTATAATCTGTTTTAGAATTTTTTTTTAAGTCTACACTGAGCTTTAGTTAGTTTGGCTCATTTTGTTTTCGTTACCTTTTGAAGCCCTGGAGAGTGTGAACTGTATGTGACTTCGTAGCGCTAACCGTGTCCAGTATTGCTAAGCAATGTTTGATCTGGCAAGAACTGGATGTATTCAACATGACTGTACCGGTTGGTTCTATTTTGAAAGTATTAAATATAATTTTAATTCTTTAAAGTATAAAGTACGACATTCTTCTAAATGAAAATACTAAATGGTCCCTTCTATAAGTTTTTTTGTGTTTTTAATAATGGCTGTGCTTCTTTCTCAGTCGTTGACTATTTCCCACCCCCTGCCTTGAAACAAACCCTGTCCTGATGCCCTCTTCCTATCAGAACTATAAATTCTGTCATTTTTAAGCGGGGTCAGGTTAGCTCAGTGGTTAACATGCATCGCCTCTGAACTGGATAGTCCGGGGTTCGATACCCACTCTCGCCCTTGATTTATTCTCGTTGGAGCTGATCAAATCTGAGCACATTATCCCTCGGAGAGGACGTAATGCCTGTTTTGATCTTCGCGTTCCTCGGCATTTTGTGCCATAACCGCTTAGTCAAACCAGGCCGCCTTGTTGACAAGTTGCCCTTTAGCCACCTCCATTAAAAGTATTGAGGTGCCCGAGGCGAGGGCGGGCAAAGCAATGCTAAGCACGAATTCTGACAGTTACTCCGTAAAACGGTACCTAGGCCACGAGTAATAGACAAGCTAAAGACCAGGTAACGTGCGGAGATGATTACCGATAAGGTACTCAAAATTCCCTTATCGATTCTACTTTAATTAAAGAACACATATAACGAAGATATATAGACACAATCAAGACCAACACAACTTATCACTACGCCTCAAGGTACCGTCGTAAAGCCGTCGGTACCGAGCCTGTACGATGTGTGGTACTCGTACTCGTTAAAGATCCCTACTCTAAATACACTTGAGTTAGGTAAAATTTAGGACTTCCAATGTCCTACAATCTTCATTGTGTGGTATCACAAAGGGCCCAATGTTCCTGACTTAAGTGTGCTCCCTTGTAAGAGAGCCACTGCAACCTAAAGGGTTGCGCCTACTACAACTGTGTTTGTATAAAATTGGTATTAATACAGTTTTATATGAAATTGCATCTTTGTTAATATTAAAAAAAAGGAAAAAAGGGATCTCAACTTGAAGTATGATTCAATAAAATTAAAAATTACAAAACCAAACACTTCTATGATCGATATTTAGAGTATAGGTTAAACCGAATGCTTCTTCCTCATTATTTTTATTTTTAATCTTCTCTGTATGGCATTCTGTTTGAAATACAGGTCCTAAAAAGCGTTTTGTTTTTTGTAATTTTTGAGAAATAGTTCTTAAATAAAATTTCAGTAGTTTTATAGACCTGTTCAATCAATTCCGTATATTGGAAGTGTAAGTTTGTTTAGTGTCTGCAACGAAAATTACTAAAAATCCTTCAGTGTAATGAAATTCAAAAGAAATTAAATCCTATTTGTATAGTAACTAAAATATATTCATTTTTGATTGACTGTTATAAATTAAAAAATAATTTAAGTGAAATGAATTATTAATTAAAAATTTTAAGTTTAAAATTAAATTAATCATCGGCATTAACTCAGGAATGAAATATATAAAGTACCTTAACCGACAAGACAAAAATGAATTAATTAACTTGCGCTAATTACTTGGTGACTAACATGAAGAAGGCAGATGTAAAGTTGCTGCAGTTACCCCAACAGCGCTACAACTGTCGTGGGTATGGAATTACACATATTTTGGTAAGGCATAAGAAAAAGACAATTTTTTTTTAATTTCTAGCGATATGGAGGTTAATATTTCTTTTATAAAGTGTACTGGTTTGGAACCGATTTAAACTATTGGTGAATCAATGGCTGGAAGAACCAATGGTAAATGGTGTCGGTCATGCAAATAACAATGGTCTCACTCATGCAAATGACAATAGTATCATTCATGCAAATAACAATGGTGGCACTCATGCAAATAACAATGGTCTCACTCATGCAAATGACAATAGTATCATTCATGCAAATAACAATGGTGGCACTCATGCAAATGACAATAGTATCATTCATGCAAATAACAATGGTGGCACTCATGCAAATAACAGTGGTCTCACTCATGCAAATGACAATAGTATCATTCATGCAAATAACAATGGTGGCACTCATGCAAATAACAGTGGTCTCAGTCATTCAAATGACAATGGTATCATTCATGCAAATAACAATGGTCTCACTCATGCAAATGACAGTGGTCTCACTCATGCAAATGACAATAGTATCATTCATGCAAATAACAATGGTCTCACTCATGCAAATGACAATAGTATCATTCATGCAAATAACAATGGTGGCACTCATGCAAATAACAGTGGTCTCACTCATGCAAATGACAATAGTATCATTCATGCAAATAACAGTGGTCTCACTCATGCAAATGACAATAGTATCATTCATGCAAATAACAATGGTCTCACTCATGCAAATGACAATAGTATCATTCATGCAAATAACAATGGTCTCACTCATGCAAATGACAATAGTATCATTCATGCAAATAACAATGGTGGCACTTATGCAAATGACAGTAGTCTCACTCATGCAAATGACAATAGTATCATTCATGCAAATAACAATGGTCTCACTCATGCAAATGACAATAGTATCATTCATGCAAATAACAATGGTCTCACTCATGCAAATGACAATAGTATCATTCATGCAAATAACAGTGGTCTCACTCATGCAAATGACAATAGTATCATTCATGCAAATAACAATGGTCTCACTCATGCAAATGACAGTGGTCTCACTCATGCAAATGACAATAGTATCATTCATGCAAATAACAATGGTCTCACTCATGCAAATGACAATAGTATCATTCATGCAAATAACAATGGTGGCACTTATGCAAATGACAGTGGTCTCACTCATGCAAATGACAATAGTATCATTCATGCAAATAACAATGGTCTCACTCATGCAAATGACAATAGTATCATTCATGCAAATAACAATGGTGGCACTTATGCAAGTTACAATGGTATTATTCATGTAAATAACAATGGTGGCACTCACGCAAGTGACAATGGTATCATTCATGCAAATAACAATGGTCTCACTCATGCAAATGACAATAGTATCATTCATGCAAATAACAATGGTCTCACTCATGCAAATGACAATAGTATCATTTATGCAAATAACAATGGTGGCACTCATGCAAGTGATAATGGTATTATTCATGTAAATAATGGTGGCACTCATGCAAGTTACAATGGTATCATTCATGCAAGTGCTAACCATGCCTAATGTTAGTTAACTTCGGTGTTTTTATGGGATCCAGTTCACTCAGCATGGCTATGGTCGTTGGCTAGTGAAACATGTTTCCCGAGGTCTCACATAACCCACCATTTGATATCACTCCTTATCTCTTCAGATCCAATGGTAATTGATTATCATATCTTTATCAGATAGATATTTAACCAATTCAAATATGTTGCATTTTTGGTATAAAGATTTGGTTATTATTGGCATAACAATATTTATTTAATGGCAGTTCTTAACATCTCTACCATCCCTAGTGGTTGCTTTATTAAAAATATTTGTTTCTGATTTAACAATTGATGATGTAAAAAAAAAATGGAAGGTCACTGCTTGACAAGTTTTTTTTTCTCGTACAGTGAATATTTGGTAATAGAGCTGACTCTTAGGTTTTTTTCAAAGAACTAATTTCTTTGGATCAAGAACAGAACAGTATCAAGGAGTAGTTAATAAAGTTTATTCGTTCGCTAGACAGTTAAACGTACCAGTGTTACTGTCATTCATTCATTCAACCAATGCCAGACCTTGGCCTGTCTGCCATTCGACGCCTTGCCGCCCAGTAAAGACCTACGAGTCCCTCTGTGGTGCGATTGCCATCGAGGTCCTTTAAGCCTTCACAGGTTGCTAGGTGGGCTGCGGTACCTTCTCTACTGCAGAGAGGGCACATTTGGGTGTCGACCACCTCGATACGGTGCAGATGGTTTTGCAGATGATCGTGAGCAGTTGTTATGCGGAAGGCTGCGGCCACCACTCTTCTCGGGAGGTTGTGAGGGATGTTGTCCGTTACTTTGCCCTCTTACTCCTTTCTGGTTGCTGCCAGGCTTCTCTCTCGGGGCACTTGCTTATTGACAAGGGAGTTTAATAGGCTGGAAACCCTAGTGTAGGCAAGTGGGCGGTTTCTACACTCAGGGAACACCCATGTTTTGCTAATGAATCCGCCTTGTCATTTTGACAATGGTGTCGGTCATGCAAGTAACAATAGTCTCACTCATGCAAGTGACAATGGTATCATTCATGCAAATAACAATGCTGGCACTCATGCAAATATCGCAATGTCCAGGCACCCACTGCATCACACTAACAGTCCGTAGTGTAACTGTAGTACATGCTTTTTTCACCAAATTTATCAGGATACACTTGAGATGAACTCGTATGGTCACTAGGTTAGGTTGTAGTGCCAGTCTCACAGGAAACACACATTGTCCCCTTGTGATATCACACAGTGAAGATTTGAAGTCTTAAATTTTGTCTAACTAAAGTGAGTACAGGATCCATAACGAGTTCTTGACATCGTACAGGCTGAGGACCGACGACTTAACGTCCTTTCTGTGGGACGACGTGGGGAGATTTATGCACCTCCCCTGTGAAGAATCCCGCCAGCGTGGGTATTGAACTCCGGAGCTTCGAATCCAGAGGTGTGTGTGTTGCCATATATCAGATGTGACATTGTAGTCAGTGTCATCTTGGAAGAAAACAATGTTAACTTACTCTGAACACACACCCATTTTTTCCGTTGCTGGAACCATTTCTGAAACAGCAATTAAATGAACTTGGTAAGAGCAATATTTGGTTTTTACAGGCTGTTGCAGCAGCTCAATTTTGAGGGAGATGCTATAAAGTATTTTTGGGGGTGACTTGATTTGAACCCAACTGATTCTTTTTCGAAGACATCTTAGATTAAATAAAATATATCATTCGTAAAAATAAATATTCGTCATTCCACTTGAAATGACTAATCCAGTTTCCTGAACATCGATAGCGTGCCACTAACATCGGAAACAACTAATTAAATCTTTAAGCTAAGATTGATTCTACCTACATTTTAAGAGAATCACATTTTTATAGTTTACTTTTTTAAACTTGTTTTTACTACATTTCATTTGTAAAACTTTTTAAGAATAAATAAACTAAATATTATATGTGCGTCATATAGTCATGTTAAATATACGTTTACTTTATAATAAAACATTTAAATAAATGATTAAACGTGTTATAGAATGTAAATTACGTTGTAACTTTATTTGAAAAGAGGATTACAACTTTTAAGTTAATTTTCTGTATCTTCTGTCAAAACATTAAATTTTGTTTTTTTTTATGTTCACTACTTCTATTTTTGATATTACTGAGTATGTTCATGGATAACTTTATAGAAAAGGACTGTAAAAATATTTGATTACTTTTATAATCAAAATGGAAATGGAAAATTAAATTGCTTGTATAGTTTCGAGTACGTTCAAGTTAAGTACATACATTTATTTCAAAATTTGTTTACCAGACATTTTTATTGTTTTAATAGCCTAAACATAAACAGATATAAAAAAAGCACAGTTAGCCATTTTTCTCTTAGAAGTCTTCTACTGCCTATTTCAGTGGTAACTTATAAAATGGCTATCATAACATTCTATTTATTTATACTTCTCCAGTATAAAAATTCATCTTATGTAATCGGAGTAGAGAAGAAAAAGTAGTTTGGCTTTTAGCATAAAATACTTTATATTACTGTGCTTCTATCTTGCCCAAAAATGATAAAGTTCTTCCTTTAACATATGGAATGGAGAGTTCATGTTTAAAATTTCATTATGTTGGCTAAACAGTGCGACCTGTAGACTGCCCACAAAAGATTATTTATGCACAAATAGGGTCCTCAAAACATTAAAATCACTCCTAGATAAGAAACAAGCTTTTTTTTATGATAACTGGATTAATGAGAAATATCACTGTATATTGAACATGCAGTTTCAGAATGTTAATTAAATTTATCAATGCAATTACAATAGGCCCTTTCTTTTTTTGCTACCGGCAACACTGCCGTGTGAATCACTAAACTTCCTAATGTCATTTACTGTGTGTTACAGTAGTCGCTAGACGACTTAATATTTTAGTGTTTTTAGGAAACTTTTAGTAATTTAATACATTAATTAGCGAAAATATATAATGTGTGGTGGTTTTACGTGTTCTAAAAATGCGCTCACGGCATTGAACTTTCTTTATGTGGTAAGATAATTTAATTATGTAGTCAAAAATGACAGATAATCCATGTAACTTTTCTTTTCTGATATTTTTTGTATTGTTTAGCCAATAACGGTATTTCAATATGCTTCACGGTATCGCTTGTTGCTGTTGAGAAGTTCTTGTATTCTTTAGTAACAATACTATGTATTATACCTGCATTTTATTGTCTTTCGACGTAAAATAATGGTTGCCAGATATATTTAGCTGAAAGGTTTTATATAAAACTCATTTCGGCTTCCTCATATTTCTATTCAAGAGCATTATTTCAACTTGTCATTTGAAAATTAGTGGTAGATTTTGTATTTACTACTATTTCGAGTTACCTACCATCACTTCAGAATAAATGAATAAAGATAAATACATTAAAACTGAGCTAATCTAATATTTAATTAGTGGGCTTTCCGGTTCGGTGCTTCTGATTTTCAAGTTTTAAGTTTGAGACTAAATTGTTTTTTTGCGGTATGTTATATAATGTTTAACTTGTTTTGTTTGATGCATTAATCTATTCCCATTGGTGTTATGTTGGAATATGTTGACGTTTTAAATAACTGTTCTTAGAGATGGTTACATGGCTTCAGGGTAAAATAAATTTGAAGGGTGAAACGAATATACTCTGTTTCATATCTTGATCTCTATTATATCCAAGGGCGAAGTATTCCAAAGAATAATTTTGATGTGTCCTATTTAGGAGCATAACAATGGAGTGAGATATCTTGAACTTATTATTCCTGTGTTTTGTGATTAAAAAAATATAACTACTTAGAGTTTCTCAATTGTTTTACATGTCTAATAGTGTATTAATTATTATTTTACTGAAATTTCCTTGATTTTGGATTAATGTAAATGAACCGAGCATCCCTTAAAAGAAAATAGTATAATGCTAGTACACAAGATATCATATTTCTTAACTGTTGAATTGGAGAAAATTGAAATATGAAAATGTTAACATCATTCTCTTTAATTGTAAAATTGATTTTTAATATCGGTACTTATACTTTTAGATGATTGGTATAATGAATAAATGATGAACCTATTGCATTAATTTAATATAATTAAATTGGCATTGATTACCATTATCAGACTTTTCCCATTGCTTGGAAAGGTTTAAGGAATTAATGTACGTTTCCTAAAAACATCCATCAGTTAGATATTTTTAGTTAGGTATCAGATATTTTAGTTGTTCTTAATAGGTGTAGTGTAGTATCCCTACTTGATACTACATACTGTAATCCCTACTCTTTTAAATTTGTTCAGATTGCATTATCCAAGGCAAAAAACTAGGTTTACATTGTTCACTAATGCTGAAATGTAATAACAGATATGTATTTTGTAATGCAAAAATAATTTAAATTTATGGATTTCCAAGGAGTCAATTGACTAAGTTTACCGCAGTTCATCAACTTAAGTTTATCTTAGTTTTAATAATGAAAATTAAGATTTTAATAGCTGAAGTTATTACTAGTGGAATGTTAAAATTATTTCTAATAAAAAAAAAAATTAAAATGTTGTAATAAGAACTAAAAGACCATAATTATTTTTAAATTTATTTTGTTTTTAATTATAAATTTGAATAAATTATTAATTTTTATCAAAATAATATTTTTGTTAAATGGACTTTTATCCTAATTTGATGTTTTAATGATGTAATTAATACATATTTTTTTTCAGATTGTTGGATTTATTTTAATCCTAGCAGCCGTTTATGGCAGAGCATCTGCATTAGTAACGAATTTGCCAATTATTGGAGGAATACTGGCATGTGGTATCTTTCTGATTCTAGTATCAATTCTAGGCCTATTTGGTGCTGTGAAACACAATCAAGTTATGCTGTTTTTTGTATCCTTTTATTTCAGAATATTTCGTTGTTGATAACTTTTTTCAAGAGCAATATTCCATAATGATAGGAATTATAATTATTTGTATATTTATTAAAAGTGTTAATTGTTGATGCATTCATTTAAATACATGAGATGTTATTGTCTTCACAATCTGGTTGTTTAAAACTATTCAATAACAAAATATCTTGTCATCTTTTTATATTGTCAGCTGTTACTCCTGATACAAGGTTTGGCCTAAGTGTTGGAATGGCCTAAGGACCAGTGTTTTAGGATGTCACCACCTCCAGATCTGGCTGCTTACTACAGAAGATACTGTTGTTCTCTGCTTCGCATGCAGTGAAGCTGATTCGACATGAACCTTGGGTAAAGAATAACAGCCAAGAGGCTATCATCTAATGATGAGAACTCCGACGATGAATAGGTACATTCCTGTCGTCATGGATCGAGTAGTATTTATAGGACATTTGGGTATTACTCATCATCCGTGAACCCTAGTGTGTCTACCTGAGGAGGTAGTAGCTCAGTTTATCCTTGGCTTAATCCTTTGGAATGCCTTTGGAACTGCCTCAAAGATCCGATAGTCACCAGCGGGAATATTACAACTGGAAACATAAGTGAGAACTCCAAATATCTCTATGTCGTCTTATGGCAAACTGTAGAGTGACTAACGGTTATTTAACAGTCTACAGTTTAAAGATTGCCACTGTGGTAGATCTGTTTAAGGCTCAACAAAATGAACACCATTTTACTTTTTCAAACGATATCAAAAAGTTAGTAAATAAAATCCTAAAGGTTGGCATCTGAAAGTATGATGTGAACGTCAAAAACTGACTAAGTCCTGATTTACTTTTGTACTATTCTTTCTGAAAGAGACACACTTTCTGAAAGTATAATGTGAAGGTCAAAAACTGACTAAGTCCTGATTTACTCTTGTACTATTCTTTCAGAAAGAGACACACTTTCTGAAAGTATAATGTAAAGGTCAAAAACTGACTAAGTCCTGATTTACTTTTGACTATTCTTTCAGAAACAGACACACTTTCTGAAAGCATAATGTGAAGGTCAAAAACTGACTAAGTCCTGATTTAGTTTTGTACTATTCTTTCTGAAAGAGACACACTTTCTGAAAGTATAATGTGAAGGTCAAAAACTGATTAAGTCCTGATTTACTCTTGTACTATTCTTTCAGAAAGAGACACACTTTCTGAAAGTATAATGTAAAGGTCAAAAACTGACTAAGTCCTGATTTACTTTTGACTATTCTTTCTGAAAGAGACACACTTTCTGAAAGTATAATGTGAAGGTCAAAAACTGATTAAGTCCTGATTTACTTTTGTACTATTCTTTCAGAAACAGACACACTTTCTGAAAGTATAATGTGAAGGTCAAAAACTGACTAAGTCCTGATTTACTTTTGTACTATTCTTTCAGAAACAGACACACTTTCTGAAAGTATAATGTGAAGGTCAAAAACTGACTAAGTCCTGATTTACTTTTGTACTATTCTTTCAGAAACAGACCCACTTTCTGAAAGAATCCGTCTTCATACCGTTAATATAAATATTATGATTAGGATAATCAGACCGTTCTCCTGCCGTTGCGTTTCCGGCTTGATCTCCCACTCTCTTCTCTCGCATTATACAAAAAATTGAGTTAGTAGGTGAGTCTTTTTCTCTGTGTGTTACTATTCTTCGTTTTTGAACAACTGTTAAATAAGTAGAACACATAGAAGAACAAAATACTTAAAATTCAGATTTAAGCACCTAAGTGTTTCGTTCTTTTATGTGTTCTACTTATTTAAAAGTTACTAATTTGTCCGGTTGGGACCGTTTCTATATTGCAAATAGAAATACGTGAAAATAACACGTGAAATAACAATCAATGATCAAACCATAATGTAAATGAAAAAAAAAACCTGTTGGGTTTTTGACTCTGACGAAGACCGCTTGTTACGGTTAAAAGATCTTTACTTTTCTTTATATTATATTTATATTTAGTTTTGTTTATTTAATCTTTAATATTGTTTCGTTTTATTAAGTGAAATATATATATATATATATATCACAATAAGAAAATGGGAAAGCAAGACTAAGATCTTTCCCATTTTCTTATTGTGGTTTGATCATTGACTGTTATTTCACGTGTTTATGTGAAATCTTTATATATATATATATAGTTAACACATGAAAGAGAAAAAACAAATAAAGATACACACAAAAGACTCACAACGATATTTCGACAGTCGTCGTCATCGGGTAGAAGTAGTCCCTTTGAGTAGCTGAAGCTAACGATATATATATATATATATATATGTAATAACATTTCACAGACAACATGTAAAATAAAAATCAACATCTAAACCAAAGTAAGAAAATCAGAAAAAGTGCAAATTTGTTAAAGTGTTTATTTTGATTAAATGTCTATATCTTATGTACTTTCCTTACCTTGACTTCAGTACATGGTAATATTATTCTTAGTGCTGTTGGTACAGTTCAGTGTTGCTTGCGCCTGTTTGGCAGTTAATATGGATGAACAACAGCAATTAGCAAAACAGGTATATTTTTAAAACTTTAAATATATCTTTATAATTAATTATAATCTTGATTTTTGTATTTTTAATTTACTGTAAATAAAGAATATTGATCAGGAAAGATATCTGTTTTAAACTTTTCACTGATTTACACATTTATTACATTTTGAAAATTCTAGAAGTTTGATGTTTTGGTTTAGTATTATCTTTCTACTAAAATGATTAAACAAAATCACTATTTTTGGATTATTGCAGAAACAGAACTACTAAGTTCAACTGGGGGATTGTTTACACCGATTGAGAACATAATTAACTACGTGAAGTCTACTGCACCTAATTGATAAGGCATTAATTCCGTCATTTCCCTTTTTCGTCATTTATTGATTTTTATTTCCATAAATCAGATTACTATTCAAAATGATGATAGTTTTATTAAAGTAATTCATTAAAAAAATGTTTTGTCAGTGGTTTGATAATACATTTGTTTATTGTAAAGTTAATTTTGGACTATCCTGATTTTTTTTTACTCGTGAAAATTAAGTAAGAGTCTCCTAATGGAAAAGGTTATTTAAAATCAACCGAACTGTTTTAAATGGTTATTTAAAACGTGTTTCGAATATGTAATGTTTCCCATATGTATGCATTAGGTGTTGAGAAACACGTTATTTTTAGAATATATTATATAAGCATGAGTAAGTACTACTAAGGGGCCAGGTTTGCTTACGTTTGGTTTGTTTGATCGGTGATTCTACATTGGGAGTCCTAAATTTTTGCCTAACTTAAGTGCATTTCGAGTGGAGTTCTTTAACGAGTACCTGACATCGTACAGGCTCGGGACCGACGGCTGAACGTCCTGTCCGATGGACGACGTACTAAGGGTCCAGGTTAGCTTCGTGCTTAACAAACTCGCCTCTGGGCTGGTAGTCTGGGGTTCAATCCTCAACTGGCCATCGATTTATTCATGCCGGTGGTGAATAAATCTGAGTACGTTGTCCCTCGATGAGGACGTTAAGCAGTCGGTCCCGAGCCTGTACGATGTCAGGTACTCGTTAAAGATCCCTCCTCGAAATGCACTTCAGTTAGGCAAAAATTTAGGACTCCCAATGTAGAATCACCGATCAAAAGAAAGCCGGCAAACGGCTCACCTTATCACCCGCTACGGGATCGATTACACCAGTGTTTTTAAACCAAACTTTTTCGAGTGACCGCCCCCTTCAGTCCATAAACCTATAACTCAACACCCTTGAATAATAATCAGATTCCTAGACTAAATAACCAAATAAGTAACATTTTAATAATTAAATTAAAATAATACCTAATCGGATATTTATTTAGAATCCAATAGTTGTATTGTTTCATAGCATAATTATGCAAAGGAATTAATACACAATAAAAGAAACTTAGGTGAGAATATGCTTTTAACATTTTTTTTTAATTTTTATTTTACATAGTCACAACAATGTAAATGTAACATTACCAGTGACAATGATGAAGAAAATATATACTTTTAACATAAAAATAAATTATCAAAACAAATAATTTTAAGAAACCGTTTCCTAGAAGTTTACATGTTGTGTTTTCACTTAAATTTAGAAATTATATTGCATGAACATTTTCAATTTTTGGAAAAAAGAATCCCCGCTCCTTTTTGCATTACCGCCCCCCGATATCAAAGCACCCCCCCCCCCCCCCCAAGTGCTTTGGAAAACACTGGACTAAACAATAAATAAAATTTACCACTAAATAGTTTGTAGCACAACTATTGTTTTTCCTCTTTTTTTATCCAATATAATCTATATCTTTTCAAATAATCTCTTGACACATATACCCTTTAGCATTTTAAACAGTTTTCTTTGTTTACTTTATTAAAACTAATTATTTATACATGAACTGATACGACAGATCGTATTTAAAAAATAAAACAGGACTCGAATAGTAATCTGTAGATCATTTCTCCTGACGACGTTGATGTCAAAATATAGTTGAATGAATTATAGTTTGTGTTTTTTCGAAATGAAATATACAATTTTTTGCTGATTTCACGATTGTGAATGATCAGTATATTGCCTGCTTTTTTTCTTTTTTTTTTTTTTAAAGTAAAAACAACTTACAATGGGATGAATAGAGCTTATAGGTCACTTAGCTGTCTCTACCCTTATTCAGCCATAAATATCTTTATAATTTTTCCACTACTGTTTCTTAATAGCAGCTTTTTTTCCTTTGATGTTTTACAGGGTTGGGCAAGTGTTGACATGAAAATGAAAGCCGAAGTACAAAACAGATTCAGTTGTTGTGGGTTCGACGGAGTACAACATCCTGCTAATGATTCCATGGCCCATCCTTCATGTGATAACATTGTAATGTTTACCACTCTTTTTTGTTGTAATGACAATAACTCTTTTGCCAAAGATAGAAATCGAATGAGATTAAATCGATCAAATTACTTTAATAATATATTTATGTATAGTATTTTGTTTTTTGAGAAGTAATTCTGAACAAAGTATAACAGAATTTTCCATTTATTTTGGTATTAAGGGGATTATTGATATTAAATTTATGCAATTTATTATTTAAATTATCCATATCTCACTCAAGTTATCATTAACTCATTTCATGAAAGTGTTATTTTTTAAAGAAAACGACTAATTTTAATTCATCTATTACTTTTGTAGCAAAGGAGAGGAAATTTTTATTTTACAGAACTTTCTTTTAAATAGTTTTAACAAATATAAATTATCAGGACCTTGAAGATAACATTGGTTTTTAAAACTCTGGATTTAAGAAGGTAATTTTCAAAAAAGATCTGTTAAAACTTTGAATCAATACCATAAACCAGCCTAAATGTTTCCTATACCTTATTGTTACTTTTGAAGATTCCAATAGGAATCCTTTTAAGTAATAGTAAAAGATAATTATAGAAGTAATAATAATTATTATATATCTCGTTTCAAACAACAAGTTCTTTAGGTTTATCTGCTTCTACTGAAGAGCTAGAAACGGGAATATCACCGTAATTCCCATGGTATTAATTCATTATGCATTCATTTTTGCCTGTACTGAAGAGCTAGAAACGGGAATATCACCGTAATTCCCATGGTTTTAATTCATTATTCATTCATTTTTGCTTATACTGAAGAGCTAGAAACGGGAATATCACCGTAATTCCCATGGTATTAATTCATTATGCATTCATTTTTGCCTGTACTGAAGAGCCAGAAACGGGAATATCACCGTAATTCCCATAGTATTAATTCATTATTCATTCATTTTTGCTTCTACTGAAGAGCTAGAAACGGGAATACCACCGTAATTCCCATGGTATTATTCGTTATTCATTCATTTTTGCTTGTACTGAAGAGCTAGAAACGGGATTATCACCGTAATTCCCATGGTATTAATTCATTATTAATTCATTTTTGCTTGTACTGAAGAGTTAGAAACGGGAATATCACCGAAATTCCCATGGTATTAATTCATTATTCATTCATTTTTGCTTCTACTGAAGAACTAGAAACGGGAATATCACCGTAATTCCCATGGTATTAATTCATTATTCATTCATTTTTGCCTGTACTGAAGAGCTAGAAACGGGAATATCACCGTAATTCCCATGGTATTAATTCATTATTCATTCATTTTTGCCTGTACTGAAGAGCTAGAAACGGTAATATCACCGTAATTCCCATGGTATTAATTCATTATTTATTCATTTTTGCTTCTACTGAAGAGCTAGAAACATTTTTATTGATTCCAAGGTGGTGGAATTCCCATTTCTTTCTTCTCACTATACACAGGATAAACCTGATGAAGAGAACTACATGACCAAATTGCCTTATTTTATAATTCAACTTGGTTTATACAGAACTTTTTTTTGCATTTTTGTAAATTTGCATTGCTATATAATTAGAACTTTTTTTTTGTATAAAATGGAAACTCGTTGTTTTATATGTTACAAAACTTTGAAGAACCTTTTTTTATAAATTATAAGAAATAATTATAATTTAATATTATAATATAAATATTACTAGTTAAATAAGAAATTTGCTGCTGAAATTTATATGTATGCAGCTTATTAATCTACTATTCTGAGTTATCTACTGTGGTGAGTTGATGAACTCTTTCAGTTCATGATTTGTTTATTTTAAAGTTTTAACACCATAATGTTTTTAATGTGAAATGATTACTATCAAGTAACGACCAATGGGCAACTGTCTTATAATGTCTCTGAGTGACTAGTATTAGGGAAGTACCCGAAATAGTAGGAATAAATATAGTATTAATAACACATTATTTGTATTATAATTAAGTGATACAAGAGCCTATACAAACAGTGTTTGAAAATTCAGTAGGCACTTTTTGTTGTTGCCTGTATCAATTGATTGATTTAGTTTTGTTTCAATGGTACATGTGATTTGCCTGCAAAGTGTTAATGTCTGTGTGAACTCGTGTACGTATTTAAATAAAAAGATTTCACATAAACACGTGAAATAACAATCAATGATCGAACCACAATAAGAAAATGGGAAAACAAGCCTAAGATCTTTCAACCGTAACAAGCGGTCTTCGTCAGAGTCAAAAACCCAACTGCAACACAAATACGCACGTATTTGTGTGTATATTGGTTGTTAAATCTTGGAGTTGCAGTTCTTGGTATGTGTAACATGAAATGTCTTACCTCTTGAAAACCTCAAAAATTCACTTTAAAAAAACTCATTAACTACTTTTTATGACACTGATTTAAGTATAACTTTTGGAAAAACTTGCTATATCCTTTAGCAAGTTTTGTTTACTGTTTTTACTGTTTGTTTGTTACTGTTACTATATCCTATATCCTTGTTTGTTTACTGTTACTATATCCTTGTTTGTTTACTGTTATCCTATATCCTTGTTATATCCTATATCCTTGTTTGTTTACTGTTACTATATCCTATATCCTTGTTTGTTTACTGTTACTATATCCTATATCCTTGTTTGTTTACTGTTATCCTATATCCTTGTTATATCCTATATCCTAGTTTGTTTACTGTTACTATATCCTATATCCTTGTTTGTTTACTGTTAGTATATCCTATATCCTTGTTTGTTTACTGTTACTATATCCTATATCCTTGTTTGTTTACTGTTACTAAATCCTATATCCTTGTTTGTTTACTGTTATCCTATATCCTTCTTATATCCTACATCCTTGTTTGTTTACTGTTACTATAGCCTATATCCTTGTTTGTTTACTGTTACTATATCCTATATCCTTGTTTGTTTACTGTTACTATAGCCTATATCCTTGTTGCGATACTGACTTGTTTGTTTCGTTCTATAGCAGACTGTATGCTGCAAACCAGGAAGTCTTTCTGACTGCTCCTGTCCCCCTTGTATGTCCCACCTTCAGGATACCATCGACAAGGCCTTCAAGTTGTGCGGTGGTATTGGTCTCTTTTTCAGTTTCACTGAGGTAATTATTAAAAGTTTTGCTCATCTATTAACATCACTGGGTTTTTTTTGCTTGCATTTGCTCTGTTTGCAAACAGACACACTTCACCTAATATTAATGTATATATGGTTAGATATGGTGGAATTCGTGCGAAATTAGATTTAATCTTTAAATATATGTAATGCAAATAAAGTGCAGTCTTCTGTTAAGTGTTAACTCAGTAAATACCTTAAAATCAGATCATGAATGATTTGCGTCTAAATAATCAAACTCATTCGCATTGCTCTTGCCAAGAATTTATAATACTCAGTTTTATTTTCTTCAAATGAAAAATTAACAAAAATAAATGAAGAAAATGAGTAATAATATTACACAAGAAAATAAAAATAATTATTCTCTCAAAAAGTTATTCTGTTGATTTTACCGTGAATATTTTATTGCATTAATCCAACAGCATTGCTTTCATCTGCTTTAATGGGTAATATATTAATTTTGGTGTAGGTTTTGATAAAATATTTAACCTTATATTTTTTTTTGTTTCACAAAGTTACGATTGGTGTGAAGTGCTCTGGGGTATTTTCGGTAATATTACAAAAGTGTATGATAGGAGGTGTAAGGCTAAAGATTATTTCAGGAATATTGTAATCAAAGATTTTAATCGGTAAAACTGGTTATATATTTTTTCAGAACCAGGAGGGTAGTCGTACTTTCTCACTCCGACTATTTCGTATACCTTGAATACCAACTTAAGATTTAATATAAAGTTGAAGGGGTCGAAAAATACGTTTTGACTGAATATTGAAGGGAAATATATGTGCAAATACTTGAAAGTATAGGTGAAACTTCCAAAAATTCTGAAAGTAATGCTTCATTATAACTAATGAAGTCTTTAAGTAATAATGAAGTTATTAAATTAATGTGTATTTCCACTGGGGTTAATAATATTAGAATTAATATTACTGTTAACTTAGAGCAGGGTTCAAACTTTTTTTGACGCGGAACTCTTTTTGATTCAGTAACTTTCCCAGGAATCCCAGATTCTAATGATTTTATACGATCATAATATAAATATTTTCATATGCTTTTATAAATAGTATGTATGTTTAAAAACAATTAAAAAGTAATATTACTGCAATGCGTATTTTTCGATTCGTAAATTTTCATATCTTCCACAAGTACATAACACATGAAACAGAATTATTAGCAACTTTAACACTAAGTTTATTTTGTAATAATTTTTGGTTTTATAGTTGAAAGTTTGATTCTCAAGTCAGACGGAGAATTAAGTCTACTTTGGTATTTAGTTTTTATGGCAGTATAAAAGGAAAAACTGGTTTTACATAAGTAGGTAGTGGGACGTGGGAACAATGTGTGAACTGCTATTTTTACAATAGAAGGAAATTCGGGAATCAGATAGCTCCAAATACTGACTAGTGATTCATCCTAAATATGAATAAAATTTTAGCCACTTCTACTTATGTGTATAAGTATTATTCGGTTTCATGATTCACAAGAAACAGAATAAATTCATACCCTCTAAAGAAAAAAAATGTAGAAAAATTTTTTCTCTAAATGTTTTTCGCGGAACCCCAGACAGTCCGTTAAGGAATCCCTGGGTTTCACGGAACTCACTTTGATAAATTTATATAACGGTACGATATATCAGTATTCAAAGAGTGATATGCCCTCTGACAACCATTCAGCCTCTCCTATCATATATACTACATTGACTAGAACGTTTAACATTTAGCGTCTGATGAATTTTCGATCGTGGCTTAAAAACATAATCACCGTAAAATGCTATCACTTATGTGACATTTGATGTAATGAAAATGTGTATGCAAATCGTAGATTTGTATCAGTAGAAGATTATATTTATATTCGGAATCAAAAGCATTGTAATGTTCTTAAGAAGGCATGCAAAATTGAGGCACTGACGTTTTCTATTATCAGCTTCACTTGATTGTATGTAAATGGTTAATCTAATGAAGTTTTACCTTGATAGGACATTGTCCTTCACTCACTGTAGAGAAAAGTCGGTCACTTGACTATAAATTATCATCGTCGAGATTAGTTAAAATGAACCTTTTAAGAAAATTCTCTGGATTAATTACCAATTAAACTAAGTTATACTTCTTACAAGTCTGGTGTTGAAATTATATGTTTCATTAGAATAGTTTATGTGTGTCGGTTTGAGGATATAACTTAAAAGTTTAAGTCTTAAATTTAACTTTCTTGAAACAAAGAAGTATTGTAAAGAGGTACAGTCAAAATTCTTAAGTAATTTCATATTTTTTTTTATTTGTTATTTCTTTTCACCAGATACAATTCCAAAGAGTTTGCTACACCTCTGAATTACAAACACAAAATTTGTTCTTACTAATTTTATTTTGTATATTTCAGCAAGCCCATATTTTCGAACTCACTCGTAGGATACTCTCAAGATATTTTGAAATTTACTATATTACTGTTTACGGTATCATGAGCAGGTTACAAAACCTTTAGTGCAGTGTTTCCCAAACCTTTTCGAGTGACCGCCCCCTTGGGTCCATAAATCTATAACTCAACACACTTGAATAATAATCAGATTCATAGACTAAATAACCAAATGAGTGACATTTTAATAATTCAATTAAAATAATAATTAATCGAATATTTATTTAGAATCCAATAGATGTATTGTTTTATAGCATATTTATGCAAAAAAATTAATACAAAATAAAAGAAACTTAGGTGAAAATATACTTTTAACATAAAAATGAATTATCAAAACAAAAATTTTAAGGAACTGTTTCCTAGAAGCTTACATGTCGTGTTTTCACTTAAATTTAGAAATTATATTGCATGAACAATTTCAGTTTATGGAAATAGAATCCCCGTTCTTTTTTGCATTATCGCCCCCCGATATCAAATCACCGCCCCTAGGGGGGCGGTATCGCCCACTTTGGGAAACACTGCTTTAGTGCAACCCGAATATTACTTTAGTAAAATATTTAATTAATGAATCAAAAATACTTTACTTTTCATTAAACCTGTGAATGTGAGCTAGTTTATCGAAAAATGTCTTGTATTATTCGTTTAACATTTTTTTTATTACATGGTACTGATAAGGTAGGATATGTACAGTTAATTAGTTATAACTACGAGTAAAAGATTATAGTTGTTTATACGTCATACTTACAGGTGTCTTTTGCGCTACCCTTGTCCGGAAAGTGGCTCTTACTGCTAAATAGTATCTATTTTGGTTATGGGCGAGCACTATTACAGGATAATTTCAAAATTTTAAAATTACCTGGAGTTCTAAATATTACAGTATAGGGATTTATTACAATTTCGAGATTTTCTTATAGCAAGAAAAAAAAACAGGGACAATTTGATAAATATTATATAAAATAAGAAAAAGGTAACATTATTTAACGAACTTTGTTAAAACCTTTTGAAGAAACAAAATGAACGTTATATAGATTTGGAATAAAAAGTATATATAACGAGATTTCACAATAAACACGCAAATAAAAATCAAAGTCCAAACCACAGTTAGAAAACAGAAAAATGGTCTGTGGTTTTTATAAGATTTCATATAATCACGTGAAATAACAATCAATGATCAAACCACAGTATGAAAAGAGAAAAAAAGACTAAGATCGTTCAATCGTAACAGGCGGTCTTTGTCAGAAACAAAAACCCAACCAGACCAAAAACCCAGTCAGTTGTGTTTTTCACTCTGACGAACACCGCTTGTTACTTTTGAAAGATCTTAGTCTTTTTTCCCTTTTCCTATTGTGGTTTGATCATTAATATATATATATATATAAAATTCAATAATATATCAACCGTTGGATAGAATAGGTGTATAATGTAATCGGGATTCGGTCAATTTTCCAGGATCAAAATCAAACTCTCAATGCCGACGTTTCGGTTTTATTTAAAACCTTTTTCATAGGCAGAAGTCAGAATTTTTGAATTAGAAAAAAGATGAAATTTACATTATTTTTCTAATTCAAAAATTCTGACTTCTGCCTATGAAAAAGGTTTTAAATAAAACCGAAACGTCGGCATTGAGAGTTTGATTTTGATCCTGGAAAATTGACCGAATCCCGATTACATTATACACCTCTATATATATATATACAATACAACTTAAAGTTGGCAATTTATTTAATGATATATAATATATATATATATATTGTAAACAGGAAAACGATCCAAAAGGACAACAAACGTTTCACGATGAATCACAAACACAGAACTAAGGAACAAACACGCTTACTGTCTCTAATTTTCGGATGAACCGTCATAAGGAGAGTTGAGATAGGGACGCCAAGCACACTTGTGAAGCGACGGTTGGAGACCCAACGGTTGCCTCCAATATATATATATATATTTATATATACTTAAACTGTGACGCATAGAAAGAAACATAACAAAGACTCATTTTTCTATGGCGACTTTTATGGCGGTCGTCCTCAGGAGAAGAAGTGAATTTACGGAAGGACGACAGTCAACTAATGAACTCACTGGGTGAGGACTAACTTCACTCACTTCTTCTCCTGAGGACGACCACCATAACAGTTGAAATATTGAAAAGTGAGTCTATGTTATGTTTCTTTTTATGTGTCACAGTTTATTTGAAGTGTAATCTGTTGTCGCACCGTTTATCATTTATCAGGTATACATATTCCAATCATATGTGATCACAATAAATCACAAATGTATTGATTGATAGTTACTTATACTTACATTAAAGTGATTAATTACTAATCACGTTATATATAGTGATCATGGGATTTCACAGCAATTACGTGCAATAAAAATCGACTAAATCACGTTAAGAAAAATTAAAAAAGGGACTAAAATGACTGGTCCTTCTTATATAAGAGTCTTATTGATGACTTGAGTAGAAGAAAGTAGAAATATGGTGCTATATAGAGACGAGAGAAAAGTGATAGAGATACTGGGTGAAAAGTCATAATGTTTTCATTACTTCTGCAATATGTTACAGTATGGTATTTACACTTGACGGGGAAGTTCAGAAAAAGATAAGTCTCCAGACAAAAGATATTTTTATTAAACATAATAACGCGTTTCGAACACATAGTCTTTTGTGTAGAGAGAATTTTTTTTAAATTCCCCTGAATATTTTTTTTATTTCTTCCTTAGCTCTTTTTTTACTTGAATTGATTCGTCTTTTATCATTTTTCTTGTCTTTTATGCCTTTTCAAATAACTTTTTTACCTCTTCATTATTACACTATCTTTTCTCCTACTGAAATTCGTGGTGTTACTCTAACGAAGACCAGTTATTTTTGTTTAAAGTTCTTAACTCTACTTCTCTTTTGTTTCCTGTGGTTTAAATTTTATTATAAAGTAATAGACAGTCATAATTTAGAAAACATGATATATTAATTATGGCAGATTACTCTCTAATGATCATTGATTATATGATGTTATTAATAATGGCAAATTTATTAGTTTGCAATCTGTAATTCTGAGATATTTACTCATACTGGGGTTAATGCATAATACAGTCTCCATGCAAAAGAAATTTTTTTAATTCAAACTACACGTTTCAAACACTTCGTGTTCACCATCAGGTAAACTTCTTCCATTTGTAATTTTTTAGAAGTTTACCTGATGATGAACTGGAAGTGTTTGAAACGCGTAGTTTGAATTAAAAAAAAAAAATTCTTTTGTGTTGAGACTTTGTATTATGCTTTTTCCCCAGCATAAATGGCAAATAATTAAAACTGCCTTATTACAGGTTCCCATTGTTGTTTTAACTATTTTCAAGGGTAACTTCAACAGCCACTCTTGAAAATGGATAGTGTCGGAAAACGGTCAAGCAACGAGCATCGGTTAGCCGGTCATACATATTTGTTATTTACTCAATACAAACCTCTATGAATACAATCTAATTTATAACAAAGTTAGTCCTGTTTTCTTTTTTTTATACAAAATATTTTTTGCAATATGCTGCTCCCCTGCATAGTTTCTATTTACCCATTCATTCCACTTTTCATTCTACCATTGTTTGCTTTCATAAAAATTTTCACTTATCATTTTAGCTATAATGAGCCTGACTTGTCAAATTCAATTTTGAACTTTTTTTTATCTAAAATTTGTAGAATTCTAGAGTAGTATATTTTATTCTCAATTTATTTTTTCTTTAGGTCATTGGGCTGTTGATACTATTTTAATGATATTCATATATTTGTGGTACTTTTTTTTTATCGGATAAATATATTATGTACTTCAGAAATGAAATAATAATGTATATTCTCTCTTATCAGGTGATTATGTAATATTATAAGTTACTTTTATCATTTCTACAAAATTATTTTAGTTTTAAAATATAAAAAATAGAACAAATTTAATCTATTCCAATACAGTCGAATTTCATAAAAGTCATAAATATAAATCTATATTTTAATAAATCTTACAAAAATATTTTTTTAAGCTTTTTCATATTCGTGGGAATTAAGCAGAGACCGAATTCTTGATATTACTTTTTTTTTTATTAGTTTAATTAACTTAATAAAATAAATCGGACCCGACCCAGGCCCGCGAGTATTAAGCTGGCTTAGGTTCGACCCGACCCAGGCCCGCAGGTATTTTGCCGGCCTAAGCTCGTCGAGACCCAGGACCGCGACTATTAAACCGGTCTAAACTAGACCCGACCCAGGCCCGTGAGTATTTACCGGCCTAAGCTAGACCCGACCCAGGCCCGTGAGTATTAACCAGCCTAAGCTAGACCCGACCCAGGCCCGTGAGTATTAACCAGCCTAAGCTAGACCCGACCCAGGCCCGTGAGTATTAACCGGCTTAAGCTAGACCCGACCCAGGCCCGTGAGTATTAACCAGCCTAAGCTAGACCCGACCCAGGCCCGTGAGTATTAACCAGCCTAAGCTAGACCCGACCCAGGCCCGCGAGTATTAAACCGGCCTAAGCTAGACCCGACCCAGGTCCGTGAGTATTAACTGGCCTAAGCTAGACCTGACCCAGGCCCGTGAGTATTAACCGGCATAAGCTAGACCCGACCCAGGCCCGTGAGCATTAACCGGCATAAGCTAGACCCGACCCAGGCCCGTGAGTATTAACCGGCATAAGCTAGACCCGACCCAGGCCCGTGAGTATTAACCGGCCTAAGCTAGACCCGACCCAGGCCCGTGAGTATTAACCGGCCTAAGCTAGACCCGACCCGTGTCGGTGTGTTTTGGGTATATATTGCCAAGATTCCTGTCCACTATTTTGGTATGTACCTTGATGTACATGCAAATCTCGGTCACCTGTTTTATCCACATTATTAATTTTATAAATATTCCATAGTTAATTATACATTGTTTTGGTATACATGATATTTAAATATAGATTTATTAAAAAACAGTAGGTGAGAAACGTAATAATTAACCCGAAAGTAATAATTAACATTTTGGGCTCGAAATTTGGACCGGGTCGGGCTCGGGGTTATGATCTTACCTCTAGGTGCCACTCACTTAGTACCCAATGCGTTTTTATTAGGTTTTGTTTGTCATCTGTTAGGTATCAGTTTCCCCGAATGAGAGCTCACACAAGAAGAGTACCACGAGTCTAGAAATGCACTTTATAAGCAGGTCTCTGTAACCACATTTGTTTTGTCCTTAGCAAATCATGTGAAACATATTGGAGCTGTGGATATAGATATTCCAGAGCTATCTCCTAAAAACAACACCAATAGTGTGAGTGTCTGAAAACATGAAGCTAGTTCTAACTCGAAGGTACTGATAATAATTTAGGGACATTAGTGTGAGACCTCGGATTAAACTAAAATCCTGAAGGATTAGAAACTAACACTTAAGTGAACCTAAGAAGACCGTATTACTATTATTATTCATAACAGCTATAATATATTAAATTAGTGAAATACTGTTGGCAGTTCTCGTGAGGAGGACATCAAGAGATGTTTTGTAGACCTCCGAGAAGTGAAAACCCTTGAACTCTCAAACAAAAAATGCATAAGAGAGTATTACAATACACGTGTCTAGTAGTTTATCTTGTTCATTTTAAACTCCCTATGCTCTGGAAGAAGTTATAAATTTTGTTTTTAGTTTGCATTTTTATTTAAATGATGTAGGGTAGTAGAAGCTCGCCTCCGCGTGATCCACTCGGGAATATCTCTTAAGATTTGGTATGCTACTTTCTTTGACTAGGGCTTGTTGCTCCCTTGATACGACGAAAGTGCTTTCACTTTAAAAAGGCATCAGTCTGTTCTATTATTATATGCTATATGGCTGACCAGATAGGCACGCTGTAATACCAAAACAGTTACTTATTAGTTGTTCAGAACCAACTCTTTGAATCATAGTCAAATTAGTGAAATACTGTTGGCAATTCTCGTGAGGAGGACATCAAGAGATGTTGGTAGACCTCCGAGAAGTGAAAACCCTTGAACTCTCAAAATACAAAAAATACATTACATTACACGTTATGTGAGTATTTTAATTGAAAAACAAACATAACAACAGTTTTTCTTTATTATAATTCTTTTTTTTATCACTGGCAATATTAACAAAATTTAAAATCATTTCTTGAAAAGTTTCCTCTTTTTGTTTTAAAAGACAACTTAAGAATTTTGAGCTCTTTAGTTTGATAAAATGGTTTGACATCTTCCACGATCACTAAAGTGGTTACTATTTTATTACAACTCCGTAATAAGGTAACTGTATTCATCGTAATACAAATTTAATTGAAATACATTTGAAAAAGCAATACATGATTTTCATTAAAAAAAAGCTGATATAAATTTTTACAAATAATAGGAATAGAAATATAAGAAATAAGTAATTAACTAAAATATATCACTTTTGCTGATTTTTTTCATTTATTGGTAAATTCATTTTTTTAATTGGGATTAATTATTTGTTTGTGTGGGTGATTGAAGAAATGTTGATTATACAAGTATACTTTCGATAACTATAGTTTAGTTTTTTTGGTTAAATCAACATTTCCAATTTTTGATGTTTAACTAATATAACTGGTGATTACATGGTCTGATTTGATAACAGTTCTAACTGCTATAGTAAACTAGCAACTTTTGAAAGCATAGAAAAAGCAGCATGTTAGAACAAGTTAGGTGCACTCATAAAGTAAGGTAGAGAATTAGTGTGCCATGGGTTAAGGTAGGTTATGTTAGGTTGCAGTGGCCATCCTACAAGAGAATAAACATAGGTCAAACATTGGTCCTTTGTGATAACAAACAATGAAGGGTCTACATTGAGAGTCCTAAATATTGCCTAACTGAAGTGTATTTAGAGTAGGGGTTTTTAACGTGTTGCTTATATTGCACAGGCTCTGGTAGGTCCTCTCCGAGGGGACAATGTGCATAGATGTTTCATTCATCTCGCTCGTAAATAAATAAATAGAGACTATTGAACATCGGATCTACCAGTCTTATGACGAGCACATATAAGACTAAGCCTACGGTGGTGTGGCTTGGCAAGGGGGAGGCGATCCACCCTCTGCCAGGGGGCGGCTTTTCAGGGGGTAAAAATAAAAAAAAAATTAAAATATAAAAAGCTAACAAGAAATCTATAATTTAATACCAAAATGAGTTTTTAAGGCCGTAATTGTTTTTATGTTTTATTTGTGTAATGGTATTTTTAAACGGATTTTGAACCATAATATTTGCAAATTAAAAATAAATTTATTTTAAATTTTTCAAAACTAGTTTTTTTAATCGGCTTGAAAATTTATTATATTTATTTGCCTAGCCAGTTTATTTAATTTAGCAGTTTTTTTAATGATTTGACTTAAAGGTTTTGGTTTTCTTTGATAATGACTGTATATGTATACGAGTAATGTAATAAGATGAAAGTCTGGGACCAATGACAGCAGTTTAAAATTAGATTCTTGATTATAATTCCATGAGAATAAATATTTACCGGACTTTTTAGAGTTTTGAATGTTAACGGCTTATCAACGGCCAGCGAGGGCGGTAAATCTTACGACCACCGTCAAAAATAGTTGCTACATCACTGAAAATGGGCAAATATGTCAATGAGAGTAGGATTGTCTATAGCAGAGTTTCTCAAACTTTTTTCGATGCGAAAGCCTTTTTGCTTTCCCAGGAAACCCCAGATTCTAATGATTTTATGCAATCATAATATAAATATTTTCATATGCTTTTATAAATAGTATGTATGTTTAAAAACAATTAAAAAATAATATTACTGCAATGCGTATTTTTCGAAGAAAAATCCAAAACTAAAAGATTTTAATTTTCATATCTTCCACAAGTACATAACACATGAAACAGAATTATTAGCAACTTTAACACAAAGTTTATTTTGTAATAATTTTTGGTTTTATTGTTGAAAGTTTGATTCTCAAGTCAGACGGAGCATTAAGTCTACTTTGGTATTTAGTTTTTATGGCAGTATAAAAGGAAAATCCGGTTTTACATAAGAAGGTAATGGGAAGTTGCAGCAATGTGTCAAGTGCTATTTTTGCAATAGAAAAGTACATTCGGGAATCGAGTAGCTCCAAAAATTGATTAGTGATTCATCTTAAATATGAATAAAATTTTGACCACTTCTACTTTATGTGTATAAGTATTATTCGGTTTCATAATTCACAAGAAACACAAAATAAATCCATACTCACTAAAAAAAAAAAAAAAAATTGGAAAATTTTTTTCTGTAAATGTTTTTCGCGGAACCTCAGACAGTCCGTTAAGGAACTCCTAGGTTCTGCGGAGCCCACATTGGGAATATCTGGTCTATATAAATTGTTCTTCTTAAAATGACCGAAATGTCTGGAACGGCATGAAAAAAGTAGGAATTTAAATCCATAATTATCGAATGTAATGTACCTAATTACATCTGTTCTACTAACAACAAAATAAGGTGGTATACATTAGTTAAATGATATCTAATTCGTATCAAACAAATTAGTAATAATTTGTTTTTAATTTTGTTAAATGTATATTAAATGTTAATAATTTTAGTCCCAAACATTTTTTTTATGAAACAACGGTTGAGTAAATTTTTCGTCACAGCTGATATTTATCATATTTAAATGACAATATTAAAAGTTATAGTTGAAGAACTAAATTTAGTGTATAAATACAGGTTCTTTAATATATAACCTGAGGGAGTCAGTCTGGATTTGGCAGTTTTAATCATTTTGAAACTAATAAATCGTCAGTTTACTTATCAAGAAAGTCTTATATGAAGCTGACCTATCGTTGTTGACATTTTTACTATTTGTAGAATTGAGGAAAAAATGAAACATAGTGAATTGTCTAGGCATTCTGATAGTAATAAGTAGAAATTGGTAAAACTGTTATAAATTATTTCTGTATTTATACTTACAAATAATCGTGAAATAAAAACATAAATGTACAATTCAACCACTTTACGACCCTTTGCAGAGTTTTAAAATTGTTATTTATAGTTTAACCTTTTTTATTTAAAATTGTGGTTTATACTTTGATCGTAGTGGTATAACATTTCTTTAACATTAAAGAAAATTAATTTTGAAATACTTTTTTTTTCTACCCTGTAATACAGAGTTGAAAACTTGTTTGTAAATGAAGGTAGGTCGTATTTCATTTTCCCACATTTTGAGAGTTTAATTGTTTAATTCTGTAAATATAATAGTACAGTTTTTGAAAAAAAAAACATTGGATATTTTAAATATTGTTAAATTATATATCTATTTTGTTTACAAAAACAAAATCTCCAAGTTACACTTCTAATATAATAGGTTGTTTTGTGCTGTCTGGTTGGAAGAAATGAATGTTACAGGTTACTAGGTTGGCATACCTGTTTATTGTATAGGACTTAAGAAAGTCAGCATTACTTATAGCTGATGATGAGATATTACTGATTCAACTGGAACAGTCGTATTATCAGTGATTATGTGGTATTTACTGATTTAAGAAAGTCAGCATTAATTATAGCTGATGATGAGATATTACTGATTCAACTGGAACAGTCGTATCATCAGTGACTATGTGGTATTTACTGATTTAAGAAAGTCAGCATTACTTACAGCTGATGATGAGATTTATATTACTGATTCAACTGGAGCAGTCGTATCATCAGTGACTATGTGGTATTTACTGATTTAAGAAAGTCAGCATTACTTACAGTTGATGATGAGATTTATATTACTGATTCAACTGGAACAGTCGTATCATCAGTGACTATGTGGTATTTACTGATTTAAGAAAGTCAGCATTACTTACAGCTGATGATGAGATTTATATTACTGATTCAACTGGAACAGTCGTATCATCAGTGAATATGTGGTATTTACTGATTTAAGAAAGTCAGCATTACTTACAGCTGATGATGAGATTTATATTACTGATTCAACTGGAACAGTCGTATCATCAGTGACTATGTGGCATTTACTGATTTAAGAAAGTCAGCATTCCTTACAGCTGATGATGAGATTTATATTACTGATTCAACTGGAACAGTCGTATCATCAGTGACTATGTGGTATTTACTGATTTAAGAAAGTCAGCATTACTTACAGCTGATGATGAGATTTATATTACTGA
Source organism: Hermatobates lingyangjiaoensis (assembly GCA_026182355.1). Lineage (NCBI taxonomy): Eukaryota > Metazoa > Arthropoda > Insecta > Hemiptera > Hermatobatidae > Hermatobates > Hermatobates lingyangjiaoensis. The sequence goes on from JAPFBL010000060.1 coordinate 832,510, forward strand.
TTCAACTGGAACAGTCGTATCATCAGTGACTATGTGGTATTTACTGATTTAAGAAAAATAATGGAAGCAGTCACCCATATTTAAAAGGTTTAAAAAAAAATATTTAGAATACGTATTGTTTTTTCTCAAGTCATAAGAACTGAGAGGAACAAGAAATCAATTTTGAAGTATTTCACGAGGTTTTATATCGATGACAGAAATCAAAATAGAGCAGATTTATGTGACACCATAAAAACAAGGCAAGCATAAACAAAAAAATAGATATACCGAATATAGTCTGACTGGTAAATACTAAGTTAATTAACTTGAAGAACAATATGTGTTTGAATCACGAAGCTTTTATTTTATTAAATCTTCTTTATGTGGAACTTTTTCCTTTATTTCTCTTTTAGAGATATACATTCAAAATAGAAGTAAGTTACATTATCAACTTATTTATTTGTTTATGCTAGGTTTTCAATTTGCTTAAATTAAATTAGTTTTGGGAGCTATAGGAGAGATTGGTGGTGTTTTGTACATTATAGCACTAAAAGACTTATGCTTTTGGACTGATCCTTTGAGTATTTGTAATCGGCTGCGGGTTGTGGAATGTTGAGAGATTATTTTGCTGGTGGTTTCAGTTCGTCGGAGTTTGGTTGACAGTGAGATACAGGAACCAGAAGGACCCCAGAGCTAACCCAAGTGCTTTTCTTTAGATATCCACATCTGACCCTGCAGACTAATGGTCTGGCCCACTTTGTACTATGCATGACCTGCAACTTCCACAAGCAACAAAACAAAAAAAAAAAAATAAAATTTCATTCTCACATGCATGTCTTTGCTTTCATTTTATTATATTGCTTTTAGTAGAATATTATAATTTTGTGCATTTCAATAATTAATCTAACTAAAATGATTTTTTAGTGTGAAAACATTTCAAATTGCATTTATCACTCATAATACACATACTCAATAGACAATAATAAATGTTCTTTGTTTTCAAGTATTTGGAGAAATACACATATGAATATCCCAGGTTTAAAACACAGTACCCATAATTTAATAGAATTGTCATCAAACATACAGAATATTATTTTTAAACTTAGTAGTTTTTGTAATGACAGCTCTTACATTAGCAGAGTGTTGGAAACTTTGACCGCATATTTTCTTGTTCATTTATTGTTCCATGGCAGTGGGACTAATTTAATTTTATTCACGAGACCTTTCAACAGTCCCATACTGCGATTCAACTTGACCTGTAAAAACTCTATTCCTATTGGTTGCTGGCGTAACTAATCATATATCTTTCTCCGGACAACTTATAGAAACCTCTATATAAACCAGATTCACAGGAAAAATAGGCATTAAAGAGATCATAGAAACTCACTTCTTAATTTTTACCGCGCCATGATCAGGTAGAGAGATAAAGAAATGAGTCACTCCGGAAACAGGCTAATAGTTGAAAACAGACAGTAACACAAAACAAAATTGGTCACTTGGACTCAAAATTTATGTTTAAATATTTATTTCGACCCTTTTAATGGTCTTCCTCAGGAAAAGAAGTGATACGGGGAGAAGATAAAAGCTGACTGGGGACTGTTTTACAGAGTATGTGTAGATTGGCCACAACGATATATATATATATATATATATATATATATATATATATATATCTTCACTTAATAAAACGAAACATGATCCAAACTGGACACAATACCAGTTCAAAATTCAAGAAGAGTAACAAACAGACTAAGGAAACACACTTACAGTCTCAAATTTTCGGGTTACTTGCCGTTTCGTCTACAACGTGCTTGGTCTCGCTTTCTCTTTTCTCCTGAAGACGGATTACCCGAAAATTTGAGTCTCTAAGTGTGTTTTCTTACTCTGTGTGTTACTCTTCTTGAATTTTGAACCGGTATATATATATCGTTTTTTAAATAGAAATTTAATTTTGTTTTCCTACAGTAAACCCACTCTTTTTGTAAATTCATTAAAATATATCTACTTTAATATATATTCTTCTAAACGATTTAATATATATATATGAACAGTCTGAACCGGCATTGTCTCCGATAGAATTATTGTAATTTTACTTATTTATGGTACAAGTAATAATTGTTATTAATGTAATGACTACTTATCATTTAACTTCTTACCTGTGAAGTTAAGCACCAACTTTTTATGTCCCCTCTAAAAACCTAAACAATACCAAAATAACAAAAAAATCGGTTCACTTAATTACAATGAGTTTAATTATCAAGAAAAGCATGGTGTTCTATAAAAAATGTTTGTAAAAAATTCTAACTTCTTATCAAACTTGCTTGAAGTGTTTTTAGTGCTTTGCATGCTACTTGTTTATTGACATGTTTATAGTGGATTATTTTGAAATTAACTCTATTCCAATTACTAGTATGTACATATATAAGGATTTTATAATAGTCACGTGAAGTAAAAATAATGTAAAGTGATTGACCAGTAATTCGTCAGAGTCTCAGATAGAATTATTATGTTCAAACAGAGTTTAAACATAACTATTTAATTCATAATATATATTAAAAATGTAGCATGTAGTTACATACATACAGATGCATTCACTGTCGCCTTGCCATCAGATTCGAGACAGTAGTTCTAATATTACCTTAAAAGCGTCTGAGCAGGGTCATATTTATATCCTTAGAGTTAGAACAACTCTGAACGGAATCTGTACTTTTAGTTGTCATTATTTTATACTTGTATCCTATTTCATTTTGTTTTCTATGTATTAGATAATGTATTTGTCAATATTTTATTATTTACAACTGTTTATTTTAAGTTACCGTTCATTAGTTTTTATAGCTTTATTTCTTATTACTTTTGATTTGTTAGCATTTCTCTTTTTTTTTATTATTTTCTAATTTATTATCTTTTCACTTTCCTTTTATCAGGAATGATGATTTACCTTTTTCATTATTCTTTTTGCAACGTATTTTTTCTCTCGTCTATTATTTCCATATTGTCCTATAACCTTCCCCTCAATGAATAATGTCAATAGAATTTTTTCTAAATTGTTCTTTTCAACTGGACACAGGAGTGACGATTGATTTCGATCCGACCCTTTGTTAGGTGTATTTGGTCTACATTGTTACTCTCTCTTAATGTCAACTAATATGTGACACATGAAGATTTTAGCTAAGATTTCAGGGAAAAAAATAAGTAATGCCCGAAAGTACTTTCTCTTAGTAATTATATATAGTTATTATTGTTAAACATTTTCCTTATCTCGACCACATATATTGAACACTATTTCCTTTTTTCTTGAGGTTTTGTCTAGCTTCAAACAATACAATACCTTTAAATCGACATTTCGTATATATTTGTAGACATCTTCAGGGCTACATCAATTAAATTCTGTATTGATGATAACAAATAAAAGTGATAACAAATAAAATAGTGTTATTATTGTTGAAAAGTCGTACAAGTTGAGCGATCGGAACCATAAAAGCGGATATATATTCGTAAAAGTTGAAAGCAGACCTTCTTGAATACATATCGTATATAGTATTTAAAAACATTATGTCTGATTTTACCTTAGTTAAGGTGAAATTTAATAATTATTTAACTGATTAACTAAGGTGAAATCAGACATCATGTTTTTAAGTATATATATATATATATATTATATATATATATATCAGTTGACTGTCGTCCCTCCGTCAATTCACTTCTCCTGAGGACGACCGCCATAACGGTCGAAATATTGAAAAGTGAGTCCTTGTTATGATTCTGTCTATGTGTCACAGTTTCTTTTAAGTGTGTAATCTGTCCTGCCGAACCGTTTCCGTTTATCATGGTATATATATATATAGTTCAATGTACATAAAGAAACATAGAGAAATTAAAAGCACACACTTACAGTCTCTAATTTTCGGTTGAACCGTCTTCAGGAGATATAAGAGAGGGAAGCCAAGCGCACTGGTTAAGAGACGGTTGGAGACCAACAAGGTTGCCACATATGTGCCCGGTCACAGAGAATAAGGTAGACATGAATCAATTTAAGATTAAAATAGGAATATGAAAAATAATAAAATAAAAACTGAGGGATGAACAGAAGAAATGATACATAAATAAAAATTATGGACTAAGCTTTAATAAAAAATAGAGAATAAAACTTAAAATAAATTAAATAAACGAAAAATATATAAGATAAAAAAGTGTATAAAAACATAAAAACTAGATGCAAAGACGAGAAACTAATACAATGAAGCATTATTTCTTAAGATTAGGCCAGGTACAATAAGCGCATTGAGCAATCAAATATGTGCTTCTTCGGAGGCTCGAAGAGTGAGATCTTTGCAGCCAGAGGGTTTGCACTCTTTACACTCTGCGACAAATCCCCTCTGACTGCAAAGATCTCACTCTCCGATCCTCCGAAGAAGCCCATTTTTGATTGCTCAATGCGCGTATTGCACCTGGCCTAATCTTAAGAAATAATGCTTCATTGTATTAGTTTCTTGTCTTTGCATCTAGTTTTTATGTTTTTATACACTTTTTATCTTATATATTTTTCGTTTATTTAATTTATTTTAAGTTTTATTCTCTATTTTATTAATAAAGCTTAGTCCATAATTTTTATTTATGTATCATTTCTTCTGTTCATCCCTCAGTTTTTATTTTTTGTTTCATTTATTTTTATTATTATATTTCAATTTAATATTATATTGATTCTTGTCTGCCTTATTCTCTGTGACCGGCCGCATATGTGGCAACATTGTTGGTCTCCAACCCTCTCTGTACCAGTGCGCTTGGTTTCCCTCTCTTATCTCTCCTGAAGACGGTTCAACCGAAAATTAGAGACTGTAAGTGTGTGTTTTTAATTTCTGTATGTTTCTTTGTGTACATTGAACTGTACTCGTATTTGTCCATTTCAGATCGTATTTTCATCGAAAAAGTGTTATATATATATATATATATATAACGATTTTTCACATAGATATCCTTTGAGACAAGGAATCTATCACCTGAAAAATGTATTGGTCAGATCTAAGATTCGATACTCCACCATTACGAACTAAAAACCGTCACTGTTTCAAAAGAGAAAATGATTTCATGTACGCTTTAGTGATGGCGTTTTTTATGAAACTTCTGTGAAACTTCACAATATTTTGTGAAATATTGGCCATGAGTCCATGTTTACCATGTGTAAGATGATCATGTCCACGCCGATCATAGGAGATGGTGTAAAAATATGACTTTCTGGTGCTTCTATAAAGTCAGATACTCGTTAAATATCCTTAAAATGTAGTAGGGTAAAATTTAGGATTCCTAATACATATAGAATGAACCCGGTAACTAGGGTTACCATAGCCTATTATTGGTGCCAAATCATAAATGAGCCAGACTTTCTTCCTTTAGAATATATCAAAGTGAAAGGTTTTTCACTAGTTTGTGCGAAGATATGTTAACATTACCGGATTGCAAGTTCCAAACAAGAAATTGTTAAAATAGAGTGTTTTATTTATTATTACCTAATTAGATAAGTATGTTGCACGAGTGAACTGATTCTCTTTAAATGTGGTACTTTCACTCAGTTTCATGTAATGTATGGCAACACTGTGTCAAAGTTTTGTTTTTTGTTCAAGCAGGTATTCAGAAGCTCTGTTCCCACGTGTTTTTATGTTCGTTTCTTTGATAGATACCAAGTATTAATTAGAATTGTAATCAAATATTTATTGTTTTTCATAATTTCCCAAAAAAATGATCTAATAATGGAATTAATATTTTAAATAGTACCAGTTAATTCATGTGGTACATTACATCTTACATGAATTCACGAGTGATATGTTTGTTCGATGACTGTTGATAGAATTAATTGGTTAGATTCTTGAAATCTCGCTGGTATTATAGTTAAAAAATATTGAGTGGTCTACTCTCAACTTTACTATACGTAAACAAAATATCAAACTTCTTGAAAATTAATTACTTTTTTTTATCGTTATGAATTATTTAAATTTAGTAGCTTCATCAATTTCTGTGGAAATGTTGAAAATGGTTCTTTTTTATAAGTTCTGTTTTGGAACAGGATCACTGCAACGCTGCTATCACTGGTCCATGAACTTAGAAATGTTGGAAAATGAACTATATATTTTGTTGTTATCAACTTACACAGTTATAGGCAGGCCGTTATCTTTGTGGGAACCCGGTAGGAGCAATGCTGAGAAGATAGATTTTCTTGGAGGTTCTACTATATGCTGCTTGCTCTGCCTACAAACCAACCTCCCTTTAACTTTCTCCATTCCGAGATCGATTGGATTATTATAATCTGTTTCCTTCGATTATGGTAGTTTTTGTAGCATTATTGCACTGGTGACCACCAACTACTGAAGTTACAAATTTATTTACATAATATGTGATCAGATGGGGCTAGGTTAGCTCAGTGGTTAACGTACTCCTCCCAGGGCTGGTAGTCCGTTGTTCGATCCCAACGCTGGAGGTGAATAAATGTGAGTACGTCATCCGTCGGGGATGTCCCGAACCTGTACTATGTCAGGTACTCATTAAACATCTCTACTCTTGAAATACACTTGAGTTAGGCAAAATTTAGGGCTCCCACTGTAGAATCTGTAAAATCACCGATCAAACAAAAAGCCTTTAATGGCTGAGGTTATCACCCGCTAAGGGATCGGTTAACCAATAAAAAAAAAAATATGTGATCAACCTTAAGTGCAGGGTCAAGTTATTGTAAACATTTTGAAAAGATAACCACATTTAAATTAAGAAGTCATGAAATAATATTACAAAATATTAAATAGTAAAAATGGAGGAAGAATGGAACTGTAAAACTAAACTGTACAAGAACTTCTCGATGAAATAGAGTCGTATGTTACTAGGGTTTATACAAAAGCCGACATTTTAGAAAACCGGTTTTCGAATTGTAATTTTTCCAGAAAACTGGTTTCGAATTTTTATAAAAAAATTTTTGTTCGAATATTCTGTAATTTGAACAAAAAAATTTAACTGAAAATTTAGAGTGTTAAAAGCAGTTTTTTACTGAAATTATTTACTCTTCAATTTTATTTATAGTAAAATTTTTTTATGCAATTTCGTAGAACAAAGAAATAATAGTTGACCAGGATTAAATAACTTTAAAAACAATTATTCCTTGTTTATGCATAATTTTAACATATAAGGATGTAAATATTTTTTTATAATAGCGAAACATTGTTTTTCAGCAACGGGTTTGAATAAATAAAAACAATATATTTTCATATTTTTATAATAATCATATTATTAATTGTATTATTTTATAACCATGTTATTAAATCGGACCGATATGATTCAAAGAACCAAACCGTTTGCAACAGTGTTTTCATCAATCTGGTACATTTGGCTACATTTGTCATTTTCAAATTTTTTTTAAAGTGTTATTTATACATTGAAAACCGATATTTTCTACTAAAAAACCGGTTTTCGAATTTCATAATTTTCTCCAAAAAACCGGTTTTGAAAAACCGAAGAACCCTGTATGTTACTGAATTGCTTGTAATACTTTTAAAATATTTATTATCTAATGAGTTCTCTCTTATTAAAAATTTATTTATCTGCGGATGAATCTGAAGTTTAACATTCCTGTTTGTAATTAATTTTGATTACTGGTTTATTGATGAAGACCCAAAATGTTATGAGTGAAAGAGTTGCATATCTTACCCTCCTGAGGGACGTCCTCCTCAACAGTCTATGCTTCTCTCTCTTGATGAGACCAGAACAACTCGACTCCTATATGTCACTGGTTATCGAGTGACTATTTTTTGTATTTTCACCATCATCTGAAGTCTTTGAGACTGAAATGTCCCAGTACACATACCAGAAGTGTTGATAGACTCAAAGTAGCATACCAAGATTACACTTGGTTGACTAATACGGACAATGAACTACGTCTATAACAATGACACCTCTCAGCATACTGTTGTTATTCTGGTAACACTGTTTGCTGACCCACCTCTACACTGCGAACCCATGTCGGACACATAGTCTTGCCACTGTCACTAAGGAATGCGTGGGGTGAGGGGGTGGGGGGAGTAACTTTGGGACCAATAGTGGCAACATTGCCGATTGCAGAAGATTCTGCTACTTACACCACGTGTGATTACACTGGTCAGCACAAGGTGTAATCTTTGTGATTTCTTTCAAGGTGATTGCTTTTGTGCCCAAGGTTTCTAAGCTAATTTAGATTAATTTAGGGGTGCTGATTCCGAAATCACACCATTTTTTCTCATCAGGTCAAGTTATTGAGATGTTTGCTATTTTCACCTTTTTTTACCTTAAAATTAGGTATATTTCTAAATACATTCTAGGTCATAATTTCAATTGTAGGTTGTTATTGTTATCTATGTTAAATCATTATGACATCACAAACCTTAATGCTTTTACTTGCGTTGCAGATTTTTGGAGTATAAATTAAACATGTCTACATCCTCTGCTAAGCAGGGGGGGATATACTTTGAAATCTAAATGACTTTCATACGTATTTGTGTACGTGTTGCAAATATTTTGATGTATATGTGTCTTAAAGTAAATAATTTTTTCCTCTATTTACCTGTTTAAATTGTAGCTGTAGTCTTCTACAGAGATACCATAGCAGAAAAGCTAGACCTGATAAGGAGAAAATGACAGCATTTTGTATATATACAGCCTCAATAATTTTAAGTCTTAAGTACAAATAATGAAACCCCATATCAACATTCAATTTGAAAACAGCCATAGGAGCCTTAAGCTATTTGGAATACAAGGTCAAATAGATGCGGCCCAGGTAATAACAGCACCCCTTAGGTTACTCCCCCCCCCCCCTCCAGCTTTGAACAAACAACCTTAATCCCTCTAATTTACTCTACTTTGCTCATATAAAGGAAAAGCTATTGAGAATCATTCTCGTCCTGAAGATGGCTCTATGAAAGAGTTGAAACATGTTAACAGACTGTTGACTGTGTAGGAAGTTTGTTATATAGTTTAGAGATACAACAACAAAATCCTTATTTAGGAAGATAAAGAAACTGATGAAGAAGCAAGTTTCTGCTAACTATTGTTACGTTTTTAATAATAATAATAATAATATATATATATATGTTTATATATGTATGTATTAATCGGATTTCGGTCAGTATTCTAGGTTCAAAACAAACTCTCATATGTCAACGTTTCAGTTTTTACTTAAAACCTTTTTCATAAGCACAAGTAAGGAACTTGAACTTGACGTAAACATATGACCTTCAAGAAATTACTTCAAATTCTTCAAGAATTCATAGGGAATTTGAGTTACCAATACTGTTCAAAATATCGATTACATTAAGTTTTGTTTGCTCTATTGTGTGTACGTTGTAATTTTGTACTTGCTAATAAGTGACAATTTAGTGTTTTGAATGTGTATTTAAGGTTGGGTTGTAGTAGGTGAGGGGATATTATTTATTTTTTCCATCCCTACACTTATAGGATTTCACCTTTTAGCATTGTTTTAGGATCATAAAGTGTTTCTCATTTATTATTTGGCACCCATTTTACTGTGGCTTGCCTATTGTGGAATTTAATGTTGAATTATACATTAGGCTTCCTAAATTTTGCTCAACTCATTTATTTAGGATAGGGATAATTCAGGCTTGGGACGGACAGTTTAGCGGCCTCTCTCCAAGCGACGACATACTAAAAATGTTCACCTCCTACGTGAAGAAATCGATGCCAGAGTGTATGTATATAGAGCACATGATCTATAGTCCAGAGGCGAGCACGCAAAGCATTGGGCTACCTTGGGGTCTATACCTGAATGTCGCAAATTATACCTTCCCTCAGTATGATTTGTTAGATTACGGAATATTTAGCAGTTTCTTTATTTACTTCAGCATGGAAACTTTACCTGTTTGTAAAGAGCTTCAGTACTATCACAACAACCAGTTTGTGCATATATGTATACAGTGGTACCTCGGGATACGAGTGCCCCAACATACGAGTTATTTGAGATACGAGCTGTCAAAGGAGAGAAATTTTCTTTTAAAATACGAGTGAAATTTGAGATAGGAGGAACAGCCAACTGTAGTATAAGGTCATTTATAAATATGTACATTTTTTTTTTTCTACAAGCCACCTACGGCCCACTCAGTTTTCTCAGTTTACCTTTGAAAATTGGAAGATCTTGGGAATGTGGGAGACTTTCACTGTAAGTGGCAAGAAAAACCCCGAAAAAGTTGCAACTGGTCGTGCATAGAATCTATTTAATGAAACTTGCCTAACTCATTTCCGTAGCATTCTGAAAGGGAAAAAGAAACAAACCTCCTTGGACAGTTGTTTTTTTAATCCTGCGAAGCTACTGTATTTTTTTAATTAAAGCTATGTCTAAGTTAAGTTTAAATAACCAAAACACTAATTGCATATGTACGTAAACATAATAAAACCAGTTTTTTAACCAGTTTTTTCTAACTACCTCTACATTCTCTTTTATTATGTTTTTATACAATATTTGTTATTTATAAATACATTCTTCTTACTCAAAATCACGTAACAAAAACAATTGGGGATAAGTATTTTAGGGGCTGGAACGAATTAATGGCATTTCAATTAATTTCAATGGGTAAAATTGCTTTGAGATACTAGTAAATTGACATACGAGAAAGGTTACGGAACGAATTAAACTCGTATCCCGAGGTACCACTGTATCTTTTTCTCTTGTATAATGATTATATTATACAATTGTAAAAGAATGCTATCCCTTTATAGCTATTGATTTAAGTTCGTAAATGGTTCTCAATGAACCGTTGGAAAGAATTTTAAAGCTCCTAATCCAAGGTGCATGGTAAGTCGTTCTCGATATGACTAAATCATAATAAATTGTTCTATCATAACTGTACATTCCTAGAAATATTACACTTTACTATATAAAAAAAAATACAAAAAATCAGCTTTCTTTAAAAAAGTGTTGTGTCTTCTAAACTCTTCTGTGTTGAACTTGTGTTGCTTTGTATTCAATATATATTTCCTCTTTTACTCTGCGATTCTATAATTATTTCTGCACCTTTCTATCTTATTAAAAAATAAAAATAAAATAAAATAAAGCTTTATCTGCTTCATGAAATGTAAACAGTAATATCACAAAATTAAATTGTTTATTTTTAATTTTTTATTTGTAAAACTGTCTTATTGTTTTCTCTTTTTCAGGTAATCGGGATATTTCTGGCTTTCCGATACCGCAACCAAGTTGATCCAGAAATTCACTTGAGAAATTCTCTGGCTGCTTCCATACCCTCTTACAGATAATCTCTAATTAGGAATCATTTTTATCATAATTAGCTCAGTCATTCAACTAGAATTTCTTTTCAAGTACTAAGTCATTCCTTATTAATTTTAATTTATTTAAAATAATCGTAAATTAATTTAATTATCAGTGTTACCGTATATTTTTCATTAATTCAATCAAATAGATTTTGCTTTATATATTTTTATGTGAATGTCTAGATCGGTAAAATATAGTTTTATAATTATTAATTTTAGATCAGAGAAAAGTCATCCTTTTGTTTTAAATAAAATTTTGAATTTGTCTGATTTTTTAGATATTTTAATAATTTTTCTTATATTTAATGCTGCCATTTAGTTTCTAATTTTTTTCTGTTTTAATTTTAAATTAATTTATAATTGGTATTGGTATTGATTTTTTTTATTAAGATTTTGATTAAAATTGATAATTATAAATTCGCGGCAATTTCTGATCTAATAATCGTTCATGCTTTGCTACGATTGAAATAAATTAATAAATTTGAAACCCAGATATACAACAAAAATGAACACCATTTCTAGTAATTTTTAGTGAGCTGACTTTATTAGATATAGGATTTGAATATAAACTCATGATGCCTCTTCAGTATTCTATTGAAGAGTGAACTTATTCAATGTGTTTGAAATTGTCAGTTCTTCATTTTTTCAGCCAGTGTTACCAAGCAGTTTTGATATTCTAATATTTTATTGTTCACAAAAATTTAGAACAGTAAAAAATTACAATTGGTAACACTGCCGAAACATGTTTTTGGAAACCAGTTGAATAAAGAAGAACATTTAAAAAATAAAATTATGAGTGTATATTGAAATAATTTGCTATATCTAGTGTTTTGAGTTCTTCTTTGAACTTAAAACAATTTTTAAGCAACTAGAATTCTTCAACTAGAATAATTTGAAGCCCCTCTGATAATTTTCTATTGTTAGAGGATCACAAAGCTGTATAAATAAGCCACATCAAAACATTAAGTACAGATATCAATACCGTATACATCACCAATGTCTTTTAGCTGTGTATCAACTTTTTAGTAATGTATTTAAAAAAAAATTGTGTTCTTAATTTATTTAGTCGTTTAAGTTATTTCTTAAATAGTGGTTCGTAACAATTTGTAGAGTAATTTTAACATTGAAAGTGCAGAATATTGGCAAATCGGTAACTTTAATGGATTCATACTGATACGTGCATACCTCTGTTTTTTGGAATCAATTTAGCCCTGTGGTTAGGAACGTAAAATGACATTTTTTTCTCCAAATAAAACATAATTTTATCTTTTCAACTACCAATTTTTGTTGATTCTTAAAATGCCCAAAAACAAGTTAAGATTAACAAATTTTTTAATAAATTCCAAACTATGGACAAGAAAATATATTTTAATCTGATCAAATTTCATTTCACCCGTTTTATCTACCTTCTGCAAGCTAATTCTTTATTAATATTACCCTGGTTTTTTATTTTTTTTTTCTCTTATGCCAATAATTATAATTATTTTTTTTTCTTTCACAAACTAGCAATTTTACTAACCAAGATCTTATTAAATTTGAAACAATAGTTTTTTTTTTCAAAATCCTATATTTTAAAGCTAAAGATTTGATTAATTTTTCCATTGAAAAAAGTTAATTAACGTTACTTTTTTGTAGTTTTCTTTCACTGATTCTTCATTTTCATCTTATCTTTTATTGATAACCAAGAATATGAAAAAGAATTTACAATGATAGATTACCCACATTGTATTGTATAATTTTTTCTATTTTTGTCAATTTTTCATTACTAATTTTGACATCTCATGAGAATGAATCCCATGTAAATGAATTTACTATTCTATGTAAATGAAAATTCTATTTTTGAATTTTATTGTTTTAAAATACATCGCATACTTGGGCATTAACGTTGACTACTATATTTTTTGTGTTCCTTCGTGATTTGATTAAAGATTTCTCCTTCATTCATTGATAGAAAGCAAAGCAAGTTCATAAAAATACTGTAACCAACATAGAGTTTCTTTCAAAATCGTAATCTTTTTGAAAGATATTTAAATTATTATTAAAAAAAAAGTAACGTTTGTTATCTAATGCACTTAATTAACTCAATTTTCATTTACTTCGTAGAATTTTAAAAGTTGTTTATTAAATCGACGTTACAAGAAACGAGGTATGCTTGTATTTTGTATTTTCAATCACATTGTTTTAAATCAATTTCATTTAGATTTGGTTTCAATAGTATTGGTTTAAATTAAATTATTGGTTTTATAATTATTGATATATCTATTTGAAACAATAAGCCAAGAAGAAAAATCAAAACCAAGAAAAATACTCTGAGGCATTTCAACTTATGTCATCAGAGAGCGACAACAAAATAAATTCAATACTTTGATATGTTGTCGCACTCTGTAGATATAACTTTGAAAGGCCTCAGAGATTATTTTTTTGTTTTTGATGTTTCGTTCTGGATTCTTGCTTCATTAATTTCTATCACGTGTTTTATTGTAATTATTTTTTTATTTATGAATACTCGATTTAAATTTGGATATATATATATATATATATATATATATTGATAAAAGTATCGACTGTGAAATAGAAACAAAACTAAAGTTTATCGGGACTCGGTCAGTTCTTCAGGTTCAAATTAAACTCTCATTGCCAACGTTTCGGTCTTTATTTGAAACCTTTTTCATAGGCAGAAGTATAAATTTTGAAACAGAAAAACTAAGTATTACATTACAATTTATTTTACAAAGAAAAATAGAGTGTGGATTTTTCTTTGTAAAATAAATTGTAATGTAATACTTAGTTTTTCTGTTTCAAAATTTATACTTCTGCCTATTAAAAAGGTTTTAAATAAAGACCGAAACGTTGGCAATGAGAGTTTAATTTGAACCTGAAGAACTGACCGAGTCCCGATAAACTTTAGTTTTGTATATATATATATATATATATATATACTGAATTTAAAGTTGGTAAATTAATCCAAACTGGACAAGATAAGTTCATCAACGAAGAAAAGAAACACACTTATTATCTCTAATTGTCGTTAAATCCGTCTTCAGGGGAAAAAGGAGAGAGAGACCAAACACACCGGAGAAGCAACCTAAGGTAACCGTGAGTGCTATTAGACTCGCCGGATCACCAAGTAGAAAAGATATGAAAATAAAGAGTACAAGATTGATATAAGGAAATAAATCAAAAGGAATCAGAACAAAATAAAATATAGTAAAAACAAAATAAAAATTAAAAAATAGCAATTGAAGTTGAAACACCGATAGTGGAAGGAAAACTAATGCTCACCTTCCTTTTTTTATTTAATTTTATTTTATTTCGCTCTCTGATTTTTTTTTCGATTTGCTTATACCTCCCTATTCTTCTCTGTTCTTCTCTGTTTCGTAACGGGTGCGCTCGCAGCAGTTCAGGCGGTTACCTTCCGTTCTCTCTAAAGGTGCTTGGTTCCACCTCTTTTTTTCTCCTGAACACGGATTTTCCCGAAAATTAAAGACAGTAAGTGTATCTGTTTAATGAGTGTGTTTCTTTTCTTTGTATTTGAACTTATGCATTTCTTTCAATAAAGGGTTTATTTAAAATGTTAGAACCACTTAAAACGTTTCGATCAAACTGTTGTATTTATATAATTCTCAAGATAACGATTTATTTGAAAGGTTGTTAGTTTCTATTTCAGTTTATGATGTGACTGATTTAATGAATAGAAATATGTAATACCAAATATAATGATATTAAAATCTAATGGGCAATGATATCAACTGTTTTGTTTAGTTTTAATTTTTGTTCTAAATGTTTTTTATCTATGCCAACTTTTACAGGACTTCAAGGTTTTTTTGCTTTTCAAGGGGCAAATGTTTGGCTCATTTATTATTCGGAACCCATTTTAGAAATGGCCTAGCTCCATTACTGGGCTCAAAAAATAGTATTTTTTTCTAAAAATAATTACCTTATCAAAAAGTTAAGAACTACTGAGAAAAAAATTATATATTATTTCAGAAATGATAACTTAATATTATTATTTCTATTATTAATGTCATATTTTGGAATTTTCATCAATGTTTATTTATGTTTGCTTTATTATGTACCATTATTATCAAAATTAACACTTCTTGGGTAAAATAATAATCAATTGTTTTTAGAGACTTATTTGTCTTGTCATATTGATAACAGATTGAAGTAATGAAGTAATTTAAATCATTTTAAGGAATCGTAATTTTTTGACTTAGATAGTTGAGCTGTTAATTATGCAAGTGAGACAAGTCCATTTCACAAAAATTACTTAAATCTACATCTTATTACTGTTTGAGATAAATTTATGTTTTTCGTCGATTTTATAAATATAAAAAACGAATATCTGTCTGCCTGTTTATTCGTTCATGTTATAGAAATATCCAAGCAAACCGACGATTTGAATAGAAGGTTATCATACCATATGAAAAAACATACCTATCAAGTTTTTGAATAAAGAAAATCCCGCAAAAATAGTTTTTTATTGTTAGGAATTAAAGTTCCAACAAGTTAATGCAATTTATTTGCAATACCCACACGTTAGGTTTTAACCTTTTAGCGTTGTGACTCGTTTATTATTTAGCACCCATTTTAGTAATGAGTGAACCACATTACCGGGTTGATTAGGATTCCCAAATTTTCCTTAACTCAAGTGTATTTAGAGTAGAGATCTAGTACCTGACAATCGTACAGGCTTGGGACTGACGGTTCGTAATGTCCATTACGAGGAATGACAATCTAGACTTTTATACCTCTAGAACAGAGGTTCACAAAGTGAGTTCCGCGGAACCCAGGGGTACCTTAACAGACTCTCTGAGGTTCCGTGAAAAACATTTGGTAAAAACATTTTTCTAAAAAATTTTTTTTGGGGTATGAATATATTCCATATTTCTTGTGAATCATGAAACCGATTAATGTTTATATCTACATATACCCATAAATAGAAGTGGTCAACATTTTATTCATATTTAGGATGAATCAGTTGTCAGTTTTTGGAACTATCTGATTCCCAAATTTCCTACTATTGCAAAAGTAACACTTCACACATTGCTGCCATTTCCCATTACCTACTTATGTGAAACCGGATTTTCCCTTTAAACTGCCATTGAAACCAAATACGAAGTAGACTTAATGCTGGGGCTAACTTGAGAATCAAACTCTCAACTATAATGCCAAAAATGATTGCCAAACGAACTCTGTGTTAAAATTGCCAGCAATTCTGTTTTATTTGTTATGGAAATTATGAAAACTAAAATCTTTTAGTTTTGTGTTTTATGTGTTATGCGCTTATGGAAAATATGAAAGTTAAAATCTTTTAGTTTTTAATTTTTCTTCGAAAAATACTCATTGCAGTCATATTACTTTTTTAATTGTTTTAACGAGCCGTACTCCTGTTCCTGCTGCTAATGAACTGAACAGCTATCGTTAATAAGATATAAACGATCTTTATACGGATCAGTTTTTGTGTATTCCACAACTTTATAAGCTATAAAGTATATAAAACATTTATATAAAAATATTTTCTACAGAGATGGCTTAAGCTAAATGCTGATACATTAGAACTTTAATTGTCTACAACTTTTATTTGTACGATTTTTTTCTTGACTTTATCAAATTCTAATGGTAAAATGCTATTATCTTGCACATAAAAATCTGTACTAACGGTCCCTAAAGTGTGTTATATGAAACTCAAGTTTTCAACTGAAAAATTCAGAACTTCAATTCATTATAAAAATTCAGAATAATTAATTATCAGTATAAATTTGTTACTCTTAACTTATTTGGTAAAACAACCTTAATTTGAAACATTGATTTTAGTTATTTCCACAAAATGGATTTGTCTCATTCAACTCAATGAACTGCTCAATTCTTGAAAATAGAATATGTCCAAAACAAGTTACTTAAAACTAAGGGACAGTCACATGAGGTATATGTTTTGTATACATACAATGTTAGAAGTATGTTCAGTTCTATTCAGATCATACAAAAGATTTGTTTATTTTGTAAGTTGATTGTAAAAACAAACATGATACTGAGTTTGTTTGGGAATGAAACAAGCAAAAGCAAAACAAAAGTGGAATAGTGGTCACTTTGCTTTGGCTAATTCAATTGGATTAGTTTATTCATTCAAAATTGTAAAAAGTATTTCTTAAAACAGGAGGTCGGGAACCTTTTTCACTGAGTGAGATATAAAAATACAATGTTTCGAATTGTATATCCACAAAAAAACAACTAAGTGCACAGCTTTTTTTTTATGACAGAAAAAAAATTAGAGTATAATATTTTATTGAAATATAATAACATAATACTGAAGCTAACCGATTGTAAGTTAAATATCTCTAACCAAGATAATTGAATGTAAATTGTGGGGCTCCATGGTTTTCTAATGTGACCAGTTTATGTGTCATGTAGATGTTGAGGTTTCCATCCATTGTACTTGACTGTATTGGTGTATGTTACAAACCGTATTTGAACGTCTTGATGTTGTTCAATGTGACTATAAACCCTCACATGTATATGTATAGGCAGGTGGCTATATTAACAACGTGTTTAAAGTTAATGCATGTGTTTCTGCAGCCTAAGAACAGTCGTAAGCTTTCAGATTTACGACTATAATGACGATGTGTTTGAATTTAAGGCAAGTGTTTTTGTTACCAAAGATTTGTTAAGCTTTCAGACTTAACTGCTGTTCTAACAGTGTAATTCTGGGTTTGAATGTCTTGGTAACTGTAATTTAGAATTCTCAATTTATTTCATTTAAAGAAACTAAGAGTATATCAGTATCTTTGGAATTCTGGGTTTAAAAGTTTGGATCTTTTGTAATTTGGAATTCCCAATTTATTTTATCAAAACAGAATCTTAAGG
Source organism: Hermatobates lingyangjiaoensis (assembly GCA_026182355.1). NCBI lineage: Eukaryota > Metazoa > Arthropoda > Insecta > Hemiptera > Hermatobatidae > Hermatobates > Hermatobates lingyangjiaoensis. Next base: position 850,642 of record JAPFBL010000060.1, read on the forward strand.
GTATATCAGTATCTTTGGAATTCTGGTTTGAAAGTTTAGATCTTTTGTAATTTAGAATTCCCAATTTATTTCATTTAAAGAAACTAAGAGTGTATCAGTATCTTTGGAATTCTGGGTTTAAAAGTTTGGATCTTTTGTAATTTGGAATTCCCAATTTATTTTATCAAAACAGAATCTTAAGGGTATATCAGTATTTTTGGAATTCTGGTTTGAAAGTTTAGATTTTTTGTAATTTGGAATTCCCAATTTATTTTATCTAAAGAGAATCTTAAGAGTATATCCGTATTAGGGTTTGTCGGCTTTTTAAAAACCGGTTTTTTTTGGAGAAAATTAAGAAATTCGAAAACCGGTTTTTTTAGTAGAAAATATCGGTTTTCAATGTATCAATAACACTTAAAAAAATTTGAAAATGACAAATGTTGGCAAATGCACCAGATTGATGAAAACACTGTTGCAAGCGGTTTGGTTCTTGAAATCATATCGGTCCGATTTAATAATATGGTTATTATAAATATAATATGGTTAATAATATGGTTACTATAAAAATATGAAAACATATTGTTTTTAATTTTTCAAACCCTTTGCTGAATAACTCGTTTCACTATTATAAAATATTTACATCCTTACATGTGAAAATTATGCATATACAACGAATAATTGTTTTTAAAGTTATTTAATCCTGGTCAACTATTATTTCTTTGTTCTACTAAATTGCATAAACAAATTTTACTATCAATAAAATTTGACAGTAAATAATTTCAGTCAAAAACTGCTTTTAATTACTCTAAATTTTCTGTTCGAATTACAGAATATTCGAACAAAAATTTTTTTTTATAAAAATTCGAAACCGGTTAAAACCGGTTTTCTGGAAAAATTAGTATTCGGAAACCGGTTTTCCAAAATGTCGGATTTTGTATAAAGCCTAATCCGTATCTTTTATGATTAAAGTTTTTCTCCTTGAGAAAGGTACAAGTATAATTTTAGATGGAGTTATATCTCGACCTTTCTCGATTTATGCATCTTCCAGTAATTTGGATAAAATGGTACCATTTAGAAAAGCAGTACCAACAAGCATTGCACTTCTAATATAAAGGTCATTTGCATGCCATTTCTTATCATAACTTTCATTGTTTAGAGTAGGTCATCCACAACTAATGACTTTATCTATGGATGAACCACATTACCGGGTTGATTCTAGATTTCTGTTTGTCTCAATCAAATATATTAGAGTCTTTGACAAATCTCTGGCACCGTGCAGGTTCAAGTCCGTCTGCTTTAGGTTATAGGCAAACTAAATACTGTCACTCTTTAGACTGCCCTCAAGGGCTGATTTATTTTTGATGTTCTCATCTATTAAATTATTTCATATTAAATTGCAGTACCTACTCTGTATACTAGGATAGATACCTCTATTCAGGTACTCCTTCTTATTAGCTTATCCGTGTTAATAAGCAACACCTAAGGTTCTTCTTAGAATCACATGCAGTTAAAAAGAGTCAGATCTCACCTTAAACTATTGTTAACTCGAACTCTGATTTGAATCAATATGTCATGTAAGCACATGTGGTAAGTTTTCTAATCTCATTGTGCTATTTTAAACCTTATATGAACTGTCTCTTCCTCAAAATCAAAAATTAATAAAATTTTCATTACAACGTACTATTATTGCGTGAATTGCAAGTCTGAATTTTACCCTTTAAGACAAAAAACATAGATATGTTATACACTCATGAAGGACTTCTCTCTATAGTTTTGTCTAAAAACTATTAAATCAAACCCAGTACTGTTTGTATTCAAATAAATATGAAATTTATAAAACTTCATTTTCCCCTTGAAAATGCTAATTTTTCGAACCAAGTACCTTCAATATATTTCATTATATTAATTTATGTTTTGTGAAATTAATGTAATTGATCAAATAATGTATTTTATGTGTTTTTTAAAAAGTAGGTGCATTTGATTTATATAATTACAGTTTCTTAATAATTTCAAATTCACATTATTTTAAGGTTTTTTTAAGGAATGCCAAAGTGAAACATCATTTTGTCTTTTATCAAAAACCAAAGTAAAATTTAAATAAATGTCGACATACATCTTAAAATATGATTTATGTAATATATATATATATATTTCAATCAATAGTGTCATTTATAGTTTAAGAAATTCCTGTAATTTATCACATATCGCTACTGTATTTTCTGAATTTATTGTTAGAAAATTTGATGAATGCCTGACAAGACCCTTTAGTGATATTAATGTGCTGTTTTTAATGCATATTTCTTGTAAACTAGTAAGTACGCAAAACCTCTGAATCATATCGCAACCTTTTTAATTCAATATATATTACAGTAAAAATGCATATTATTATTATATATTTATATAATTTCGAATATTATTATTAATATATTTTTGCTTTTCTCTTCTGTATAATTAAAACTTCGAGTTAATAGATTGTAATATTTAAAATGTATGATATTTTTAGATATGCTGGAGCAGTTTTATGTTCTATTACTAAGACAGCTTTTGTTACGATTGGGTTTTAGAGTTAACAAAAAAGACTGGATAAGGAATTACTTGAGGAGGCTTTGTCTTTATGTCATAGAATGCAAAAACTTTGATATTAAGTACGAATTTATTTTTGTTTACTTCAATTTATTTGATTATCCCGTGCAGTTAGTAAGGGAGTGTTATTGTAGGGTTAAAGTTAATGAAATGGTTTCAACATATAAAAATTTAATGGTTGAAACAACTCGTTTCGAACACGTAGTGTTCTTCCTCAGGCATTAACTAAAAAAATACAATGACACCAGAGAGTTATCTATAGTATACAATAAATGTAGTACAAAATAAAAATAAAATATAATATAATAAGCGTTGTTTATACCATTAAATTTTTATATGTGGAGACCATTTCATTAACTTTTTACCCTACTATGACTAAATACCACATAATAACTGATTGCACTACGTTAGAATTAAGGAAGTGTTATTTTACTTCATTAATATTAAATAATTTACTATTTAAAACAGCTTTATTTATTTGATTGATGAAAAAAAGTATAAAGGCAAGTAATTGTACATCGAAATTGTTTTGTATTATTTGGATAAGTCATTTATGATCGGCAGCCCTTAAATACTTATAATAAGAAATAATACGGATGATAGTGAAGTTAAAATAACAAAAGACATCAAAATAATAGATCCAAACTTCTATTGTGTGTATGTGGTAATATAATATATGGAAAAAAACTTCATAATCAAAAGAATTCAACGTGTAAACATCAGTATAAAGTTTTTAAATGTGGTTAAGATCTTTTTGTCTATTATGTTTATCGTCAGAGTTAAAAACAGAAAATTTTTATCCAACCGGACTTCACAAAAATGAATGTTACAGTGCAGAATACTTACTATTTTCGATATTTCGACCAACAGTTCATCATCCATAGAAATATTTGTATTCCTTATAATTGTAATTTCCCTAGCAAATTAATATAACAAGAGAAATTTGAAGTGAGAGGATTTCCATATGTTAGAATACATTTCTCCCACTCCATGTTCTTATAATGCTGAACTGCTGTTGGAAATATAAATTGCAGTAAATATCTTGTTTTATTCTGTGTAAGTTTTGTTTAATCTATTGTATACTTTTAAAAATGAATCGTGAACATTTAAATAATTAATTAAGATTTATTATTATTTAATTAATAAATAATTAAACTTAAAATGAAAAATTAAATTAAAATGAAACACTCATGGTTTTTAAACTTTTTTTTTTATTTTTAACGTATTTTTTTTTGTGAAATTGTTTCATTATATGCTAATAAAAACATTCAAATATGAAATGGCTATAAAATAAAAAGTGAACAATATCAATTAAGGGATACCGATGATAAATAATGACTTTTGTGAAATGCTCTTTGTTTATTCTTTTTTTTATCCTTCTGTGGAGATTCGATATTATTTGTAATAATTTTGAACAATGTAGAAAGGAAAATGCCTCCAATTATTGAAAATTTGGAATTGTTTTAGTTATGGAAAATAAAAGTGATTAGTTTATTTAAACAATTAAGTAATGTAGTTAAGAAATATAAAGAAATTTTAAAACAGATATTTGAAACATTGGATTTTAGACAATGTTTTGGCAAAAATATCTTGTTAAATTAAAATGAATATCTGTTTAATTCTCATTTTCATTTCGCATAGTTTTTTTGTTTAGTTTTATACATGTTGTTCTAAAACTTTATATTATTCATTATAAATAATGAAGCATTTTTGGAATTCAAACAAATTTTATATAAAATGGAATATTTTCGAAGTTATTGTACACAATTTTTTTTTTAAATTTAGAAACAAATTTCAAAAAAAATAAGAGAATATATTTTTAAGAAACCCTTAACTGTCGTTGTTATAAAGATGCGTGAAATAACTATTTTGTTTTATTAAAGCGATTCAAAGTTGTAGGTATATGTACATCATTGAGTTTTATTTTCAAGATATTAATAATTGTAAGAAAATACATGTTCATGATATTTTTGTTTTTCCTTATAATGATAAGTCTCGATTATATTATTAAGAAATGCAATAAATTTACACTATTCATTCTTTAATCCAATATTTACTTGTGCTTTTATGTGCTTCTATTTTGAAACATACCTATTCCTTATAATTGTAATTTTCCTGGCAAATTAATATAACAAGAATGAAATTTGAAGTTATCAAATTTGCTATATATAGTGAAGTTGTGTATGCTTTGAGTTTAAATGTTAAATATACTTATTATTCAAGCTTTAGTGAGAGTTCTATATGTAAATTATTTTTAAAAATCAAAACAGCCTCTAGTCAAAGAAGGTCTCTGAATTAATTCCATTTAATTTGTGCAATATGGTTTTTATTTATAACCTATGCTTCTGTATCTCTTTTGTGAATAAAATATTATTTCGTAAATTATATATGTAGTTGTATTTTATTTTATGGTATTTTTTTTCTGGGGAATATTTTCTTCTAAATTCTGCCTCGGCTGTTCAACCATTTGACATCTTGCATGCGAGTACATGGTTCTTCGCTCATCAGCAGTACAGCGGGCCTCATACAAAAGGATGCAAGTGGAACTACCTTTTAGGTAATTGTGGGTAGTAGCCATCCTGAAATAAGCGAATGGAGTGTAATGAATTTAGAGTGTTCTAGAGTGTAATGAATTTATAGTGAGTGGAGTGGAATGAATTTATAGCGAGTAATGTAATGAACTAATAGTGAGTGTTCTAGAGTGTAATGAATTTAGAGTGTTCTGGAGTGTAATGAATTTAGAGTGTTACTTAATGAATTTATAGTGAGTGGAGTGGAATGAATTTATAGCGAGTAATGTAATGAATTTATAGTGAGTGTTCTAGAGTGTAATGAATTTAGAGTGTTCTGGAGTGTAATGAATTTATAGTGGGTGTTTATTCTGGAGTGTAATGAATTTAGAGTGTTCTGGAGTGTAATGAATTTATAGTGAGTGGAGTGTAATGAATGTATAGTGGGTGTTTATTCTGGAGTGTAATGAATTTAGAGTGTTCTGGAGTGTAATGAATTTATAGCAAGTAATGTAATGAATTTATAGTGAGTGTTCTAGAGTGTAATGAATTTAGAGTGTTCTGGAGTGTAATGAATTTATAGTGGGTGCTCGGGAGTGTATGAATTTATAGTGAGTGCTCTGGAGTGTATGAATTTATAGTGAGTGCTCTGGAGTGTATGAATTTATAGTGAGTGTTTGTTCTGGAGTGTAATGAATTTATATGGAGTGTTTGTTCTGGAGTGTTTTGAATTTATTGTGAGTGTTTGTTCTGGTGTGTAATGATTTTATAGTGAGTGTTCTGGAGTTTAATGAATTTATAGCGAGTAATGTAATGCATTTATAGTGAGTGCTCTGGAGTGTATGAATTTATAGTGAGTGTTTGTTCTGGAGTTTATGAATTTATTGTGAGTGTTTGTTCTGGTGTGTAATGAATTTATAGTGGGTGTTTTACTGGAGTCCGTTAGAAAAAAATCTCAGAGGGATTAGTATTGTTGAAAAAAATTTATGCTATCGTTATTATTAATCTACTTTTGTAAAGAAAGAGTTACTAATAAAAATGGTAACATGCATGTTATGTTAAGTTAAATTAATTTAATAAATGCGGATGTTATCCAATAATTACCAAAATTTTATTTTTAAAAAAAAAATACCGTAATTAGTTCCCCAAAAAAAGTTATATATGATCCATATCTTTCTTCGTATCTAAATGTCTCTTTTATTTTTATTGCGGACAGACAGACAAACTATATTTTATATATACTGATTGGTTACGGGCGGTAGATCACAAAAATGGGATCTGTTTTTTTTTTTATTTTTTTCTATAAATAGGGTGTCATATACTCTGCATCGTATTGTGGATACGTCATCTGCAAATGTTATATAATTAGTAGCAAAATTTTATTTGAAAAAAATAAAAAAATACCGTAGTTAGTTCCCCGATAAAAGTTATATAAGGTCCATGTTCCTTTGCATTTAAATGTCTCCAGTTTTATTTGTGTAGCGGACAGACAGACAAACTTTGTATTTTATATACACAGGTAAACGTGTATACGTTTTATATACACAGTAAACTTGATCTACATTACTAAACACTTTCATTAAGTATAATATGAAGTAAAGGCAGGGGGCCTCCACAATACTTTTGCTGAATATGAATCTTGAATGAAATGTCTTCCTAGAGAAGTTGGCTAATTTGAAAATAATAATTATTCTTTCCATCTAAGTCCAATTCATCATTTCGCAAACTAAATTATACTATTGAGAATTTTATTGAAATCAAGTACTTCCACTGCCCCCCTAGTGGGGCCATGCAGCTCTACCAATGGCTGTATTGGCTTTATATCCACAGGTTCTTTGAACCAGGGGCTACAAAGGCAACTGACCTTATCCGTAGCTGAGCAGGGACTATGGGTCCGGAGTTCGATCCGAAACTCTTAAAATATGTTTTATATATATATGATTTGCTTTCTTGACTCAAATATATAGATATATATATCTCAATGATCAAACCACAATATGAAATGGGAAAACAAGACAGATCAAACAACCGTAACAAGCGGTCTTTGGCAGTAGAGTTTTTGACTCTAACAAATACCCGCTTGATATGGTTGAAAGATCTGTCTTGTTTTCCCACTTCATATTGTGGTTTGATCATTGATTGTTATTTCACGTGTTTATGTGAAATCTTTATATATATATATATAAACTTTAACACATAGGAAAGAATACAAAAGTCACTACAGAACTTACTACGATATTTCGACATCCGTCGTCATCGACGGATATATATGTATATCTATATAAATAAAATAATGATTTTATCCGTACATTGCTTAGAACTGACGCATTTCAAGTTTTCTTTACGTTTAGTACGTTGGAGAAACCGAATCCACCCTTAGAAAAATTTCTGTCGGTTTGTCCGCAAAATTTTGTCACAAGTAAACTCAGCCACCATAAGACATATCAAGATGAAACTTTTACAGTAGATTTGTATATGTCTAACTTAAAATATAGGCTCTCAATTCTATCGATAAAGGTAAATTTGACCTCCGGAAGGTTGAATTTGTTAATTTCATAAAACCGTAAATTTGATCTGCAGAATTAGTTTATTAAGTACATTTGAGGGCCAGGCTAGCTCAGTGGTTACGTGCTCACCTCTGAACTGATAGGACCGGGGTTCAATCTTCACCTGGCCCTCGATTTATTCACGCGGGAGCTGAATAAATCTGAGCACGTCGTCCCTCGGAGAAGGACGTTAAACCGTCGGTCCCGAGCCTGTACGATGTCAGGTACTCGTTAAAGATCCCTACTCTAAATACATTTGAGTTAGGCAAAATTTAGGACTCCCACTGTAGAATCAATCTTCATTGTGTGGCATCACAAAGGGCCAATGCTTGGCCTACGTGTGTTCCCTTGTGGGACTGCCACTGCAACCTAACCTAAGTACATTTGAGAAGCGGGAGGTTGAATTAAGTTTATTTAGTAAATTTGATCAGCAGAATGTCGAGTTTGTTGATTCTGTAAAAGGGTAAATTATCAGCAGAAGGTTGAATATGTGGATTTTATAAAGGGGTAGATTTGACTTGTTAATGCTGATTTTGATTCACATGAACCTATATTATTCCGTATTTCTGTATTTATTTATTACTTATATTTTCTAAAAAAAACTGTTTGGGTTGCCGCCTTTACTTTTGTGTAGTCAAAGAGAAAATCTACACATAAAATAATTCCTTTGATTACTAAAATTTAATAAATACCATACTGTATCTGGCCCACATATTATAATTCTATATATTAGAACTTCAACCTTGTTAGAAAACAAATGTATACTGGTAGCACCACAGACGTTCTGGTAAGTTGCATTAAAAAGTGAGTAAACAGTTTTCATACATTGGTTATATTCCCGGGAAGACGGTTTATTAGTTTCTTAATAAAAAGGTACTTTTAAAATTACTTTCCTTTCAATTTTAAACAAAAATGAAACATTGTGGGAATCACTGACCAAAATTGAAACAAAATAAATATTTATTATAATATTTGAAACAACAACAATTATATTATTGAAACAAACAAAATAGAAAAAATTAATGACATAGATTTTTTGTAGATTTCATTAACAGAGAAATAAGTTTATTTATTTGTGCAAGTAAAGACTTGTCATTATACATTTTATAACCAACAAAAATTCTGTTGCATTGCAGAACGGTGTACAAGTAACAAGGACTTATGAACGTTGAAATCAGCCATCTATGAAAGGCTGCTTACCGTTATTTATTACTTTAAATAAACTCTATTGAACCATTTTTCTTATTCTCTTTTATGAAGGCAGTAGTAATTTTAAACCTTCTTCGTTAAACCAACCATATGTCACTCACTTCAGTCGAGGTTGGTACTCCCATGTCATATAAACTTCCATACGTCAAATTATCTACCTAAAATAAACACAACACATATATAGAAACAATTTTCAAATAGCTCATACGAAATTCTAGAGACACTCATTAATATGAAAGTACTGTTCAATTAATAACCAGTGGCAATGATTGGGGTTTCAAAAACAATGTCATGTTTATATTAATATCACATAGCATATTAATGCAACTTAACAAATCTAATAAGTTAATTTGGATAACCCTAAATTGCATAGCGTACACCTGAGTTATAGAAGTTTTAATCTATCACTGGTGCTACCCAACTTCTTTGTTACTTGAGGTCCATAAAAGCTGATTGATTGTAAAACCAAAGGTTGAATTTGTTAATTTATTAGAGAGTATATTTGACCTAAAGAAGGTTGAATTTGTTAATTTCTTAGAGGGTATATTTGATCTAAAGAAGGTTGAATTTATTAATTTCTTAGAGGGTATATTTGATCTAAAGAAGGTTGAATTTGTTAATTTCGTAGAGGGTATATTTGATCTAAAGAAGGTTGAATTTGTTAATTTCTTGGAAGGTAAATTTGATCTAAAGAAGATTGAATTTAATTTGATAAATCATATGTACTTAGTGAATTTAAACATTTTTATAGATTGTTTCAGCCTGCAGATGATAACACGGTTGGCTGTAATATGTAGCTAATTTTATTAGTTTGTTGAGGAACTAAAGTCTTATGTTAAATCCTAGTAGGCATGGATTTCCTGAAATTATACAGTGTTACAGAAAACAATGACTGGTTCTCTATTGTAAACGACTTAAGGCTTTTTCTACTGGACGTAACTTAGTCCAGATAAGTAATATACTTCCGATCTAGAGAAGAGCCACTGAATTAACTTATAAATCCGTTTGCATATACTACTGTTCGCAACCAGCAAATTTGATCATAAATTATTTCTTATAAGTTGTATATTATAAAATAAATATGAACAAATAACTCACCAATTTGAAAAGAAGAGGTCTCTTAAAGCGTACACTTATTTCTAAGGTGGTTTCTCCATTCATACTTTCCAAAGGATCTCTTCATACGAATTTTATACTCTTGAAGCCTTTTCTTTATCAAGTCTTGTTTGGATCTGACTTGACTGGATTCCGATCCATGTACTGTTTAAGTTTATTTGTTTTACCAACAGCTAATTTAGGTAATCCTCTGTTAAGGCCTTCCAGAAGCATGCAGGCTTTGCATACTTCTTGGCTGGATACGAAACCACATTTAGAACAATTCCCTCTTACTCGGCAAGCAATACCTTCTTTGACGCAAAGCTGTTCTCCTGAAACATTAGCAAGAACACTATACATATATTCGCCCATCAAAATCGCTCAACGAGTAGTACCATAAAGCATAACTTTTGTTATACCAAATATGGTATTATAGGAAAATTCTACATATTCAAGTCTATTTTGAATTAAATATAGCGTTACCACAACTAATTCAAACAAACATTCCAAATGTCATCCAAAAGGAATTGAATTTAAATAAAATTTTTATTATTTTTTTTTAATTGAAATAATACGTCTGGTATATTATTTGCAATAAAGAATCTGATATCTATTTATGGCCCTCTCTGTAAAATTATTTATATTCAAAGAATTGAGAAAAAATAAAATAATAAACAGAATACCTAAGAGAGTGCTGACACTGGTTGAGACTTTAGAAGTAACCAACACCTGAACTATCTAACTCTTTTTGTTTTCTTCAAGAATGAATAAGATGAAAATGGTTGGATAGAATATTTTTATTTTACTATCAGTTAAGTGTAGTAATAATGAAAAATTCGGAAATTTTGACATACATAGAGGGTCCTCTGAGTGAAGTGTTTGATACGTGTGTCTTTGAATAAAAAACGGTGTTTTTGAATGAAAAGTTTCTGAATATATCAGAGATCACACAGTTTTGATAGATCAATGACATATTACACACAGAAATAGTCTTTACAGTGTAAATGAGCTGTATATTTTTTTGGAGAATACATCATGGTCAGTTAATTTTTTTTTCTAAACTATTAACTCTAGAGCAGAGTTTTTCAAACTTTTTTCGAAGCGGAACCCTTTTTGGTTTCAGTAACTTTCCCGAGAACCCCAGATTCTACTGATTTCATACAATCATGATATAAATATTTTCATATGCCTTTTTAAATAGTATGTATGTTTACAAACAATTAAAAAAGTTATATTAATGCAATATGTATTTTTTGAATAAAAATTCAAAACTAAAAGATTTTAATTTTCATATATTCCACAAGTGCATAACACATAAAACAGAATTACTAGCAATTTTAACACAAAGTTTGTTTTATAATCATTTTTGGCCTTATAGTTGAGAGTTTGATTCTCAAGTTAGCCCCAACATTAAGTCTACTTCGTATTTGGTTTCTATGGCAGTCTAAAGAGAAAATCCAGTTTCACATAAGTAGGTAGTGGGAAATGGCAAAATGTGTAAAGTGTTACTTTTGCAATAGCAGGAAATTCGGGAATCAGATAGTTTCAAAAACTGACTAGTGATTCATCCTAAATATGAATAAAATTTTGATCACTTCTACTTATTGGTATATGTAGATATAAACATTATTCGGTTTCATAATTCACAAGAAATATGGAATAAATCCCTACCCACAAAAAAATTTTTTTTTAGAAAAATGTTTTTACTAAATGTTTTTCACGGAACTCCAGACAGTCCGTTAAAGAACCTCTTTGGGAACCTCTGCTTTAGACAGATGAACTTTTGAAGTTCATGTAATAGATAATGATTTAAAATAAAAAGTAAGTCTGAAGATTTTGTGAAAAGAAAAGGTCCAGTTATGTATCTTTACTAAAGATGTAATATTTACAAATTTGAGTAAATCTCAATTTAGATTTTTCAATTTTTAGAAAATGATAAAAATTAGACGAAAAAAAACCAACTTAAAAGTCTTTAATGTGATTTCTTTTTCTTCTTACCTGAATGTATGACATTAATAATAGCTGTGGGCTCAATGCTTTCTAAGTCCTTCAAATAAGCCCTTGCATAACCTCTGTAAGCATTGGGAGCGTAAACACATTCTGTCGAAAAGTAAACCAATTTTTTGAAGTATGCATACATCACTATTTCCTTTTCGTAAGTATATTTCAAAGGTTTTACTATTCTTATGGAATCTTCAGAATCCTGGAAAATTAAATTTGGCCATATAACTATACCAGTATCATGAATATAGCAGATACTTGTCACTGTTAAGTAAGCAGTCATACTGTTAGGTAATTCAAGAAATTTTAGTATATTGTATAGAATCACTAAAATACGACTAATCAAAGATGGCAGATAAAATAACAAACTGAAGAGTTTTTTTTTTAAAAAAAAAAAGAGTTTGCAATAAACTTCCATCATCCTCTCTATCATTATTAAACTTAACTATCTCATAAACCTATATTTCCATCACCCGTGCTCTATCATCTTACATGTAATTCTCTCTCTCTCTCTCTCTCTCTCTCTCCACACACACACACACACGTACGCATACATTCAGTACGACTCATCATTCTATTATTGTTTCTTTCAACTCTCCCAATATCTTCTTTCTCAAATTTCTCACTTTTCTCTTTATCAATCTTCTCCTTCCTAAATTTCTCTATTCACTTTTCTCTCTCTCTGTGTATCTTTCTTCCCAGCAGCAACTCTTTCTTACTCTGTATCTCAATGTTCGGGATACTATAAGAACACCAAAAATCAAGGGCACAATTATTTGAGCATGATCATATGGTAATTAGACAAACCTGCCGAACTAGAGGCCTGCGAGTGATATCTTATCTGCAGTAGTAGTGATGTTAAGTCACGTGTCATTCATAGCCATGACGTACATGACTGCGGCCGTTGGCATAAGATTAAAATGGTCTCCTGACGATTATATACTTAACTTTGTTTTATCAATAGCTAATACAACTGACAATGTACCGAACCATATCGTTAATAGTCACATGAAAACAAGAACTATATACAATACCTTGGTAGCAACTGCAGTGCATCTTTGCAGTCTGGCAATGTCACCTCTAAGAATGTTCATGATGACAGTTTCTGCGATGTCATCAGCGTTATGACCCGTTGCCAAGGCATTGACACCCAACTGCCAAGCGCCGCGCTGCAATGCCTGTCTTCTGAATACTCCGCAGAACGTACAGTTGTTCTTCTTTCCAACCTAAAAAAAAAATCGAATGGATTAATACACCAACCATTGGATCATCTAGTTCATCATCGGATTCTCAATCTCTGCTTGCTTGTGGACCTTCTCTGAACTATTTTATTTTATCTTTATAGGTCATTTATAGAATACTAAAACTAACTAATGTGAATGCGGGACTTTAAATAGATTTAGAAAAAAACTGAATTAATGACAAGCGGTCGGCAAAAAGAAATTAAACTTCTAAATAAGACGATTAAATGTTCGGACGAAGTAATATACCTTGACCAATTACTTAGCTTCCAGGATTGGTCGTATAAAGAAATCAGAAGAAGAATCGAGATTAACTGGAGGATATATTGGATGTGGACTGGACTGGAGGAGTACTGAAACGTGGACAGCAACAGTTAGGAATATGAAGAAACTCCGGACCACCAAAGAACAATGGAAAGAAGTTTACCAGGGATTAAGAAATATGATAAAACAGAAGTAAAAAAAAATATTTTCACCCAGTATGTGCACTAAAATGGAAGTGGGTAGGACATGTCAGGAGAATAAAGAACGATAGATGGGCAAAGATAATTATTGAATGGTGTCCTAGAGAAACTGGAAGAAAAGTGGGAAGACAAAGAAGAAGATGGGAAGGAAGATGAACTTAAAAAAACAGCGGGACCATTGTGGTTCAGAGTCTATAGAGAAAGAAAAAAATGGCTGGAGCAGGGAGTCGATGAAACTATGCCCAGAAGTAGGCCTAGTTTCACAACTGAAAAAAAACCTAAAGTAACATACATATATCAATGATCAAACCACAATATGAAATGGGTAAAGAAGACTAAGAAGAGATGCAGCAAAAGAACTTTCACGTAAAAAAGGCATCAGTCTGTTTTGTTGTTGTTTTCAGCGGCTGAATAAGCTGGGAGCACTAAATAATACCAAAACAGGTTTGATCATTGATTGTTATTTCACGTGTTTATGTGAAATATTTACATTATATATATATTATATAATTATATATATATATATAAACTAGAATTTAAAAAAGAACACATAGAAAGGAAACCACTGAACTCACTACTATATTTCGATGTCCTCGTCTTCAGGAAAAGAAGTGAATCGCTCCAAAGGCTGATAACGACTGACTTGGCGTTCGAACTGAAGCACTCAAACAGTGTAGCCAACTTTCGGAGGAAAGGTAGACAGGGAAGATAAAGAGATAAAAGCCAAATAAAAATTAAAAAATGAAAACATTTAACTAAAATAAAATTAAAAGCTGATAACAAATTTAAAAAAAAAAAAAAAAAAAAAAATCAACGATTGAGGTTAAGCCCAGGAGCCGATCTACCGCCCAGAAGACTAATAAGTGTTCTTCTGAAGCTCTCAGAGTAACTTTCGAATTAGTCTGATCAATCTGCCTCAGGACCTGTACACGGAAACAGTCATTAAAGCTGAGTCCGTGAGAACTGGCATGAGTAGCAACGGGAAGTTCACTGCGTTTGCCAACGGATGACTGTGATTATTCATACGCAGGCTTAGCTTGGTGGAAGCCAAACCACATAAAAAGAATCACACTGGGTGCAATCCAAACGGTAAACGCAGTTACCAGAGATACAAGAGGTCTTGTGAGAGATAAGGTAGGTGCGTTTACTATGGACAGAGGTAAAGTATATATAAAATATACTTTATTATATATATATATATATATATATATATGATATATATATATATATATATATATATATCATTCATTCGCGCTCCGTTCTTCGACGTGGGGAGATCTCTCTCACTTCGTCCTCTCTACTAGTCTACTCTCCTGATGACGAACAACAGTTCGAAATATTGAATTCTGTAAGTTTTCTTTGTATTCTCTTTTCTGTGTCGTGCTTTGTGTAATTTAAAGTTATATATATATATATATATATATATATATATATATATATTCACTGATAAAACAAAATACGATCCAAACTGGACACAATACGAGTTCGAGATTAACAAAGAGCAACACACAAAGTAGGGAAACACACTTACAGACTCAAATTTTCGGGTAATCCGTCTTCAGGAGAAAAGAGAATGGGAGACCAAGCACGTTGTAGGCGCAACGGCAAGTAACCAACCCGGCAACCGCCAGTGCTGTCAACCGTACCCGGTCTTCAAGTATAAAATTAGGAGAAGATATAAACAGAAACTCAGATAAGCAGTACTAGTTGGGTAAAACTATAAATAGGTGAAAAATTATAAACAATATAAGATAAAAACAAACTATAAGAAACAAAAATAATGATAGAGAAAAGAAGAAAAAATAAATAAATAAATAAAAATAAATACAATACAAAAAATCTGGAGTGGCCTACACTCTACTTTACTATAAGTAACTTAATGTCAAATTTCTTGAGTATATAAAACATAACGTCTCATTTTAGCATAACGTAAATATCTAAATGGGATATGATTATTAGTCTTTCTTTCCTGAGGTAGTAGAGATAGTGATTGAAGGACATATCAATATATAAGCTTATTTTTGTAGATCACAAATAATTTATTATTTGAAAATAATTTCATTAGTATACCTACAGCATTAATAACATTTTTGAAAAACCAAAGTGAACATTTCTTGAAACGAAATATTATCCTACAAGAGAACATGGCTATTGTTCAAATAACCAGTAGATTTCTTACATCGTTTACTTGACATCCTTCTACATTGAATATTAAAATAAAATTTTCAAATTTAAAACAGGAAAATACCCTTTTTTTCTCTGAAAAACATCTTAAACAGCGAAGAAAATGTTGTTTTAAGGTGATTTGTTAATTAAAGATGTACGATAATTACATTTATTAATCTCTAAACGAAATTTTTCAATTTTCAATTATCTTATACATTTTTGGTTTTTAACAGAATTATTATACTGGGAATTTGATGGCTTCTTAGTATTTAATAAGATCATTTTCCTTCCCCTTTGTCAAATAACATATATACGAATTTTTTTTTAATCAGTGTTATCATTTACCTGCACAATATTATTCCTCGTACATCTCTTATAAGTCAATAATATATTTTCATTTTTCCATTAGAAACATCAATTTTATCTCAGTGGATTCGCTCAAAAAATTTCTAAGTCAATGTAAAAAATGTAAAAAAATACAAAAAATTCGACAAGTATAGCAGGTGATCTCTTAGTCTAAGATAAACAAAGGGTTTTTATATCGTTATTGCTCTTTCCCGTAATTGAAACTTCATGAATTTTTTTTTATGAATTGCTAATTTTTTGTTCCCTTTTTGGTCAAATTTTCATTATTTTTTTAACGAGCCGTTTAGCGTCAAAAAAACATTTTTGAAAACACAAATCGTACTGTAACGCCCCTTTAGCGAATGTAATTTTAGAAAAAAATATCTCAACTCATTCTCACATAATGTTCTATTTTTAGTGATAGTTTCATTTTAATCCGTCAAACAGTATGGCTTGTATCGCTCTCACAAGGATTGAGATTGAATTATAAGTCAAAATTTGTACATTTTATTGAAAAAAAAAAATTTCCTGTTGATTTAAAATTCTGAATATATTTTTCGTTTGTTCCATTTGTAATCTCAAAGATAATGTCAAAATTTCAAAACTCTAGGATTACCAGTTTAGGAGAAATAAATGTTTAAAAAAAACGGTTTTTGGCAAAAAAAGTGACTTTCCCATCATGCATAATTCTTCGCAAACAATAGGGATCTTCGTCTTTATGAGGCCCATTTTTGTGTAAAATATCAACTTGATCCATCAAAGATTCTGGACCGTAGCGTGGTAACAAGCAATGCTAACACACTCACCCACCCACCCACACACACACAGACATCATCGAAAAAACTTCATAAAACGACTTTTGGGACCTCAAAACATGTAATTCCGTCAAAATCTCGAGATCGAATTTTTTCACGATCACTATACTTTACTTATAGTAAAGTAAAAACTTGCATTGGTTGTTTTAGTAAATAAAAGATAGAGACTGAATAAAAGGGTAAGTATGGGAAACTAGTTAAGAATAAGAATTTAGAAAAATAAAATAGGATAAAACAAACTAGTAGCAAGTGAAGAAGACAAAATAGATATGCAATTGCATATCTATTTTGTCTTCTTCACTTGCTACTAGTTTGTTTTATCCTATTTTATTTTTTCTAAATTCTTATTCTTAACTAGTTTCCATACTTACCCTTTTATTCAGTCTCTATCTTTTTTACTAAAACAACCAATGCAAGTTTTTTGTATTGTATTTATTTTTATTTATTTATTTATTTTTTCTTCTTTTCTCTATCATTATTTTTGTTTCTTATAGTTTGTTTTTATCTTATATTGTTTATAATTTTTCACCTATTTATAGTTTTACCCAACTAGTACTGCTTATCTGAGTTTCTGTTTATATCTTCTCCTAATTTTATACTTGAAGACCGCGTACGGTTGACAGCACTGGCGGTTGCCGGGTTGGTTACTTGCCGTTGCGCCTACAACGTGCTTGGTCTCCCATTCTCTTTTCTCCTGAAGACGGATTACCCGAAAATTTGAGTCTGTAAGTGTGTTTCCCTACTTTGTGTGTTGCTCTTTGTTAATCTCGAACTCGTATTATTATTATATTATATATATATATATATATAATATATACACAAGTTTTATCCGAAAAAAAAAAGAAATAGTCTTTTATTAACAAGTGTAATTATTTTTTTTTTGTGAAGCAAAATGGCTATCATCATTAAATAATGAGAACATTGTGTTTGATGTTTTGAAGTAATTTAATATAAACAGTCTTTAAAACAATGTCGTAAGGCCTACTCTCAAACTCCAACCATGAACTGGATTAGTGTTAGCGAAATCTTACATTACTGTTGCAGCCATTCTCTCAAACAGTTCCTTAAATCAAACTGTTTAGTTGAGTTACGCTGCTGTATAAATATAGCGTTTAAGAAAATACTGCTTCATGCAAACAAATATGAACTAGATTCATAAAAAGAACACACGTAAACGAAATCATAAAAACTCACTCGGATGAGTCGTTAACTATCTTCGCAGCGATTCACATTTTATCTTCCTGTGATGATGCAATCGGAATATAGTAGCGAATTTCTGTAATTTTTTATGTTTGTTCTTTTTGTGAATCTAGTTTATTTAGTTCGTGGAATAGTTTCATATTATGAAATGGGAAAAAAGGACTAAGATCTTTGAACAGTAACAAGCTGTCTTCGTGTTACTCAGTCAAAAACCCAACTGAGTTTTGGTTTTTAACTCTGACGAAGACCGCTTGTTACGGTTCAAAGATTTTAGTCTTTTTTTCCCCCATTTCATATTGTGGTTTGATCATTGTTTCTTATTTCACGTCTTTATGGTGAAATCTTTTATATATAGTATTAAAAATATAATCATAATTTGCAAAATATCAAATAAGTCATTGGAATAACCATTGTTAATGAATGTTTTTCAATATAAAAATGAAAAATCTCCCACTGTGAGGATACTGAGATCAGTTTTGAGTATTTTTATTGCCAATTTTGGTGCAAATTGAGATTTTTAGCTGTTGTTTCAATTTTTTTTTAACACAATAATACTTATAAATCAGTAAACATTATGCTTCTAAGATATCGTCATTCTAAACTCTAAGTTGAATAACCTAGAATTCAAAGTATTGCCTTCCCTCATCATTCAACCGCTAATACATAATACATAAAGCAAATGAACAAGTAATTTAACAATAACACAGTGTCGTAAGGCCTACTCTCAAACTCCAACCATGAACTGGATTGGTGTTAGCGAAATCTTACATTACTGTTGCAGCCATTCTCTCAAACAGTTCCTTAAATCAAACTGTTTAGTTGAGTTACGCTGCTGTATAAATATAGCGTTTAAGAAAATACAAAATCATGTAGGTAATGTATATGTTATAAATTACAGGTTCTGATGAATCATTAGATAGTTGTAACATGACTGAAGTTTTTTGATTTTTTTTTCCTAAAATTCTTACAATATATATAAAAAGATTTCACATAAACACGTGAAATAACAATCAATGATCAAATCACAATAAGAAATGGGAAAACAAGACTAAGATCTTTCAACGGTAACAAGCGGTCTTCGTCAGAGTTGGGTTTTTGACTCTGTGGTTTCTTATTGTGGTTGATCATATATATATATATATATATATATATATATATATATAAACTAGAATTTAAAAAAGAACACAAAGAAAGGAAACCACTGAACTCATTAATATATTTCGATGTCCTCGTCTTCAGGAAAAGAAGTGAATCGCTCCAAAGGCTGATAACGACTGACTTCGTTATATATATATATAAAATAAATTATTTTATATATATAAGGAAACACACAGAAAGACACAGACATAACTCACATCGATATTTCGACCATCGTCGTCATCAGGAGATGTGAAGAGCGAAAAGTCCCGCAGGAAGGCAGGGTGGTGACTGAACTGAGTTCAGTCACCACCTTGCCTTCCTGTCAAATATCGATGTGAGTTATGTCTTTCTGTGTGTTTCCTCCGTTTTGAATTTATTTTAGTTAAAAAAGTCCGCTGGACCGTTTCTTTTAATTGTTATATATATATATATTATGAACTAGATTCATAAGAAAAACACACGTAAACGAAATCATAAAAACTCACTCGGATGAGTCGTTAACTATCTTCGCAGCGATTCACATTTTATCTTCCTGTGATGATGCAATCGGAATATAGTAGCGAATTTCTGTAATTTTTTGTTTGTTCTTTTTGTGAATCTAGTTTATTTAGTTCGTGGAATAGTTTCATATTATGAAATGGGAAAAAAAGGACTAAGATCTTTGAACAGTAACAAGCGGTCTTCGTGTTACTCAGTCAAAAACCCAACTGAGTTTTGGTTTTTAACTCTGACGAAGACCGCTTGTTACGGTTCAAAGATTTTAGTCTTTTTTTCCCCCATTTCATATTGTGGTTTGATCATTGTTTCTTATTTCACGTCTTTATGGTGAAATCTTTTATATATAGTATTAAAAATATAATCATAATTTGCAAAATATCAAATAAGTCATTGGAATAACCATTGTTAATGAATGTTTTTTCAATATAAAAATGAAAAATCTCCCACTGTGAGGATACTGAGATCAGTTTTGAGTATTTTTATTGCCAATTTTGGTGCAAATTGAAATTTTTAGCTGTTGTTTCAATTTTTTTTAACACAATAATACTTATAAATCAGTAAACATTATGCTTCTAAGATATCGTCATTCTAAACTCTAAGTTGAATAACCTAGAATTCAAAGTATTGCCTTCCCTCATCATTCAACCGCTAATACATAATACATAAAGCAAATGAACAAGTAATTTAACAATAACACAGTGTCGTAAGGCCTACTCTCAAACTCCAACCATGAACTGGATTGGTGTTAGCGAAATCTTACATTACTGTTGCAGCCATTCTCTCAAACAGTTCCTTAAATCAAACTGTTTAGTTGAGTTACGCTGCTGTATAAATATAGCCTTTAAGAAAATACTGCTTCATGCAAACAAAGAATAATAAATGTGATAATAAGTAAAATATTTCCTTAAATTTTAGCAAACCGTAACCAATTATATTACAATGAAATCGTGGCTTTAGAATACATTTTGACAACATTCACGTCAACTGTTAGAGATAGAGATAGATAGAACGAAAGAGAGAGAGAGAGAGAGAGAAAGAGAGGATGTTTCAATAAGACTAACTTAATAGTACTTAAGTACTGACTTTTTTAAATCAAACACTTATAAAATAAAATTTGGAACTATCTGATTCCCGAATTTCCTTCTATTGCAAAAGTAGCACTTCACACATTGCTGCCATTTCCCACTACCTACTTATGTGAAACTGGATTTTCCCTTTAAATTGCCATAGAAACCAAATACGAAGTGGACTTAATGCTGGAGCTAACTTGAGAATCAAACTCTCAACTATAAGGCCAAAAATGACTATCAAACAAACTTTGTGTTAAAATTGCTAGTAATTCTGTTTTATGTATTATGCACTTATGGAAAATATGAAAATTAAAATCTTTTTGTTTTGTATTTTTATTCGAGAAATACACATTGCAGTAATCAACTAGTATAAATCTTAGGAGATAACACATTTGTCAAATTATCTATTATTTTTACATTTTACCTTTATTTAAGTTAAAACAAATTTTAATCGTAAAATAAGATTTCATGGTAGGCACCGTTAGGATTTAAACCAATTATCTTAACAAAATTTCCACAATAATAATTACTTAGTTAGTATTACCTCAGAAACAATAGCATCCATGGTCCAACCATATAAATCCTTGTACGAGAGGATTTTCAAAGGAATATTGTAATCCTCCTGATTCTGTTTTACTGTGGAAAGACTGTCATCTCTGTAACCTACCAACAAATATACTCATGACAATTCTATATTATAAAAAATTTTGTTTATTATTTATTACGAAACAGTAAATACAACATATAACAACAATTTTATCTCAGCAACTTAATAAACCGGTAAAATGTTTGTCACACTATATTTTTTTTTCTTATTGTAGCATTATCTCCCCCCACACATCTGCTCCTTCCTTCACACACTCTCTCTCTCTCTCTCACTCATCTCTCTTTCTCATTTACTTCTCTAGAAAATGCAAAAGTATTTGCAATTTCATATTTCCCATAACATCACATACTCCAAATACATTTATAGGTTAGGTTAGGTTGCAGTGGCAGTCCCACAAGGGAACACACGTAGGCCAAGCATTGGCCCTTTGTGATACCACACAATGAAGATTGATTCTACAGTGGGAGTCCTAAATTTTCCCTAACTCAAATGTATTTAGAGTAGCTGACCTGACAAGTACCTGACATCGTACAGGCTCGGGACCGACGGTTTAGGCTACTAAGAAATATTAGTAACACTAATTTAAGCAGCATTATTGTTCTTTTTGTTCAACATGACTTTATCAAATACATTTTGTTACCCTTTACATGTTTATCAAAGTTTCATACTCTTACAAAGAAAAAAAATTGGATATTGTTATGATTTTGAAGTATTTTCCATCACTTGTAAAACAGCAAAAAATAGAAACTTCAGTTAATGAGGCACATAATTTTAATTTTATGATTTAACTAGATTGAGACATATGAGTTACTAATATTGAATGTGCTCGTCACGAATATATCAAATCACTGAACAGATAGAAAACTAGTTAATACATAGACCTCCTCAAAAACGTAAATATTATAGATCTATATAAAGAAGCTCAAGCTATAAAAGTTATGGAGAAAGATATAGGATAATGCAATAGTAAAGAGAAGTTCTAAACATTACAATACCTGTTATTCCTTCATCTATTGATAACAGCACTAACTTAAGACCATAATTGTATTTTTCATTGAGCAGTTTAAGGACATGAGCTAAAACAGTAGAATCTTTCCCTCCTGAAGCAGCAATGGCTACTGTTTCATCAGGCTTAAATAACTTTCCTTTTGTAATTGTATGATGAATTTCAGTTTCAAATGCCCAAAAGAAGCATTCTTTACACAAAGCATCACCCGTTTTCGGACGCTGAAACACAGAAATAACAATAGATTTAGTGTTTATTTAAATTTTTGGAAACCATTTGAACGCATCAATAATTCCTTCCCTCACTTTTAGAAGAGTTAATATATACAAAAAGTATAACTTAATCCATTTCTACCCGAATTAATATTTTGTAAAATGATTCCAATTTATACATTTTTCTGACTTTGTTCAACATTAATTTAACGTTATATAACAATATTAAGTTAATTAATTACTACTAATGCTTTATTAATTATAATTATTGATCAATTTTTCATTAATAAAAATTATTAATCTAAATTACTAAGTATGAATACATAGTAATTTAATATAATCTAATCAATAATTAAAGGATGTTAATATCACCTGAATCGTAGCTCAAAATGAGTATCCCTTTGTTATAAAGTACAAAAAAGTACCTTTCCCGTGATTCATTATTACCCAAAAACGGTTCATAAGCAAACAAGAATATAAATAATATTAAGGTTTGTTAAAATAAATTAAGGTTGGTTAAAAACCAATATGTAGATTGGTTGGCTTTTTTCACTCTAGAGGAATGTATGATGCTATATTTTTCATGTTGTTACTGTGCCATATATGCACAACTAAGCTGAAACGGGTTAATAATGTGTGAATCATTTTAGAATAAAAGTGAAACATTCAAGCTACAGAAAAGAAGAAATGTGCCTCTTGTTTATGGAATTAGTATTTAGTGATGCTTTATAGTTTGTATGTTATTTTTTATAACGTTTAATTGTGAATGTTGTAAAGCTGAAATAGACCTCCTCAAAACGTAAATATTATAGATCTATATAAAGAAGCTCAAGCTATAAAAGTTATGGAGAAAGATATAGGATAATGTAATAGTAAAGAGAAGTTCTTATAACATTACAAGAACTTTATGAAGAGAAGTGTCTCTTGATATGGTATGGTACAGGATATGGTATGGTACAGCTGCTTCTCACGGTACTGTTCGCCTAGAAAGTTTGTTTCTGAAAAGATAAAGATGAACTGACAGATGTATTCTGTCCCAAAATTCTGAGGCAAAAGGGATCCATGTTAAAAAAAATCAACCTATTATTCTTTATCATAAACAAAAGGTCTAGGTACATGATTAAATCAAAACACATGTATTTAGCGTGTCTATCGAATCCGAGTCTTGACATATCTCGTGTTGTTTACTTACACATTTGTATATAATTTAGCAAGGGACAGGTATTTCATTTGAATAATTACAAACAGCCCAGCGTCAGAGTAAAAAAAAAGGAATTTAACTCTCGTAAGACTTTTGAAATGAAAATGATAATACACAAAGGGAGAAAAAGAAGTGTATACTTACTTACCTTTAGTATAGCGTTTTTTCCACAAGCTGCAGAGCATGCACGAGGCATTACTTTTGTTTGAATTAATAGAAAGTAATAAAACTCGAGATAAAAACTCAAGACGCTGAATGCATTAAGCCTGGTTCGAGTGTTTCCCTCTGAAAATTTACAATTTTCATAATTAAATTTGGATTAATTAATGATCTATTTCAATAAATAGTCCTTAAAATTAATTGAATAAAAATTAATATCAAAGAATAAAATTAGAGTAGTGAATATCAAATACAAAGTTTGGTTGAAAAAATCTTTTCCTTTATCAATCTTCTGACGAAACTCAACCAATCAAATTCTATCATTTTCAATGTTGTAAGGCCTACTCTCAAACTCCAACCATAGACTGGGTTGGTGTTAGCGAAATCTTACTTTAATTTTGCAGCTACTCTCTTGAACAGCTTTATGAACTAAGCAGTTTAATTGAGATAGGCTGCTAAATCATATCAATAATGTTTTATAACTGGATCAAAATCAATAAAAGAACAGAGAATTTACCGGAAGTATCATGGATACGGAAACGCTATTGAATAGAATAATGACATTACTGGTCACCATAGGTACACTAAATTTGAAATTAGTTAACTCTTTTCAGCAACTTCATTTAAAACATTCATACCACATAAATAGAGTCCAGTTTACAGAATTCACAACGAATCGACAACAAGAAAATTATCGAAACCTAATAAGTTTTTCTCATAATATGCGCTCATGTGCAATAAGTGACTACAACAATAAATAAATATTATTATGGTTGATCAGAAAACAAATTCCATTACAAAACTAGCACTGTAAGGGTATATAGATTGTAAATTTTACCTGCATAATATAGCTATCAACAAAAGGAATATTTGTAGATTAAATTCATTATCAAATGTTTTCCGATCTTAATATTTTCACAATAAGGGATGTATACTATGTTTTAAATATTAATGGTTACCGTAACACTGTTACTTTTAAGCAGTTAAATAGGTTACTGAGTGTTAAAAGAATTATTAGCTCCACATAACCTTAATTAACCACGTGTAATAAAGGGAAATGCAGGTTGGTGTACTCAATGGATACCAGGCCGATATCAAATGACCTAGAAAACCTAACAAACGCTAATTACACTAGATTTTAGGCAGTTTGTACAAATATTCCCCTATCTGATGGAAAATAGTTCTGGGTACAATCAATAACTACTAGGAGAAGAGATTAAGTTAATAGACGAAAGTTAACTGAATTTAAAAATTACGAGTTTTATGCAATGATTTAGCATGACATATATTTTTATTTATTTTTCTAATACATACATTAGAACTTACGGTACAATGTGTCATCTACATGCCATTGTGATCTACAGAAACTTACATGTAATGTTAGACCGATCTAATCTAACATGTAATTATATTCAAAATGTTATCATAAATGTGCAATTATAATTGGAGGAGTGAGTAGCACAGACAAACTCTTCAGAGCGACTCACATCTTTCTACCCGAATTTTGTTCATTTAGATCGTGGAATCGTTTTATTTTAATTGCATACATTTGTATATTAACTTTCTTTTATCCTTATGAAACATGTCACTTCGCCAACTCCTATTTTGATCAGTCAAAAGATTGTGAATGTAAAACTGCGGTTCACATTAATGAAACATGTCTTAAGGAAGATTTTCTACCTATCAACTATATATATATATATATATATATATATATATATATATGACCAAAACAAATAGAAAAGAAACATCAGTCAGTTTCTCAGGTTGAAGTCAAACACTCATAGAGAGACGTTTCGGTTTTCATTGAAAACCTTTTTAAAAGGCTTACAACACAAAAATTATTTTACCAATAACAAATTCACGCATAACAAAAGTGTAGAATGACCTACACTCAACTTTACTATTAGTAAACATTATATCAAACTCGTTGACAATCAATTGATTTTTCGTTTAGTTTTATGTGTTTATCGTATTTAATGGCAAACTTTCTGGTGAACTATTATTGAATTAATATTATTAATGGACTAATATGAAACTCATAGGTAATCAATTTAATGGTTTAATTTGTTTACTTGCCATTTTATCAGTTATAACATACTTGAAATAATTTTTTTCGAAAAGTTCATTTGGTTGAAAGACCTAAATCACATTTCTTAATTTTTTATTTTCGTCTAAACGTTGATATATGCCTATTTTTGTAGGTTATGAATTAGTTACTTACCAACTGAAACAACTGACTCGGGAAAATATAAGATCTAATTTCGAGAATAACTGGAGTTCAATAGACTTTCGTTGGATTTCACGTGTTAATGTGAAATTTTGTTGTATATATATAAGGAGCCCGTAAACATTTACAAATTGAGGTCACTTTCACTTTTACAACTCGAAATCCTTGTCACCTCCATTTAGAGATATTATCTAAGTTTAATCATTTTTAACTGAAACAATGTAAAGAAGTAATTTTCTTTAGAAAGTCCTATATTATGTTATATATCAATTTAAGTACACTAAATATAAACATTTCGTAAATTAAAGCCTCATGTTTAAAGGTAATGTATAAGAGTACACTTTATTAAGTTTTTTTAAACGTCGATATTAAGTAACAAAAATTGCCTCATTATAAAACTTAACCGCTATGGAACATATTTTTATCTAATCTTATTTTTTATTTTCACTAATTAAAAACCTCAAACCTTGATATGATCTCTGAATATAAATCCATTGTCATCTTTAGTTGGTTAGACCTTCAGTCTTAGTGATACGACTACTTCAATTGTACACAAATTTACAGGTGACACTATTTCTTAAAACAATCAATATTATGCATTTGTTTAAATATTTTTTATTTTATTCATTGATAATTGAAATTTACAAAATTTGTTGAATATATGTTTGAAGAAATGTTATTTCACGTGTTTAATAAGTCTTTTAACCATTAAGATAACCTCCCTTTATATTGATCAATTTAACTGCTCTAGGGTTATTTGATAAAATTAAATATGCTACAATTAGGTGAATCTTACCTCTCTGTAATTTATTGGTATACAAACAATAATCCATTGTAATAATTTTTTTAATATATGTAATATCATTATCCCATGGAATTATATTTAGAACACAGAAATTTAAGAACATAAGTTCCCGTTTCAATTCCATAATCTACTGGTGACTGGTTAAAACACTAGCATTGTTGAAATTATGATAAACATTTTTAGGAATTACAATTGTTTAATAAAAAAGTTCTTGCATACATACAATAACAAGATTTGACAATAAACTTATGGAATAAAAATCAAATTTTAAACCACAGTAGGAAATTTAGAAATCTGACTAAGATCTTTCAACCAAAACAACTAGTCACCATCTGTTTCAATACTCTCAACTTGATACTCAGATGTCCATTATCAATTGTTTCAGTATGAATGCGACGCTGATCAGTTGAATTAGTTCAAAGATCTTAGTCACATTCTGAATTTCTTTCTGTGGTTTAGATGTTGACGGAATGAATATATCAAATGGATTTCGATAGTCTTTTGAGGTACTAGTATGAAAATAAGTTTACAGATTCTTAATACAGTTAAATAAATATGAAAGCTTGTTTGTTTTAAAACATTTTTTTGTTTTAATATAGGTAACATGGTTTCCACACTGGATTCATTTAAACTTCCTACTGAAGAAAAGGCCCTTTTCAAGCCACATCTGGAAGAAATTGCAGAAGGTGTTTATTATTTTTTATGACTTCTATACCATATATTAGCCCTGAGAATTTTATCTCAGGAAAAATATTATCGACGCTTTAATCAAGTCAAAATCTAAGCAGTATGAGTAATATTATAAAGCATTTCAGTTTTTAAATGTTAGTGTTATTTTATTTTAAAATTCTACTAATGATTTAATTTTTTTTTTTGTATTTACACGTAAATTTCCTTCCTAGCTCAACTGGTTTAGATGTTGTCCATCTTCCAGTATGAAGCTAAGAGGTTCATATCCAATACCAGTCGTTCCAGTAAGGAAATTTACAAGGTACTTTAATCATGCTTTAATTAAAGGTAATAATTTTTGTAATAATAATTGAAATATTATTTTATCATTTTTCAGTGTGATTAACATACTATTTTGTTCCATTTTTATGTAATTTTGTTGTTGTTATTTTTCATGGGATAAATAAATTTACCACTACTTGAAGATATGATGTTAATTTCATTAAATATGTTTCTAGCACTTACTTCAGGATTAAAGAAAAATTTTAATATGGTTTCTGTTGGCGTGATTGAGTGCCCTGATTTGAGTTCTGAGCCTTTTAATTTAGCTTCTCGTGGTAAGTAAATTTTAATATGCTTTCTATTGGTACGGTTGAATCCCCTCATTTGAGTGTTCAAGATTTTAATTTGGCTTCTCCTTTCAAATAAAATTTAATATTTGTTGTTCTTGGTGTAGTTTAAGACCTTAACTTAAGTCCTGAACTTTGTAATTTGGTTTTTCCTTATAAGTAAATTAAAATAAACAAAAGTACCTTGAACAACAACTATTTAATGGAGTTAACGTTGTGTTTATTATTTACTAAATATGTATGCTTGTTTATTCTATTGAAGATTTGAAAGCTAAAATAACTAAAAGGATTTTACGGATTACTGTAAATCAATTGGCGCATGTTTTCCGTAAACTGCAAGATCCTATTACCCTTTATATTGCTAATACCCACTTTTTCCGAAAATAAGACATCCCTCGAAAATAAGTCCTAGCGTGATTTTCGGGACGTTTTGGACAATAAGCCCTCCCCTGAAAATAGGCCATAGTAAACATAATGTGAAAAATATAATTCGTTAACAAACTGCTGTTGAAAGTAGTAGGTATCTCTAGCTGTCTTAATATTTCAGAGAATTCTTTCGAAAAAAATATTCCAAGAAATTCCTTCTTTACCTCTGAAGTTCGTTTCAAGGAGGCAACTTAGACAAGAAGTATTAATTTATCCTCAGCTATATTGCAAAACATGAGAGATTCAGACCAATGATTTTACAGGAAATGGATTTGGAGAAAAAAACTGGACGGAATTCAAAATTTAATAAGTGATGAAGTTGTTCCAGAAGATGAGATGACTTTAATCGAATAAATTTAAATTTATGTATAAAAATAAATATTAAACAAAAATATGTAAATCTACTTAATGTGCTTGAAGCCCTCCCCCGAGAATAATCCCTAGCACGGATTTTGACCTAAAAATAAAATATATAACATTGTCTTGAAATGTCAATTTTCATACTAATTATATAGGGAATTGCTATTTTATTATTGCTCGGTTTAGCTATATATTTGGTATATGTGAGTGTTAGATTACAGCCTGTTATCCCAATATCCTGAAAATATGATTTTATTTTAGGTTTAGGTGGAGATACGAAACTAATTGAAGTAGGAGGGCCTCCATTTCTTCTTCCTTTGCACAAATCTGACAAAGTGTACGATCTTAAGACACTGGTAAAGAGAGTTGGACTTGAAACAGGCTTTGTTTTGGGTGCGGGGGCCGGTCCTTGGCCCTATGTAGGAAAAAACTGCGAAGTAAGTATTTTATTGATAAGCAATCAATCGAATTATATTGTGATGCCTATAGATATGAAGTTAATTCATTCCGAAGGAATGAATGATTTTTTTCTTATAATAAAAATATGTGAACAGCGTCATCCATTCCAGGTCCCCCAAAAGAATCCTATAAATTTTAATTTTTTTTTTTAAATAATTAATTTTCATTTTGATTATGAAATACAAAATAATTAAATCATTAGTTGTGTAATCCATAATTGTGTGGTATTTACTCATTCTGAGGTAAAACGGATAAAAAAACAAAAGTCTCCACACAAATGAAGTTTTATTCAACAACAATAACGCGTTTCGAACACTTTGTGTTCATCAACAGAAGACACCAAGGATGTGGTGCTGATGGGTTGGTCCAGTTTTCACTGGACAGGGTTTCAACAACAAGGGTTGTTTTCACTGGACCAACCCTTCAGCACATCATCCTTGGTATCTTCCTGATACTAAACTGAACACAAAGTGTTCGAAACGCGTTGTTGTTGTTGAATAAAACTTCATTTGTGTTGAGAATTGGTTTGTTTATCCATTTTACTTCAGAATGACAAAATAATTATTTAAATAAATGTTAAGAAAAAAATTACAAAATAATCTATTTATTTCATTTCTGTTTGGTCTGTGATTTGATTAATTATTTAATTAATTAAATTATTATTTGATTAATGTCAATATTCCCTGTGATGAATTTTACTACAAATAAGTTTTAATTTCCCCTCCAAAACTATGAACAAGTTTTATCTTTTCCTTTTTGGTGGGTTTCTGGCTTCTTCCAAACAAGTTTCTAGATTTGACATCTAAAAATTATCTTGGAGGTCTTCTTTTGTTCTTGCATCGTATTCACTTTTCTGTTGCAATATCCTCGGATTTTTCATTTTGGCATTCTTCAAACATAGCTTCTCTTTAAGAAGTAATTTATAAACTAAGTTGTATTCGAACTGCCATAAATATCGTAAGATTCCCTATAGTTATTATTCTCAATTTGTCAGTACTTCATATATACACTGAAAGATATATTTTTCTTAAACTTTTACTTTCAAAATATTTAGTTTTATAAAAGGCATTATTGTTTTTTTGCTTATACATTTCAGTATGCTTAAGGTTTTTAAATAAATATCAGAATAAATAAGATTTTTTTAGGTCTAGAAACCTTATGATTATTAATTATAGCCTAGTGGTTCTAGTTTACTAACTGATTTTACAAACTAATGATATGCCTTGTATGTGGAAATTATTTTTAATGAAACTGCCTTGTATGTTTACAAGAATATGGCGAGCAGAATTAAATATGGTGTGGTATGGTTTTAAGAAATATTTTCAGATTGAATTATGTATAGTTTTCTTTATATGTTGAATATACTAAATATTTTCAACGTTTTAAAATATGTGTAGAAGAATATTATGAAATATGTATTTATATCAATTATATGTTTACTGTAGTTTTGTTGGATGAGATATTGGGTAGATTTTTTTACTTTACTATAAGTAAAGTATAGTGATCGTGAAAAAATTCGATCTCGAGATTTTGACGGAATTACATATTTTGAGGTCCCAGAAGTCGTTTTATGAGGTTTTTACGATGATGTCTGTGTGTGTGTGGGTGGGTGGGTGAGTGAGTGTGTTAGCATTGCTTGTTACCACGCTACGGTCCAGAATCTTTGATGGAAGAAGATCCCTATTGTTTGGGAAGAATTATGCATGATGGGAAAGTCACTTTTTTTGCCAAAAACAGTTTTTTTTTAAACATTTATTTCTCCTATACTGATAACACTACAGTTTTGAAATTTTGACATTATCTTTGAGGTTACAAATGGAACAAACGAAAAATATATTCAGAATTTTAAATCAACAGGAAATATTTTTTTTTCAATAAAATGTACAAATTTTGACTTATAATTCAATCTCAAACCTTGTGAGAGTGATACAAGCCATACTGTTTGACAGACAAGAATGAAACTATGCCTAAAAATAGAACATTATGTGTAGAATGAATTGAAATATTTTTTTTCAAAATTACATTTGCTAAAGGGGCGTTACAGTACGATTTCTGTTTTCAGAAAATGTTTTTTTGACGCTAAACGGCTCATTTAAAAATAATGAAAATTTGACCAAAAATGGAACAAAAAATTAGCAATTCATAAAAAAAAATCATAAAGTTTCAATTATGGGAAAGAGCAATAACGCTATAAAAACTCTTTGTTTATCTTAGACTAAGAGATCACCTGCTATACTTTTCGAATTTTTTATATTTTTTTTCATTGTTTACATTGACTTAGAAATTTTTTTGAACGATTCCACTGAGATAAAATTGATATTTATAAAGGAACAATTTAAATTGTTTATTGACTTATACGAGATGTAAGACGAATAATATTGTGCAGGAAAATGATAACACACACTCAGAAAAAATTCGTATGTGTGTTATTTGATAAAGGGGAAGGAAAATGATCTCATTAAATACTAAGAAGCCATAAAATTCAAAGTATAATAATTCTGTAAAAAACCAAAAATGTAAAAGATAATTCAAAATTGAAATCTTTCGTTTAGAGATTTACAAATGTAATTATCGTACATCTGTAATTATAAATCACCTTAAAACAACATTTTCTTAGCTGTTTATGATGTTTTTCAGAGAAAAAAGGGTATTTTCCTGTTTTAAATTTGAAAATTTTACTTTAATATTCAATGTAGAAGGTTGTCAAGAAACGATGTAAGAAATCCACTGGCTATTTGAACAAAAGCCATGTTCTCTTGTAGGAGAATATTCCGTTTCTAGAAATGTTCACATGGGTTTTTCAAAAATGTTATACTGCTATAGTTATACTAATGAAATTATTTGCATCAGCTGTGTGATATACAAAAATAAGCTTATATATTGATATGTCCTTCAATCACTATCTGTACTACCTCAGGAATAAAAGACTAATAATCATATCCCATTTAGATGTTTACATTATGCCTAAAAGAGACGTTATATATTACATACTCATGAAATTTGATATTAAGTTACTTATAGTAAAGTTGAGTGTAGGCCACTCCAGATTTTTTTATAACAAAAAGGTTTTGATTGGAAAAGATAGAAATTAGTTGTTTATTAAAAGTAAATTGAAAAATGCAGAAGAAAAAAAAAAGAATAGTTACTATCTATTGTCCAATGTGATAGGCGGATTCCGTACATACTGTAATAATCATCCTGAACCTCTTTTGCCTTTCATGTGCGTCATTACTAACCAGAGATAGTGAATGACAGCTTTCTTGATGTACTCAAGACCAGGCTCGACCTTTTTGCTAGAGCGAACAGGGGCAACCGCGAGACTACGGTAGTCACCTCGGACTCTGTTCACTGATTAATCTGTCATGCCGGCTGTAGTTCAGATAAACAGCTGCCGCAATCATCATTCCCGCAAATCGACACACCATGTCTGCTATATTAGATACACAATATAACAATTGCTTATACGTATTATAATTTGTGCGTGTGGAGGAGGCTCCGCAGTGGTTGAATTGCCCCAGTCCCTGCACCTTCCTAGGGACAGTCCTGCCATTGAAACTTATGGAGTTAGCCACCTGTGGTACCTAAATAGGAAAGATTTAAAAATTTATGTAGAGTACCTAACTTGATATTGTCCTCTGAAATACCGCTCGTTTTAGCAACAGAGGTAGAATGAAGTCTCAATATACAAGAGGATGAAACCTCTGAATACACATTGTGTGAGTGTGAGGCAGTCGCCTTTAAAATGTTGTAGATTCGCCTATGTATTCCGTTAGTGGATTCCATAAAAACAGTAATGTAGAAGATTTATGTTAAATCTCAATCTAAGTATTCATATAGCTAAAGATAGCTATCCAACTAAAATCTAGTTGAAGTCAATACCTCTTGGAGGAGTAAATGTCTGGAGTGAAACGGATTTATTAAATAAGTGTCAAGGTGTCAAGGATTTCTTCTACTGGTGGAAATACCCACTGTTAGTAGCTTCTGTACCGGCAAGTGTTACGTCGTGGCTCTTTCTTTTGTTAGTTGGAGCAGAATGCTCTAAAACTGTTCAATATAAGAGCAAAGAAGACAATAAGGCATCGTTAGGTGGAGACTGTTTGGTAATCGCGTGTTTTAGTAGGATATATCCAAATGTATCCCAAAGATCTTCTATTAGTTTGTCAGTTACTATCGTCACAGCTCCAGGTCTACAGCCTATGGAACCACCCTTGCTCCAGAGGCTAGGCTATGGATATATATATATTGATATATATCTTTTTTAATTAAACTGTTCTAATTATTAATATATTTTTCTTTAGATGATGACAAATATTAAATTTAATGAAACCAGCACAATAAATAAGAGCCACATAGCCAAATTGGACCCTAATGAAGAGGAGGCTAGAGTTGAGATATTACCGTCTGACGAGCATAGATTTGCTCTTATGGCAAACCTATTTTGCTGCCAGGGGGAACCATCTAAGGTATTTTATTTTAATTTATTTAAGAAATTAATTAATCCAAGGAATTAATTTAAGAAACCTTAAATTATATAAATGATAAAGATATTGTAGAGAGATGAACATGAATATTAAGAAAAGATTAAAGTCAAAAAACAAAAGAGGTACTAGATGTTACATAGTTAACTATATTTTTAAAAAGTTTAAACTTATGATCGACTAAAAATTCATTGCCTTATGATTGAGAAAATATTTTGTTATCTCCCAGTTATGCCAATTGTTTTTGATGTATTTTGTTTAAAGCAAAAAAAAACATTCCAGAGCTCTAAATTTTGTTTAATTTATTTTAATTTATAATTCCGTTTGTGATATTTAACGAGTATCTTACATCGTAAAGATCTCGCGATTTTACCTCTTCTCTTAAGTATGAATCAAAAAGTCAAGCTTTTTGACTTTGACGAGGACAAGGAAAGATCTTAGTCTTTTTTTCCCATTTCATATTGTTGTTTAATCATTGATTGTTATTTCACGTGTTTATGTGAAATCTTTATATATATATATATATATATATATATATACTTCTTCAGAAGAAGCACTTATTAGTCTTCTGGGCGGTAGATCGGCTCCTGGGCTTAACCTCAATCGTTGATTTTTTTTTTAAAGTTGTTATCAGCTTTTAATTTTATTTACGTTAAATGTTTTCAGTTTTTAATTTTTAATTTTTATTTGGCTTTTATCTCTTTATCTTCCCTGTCTACCTTTCCTCCGAAAGTTGGCTACACTGTTTGAGTGCTTCAGTTCGAACGCCAAGTCAGTCGTTATCAGCCTTTGGAGTGATTCACATCTTTTCCTGAAGACGAGGACATCGAAATATAGTAGTGAGTTCAGTGATTTCTTTTCTATGTGTTCTTTTAAAAATTCTAGTTTATATATAATTTTCGGTTGAACCGTCTTCAGGAGAGATAAGAAAGGGAAACCAAGCGCACTGGTTGGAGACCCATATATATATATATAATTGTAAACAGGAAAACGATCCAAAAGGACAGCAAACATTTCACGATGAATCACAAACACAGAACTAAGGAACAAACACATTTACTTTCTCTAATTTTTGATTGAACCGTAATCAGGAGAGTTGAGAAAGGGACACAAACGGTTATTGATAGTTTCAAGAATTTTTTGTTTGTGTTTTTTTTTTTACAAAATAAATTAATGTTATAACAATCACTGAAAAATAATAAAGTTTCAAAATTCGTTTAAATTCAAAGCAGTTTACATTGATGATTGACTGACTTTCATATATTAACAACATTAAATAAATGGTGTTAGTTATATGAACAGGTTATATAGAAACGTTAAATATATTTAAAAATGAAATTGTAATCTTACTACAGGTGATTAAAGTTGTATGTGGAGAGCGAACGGGAGAAGATAATTTTATTACTGCTATAAGGAATTCATTGAAAGAAAAATTCCATTCATCCCCAGTTGGTAAGTAAAACATTGAACTTGATTTTATTGTTAGCAATTTTTTTGATTTTAATTTATCTTTCTTCTTTTTAAATTGCTGTTGTGTGATTTTTAGTACTAATAGTTATAACAGGTTTTCTTAAAATTTAAAAAAAAAATGGAATTATTTTTTCCTTCAACTTTTCAAAGTTGTAATTATAATTAATTTTTTTTTTAAATTGAGAGTGTATTATAATGATGATATTAAATATAAATATAATTTTTAGGAATTTTGGATTATCAATACAGCTTTTGAAATGTAGATATTCAATTTCTTTTATGCCATTTTATTGAAATCTAGAGCATATTTCTTTAGAAAAAAATCTTAAAAAAATTATTGCCTAGAAATGAAATTCATTTTATTGAATGAATTTTAAAAATTCATAAATTTGGTTCTTTTTTAAAATAAATACATTTTTATTAATTAAAAATGGAGTTTTTTTTTGGATTGTGTTTTTCAGGTTTGGGAGGAGCTTTTCTACTAAAATCAGGAAAGGCAAAAATTCATATTATGCCTTCATTCTCTGAAACAGCCTTGGATTCTGATGACGATCTTAATAAATGGCTCAGGTTCTTTGAATTCAGTGCGCCTTTAGTCAATGTTGGCACTCTGGTATCCTGTGATATTCCTGTCAGTGTCTTTATCAATAATATAAAATAATAATAATAATTTTGTAATCAGTAAATGGTTGATCTCATAAGCTCTGTTTTTCGATATAAGTGAGTCACTTTATTTTGTTATTAAGTTTTAATTGTATTAAAAACATAAAGAAATTAGTACAATATTAAAAAAAATTAAAGTTCTAAGATATTTAATTTTTTTATTGATTTTAAGGTGATTACTTTGTTTATAACGTCGCATGTGTTCATTGAGATATTTTTGCATATAGATTTATATACAAAAACATTTTACAGTAAACACGTGAAATGAAAATCAGCGTCTAAACCACAGTAAAAAAATCAGAAAAATAAGTAACATCATTTAATGAAAATAACTGGTCATCGACAGACTCTCACTGATACTGTAACGCTATCAGTAAGATTCTGACGAAGACTACTTGTTTTATGATAGACGGTATCAGTAAGATTCTGACGAAGACTACTTGTTTTATGATAGACGGTACCAGTAAGATTCTGACGAAGACTACTTGTTTTATGATTGACGGTATCAGTAAGATTCTGACGAAGACTAGTTGTTTTATGATAGACGGTATCAGTAAGATTCTGACGAAGACTACTTGTTTTATGATTGACGGTATCAGTAAGATTCTGACGAAGACTACTTGTTTTATGATAGACGGTATCAGTAAGATTCTGACGAAGACTACTTGTTTTATGATTGACGGTATCAGTAAGATTCTGACGAAGACTACTTGTTTTATGATAGACGGTATCAGTAAGATTCTGACGAAGACTACTTGTTTTATGATTGACGGTATCAGTAAGATTCTGACGAAGACTAGTTGTTTTATGATAGACGGTATCAGTAAGATTCTGACGAAGACTACTTGTTTTAGTTGATGGACGCTATCAGTAAGATTCTGACGAAGACTACTTGTTTTATGATAGACGGTATCAGTAAGATTCTGACGAAGACTACTTGTTTTATGATAGACGCTATCAGTAAGATTCTGACGAAGACTACTTGTTTTTAGTTGATAGACGGTATCAGTAAGATTCTGACGAACACTACTTGTTTTAGTTGATAGACGCTATCAGTAAGATTCTGACGAAGACTACTTGTTTTATGATAGACGGTTTTAGTAAGATTCTGATGAAGACTACTTGTTTTTAGTTGATAGACGCTATCAGTAAGATTCTGACGAAGACTACTTGTTTTTAGTTGATAGACGGTATCAGTAAGATTCTGACGAACACTACTTGTTTTAGTTGATAGACGCTATCAGTAAGATTCTGACGAACACTACTTGTTTTAGTTGATAGACGGTTTCAGTAAGATTCTGATGAAGACTACTTGTTTTAGTTGATAGACGCTATCAGTAAGATTCTGACGAAGACTACTTGTTTTTAGTTGATAGATCGTATCATAAGATTACTGGGAAACACTAGATCTTTATATTCTCAAGTTTGATAGAGCATCAGTGATCTGACGAACACACTTGATTTTAGTTGATAAGACGGTTTCAGTAAGAATATACTATAAACTACTTAGTATTTACTATGCATAGAGCTATCAAGTAAGAAACTTGCTGCGA
Source organism: Hermatobates lingyangjiaoensis (assembly GCA_026182355.1). Classification (NCBI taxonomy): domain Eukaryota; kingdom Metazoa; phylum Arthropoda; class Insecta; order Hemiptera; family Hermatobatidae; genus Hermatobates; species Hermatobates lingyangjiaoensis. The sequence continues at coordinate 888,431 of JAPFBL010000060.1, forward strand.
AATACAGATTGTTTTGGTTGATAGATCCTAGTCATTTTTCTGATTTTTTTACTGTGGTTTACACTTAGATTTATATATTCTCAAATTTTATTTGAGCATTGTGTCATACTGGACCATACCACTTAAGAATATATATATAAATTAAAATAAAAAAAACACGGAGAAGAAATAACAAAACTCACTTCAGTAATTTGATCTTATCGTCATGAGGGTTTGAAGAAGGAAAAGCTCTCTGCTCGTCTCGAAAATAGCAGAGAGTTGTTTTTGTCGAACAGAGTTCATCTTCTTTTTCTTGAGTTTTCGGTAGTTGAGCTGAACTTCTGATGATGACAATGTTGAAATATTGAAGTGAGTTTTGTTGTTGTTTCTCTATGCTCTTTTCTTTTGACCCTTTGATAAGTTTGAAGATTATGGTTGACAGATCTTAGTATTTCCCCTCATTTCTTATTGTGGTTTGAACATCGATATATATATATATCGATTATATATATATATAATAAAAAGATTTCATATAAACACGTGAAGTGCAATCAATGATCAAACCATAATATGAAATGGGAAAACAAGACTAAGATCTTTCAACCGTAACAAGCGGTCTTCGACAGAGTCAAAAAGTCAAGCTTTTTGACTCTGACGAAGACCGCTTGTTAGGGTTGAAAGATCTTAGTCTTGTTTTCCCAATTCATATTGTGTTTTGATCATATATATATATATATATATATATATATATATAATATATATATATATATTAATTATATATAAAGATTTCACATAAACACGTGAAATAACAATCAATGATCAAACAACAATATGAAATGGGAAAACAAGACTAAGATCTTTCAACCGCAACAAGCGGTCTTCGTCAGAGAGGCAGTAGGGTTTTTGACTCTGACCAGGACCACTTGTTGCGTGAAACTAGATTCCCACAAAAAAAACTGACAAAAGGCATTACAGAAACTCACTACAATATTTCGATAGACTCGTCATCAGGAAGATACATGTTAGTTGCTCCGAAGACTGATAACAGTCAATTTCATGAGTGTATGTGAATTCTTTAAATATATATATCCAGATATCTCATTAAAACACTTAATTGTTTTCAGGTAATCCCATGTAAAATTTTAGTTCAAGACCTGCATTAATGATTTTTATTAATTAATTTCTAATTTCTCCTCTTTCCGATTATTTTGATTTGATACTTGGAGATTCTATATTATTCTGAAATGACGATAGTAAATTATTTTTGTTTTTAGGGTTTGGATCTGAGATTACAACATTTCCATTGCTTCAGTATTCAGGGAGAAGGCGGTCATTACCACTACGATGTTACACCAAAAGAAGTTCTCTATGAAGGCTATTTCAATGTCGCTGATTCTATATATCGAATCGATAAGCCACAAGATGGCCACGCTTACGGAAGGGATTAATTGCTATAATCAAATATGAAGAAATTTGAAGAAACAAATTTCAAATATGAAAAAAGAAAAGTATACACTTCCAAACATTGTCAATTATTGTTATTTTAATGAGATAATATAAAATAAATTACTTATTCGCACTATATTATTCATGACACATATTTTAAAATATTATTTCATAAATATATTTATGAAATAATAAAATAGGGAAAAAAAGACTAAGGTCTTTCAACCGTAACAAGCGGTCTTCGTCAGAGTCAAAAACCCAACCGGAAAAATCCAGTTGGGTTTTTGACTCTGACGAAGACCGCTTGTTACGGTTGAAAGATCTTAGTCTTTTTCCCTTTTTCATATTGTGGTTTGACCATATATATATGACCATATATATATATATATATATATATATATATATATATATATATATATAAAAAGATTTCACATAAACACGTGAAACAACAATAAATGATCAAACCACAATAAGAAATGGGAAAACAAGACTAAGATCTTTCAACCGTAACAAGCGGTCTTCGTCAGAGTCAAAAACCCAACTGATTTCAGTTCGTCAGTTGGGTTTTTGACTCTGACGAAGACCGCTTGTTACGGTTGAAAGATCTTAGTCTTGTTTTCCCATTTCTTATTGTGGTTTGATCATATATATATATATATATATATATATATATATATATTTTCGTTGCAATGTTGACCAATGGAAGTGAAGTTTACAGGTCCATGCGTAAGGTCCCAGTTGACCGCTGCTCAGCAAAAAGCCTCAGTCGTTCTGCCAATAGACCTATTGGTTCTGCGAATAGCCTATTGGCAGAACCACTGAGGCTTTTTGCTGAGCAGCGGGCAACTGGGACCTTACGCATGGACCTATAAACTTCACTTCCATTGGTCAACATTGCAACGAATCATATTCCTTTCCCCGGACAACTCATAGAAAACTATATATATATATATATATATTTATATGACTCGCGTTCAATCCTTCGACGTGGGGAGATCTCTCTCATTTCGTCTTCTCTTTTAGTCTTCTCTTGATGACGAATAACAGTTCGAAATATGCAATTTAGTAAGTGTGCATTTTATTTTTTTTCTGCGTCGTGTTTTGTATAATTTAAAGTTATATATATATATATATCAGTCGCCTTCCACTCACACTCTTGAACGCTCGTATTTCTTCCTTCCTTCTAGTCTCTTCCTGATGAAGAAAATTCAGGAAACATCAGCCTTGAAGAACCTTCGGTTCAAAATATTGATCCAGTAAGTGTCTCGTTTCTTTTATGTTTTGTCTTATATATATATATATATATATATATATATATATATATATATCTTGTTTCAATGTGAGTGAGGCTCTGACGAAGACCAGTTATTTTGGCAGAATGATTCTAGCCACATTTTGAATTATATTATATAGTTTATATGTTGATATATATAGGCATATATACAATAAAATCTCAGAGAGGAAACATACAAAAACTCACTTCATCTCTTCAAGAGTTGAGAATATGTCTTAGAAAAACAGAATAAATTTATAATTAGCTGGGCATATATTACTGTACTTGGGAAGCTGAACTAATTTAAATTCGTTTAACTGTGTTAATATTCTTCTTTTTTTTTGCATACTTATATGCGTTTAAGGAATAGTAGTGCATTCTGAAATTCATTTTCCTGGATGTATTCATGGAGTATAGTAGTAGATTATCCGATGTCACGTCTGACGTGACAAGTATTTTATTAACAGACAGAACGTTAGGTAACTCTTATGTGACATAATGTGAGAAGTAGCGAGAGAACTAACGTAAAATGAAAACCATTAATTTGGTATGATTAACATTCATTGCTACAGGGTAGCTGAGTTGAACAGAACTGGAAGCAGACCCAAGGCTGCTGTTTCTACATTAGCACATTCATTATTTAAAAAAATATCTTCTATCCATTGTAATTAGATGTTTCACTGAACATTTGCCAGGAATCATCGTAAGTTTGTATTTCAAAAATATATCTAAAAATAATAATGAAAAAGATAGACTTGCTTATATAAGTAAGTTTATTTACAACACATTTTTCAACATTTTAATTATACTTTTTCAGAATAACAAACAATGCATTCTCAATAACACTGCTAAGCCCATCCATTAAACAAATTGTTTAAAATGTTAACCTCTGAAAAGAGTCGAGGAAACTGAAGTAGTTGGCACTGAAAACGACAGCTGTACTTGTTGAAGGGTTCTACAGGGCCATTACCTTGACCTTAAGCACTTTTAGTATATGGTTGTCATCGTCCTGCCAAGTCGGCAACCATTTATCCTTAGCTATCCAGAAGTTCGCCTTACTCTGCCAACAGAAACTGCATTATAGATACCCTCGTGTCTTCAGCAATCATATCCACTTTTAAAATTAAATATTTAAAACACAACAGTGCATGTATATACGAGTAATATGTATATTTTGGGAGCAGATTTTCATTTAGACATGTTTTATTAAAAAGTATGCCAATTTTCATTTTCGTTCTTTTTCTATTTAATTTCTCTAGTTTTCTAAACTTGGTTTTCAACACTTCTGGTAAAATGTACATTAATTCTCCGAATGATTTATTCCTGAATTGCTGATGGCCTCGATCTTGCGGGCGATTTTTCGATCTTGTGGTTGGAGTTTCTGCATGTGGAAACTTGTATATAGGTATAAAACTTTATATATTTATATATATATTTACAAAACTAAAGTTTATCAGAACTCGGTCAGTTCTTCAGATTCAAATTAAAGTCTCATTGCCAACGCTTCCGTTTTTATTTAAAACTTTTATCATCAGCAGAATTTAAAAGGATTTAAATCAAAACCGAAACGTTGGCAATGAGAGTTTAATTTGAACCTGAAGAACTGATCAAATCCTGATAAACTTTAGTTTTGTTTCTATTCCACGGTCGATACTTTTATCAATATATATATATATTTGAAACGGTCCAACAGAACTACTAGTTCACACAGGGAAGAGAAAAACAAATAAAAACACACACAAAAAAGACTCACAAGGATATTTCGACCTTCGTCGTCATCGGGCGTGAAAGGGAAGTAGTCGCTTTGAGTAGCTGAAGATAACTGAGCGGTTGGTCGGATGTGACAAACACGCACGCACTCTGCTGGCCGCCCTAGGTAAGCTACTAACTACAGAGAGAAAAATAACTAAAAAAGAACAAATAAAAATAACAGAAAGAGAAGAATATTAAATGAAGCAAAGAACAATTTAAAAAAAAAAATAACGGTACAAGTTGAGGCCAGGAGGAGAGCGTGCTTCCACAGGGCTTCCGTTGGTAACGCAAAAACCTCCCTATTGCTATCCACTCTAATTCCCATGGACTGGACTTTAATTTCTGTCCGTGTCCAAGCCCTTAATCAGATCCCTGTACCGTCTTCTAGGGTTACTTTAAGAGCTTCAGAGGAGGCAATTATCTGTCTTCTCAAAGCCCGCTGTCCTCCTGGCCTCAACTTGTACCGTTAATTTTTTTTTTATTGTTCTTTGCTTCATTTACTATTCTTCTCCTTCTGTTATTTTTATTTGTTCTTTTTTAGTTATTTTTCTCTCTGTAGTTAGTAGCTTACCTAGGGTGGCCAGCAGAGTGCGTGCGTGTTCGTCGCATTCGACCAACCACTCAGTTAGCTTCAGCTACTCAAAGGGACTACTTCTGCCCAGTAATGACGAATGTTGAAATATCGTTGTGAGTCTTTTTTGTGTGTGTTTTTATTTGTTTTTCTCTTCCCTGTGTTAACTATATATATATATATATATATATATATACGCTCTTTACAAAAAATCTCAGTTACTAAACTGATCTGAATTAAATTTTATATTTAAAATAAAATTTTTATTATTTTGGAATAGATGCTAAAGATTGCTGGAAAGGAAATTGTTCACGTGATTATGTATTTACTCTATTTATATTTCAGTATTTATGTCTCGGTAATTGTAAATATTTTTTGTGGAAATGATTAAAATTAATTTTAGCCAATGTTGCTCTACTGTTCAGTTAAAATATGCTTCGTTTACGCTGATTGGAAGATAATCCTCTTATTATACATTAAAATGGGTTTTAAGGATCCTAGTCCATGTATTTGTTTGTCGTTTGTTTCGTATTCAAAGAAATATGTTTCGCTTAGGTCCATGTATTCTTTAGCGTTGTTATCTTAGGATATAAAACAGTTCCTCTTAACCTTTTCTTTTTGGCTTTTACGAACTTAATAATGTTTAAAATCTTGATACTCTCTTGTGGTGTTATGATTTATTCTAAATTGAAAAATATATTTTGATTAGGTTGTAAAAAAATAAAACAATACCTTGTTTAAAAAAAATGAAAGAACATGATATCCATTAAAAAAAAACAACAAAATACACTTAATGTATGCGCAAAAAAAGTTCACTTTTGTGTTAGCATGAAGTCGTGATGACGCAAATGTGCTTTCAGTGAAAAAAACCTTGAACTCCGTCTTGAACTGTCTTCATTTTCTTTCTACATGCTTAAGTTCTGACAGATATACAAACGGTCCCAAGACAAGAAATGCAAAATAATTTGTATTCTTGATAAAAACTGATAGAACATCTAATATATTTTCATATAAATAGTCTTTCTAATGATCCATCTGCGGTCTCATGATAAAAATATAAAATAATTCAAATTTTATTGAAAGTAATGATTAAACTTACCTTAACTGTTAGATTTTCCCATGGTTTATCATAATCTCCACTTCGGCATTTATCAGGAAAAACTAATGCACCTCCTACTGAGAGTCCCAAAGAAATGTAAAACTGAAACAGAAGTTAAGTTAGCTCTGACTTTTTTTATAAATCACTGGATGCATTTCAAGAAAACAATGAATCAACTAGTTTTTCTTAATAATCAAAATATGTTTTATTTTGCTACTTAGACAGTTATGTGGGTTTATGTATAATTTTATTTCGTATATAATTCTCTTCAGTTAAGTTTAGAAAAGCGTTTTCGAAATGAAATCTAAATGGATGTATCAATCGTGGGATTTTCAATTAGGGTGTGAACTTTGGTTCAGTGTCGGCGTCTTAGCACTACTTCTGTATTTATAGTATATTTGTACCAGTGCTTTCTGTTTCCCTCTGTAATCCTCCTAAAGACGGTTTGAACCAAATATTAGAAACTGTAAGTATGTTTTTTTAATTTCTCTATGTTTCTTTATCTATATTGAACTTTATTTGTCCGTTTCCGAGCGTATTTTCATCGAAAAAGTGTATATATACATCATATTAAATTATTAATCATATTATATTTACACAATGTAATGTACATTTTATTTTCTATTTAAAAAAGTTCTTACTTCTGTCTATCGAATATTTTTTAAAATAAAACTCAAACGTAGGGAATTGAGAGTTTGATTTTGTTCATAAATTGACTGAAAATACACATATTGTATCGAACGGTTGATATAATATTAAATTTGTTATATAATCGTTGTTTGAACTGCTCAAGTCTTTGGCTACCTTCTCGAGAACTTAAAGCAGGTTAGATTATACATTGATGGCTGTCACAATAGAAATGTGATTGCTTACCTCTTGGTCGAACGGAGCGAAATGAGTTCCTTCAGCCCACAGAGCTGACTGTTGTGCAGTGAAGCCTAATATTTTGCTAAGGGGTTGATCGACGAAACGAAAAGTCTGCGAACTTATTTCTATTCCATCTACAATAAGTTTGAAGCCATCTGAAACAGTATTAACTGGTTAGGACGGTAACAATTATTTATTTGTCGGACATGGGTTGTTATTATCAGTCACTAGAACTCAATTAGAGTCCTTAACTAGACGACCGTGACAACTCAATACTCTTAAAGGTCATCAAATGTTATTCTAGGTCATTTATAAATAGCAGTAAATGTGAAGGTAGTGTTAATGAAGTAACAGAAACTTTTCCTTTGTTTTTGTACTGTTCTAAATCTCATTCAAAATAAGAAATTTATTTTGCTCCGTCAATTCTATGTATTATTCCATGAACAAAACCACCGATCTTTTTTCTGCGACTATCTCCCGTTTATATATTTTCATTTACCATCTTACTCATCTCTACAATTTACCAACATAAAAGCATTAACAAAGTTAAAAAAAAATTGTAAAAATTTTGGTGTGATATACCAGGTGCCCAAATGAATTCATAGTCGTGTATTTTGTTGGACCATGGATGGTAGCCCAAGTTCCTAATCATTCTAGCTCGCAGACTTCTGTTGCTCGACATTAGTAAACCTGTCTCGAGGACTCTGTAGCCCAAGTCTACTCTGTCGCAAGACAGTTGCCTGTTTCCTCTGGCCATTGTCATAACTATTCTTCCGGAATCCAAGCCTTTGCCATATTTGTTTTCCATTGGTACCAGCCACAGCTCTTGAACAAATAAAGTCAATTACTCAGAAGTGTTCATAGTTATCACACACTTACGTAAGATTATAATAATAATAACAAGAGAAGTTGTTCACCAGGTACGCAAGCAGTTATTGTGTAGTATTAGGGAGAAAAAGAAACACTAAGTCTTTCCAAACAAAAAGGATTTAATCACACAACACGTTTCGTTCATCGACAAGTTACATTACTAAGACAGATGTAACCTGACGATGAACATTTAGTTTCGAAATGCATTATGATATTAAACCCCTTTGTGTAGGAAGATTTAGTGTTTCTGTTTTTAAATACGAGTGAAATTTGAGATACGAGGAACAACCAATTGTAGTATTAGGTCATTTGTAAATATGTACATTTCTTTTTCTACGATGCCGCCTACGGCCCACTCAGTTCTCAGTTTACCTTTGAAAATTGGAAGATCTTGGGAATGTGGGAGAGTTTCACAGTTCGTGAAACTCCAAAAGTTGCAACTGGTCGTGCATCAGATCTATTTAATGAAACTTACCTAACTTATTTCCGTAGCATTCTGAAAGAGAGGAAGAAACAAACCTCCTTGGACAGTATTTTTTTTAATCCTGCGAAAAAGGCAAAGACCGGTGAAGAGAAAAGCAGTAACTAAAATTAAGCATACAGTTATATTTAAGTAATGGCTAAGTTAAATTTAAATAACCAAAATACTAATTACATATGTACGTAAACTTAATAAAACCAGTTTTTTCTAACCACCTCTACATTCTCTTTTATTATGTTTTTATACAATATTTATCATTTATAAATACATTTTTCTTATTCAATATCACTTAACAAAAACAATTAGGGGTAAGTATTTTTGGGACTGGAACGGATTAATGGCATTTCAATTGATTTCAATGGGGAAAATTGCTTTGAGATACGAGTAAATTGACATACGCGAAGGGTTACGGAACGAATTAAACTCGTATCCTGAGGTACCATTGTATTTTATCTTGCTACAATATTTCTTCCCCCCCCCCCCCCCCCTCTGAAGAATGGACATCAGTCTGTCAACAATAGTTTTGGAAGACTCTTCAATTTTATATATTTCTGTAATATTTGTAAGCAAAGTACACCCTAGTGATATGTATAATTATTAATTCACAATTATATTACTACGATATTAAATAATAGCATGAATCAAATCTATGTTTTTCATTAGAATAGATAAAATATTTACCTGGTTGAATCCAATCTCCTTTTGGAAGCAAAACTTTCATTTGAACTCTTCCATACTTGAAGGAAAAGGAATTCTTTGTAGTTATTCTGGCGGATTTCACTGGGGAATTGATGTTGTGTCCTTTCGCTGTCCAGAAGCATTCTCTTTCCTCATTACTTGTGCATCTAAGTTTACCAAAAACATCATCTTAGAATAGTTATATGTCATGTACATTTCAATTTCACTTATAACTTAATAAGAAAAGACAAGGTAACGAATAACTTCTTAGAACTTATAAGTCCATGATAGTTAATAAGAAGTAAACTAAGACTTAGCTTTTAATCAAGAGTGAGTTGCAGTTTGCTTCTCGCTCCATGAACATCTCTTCTTGATGATGAGGATATATATATATATATATATATATATCAATGATCAAATCACAATAATAAATGGGAATACAAGACTAAGATCTTTCAACCGTAACAAGCGGTCTTCGTCAGAGTCAAAAACCCAACTGACGAAGACCGTTTGTTACGGTTGAAAGATCTTAGTCTTGTTTTCCCATTCCTTATTGTGGTTTGATCATTGATTGTTATTTCACGTGTTTATGTGAAATCTTTTTATATATATATATAATTCACACAAGGGGTTCTTGAGGATTTTTGTCATAAAACATACAACTCTTGATTATAAGCCGACGTTTCGTCAAAAGTTGCTTGGCATTTTCAAGGCTTGACTTAGAAGAAACACCATTTACCGGTCAATCCTTATGTCTGGCTCCAGACATAATTATTGTCAGCCAGACATGAGCATGGACCGGTAAATACTATTTTTTCTAAGTCAAGCCTTGAAAATGCCAAAAAAACTTTTGGCGAAACGTCGGCTTATAATCAGGAGTTATATGTTTTATGACAAATATCCTCAAGAACCCCTTGTGTGAATTTGAAATATCAGTGGTCGAGAAGCTATATCAATATATATATTAGTGTACTTCGGTAGCAGTCCTTCCTTTATACATGATTGGTTATACACGACTGAATATTGTCGATCGATGATCTTCTTCTCCAACTTTTCAAGTTTGCGGAAAATTAATTTTTCGTTGTGAGAACAACGGTTCAAGGAATGAATTCTTCTTGTCGACGCGTTTCGACTGTCTACTGCAGTCATTTTCAAGACACAAAACAGGTGGGTTACCGGTCTCCTTATATAGCCGAGAGTCAGGGGGGTGAGCGCTGATTGGCTGTGCTATTGTGGTTCTTCCTTCTCATTGGTTATTGGTTTGGCCTATTGCTGGGGCTTGTTCTCCGAGTAGCTTGAGTACTCTTGACATCCCAGTTTGTTGTCTATTGATTATAGGGCTATTTTTGGATATTTCTATTGCTTCATAGATTGGGAGTCTATTGCAATCATTGGTTTGCCTGATGATGGTGGTGTTGTAACACCACCATCATCAGGCAAACCAATGATTGCAATAGACTCCCAATCTATGAAGCAATAGAAATATCCAAAAATAGCCCTATAATCAATAGACAACAAACTGGGATGTCAAGAGTACTCAAGCTACTCGGAGAACAAGCCCCAGCAATAGGCCAAACCAATAACCAATGAGAAGGAAGAACCACAATAGCACAGCCAATCAGCGCTCACCCCCCTGACTCTCGGCTATATAAGGAGACCGGTAACCCACCTGTTTTGGGCTTTCGACTCCGTCTGGCATGAGGGTCTCCTTCACAAGCTTCACTGCTTCAGCTTACCCCCTTGGTTTATCGAAATAATTCGCTCGTTCCTCTCATACCGCCAGTTTTTTGTAACAGTTAACAGTAGGAACTCCCCAACAGGACAGATGTGCAGAGGTGTACCTCAGGGAAGCGTTCTTGGTTCCCTATTATACAACCTTTACACCTTTGACCTGCCTAAACCTCCTCCAGTTCTACATCCCAACTCATCCAGAAAAATCCTGACCTTTGTTGGCTTTTATGCGGATGATACTGCGGTTGCCTTTAAGTCGGCATGCCTCGGTCACACTATCGTGAAGCTGCAAAGTTACATAGATAGGTTGACTGAGTGGTATTCTGACTGGCGACTGCGGATCAACCCGGGTAAAAGCCGATATATCCGATTCAGTAAAGGTTCGACCCGTCCTCCTGCCCCTGTCTTCATTGACGGAATCAGCATTCCATTTACAAGGGAAGTCCGCTATCTGGGAGTTATTCTGGACAGCGGACTAACCTTCAAATCTCATCTAACAGCCAAACACAAGCTGGGCACAGCGTTGTTGTGTCATCTGTATCCCATCCTTAAATCAAGGGATACTCCTCATGCGGTAAAGGAGGTCGTCTATAAGGCGGTTATAAGAACTACCATGACCTATGAGTGTTCCGTCTGGTACAACTCTGCGATAACGAATAAAAAACGACTCCAGATTGTCCAGAACAAGTGTGCTCGCCTTATAGCCAATGCTCCTTTTTATGCGAGAAATGTTGATATCCAGCGTGATCTAAGGATGGAACCAATACAAGATTATATTAGGCGTCTGACTATCAATGAAGACAGAAAACTTCCCGTACACCCAAACCTGCTAGAAAGAGCACTCTTACCTCAACTTCCTTGAACCCATCCTCCTCTGAATAATTGGATCACCAAACTCACAACAGACTCTAGGACTGTAAAGACCATCCGACCACGAAACATACTCACCCTAGACAGGACAGAAACTAACATACCGACTTACCTGACAGACCTGCACAGTTAAAGCAGTACTAATAGACAAGCAGGTGAAAGCCTCTGGCTTGGAACTGCCTGACTCCAACGTGCAGCATTGCACGGAAACTCTCGTTGGTCGTTGGTCGTTGGCACCTGTTTTGTGTCTTGAAAATGACTGCAGTAGACAGTCGAAACGCGTCGACAAGAAGAATTCATTTCTTGAACCGTTGTTCTCACAACGAAAAATTAATTTTCCGCAAACTTGAAAAGTTGGAGAAGAAGATCATCGATCGACAATATTCAGTCGTGTATAACCAATATATATATATATAGGTGTCTAATGTAATCGGGATTCGGTCAATTTTACAGGATCAAAATCAAACTCTCAAGGCATTGAGAGTTTGATTTTGATCCTGGAAAATTGACCGAATCCCGATTACATTAGACACCTATTCTATCCAACGGTTGATATATTATTGAATTTGTTATATATATATATAATAAATTCAAAACGAAGGAAACACACAGAAAGACACATACAAAACGAGTGTACGGACAAAACAAAAGAAGAGTGTATGGAGAAGATGTCTATGAGAAAGGTTTTAAATAAAACCGAAACGTTTAATTTTTTAAACAACGAGAGTTTAATTTTTTATCCTGGAAAATTGGCCGAACCCCGATTACAGAACACACCTATTCTATCAAACGGTCGATATATTATTGAATCTGTTATATATATATATATATATAATATATATATATATATAAATTTTATATTTTATTAGTTCTCTCGCTCTCTCTCTCTCTCTCTCTCTCTCTCTCTCTCTCTCTTACTTTATATATATAAAAAGAAGTTTAGAAGGGAGAAGGTCTTGTTCACAGACGTCCAAAGTGCCCTTTTTGCAAGATGAATATTTTTGCAAGATACCCTACCAAAGCATGATTAAGGAGCTAACAACATTTCTGAATCGAAAGCAAGCAAACCAATGATTATCAAACCAAAAATCGCGGCGGTTATTATATACATAAAAAGAGGAGAGTTATTAGGAATTAAACAAAATTTTTATTTGGGTTTTAAATTATCACTCTGGGGTTTGAAAGGATAGCATTAAAACATGGCTCACAAGATTGAAGACTAAACTGTTAATAATTATGAATGGTTTCGGTAGGTTTTAAATATATTTTAATTGTAAATTAAATTAATTATTAAATTAAATAGTAAAATATAACAACAACCAACTTATTGAGACTGAGATTGCCTCCTCTTACAAAGTTTTCTTCTAGTAGAATAGGTTTGATTTCCAATCGGCCTTCATTGACGTAAGCGACATCTGGACTATCATCAAAGTAATTGAAAGTGAAATCCTGGAAAAAAAAATATTTTTATATGTATACAAAGTTGAAACATGACGTCAATGTTACTAACATGGAGTTGAGAGTCCAAATATTATCTCTAAAAAATCAGGCAGAGTTACAGGTTTGTCTTGCGTTTCTTAGAGCAGCACTGTTTACCTTCTCTTAGCGTACTCAAACTTCTTTTCAACAGATATAATGTTCTTTATCTGCTTTTTTTACAGTAAAAACACAGTTATAACTAAAAAGCCAAATAATTGGCCCTTCTTGTGATATCAAACAATGACTATTCTTCATTGGAAATCATAAATTTTGCTTAAATCAAGTATATTTAGAGTAGGCAAATATATTTACTGTAAAAGAAATATTTACAGTCAAAAACCCAACTGAAACAGTAGATGCTGAAAACATCTGGTGAGGAGTCGTGAAGAGTGGGAGGGAAAAGTGGTATTTTAAAAGGGTGAAAGCGCAGGAAAGAACTAATGTCCAGAAAGGGATGTTAAGGGAAACAAAGGAGTACAGTAAGAAAGAGTAAAAAACAATCCGCTAGCTGTCAACCCTCTTAGAAGTGGCTATTGCCCTCGTAACGAAAGTATCAAGTTTGAAGAAACCGTTACTAATTTTTATAATATTTGATCTATTAAATTTAATTAGAGACGATTCAATAATATTTCTTAACAACATCGTTAATTATATATATATATATATATATAATAAATTCAAAACGAAGGAAACACACAGAAAGACACAGACATAACTCACATCGATATTTCGACCACCGTCGTCATCAGGAGGTGTGAAGAGCGAAGAGCGAAGAGTCCCGCAGGAAGACAGGGAGACAGGGAAGACTGAGTTGCCGCCCTGTATTCCTGCGGGACTCTTCGCTCTTCATACCTCCTGATGACGACGATGGTCGAAATATCGATGTTTGTTTTGTCTGTGTCTTTCTGTGTGTTTCCTTCGTTTTGAATTTATTTTATTTAAAAAAGTCCGCTAGACCATTTCTTTTAATTGTATGTATATATATATATATATATATATATATATACAATTAATATACAATGTATATTAATATCACATTGAATGAATAGTCACATGTCATCCGTTAGTCAGGATCCAGTTGATTTCATGTTAACTCCATTATCTCACTTTTTTTTATTATTTTTTTGAGCGTTCAAGTTTTTATGACTGCTTTCCATACACAAATCATTTTAAGATCTTTTTAAAAAGCCTCTAATTCTTTACTGGTTGCATGATTTCCTCCTGGCAGTAATAGAATCAGATTTTTTTTGTAATTACTTACTGCTTATTTTTGAGGTTATTATTCAAGTTAATGTTATTATTCATGAATAAAATTACTTGTGTTTGGAATTTTTTTTAGTAAATAATTTTGATTATTATTTCATTTATTTATACTTTCTACATTAGTCTATTTCATATTTCCTCTTTTCTTTAATTTGTCTTTGTTTAATGTGATTTCTTCATTTACTCTTTCGGTTTTATTTTTAGTTTTCTTTTATAAATATTACATTCTTAACACTTTGTAGCACGGGTTATAATTTGTGCCTTCTTTCTGACGGTCTGTGACTTTCCTGGGTTCTTTATCCTGGATTGTAATAAATCAATGTTGACGAAATAAATCAATTTTGGAAGTTTTTATATTTTAAAATTAAATTATAACTATTATTTGTAATCCTTGATTGTTATAAAAACAATTAAATTTATTTTAAAACAACAACACTATAAATTTACATAAACTAAGAAGTCACTTATTGACAATGCAAAAAGGGAAAACTGATAAATATAATTTGTTTTTTAATAAAACAGAAGATTCTTTTATACAATGGATATTTGAAATACTATGAAATATTTTATTTGCTCTCATTATAAAGTAAGACGAAATTGTTCAGTTACAATGGGGACAGAAAAGTGGAAGCGAACTGTTGGACTCTCTAACTTTTTGGACTCTGTAGTAAGAGTTGGTGCATGTTCGTACCAGTCGCTGCCGGGACTTCACCGTAGTAACAGGTCAGAAATTACTTCTCGCCAAATTTAAGGTAACATCTATTTATTTATTCATAGATTATGTCATTTGATAATATATTTCATCTATATTCTTTACATATACTTTAAGATGTATTCTATACAATATTTTATATATAATATCAGTAAAATATTTAATGGAAGTTACATCAAACAAATAAATGGAGAAAGTTCCTCCATTTTCAAACAAACGAAGTGTTAGTTCAAAATAAATTTTTTAGTTGGAACTTACAAAGGTAATCTAAAATACATTTTCTCCACAATACTGAAATAGAATTGATTACATTATGAAATTAAGAATACATAATTTGATTCATTAATCCAATTGTTTGATAATTTTACTCCGTAATTTCATTGAGTCGGTTTATATCCCATGCGTATTTTATGCCACTTTTTAACTACTCACTAATTAAAGATTCACTTCTAACAATTATAATTTGTAGCAGTTTTCAAATGCGCCTGAAATTTTATATCGGAAGTTCTACTTTAATCGAGTAGGACTAAATAAAATTTTGCTAGACTTCATTTAGAGTATATATCTTTGAATTAGAACTTGAACATGTTGCTCTTACATGATCAAGAAATTCTGAGAATGTATATAAATAATGTATAATAGTTATGTAGTAAATAAGATAACTACTAGACAATTATGAACAATAACTTTTCTTTTAAGATTTACATTTTCATTTTCCAGTTTACAGTTTACGGTTCTAGAAAATCGTATTGTCCCAGCACATGTTCCCTAATCTCCTCGAATAAAGAGAGACCGTAGTGATTTAGTATTCTTAATATTAGAACTAAAATACACCGTTTTACCTCGTATACTACTGCTGTAGCTATCTGACCGGTTTCGGGTCATCTTCAATGACTCTAACGAGCCGTACTTACTGTTACATAACCTACCTAATTTTCTACTGCTGTCTATATTTTCATTCTTTAATTATTTTAATATTATTTTATTTTTATAATATTTTTATTTTAGTTAACATTATTTAGTTTAATTCTTTTTCTCTTATTTTCGTCATTGTCAAGTCTGACAAGTCGTCGTTTCATTTTCGTTAAGGGTTTAAATAATATATCGGTTTGATGATTTATTTATTCGTTTATTAAATTCCCCTATTGTTTATGCTTAAATATTTCTAATTCTTCAGTTATGTTGTCAGGACATAAAGGACAAAGATTTAACATAACCGAAGAATTAGAAACATTTAAGCATAAACAATAGGTGAATTTAATAAACGAACAAATAAATCATCAAACTGATATATTATTTAAACCCTTAAGAAAAATGAAACTACGATTAGTCAGGCTTGATAATAACAAAAATAAGAGAAAAATAATTAAACTAAACAATCTTAACCAAAATAAAAATAAAATAATTAAATAATGAAAATATAGACAGCAGTGGAAAATTAGGTAGGTTATGTAACAGTATGTACGACTCCTTAGATCAGTTCTTTTTGAAGATGGGTGACACTCGAAACCGATTAGAGAGCTACAGCAGCAGAATACGAGATAAAAGTAACTGGCCTGGAATTCGATGTTTGTCCCTTTCTTCATCTCTATAAGAATAAAGATTCTTCGCCTCTTACTTCTTTTAATTATTTTTTTCTTCTTAAATCTTTTTTTCATATAGTTACTCATAGCACGATAAAGTATAGTAATGTTGACTGGAATTTTATTTTGAAATATTTACATATTTCAAGGTCTACAGAACGCCTCTATGGTTACATACAACTGTCCTATAGCTGTATGGGTGTACATTGAAATGTTACAAATCTGCATATATCACTGTATAAAAAAATGAATAACATTTGACAAATAAAACAGTGTATTGAGTGGAAAGGAATTCTATTGATTTTGGGTAGTATTGAAGCAAGGGGAAAGTTACATTACAAAGTTATTTTATGTCAAATCTATTAGTAATTTTAGTATTATTATTAATTATTGTAAAGTTGAGTTGAGACCACTTCAGTCTTTTGGACTTTGATTTTTCAAACTATGAAATATTTTTGATTTATCTATCTTAATAATTATTTGGGATAGATCAGAGTTTTTCAAACTTTTTTAGACGCAGAACCCTTTTTGCTTAAGTAACTTTCCCAGGAACCCCAGTTTCTAATGATTTTATATAATCATAATATAAATATTTTCATACGCTTTTATAAATATTATGTATAAAAAGATTTCACATAAACACGTGAAATAACAATCAATGATCAACGCCTTGATCTTATTTCCACAATAAGAAATGGGAAAACAAGACTAAGATCTTTCAACCGTAACAAGCGGTCTTCGTCAGAGTCAAAAACCCAACTGAACACTAGATGCAGAAAACATCTGGTGAGGAGTTGAGAAGAGTGGGAGGGAAGAGTGGTATTTTAAAAGGGTGAAAGCGCAGGAAAGGACTAATGTCCAGAAAGGGATGTTTGGGGAAACAAAGGAGTACAGTAAGAAAAAGTAAAAAACTATCCGCTAGCTGTCAACCCTCTTTGAAGAGGCTATTGCCCTCGTGACGAAAGTATCAAGTTTGAAGAGACCGTTACTAATGTTTATAATATTTGATCTATTAAATTTAATTAGAGACTATTCAATAATATTTCTTAGGTTAGGTTAGGTTGCAGTGGCAGTTCTATAAGGGAACACACGTAGGCCAAGCATTGGCCCTTTGTGATACCACACAATGAAGATGATTCTACAGTGAGAGTCCTAAATTCTGCCTAACTCAAGTGTATTTAGAGTAGGGATCTTTATCGAGTACCTGACATCGTACAGGCTCGGGACCGACATTTAACGTCCTTCTCCGAGGGACAACATGCTCAGATTTATTCACCTCCCGCGTGAATAAATCGAGGGCCAGGTGAGGATTGAACCCCGGTCCTACCAGTTGATAATATTTCTTAACAACATTGATTTTTCATAGGTAATAAAATTAGCTCCTGTCCAATCATATTGATCATATAGATATGGAGATCATATAGATAATCTCCATTAATTGCCAGATAATATTTATGATTATAGTTGAATGTAGGCCAGCTCTCTAGATTTTTTTGAATTTATTCCTAAAGGAAAAAGAGTTTTAATGAACGAGTTTTTTAAATTGTGATTAGAATCAGGAACCGGTTATATTTGTCAGCTCAGATTCACTGTACTGGAAAAAGCAGGACCTAATAAGGATATTTACATATAAGAAAAAATATAACTGTAAAAATAGCATAAAAAGAAGTCTTACCGGCTCTTGAGGAATATAGACTTCTGGTGTCCATATCTTGGGGTCTAAAGAGTCAAACTCCTCAATGAAAATAGTTTCTCCTTTGCATTTCTTCTCTCCATTCACTTCTGTTACTGAGACTTCACATTTTTGAGCTATAAAATGAAAACAAAATGATTACAAAAAATATATAATATATTTCTTATAAAACAATCTCTACAAACATTTATACTATTTGAATATAGTTATTAATAATATTACCGAAAAAAAGGAATGGTATTTTAGTTTTCCATTATAATAGTCCCAACTGATCTCTTATGACTTATTGTCAATGAAAACGTAACTAATATTGTAAAAAAACTTCCTATTTATCAAACAAATATGTTTAAAATTTTAATAATTAATTAATTATGGAAATAAATTATGTTATATTATTAAAAATTGAACAAATTATTATGATTTTCGACAGAAAAAAAAGTTCATTTCATGTATTTATTGTTTAAACTGATCCCCTAACGGATAATAACGTCAGCCATTTACCGACTTTTTGTTTTTATTGGTGATTCTACAGATTCTACATTGGGAGTCCTACATTTTCCCTAACTCAAGTACATTTAGAATAGGGATCTTTAACGAGTAGCTGACATCGTACAGGCTCGGGACCGACGGTTTAACGTTCCTCTCTAAGTTACGACGTACTCAGATTTATTCACCTCCCGCATGAATAAATCGTGGGCCAGGTGGGGATTGAATCCCGAACTACCACCAGACAAGAGGAGAGTTCGTTAACCACTGAGCTAACCTGGTCCCCCAAAGTAAAGTGATAATAAAGCAATTCGATTTTGACGAATTTACGTTTAATGTTTTGAAGTTTGTTGATTGTAAAGTGTGACTCATTTTTGATTCGACACTACTCATAATGAGAGAACAACATAAACGGGAAAAGGTATAACCAATTCAAGTGTTATATATGATCCATGTTGTTTCAATTCAGTAATTTAGAAGTAATCTTTTTTTTTTTGGGTAAGGAGGTGAAATGCATTTACGCACTTTGTGCTGGGTTCCCAGTAAACCAGACTAGACTACCAACTAAAACAATACCCTCTTTTCAGCCCACAATCGGACATCTCCAGAAGTAAAATTCTTAATGCATACTGTAGTGCTATTAATATTTTAATAGGAAAAATATAATTGTCATCTATTTGAAGGAATGGTCAAATTAATTTTGTTCAGCTAAAATATCCGAAGGGATTGAATTTTATTTTAGATACAGTAAAGTAATCAGGTCAGTTGTATTTGTTTCAAAAAACATCTTTTAATGTGATACATTAAATTTAAGTTATCAAAACGAACATTTTGTAATGTTGAACTTCATATTCATAATTCATCGTGGAACACATGATAACATCATGTTATCAGTGGTCCAGGAAAAGTTTCACAAGAAATAGTTTGTAAAAATGAATGTCTCAAGGACACTCGTAACTAATATCCTCAAATAGATTGTATTTCATTAGTCCATACTTTCCTGCTTGAAAAATCTTTCAAGTGTCTTTTTTTTCGAATTTATGTGTCATCCTTACAGATTAAATTAATGTATAATTCATAAACATTTAAGTTAATAGTGTTCCTTTTTCTTTGATCAAATATTCAGCGTAAAGTTCAATACAATAATATTAAATTATTTTTTGATAATGAAATGTATTTTACAAGCAATGAAAACAGTTAATAGTAACAAGATTTTATTTAAATTATGAATTGTACTTAAATAGAGTACAGTTTCTTTGATTACTATTATTACAACTACCCATAAAGCGAAACAAGTAATATTAATGTACTAGACTACCCGTGACCCTTTGTGTCACTTAGAAATTATAACAATAGGTATTGAAATAAATTCACTGAACATGATTGACAGGGATCATTTTAATTGTTGTTTCTTGTTATTACGACACGGAAACAGATTCTTATATGGCCCAAGCTTTTGATATAGTATTCTTAACATGATTCAAGATATATACACATCAAGTACATTTAGCAAAATAAAAATCATTTAAAAGTAAAAAAAGCATTTATTTTATCATATAAATAAATATAACATCAATTAAAGTTATATCTTGTTATTATTAAAATCTTGGAATATGAATTATTTTTTTTTTATTATACTAATTTTAAAAATATATTTACTTCTGATGAATTACTTTTATTGAAAACTAAGATTTTAATATGATTAAGGTAAATAAATTTGACAAATGATTACCCTTGCCCTTGTTAGGGTAGCCCAGTGGTTGATGTGCTCGTCTCAGGGCTGGTAGATCTGGGGTTCAATACCCAATCTGGCCATCGATTTATTCACGCGATGTCTGGTACTCGTTAAAGATCCCTACTCGAAATTCATTTCAGTTAGACAAAATTTAGGACTGTGAACGTAGAATGTTGATTGTGTAGTATAACAAAAGAGCCCCTGCCACTTGACCTAGTGTAATATTGCCTCTTAAATATTCTCAAATTTATGGCAATATTACACGTTAAATTCATTAGGATAATACTAAATATAAAATTCTCTCTTGAATCAAAAAAAGAGCGGAAAAACATTTACCAGTTTTGATATAAAGTTTCTTTCCATGATGCAGTTTTCCTGGAAAGAATAAGGCGCACTTCCACATATAAGACTAAATATCAAACAAATTGTATAAGGATTTGTTAAAATATGCAACTTGTTGTTTGGTAAAAATATTTTGAATACATTTTCACCATCCGATACATTTAGACATAGTTCTAAAATATAAAAAGCTGGTTAAGCGAACTTCAAAACGAGTAAATCCGTCAAAAATCTCAAAATTGATTTTTTTTTTAATACACTATACTCAAGTTTCAGTGTACTTGAGTCACTTGTTATCTATGAGGTAGCATGAATGGTTTTAGCATTCATTGGAGATTAAAATCATGGTAATGACCTTGGATTTTGTCCATAGGAGATGGGAAATTTTGTGCACGCCTTAAATCGGAGATGACATACAGCTATCGGTCCTTACCCTGTATGGTATCAGGCACTGGTTTAAGATTCCTATTCTAACAAACTTGAATTATTATCATTATTATTATTATTTATATTATTTGAGGGTGACAATAGCACCAAAACGATTGTACTACCCCCCTTCTGTAGTAAAGTACCCCAGCAGATAGCTTCAACGCCTCCAAGAAGCTCACCACTTTTGCTGGGTCCAACGGTAAAAGTTTTTCTACGATTTTGTTGGGTCATCCTCTTCTTTGCAGTCTCTGCATAAACCATCATTGATAATATCCATTCAGGCTCCCTATGTTTCGTAAGAAAGCGACTTCCTTTAGCTTCTTCGGGTCATTAGGTGCACTTGTGGGAGGTTGGCTCCCACTAGCTAGTGCTTTTGGACCTTCTGCGCTTCCCGAGGATGGTTCTCCCTTGTATCATACAGAGGAAAATCCCTGAAGTGGGATATCGGTGGTATTTTGTCCGCTCCGGGATACCCCGCATACCGGGGTAAAGCTATTTACTCAAGGGTGTCACCTGGTACCTTTAATGCTCCGTTCGTAATACAGTAACTCCTGTATCATCCATTCTTCGGCACAGATCGCATAACGTCTTGGATTGGGGCAGTAAACTAGAATAGTTTAAATTTAACACACCTGATGTGATTATAGACTGGTAGGGCGCTGGTCTATTATCGAAAAGTGTGCCAGCAATGCATTCCACCCCATAGAATATTACTAATGCTGAAAGGTTAGCAGTATGGCGGTAAAAAAACCTACAATAAGTAGAAAATAAGTCTATATTATACTTAGATATGGCATAGAGATGACATTACGCGAAAATAATTAAGAAAATACGCGAAAGCAATAAAGCCAGTTCACGGAATTGGTTTCTAAGAAGCGAATACTGAAAAACTTTTTTTTTTTTTTTTTTTTTTTTCAATTACCTCAACAGAATCTCTTCCACCATGACCTTATTTGCAGCCCAGTATAATTCATGGCCTGGCAATCTACAATTGGAAAGAGTAGACCATGTTCATAGGTATATTGAAGAGATCTATTTACGTAAACAATTTTAAATTTTGTAGCATTGAGTGTTTCTAGCAAAGAATTCATTAAAATCTATTAAGAAATATCATTAAAACGAGATTATTATTAGTCATAATGGCTGGCCTGATAAGTAACTTTAGATAACAAGAATCTGTAAACGCCAGATCAGCGTGCTAATCAACAACATTTGTCTGTGAAATGTGAACAAGCTTTATTATTGTTGTTGTTTTACTCAATAGCTAAACTAATATAACACTAAATTACATTTAGTTTAGAACTTTAAATATAATATTGTTATAACAACATTAATGTAGCAATATCTAAATTTACAGGAAAGTAAATAGAGTAAAGGGGTGTTGTTTAAGTAGGAGTTGTTTATATTCCTACTTAATCAATCAAGCAGAAGTGTGATAGGGTAGCCCAGTGGATTGAATGCTCGCCCTTGAACTGGTACGTCCAGGGTTCGATACCGGCTATGGTCCTCGATTTGGGTTAGATTATGTTACAGTGGGAGTCCCACAAGAGAATACACATAGACCAGAAAATTGGCTCTTTGTGATACCACATACTGAACATTCTACACTAGGAGTCCTAAATTTCGGCTAACTCAAGTGTATTTATATTAGAGATCTTTAATGAGTACCTGATATCGTACAGGCTTGGGACCAACGACTTGACGTCCTCTCCAAAGGTCGATATGCACAGATTTATTCACCCCCTTCCTGAATAAATCGAGGTCAGGGTGGGTATTGAACCCCGGATCTACCAGTCTTCCAGCAGCTTGTATGTTATCACCGGGCTAACCTGGCCTCTCAGTCCTCCTCCCTTGGAGAGCACGTCAAGTCCATCGGCCACGAGCCGTCACTATGTCAGCTACTCGTTAAAGATCCCTACTCCAAGTACACTTAAGATGGACAAAATTTAGGTTTCTTAATTAAGAATGTTGATTGTGTGGTATTGACAAGGCCGAATGTTCTGCTTATGTGTGTTCTCTCATTGGAACACCACTGCAACCTAAACTAAATCAATTTGAGTAATACTTAAAGCGTACCAAATGGTATAAAACTAACTGTAAAGAAATTATAAGTTCAGATTATCGATGTGTCGTCAAATCTGTTAATCCAAAGTATCAGTGACTTTTATTTAAATAATTTACCAAAATAATCGGCGTACTGATAGTGGAAGTACTGAATGTGAAAGTTCATTTGGTATTTGAGGAATGAACTGGAGGACCTTAAATGAGTAGAAAAAGCAGTCGTTGATGGAGACTTTTGTTTGTCATAGACCAGCAGTCCCAGCTTTGTATGGGTCTATAAAAATAATTATATTTTGCAACAATGTTTGGAAACTACCTGCTTAGATTATCTTTTAAACTCCGCTTATAAAGAAGGGAAAAAGAATTTTAATCAAGATTCCAAAGGTTTATGTAGTCCTACAGAAAAATGTCTTTAATAAAACTTATAGCCAAATACAACTTCGAAACGACTATGTGAACAAATTAATCCGTTTGTTAGTTAAAGATTTTAAAATCTTATATAGATTATTATTTTCAGATTTAGAGAGTGGTACGATTTGAAAACTTCCTAATTAACATGTTATTAACTATACCTATTTGGAGGTAATTGATTTTTAATTACTGTTGTGATTTACCTGCTACTGGGAAAACCATTTTTAATATCTCGCAAGATTCCTCACTCTATTCTTAATTTTCTATACTCAATAACTGAGAATTGGGTCATTTATTTGTCTGTCTGTGTGTCCATTTGTATTGTAGGAATAGTATAGAATCTAATTAGAGGGGAATGGGTCTTATTTATTTTGTTATAATTCTTTGTAAAATACAATGTTTATAATCAAAAAACAATCCGAAACGGACTAATAAACTTCAATATAGATAAAGAAACACAGATAAATTAAAAACCCGCAAGGTTTCTAATTTTCAGTTCGAACCGTTATCAAGAGAGATAAGAGTGTCACTAAGCGCACTGGTGCAGAGGTCGTTGGAGACCGTTAGTCTCCTGATGACGGTTCAAATCGAAAATTAGAGACTGTAAGTGTGTGTTTTTTTATTTTTTTATATTTCTTTATCAACATTGAACTTGATAAAATAATTAATACACAATGCAACCCTTTAGAAATCCCAAGTGTTGAATGCTTTTGGATTAAACATTCGGAAACTGTTTGATTTCCTATAATTAAAGAGCGAAATATGTAAACCAATGAAAATGATGTCTTAGTGGCTATCTATATAGGTTATTTTTTTCGTTTATGGAATGTGTGTTCAAACTTGTTTGGCCTTCGCCTCTTCATGGAATCAGTGACCTCTAATGACTCCGAGAAAGTCGTGTAGAAATGTAATCAGCTCTTTCTTAAAACCAAACGATTTCCGAAAACCTCAAAACAAGTAACAGTAAACATCAAACAGTTAACTTTACTTTTGTTTATGTGATTAATAGATTGACTTGAGCTTTCTTTTCTTATTTTTTTTTCAAAGCTTATCTGCACTCTATCTTTACCTAGCGTTTTCTCTATTTAAAATCTCCAAACTTGATTTTGAAAGCAAATACAATAGCTAAACAGTATTTTCAAATGAAATAAAACAGTTCAATCCTAATTATATGCAAAATTGCAACAATAACATGTGTTAAAACAATTGAAATAACTCAACTCAAAAACTAGGGATTAAGGCCCTCAGGCCTTTCGTATTACACGTCGTCGAAGAGTAAGTGAATTCTAATAGTTGTGGCAACCAGCAATCACCGGTTGAATTGTACTCTTCCATATGGTTCCAGGATCTAAACAGTTGAATGTTAAACATGTGGCAGCAAGAATCACCGGTTGAACTTGATTATTCCTTATGTTTTCAAGATCTAAAGAACTATTGTTAAAACCTTTCTAAGTTGTTGTTAAAAACTTTCTGAGTTCTTGTTAAAACCTTTCTACGTTGTTATTAAAACCTTTCTCAGTTATTGTTAAAACCTTTCTAAGTTGTTCTTAAAAATTTTTTCAGTTATTGTCAAAATCTTCTCAGTTGTTCGTAAACCTTTTTCAGTTATCGTCAAAATCTTTCTCAGTTCTTTTTAAAACCTTTCTCAATTATTGTTAAAACCTTTCTCAGTTCTTCTTAAAACCTTTCTCAGTTATTGTAAAAACCTTTTAACAATTAGAAGTGTAACCAATTTTAAGTGTTTTTGATTTTAATTTGCACCTCATTAAATTGGGAATCGCCGGATTTGTTCATTTTGTCAATATTCAACCACTTTGATTCCCAAATAGAAGAACGGTTTACGTTGTGTTTGTTCTTGTTTCTTTACGATTTGAATTCACTTGCTTCCCGACAACGAGTAATAGGAAAGGCCTCAGAGAGTTAAACCCCTTTTATTTGTCATGAGTTACTTGTAAATATATATACTATTATTTTTCTTTTTATTTCTTGTAGTTTTGACAAGTGTTACAAATACAAATAATTTGTCTAAATTAAACCATATTATCTGCATTTTGAACAAACGTCTTAATCTTGGCCTCCAAATTCATTAAATAACCTCTATTTAATTACTTACTTATATAAATGAGAAATAGAAGAGAAGGTTATTCATATCCTGATGATGACTGGTAAACACTGAAACATGTCGACTATCTCTCCCGTATGTCGAGGGAAAACTTCTCTCATCTATCCTGAACATGGTTCAAACCGAAAATTGAAAACTGTAAGTGTGTGTTTTTAATTCTCTATATTCCTTTGTCTACATTGAACTTTATTTTCCGTTTCGGATCATATTTTCATCGAAAAAGTATATATATATAATAATGTATTGTTTTCTTGACCACAAATTACTAATATACACTTTTTCTTCTTCTTGGAATTTGGTCAGGGTTAATATATGGAATCACCTTTTCGCCAACGTTCCGTCTTTATTTTAAAACATCCTCAGGGCTATAAACTAACAAAAAACAATAGACATTTGTCATATCTACTTTATGGCAAACTAGATATGACAAATGTCCATTGTTTTTTTGTTAGTTTATATCCCTGACGATGTCTTAAAATAAAGACGAAACCTTGGTGAAAAGGTAATTCCGTATATTAACCCTGATCAAATTCCAAGAAAAAGAAAAAGTATATATATATATATCAATAATCAAACCACAATAAGAAATGGGAAAACAAGACTAAGATCTTTCAACCGTAACAAGCGGTCTTCGTCAGAGTCAAAAACCCAACTCTGACGAAGACCGCTTGTTACAGTTGAAAGATCTTAGTCTTGTTTTCCCATTTCTTATTGTGGTTTGATCATTGATTGTTATTTCACGTGTTTATGTGAAATCTTTATATATATATATATATATATATATATATATATATATATATATCTAATGATCATACCACAATATGAAAAGGCAAATAAGACAAAGATCTTTTAACCATAACAAGCGGTCTTCGTCAGAGTCAAGAACCCAACTGTTTATGTTAAATATTTATATATATATGTTTAATAAACGGAAAAATGATCCAAACTGGACACAATAACAGTTCAAAATTGAAGATAGGTAGCACACAAAGTAAAGAAACACACTTAAAAACTCAAATTTTCGGGCAATCCGTCTCAGGAGAAAAGAAAAAGGGAGATCAAGCACGTTGTAGGTGCAACGGCCATTGGCCGAAGTGTGTTTCTTTACTTTGTGTGCTACTAAGCTTCAATTTGAATTGTTATATATATATACACAAGTAATTAAACAATGCCATCAACTTAAAGAACTAAAATCTCAGAAAGAACACACTTAAAACAGATCGCATAAATCGACTACAATATTTTTACTGTCCCGTTATCAGAGGGATGATATGGGTCACTCCGAAGACAAGTATATATATATTCTTCTAATACAAAAATAAAATCTAAATGAACTTGTCAAAAACTGAGAGAGAGAGAAAGAGTGAAAGAAAGTTTTTGTCGTTCAATAATAGATTCTTTTTTTTTTGATATTTATCTCCTAATAAGTATAAGTTCTTTTATCTATAAAATTTAACAATATATATTGATGAATAACTGTCATATTAGCTTTAGTGAATGTCACTGCGCAACCTGCTTTGAATGACCTTCCTTCACTCCACTTTATTCTATACTTCTAAAGACGGCATTATCCAGATATTACCCGTCATAGTTCGTGAATCATTGTTGTAGACGTCCAACCGGTTTTGTACGTAATACATCTTCAAGTAGGACGAACTTAATTATGTATAGTACTTGAAGATGGACTACGTGTGAAACCCGTCGGGCATGTACAACAAGACTTCATGAGGTAAGACGAATTGCATAATAATATAATTGATGCATAAATGAGCAAAATGTGTGTGTTTTTTTTAAAGAAATACTCGGAGATACTTAAAAATTATCACATAATTGAATCATAAAAAGAATTTAAAAATAATTTGTTATAATACCTGGAGTAAGACAAGGAAAACAAATAAAGATGAAACAGGATGCAAGGACTATCACAGGTCTCATGTCTAGCGCGGACTGAAGGCTCGACCTACGCAGGAATCGATACTCCAAAAAGGAATCGAATTGGCAAATGATATCTGTAATCCCAGATCTCCTTTGCAGTGTCTGTCACATCTGTTATTCAACTTTACATTTCTTTTTCCAACATAATTAAAGATTTAAACTAATATCCAATATATTGTTGTTCCTTACAATATTAGGTAATGTATCTAAAATAGTTGATTAATATTATCTTATTGATAATAAAGCTATTTATTATGACCATAATGATTTTCAGTATTTTGTTATCATGTGATCCTAATATATATTACATTAGTGTATTTCCGTTTTCTTTTTGCACTTTATCAACAATAAAGTGTGGCACACATGAAAAATTTGGTGCCGAGAATTTATGGGATATTAAAACGTGTATACTTTTTAAGGATTTCTCAGTCTATTTTTTGTTTCGATATCTCTCTCTCTCTCTCTCTCTCTCTCTCTCTCTCTCTCTCTCTCTCTCTCTCTCTCTCTCTCTCTCTATTTGTTTTTTTAATGTTGCATATGTGTGTGTTGTGTGTTTACATATCTACAAGTTAAAATTAATTAGTCCAAAATCTTTCGTTATAATTAAGAAAATGGAGATTGACATTTTAAATCAAAAATAATTCAAATAATTAAATTGCTTGTCAATGAATTTAAAAATACTTTTATTTAACAATTTGATAACACATTTACAGAGTAGGCAAATCAAAATAAATCAAGTAATTTTACTGATTCTCAATCTTTACTTATTGTTAATGAACTTCATATTATGTTATCTTATAGCAATGATATGTGTAGGCCATTCCAATTTTTTGTTAAAAATGTGACCTCTGAGTATGATTTAACACATTTATAGCCTGGAGAGTTGAAATTTCTGAACCATAGGAGACAAAATAATTTAAAACTCGTTTTTCTGAATTATGTTGGTTATGTTAGGTTGTAGGGGTTGTCCGCCCCACTAGAGGATACACACATCAATCAAAAACTGGCCCTTTGCGATATCATACAATGAACATTCTACATTGGGGTCCTAATTTTTACCTTACTTAAGTGTACTTGAGTATGGATCTTTACTGAGTACTTGATATCGTACGGTTCAGGGCCGACAGCTTAATCTTCCTCTTTCCTGCTTGCGCCTATCTTGTTCAAAAATTGTTCACTCCCCTCAGTGAAATCCGTCAAATTTGCTTAGTTATCAGACCCAAGGTTTATTCGAACGGTGCCGGTTACGGCAGACTTAAGTTTGCCTGGTCGGTCGCAATGTGGTTGGCTTTTGGACGCATCAATTCCTTACTTGCAAAAATTTAAATGCCGTGGATGAACAATATTAAACAAACAGTCACTTGCGATATTGTGAAGAACATGCGTCAGGACGACACATGCAATTCAAAATCGTGGTTAGATACTAAAACGATTATTCTCACGAAAACGTGAGGCGATAGTTTCAGATATCCTAGTAACATGTTGATCATTGTTTGCTGGAAGATAATAAGAAAAAAAATTTCAATGATCTATTCGTGTCAAGACAGGCGAGAAGTTTATCGCTAAAATAAATGTATTAAACTTGATATCAAGTTTATTTTTACGTTTCTGCCTTGATTACAAATTTGAATAGTGTACACATGCATACTAATACAAATATTCGTGTAAATGGGCATCAAATCTTCATTTATGCAAATTCCATTGAAGACTATAGCGGTTTCGGTATTAATGATCACGGTGTTGCAAAGATGTTGTGAGTGTGTTTTTTGTATTGCATGAGTGGGACATTAAATATAAGAAATAAAAAAAACATTGTAAGGAAAAACATTCTTAAGATTGTTAAAATTAATTAAAAAAATACTCAAAGAAAGGAAAATCATAACGGTGGGTTATGAGAAACACAAAAAATGAGTAAATCAAGAGAAAACTGAAAATTTAAGGTAATTTCTTCCTTGTATATTTCCATCTTGGACTTTGGTAATAATATACTAACCTCTCCCTAAAATTTTTTGAGATAGTGAAATAAACATCTTCAAACAGAACAAAATATGGGTAGAAATTTGTAAATCTGGGGAAATTTATTGTAACCAAAAATTCCAGGAATACCTTTGTAACAGTTTAGGTACCTCTCTTGAAACAATATTGTTACCTCCAAAACTGAAAGTATTCAAAACTTGGTGTACTTTGACATTTAATTTCTATTAAAATGTTAACTAGCATAAATCATGGTTGAAGTTACCAAATTTTGTTTCAGAAATATTTTTGATAAATTAAAATATGATATTACTAAATCATCTTTTATTGCTATTGACACAGAATTCACTGGACTTACATCAGATACTCGCCTAAAAAATACGTATTTATCATTTAGCAACAAGGTTTTTGATGAATTTATGTGAGCCATAATTGCATCTAATATATTTTTCATTTCAGATTGTTTGATACTGCGTCTGACCGATATAAATTATTGAAAGAAAACATAAGAGATTTCATTATCATCCAATTTGGATTAAGTACTTTCTCTTTCAACCGTGATTTGAACCAGTATGACGCTACTGCGTATAAGTTTTATTTATTTCCTAGATCCCTGGGAGGGATTGATGAACGATTTCTATGCCAAGCATCATCGTTCGAATTTTTGTGCCGTTACAACTTTGATTTTAATAAGGTATTTTATTTCAGATATATTTAATTACTTCTCTTTATGCATTATTATTAGTTAACAATTAGATTGATTTCATATATGTAGTGTAGTTGTTGTTTTCCGTATAAATAATCACTTGTATTAATATTGATATTCTAACGTAGTGCAATCACTTATTATGTGGTATTTACTTAATTATTATTAGGGTAAAAAGTTAATGAAATGGTCAGTACATATAAAAATTTAATGGTATAAACAACGCGTTTCGAACACTACGCTAACAACAACAAGGGAAGAACACCACGTGTTCAAAACGCGTTGTTTATACCATTAAATTTTTATATGTGGAGACTATTTCATTAACTTTTTACCCTACAATAATATTGATATCACAAACCAGTATTAACTGTAATTGAAATATAATCTGCCTATTCAGATTATTTGAAGGAAATTCCTACAGCTTCGCTATATTACTCAGCTGAGGATAATATAATAATATTACTGTAATATACCCATAGTATTCCACAAAAAATAAAAACATAAACATCATACTGAAGGAAATTAAACTTCTTTTGCGTCTGTGTGCAATTAGCACAGTTTATTACCTTTAAGGACTGGCCCAAGTTTTTATTAGCACAATATTATTGAGAGTACTGCAAAAAAAGAGGTAATACCTTTTTTTTTGTTTTACTTCAAATTATTATTAAGTTTCTGTACTACAAGTAGATATTATTTTACCCGCATTTTAAAACCATCATATATTGTTTCAGATGATTTACGATGGAATACCTTATTTGAACACTGAACAACAAAACTGTTTGACGGATCATTTGAAACAAGGAACTCTTATTAAATTTGTACTTTCGTCTTTAGAGTCTGATGAGATTAATTTAATTCGTGAAACATGTAGTTCATTGTCCAATTGGATTCAGTCTGCTGTGATATCGGATGTGCAGAGTTTTACTTTTCCTTCTATACATGAAAAATTTTCTTATGCTATCCAAGAAGAAATAAGAACTAAATTCCCTTCAGTTTGGACTTACCAGGAAGATAATATAGTAAGTAATTTAAATACTACTCATTACTTATAAGATGGGGAAGTTGAAATCTCACTTTGTGAACTCACCTACAGGCTATTATTCAGTTTAACTAACTTCCACATTTTTTTAACTTGAAACGGTGCTTCATATTCCTATCACGAAATATTATATATGTACAATTGTCTGTGTGTCGGTCTGTCTATATGCTTGCATATTATATTGATCATTAGGCCAATTATCAATTGGCTTTATTAATTATTAATTAAAACATCTTTTAGTTGTTGATTCAATTATTCTTGGGAAGGTTATAGGTAGGTTAGTTTGTAGATGAAATAATTGCAAAAGAGTGAATTTCACTTCTATTAAAAAGAAAACTATGTTTTCTATATTATATATATATAATATATAACTATACATTATATAATATATATTTTCTATAATAACTAAGCTTTCTCGTTCTATATATGCAGACAACACAAGTATTTGAAATCACCATTTTATGAAAAAAAAAACTATGACAATATCCTTATTAATAAAAATAATGATACAACCCAACATAAAGCAGAAATCCCTACATAATATTTCATTTTAAGGAATAATTAATTTAATTAATTGATTATTTTAAATAAATCTACTGGATTTTGCCAATTTTAATGAAAACTATTTGTCGTAAAATATCTTTCTTATGCTCTAAGAATTTACAAAAATAATAGCGGTTTATTTTTACACCATCAATAATGTATTAGTTAAATTTCATTGAGATGTGATTAGTATCGTGTTTAGAAAGTGTTTATCGTAAATAGAAAATGTTTAGAAGTTGTTGCATCGTATTTAGAAAGTGTTGTGTAAAAACACGGTGTTTAGGAGGCCTTAACACCTGTGAACGTTAAAATAGCATCTTTGATTTTGTCAATGAACATTGTATTTACTTACAGCAAAATAAGAATGTTATATCAGAGTAAAAATGATAGACTTGTTGAAAATCGTTTACAAAAACAATTTTAACAGAAATATTCTTATGCTTCCTTTTATTTAGACAAATATCCAGTTTTTTTACATTTTTATTTTTTTGAAGTTTGTTACTGCGTTCAGATTTACTAAAATTTATCATTTATTATTATTTGTTATGAATGACTCGTTTTACTATTTCATGATTTGGTGTTATTCCTTACCCTCTCCTCATATTTCAGTAAAATATTTATTCATGATTAAAAAAGGGGAAGAAACAACAGTTTTCCCTCAAAAAAGATTTCGTCAAATGTCGACGCGTTTTAAACTGATTGTCTTTATCTTTACCATGACTTAGTCTTTGAAATGTAATCTGCCTAACCAGATTATTTGCATGAAAATTGCTACAGGTTTGATACATCACTCAGTTAAAAGGAGATGTCACATTCAAATCTATAAACATTGGTTTATATCCCTTTTCTAATCATGAGTAAGTACGAGTACCACACAATTGCTTGTATAACTCGTGAGTTAAAATATTTATTCTGAGGTAAAATGGATAAACCAACAAAAGTCTCCACACAAATGAAGTTTTATTCAACGCGTTTCGAACACTTTGTGTTCATCATCAGGAAGACAATATAATACAAATTATATCTAATTAGTTACAAAAATTAGAGTGAAATAAATAAAATTCAATTAAGAGAATTCAAGACATACCTAAAGATGTGGTACTGACGGGTTGGTCCAGTGAACAACTGTCTTCCTGATGATGAACACAAAGTGTTCGAAACGCGTTGAATAAAACTTCATTTGTGTGGAGACTTTTGTTGGTTTATCCATTTTACCTCAGAATGAGCAAATACCACACAATTACGGATTGCACAACTAATGATTTAAAATATTTATTCATTTTAATGACAGAAATGAGATTTTATTGTATTTCTTAGTGATGGTTATTTTATCTTGTGTTTTCTTGAAAATAGTGTTTTTTTTTCTATTTTTATAGGATTTTATCAGCGCATGATTTATTGGAATATAATTTTTTATTGTCTTACAAAGTAGGAAAGCAATCCTACTAAACCTTTTTCCCTTTGATTAAATTCCCAGTTTGTTTATAATTTCAACATGTTTTTTTTTTAAGCTTAAAGTTAAACTAGTGTCAGAGCAACAACGTCAACAACTGGAAGTCAACAACATCTCTCGTCACTCGGATTTAGTCGATCATTTTATTGGATTCTCCTCCGTACTCAAACTTCTGTCACAAACTCAAAAGCCTATAGTTGGTCATAATGCCTTACTGGATCTTATGATTATTTACAAACAGTTCTTCAGTGAATTGCCTAGTAATTAACATCTTTAAATTATGTATTAGTGAAAATTGTCTGTTTTATTTTTACTGATATATCAACTTCAAATATTTTAGGTAATTTGAATAAATTTAAAAAGGAAATTAATTCACTTTTTCCTACAATTTATGACACCAAATATATTGGATATGAGTTTATGAGAGAACTAAAGGTTGAAGGTAAGTATTGATTTAAACGAAATCTTTTTGATGGTATTCATATTCGATTTGGGTTTTTGAAAAAAGTTACTTTAATTTTATATTTGGTATTATAGGGATTTTTTTTTAAATGTATCTTCTTTTGGTTTTTACGTGTGAAAAAGTAACTTTCAAAATCTGATATCTAACATGTTTAGTGTTTGTATGTTTGATTTAATTATAATTTCTACTTTGCTTTCCGACACTAGTTAATTATAATTTGTTTTAATTTAATTAATTATAATTAATGATACTGAGTACCATCGCAAATGGATTGATAGAACTAAATCAGAGGTAGTGGTCAGCAAATTTAGAATGGAGCAGATGTCGACTTCTCCTAAAGGAAGAGATTTTAATAACTTAAGTGTATCTAAGCATTCTGGACATATTTTTTTTTTATTTGTGGCAGAAGGATTCGGTGGTGAATTGCTTTATGCACTCTAAATGGGAGTTTCGGACTCTTGGCCAGTATACCGACTAAAACACCTCTTTTCTTCAAAAAGCTGCCTGTTTATTGTGTGTTGGGGACTTAGATGGAGGGGCGTACATTACCCAGTAGTGGTTGAGTGTCAGTTTGGGAAACCTAACCACAAGGAGATACGTAGAACCCCCAAGTGGTGGTGCACTTGTTGACACTCTGTTGACAAACCTGTTCTACTCGCAAGCGAGAGGCTACCATCCTGTACCGCCCAACGAGTCCAAGCTGGGCAGAACCCTTTCGAAGAAAACTTGCCCGGTTAAGACAGTGTCCGCCGCCGTGTGCTGGGCTACTGAGCCGCACTTGGAACGGCCTGCCCTGTACTGTTAGCCTGCGACGTGCAGTGAACGCAGTTACCACCTCTGCGACTAGGACGCCAGTACTAGGTACATCCCACCCTATTGAGAATACCTGAGGGACGATCTCCCTAGGTTAGAGGTGGTTAGTCAGGTTTCCATTTGTGATCTGCTTTTACTGTCCCTCTAGTAGAATACACAAGGTGGACCTCGCGGAGGTGGGCAGCTCGATGCTATTTCGATACATATCAGAACTATTACTTCGCGCAACTGTTACCATAGGATCGCTAAACAAACAGACCAAAAGTAACCCATATAACATATTTTCACGTACCCTTGCACGATAAGATGTTGAAGTTTTTGCTTCTTCTACCTGTTGCATTCTAGGTAAGCTGTATTCACTAGCAGTGGATAAAAATAATAATGAAATAATCCACAGGTTTGAACATACATGTTAGTGTAAAGGTTAAATAATGATGGCTTGGTATAATAAAATATTTTTTATTTAACTGGTGCATTGTAGTTATTTTATTAATTATGTTATAAAGTTACAAACACTTTTATCTTTCATTCTTTATGAAGGTAATTTACTGTTTATCCATGTTTAACAAAATATTTACTTTATATAGAGTATTTCTTTATTGGTTTTAATCGACTGTTGATGACACTTGTTACCTAGAGAAAATAGAGAAGACGACTCTAGGCGGCGTGTACGACTACTTTGTACAGAAACCCTCGCGCAAGACTGTCTACGCTCCCAAGATAGTACTGGCCACAGGCCTCTACGACAAAGGTGAGACGCATCCAGTCACACCCACTAACTTAGAGCTTCATTCAGCGTCTCTTATTTGCTTCAGTTGATGCCCGACAACTCCACGATGCCGGTTGGGATGCCTACATTACTGGTTTTTGCTTCATCAAGTTCTGCCAACATTTTGCCTGCGCCAGGGATGGGTTAGTTATATCAATAAGATAATAAACATTTTCCTCTTCTACAATATTTTTTCTAATGGTTATAATCAGTAAATTTTATTTTGTTCTTATCTTAATACAAACCTCTTGTTATTAATACTCTTACTAATATACTTGTATTCAAATTTATTTTAAAATCGGAAAGACGATTCAATTGAAGAAGAATAACACACAGAGTAAAGAAATACACTTTTTTTTTATTGTTTAATCGATCCCCTAGCGGGTGATAACGTTAGCAGTTTACTGGCTTTTTTTTTACAGGTTTATTGGTTCCCAATATGCAGATTCTATATTGGGAGTCCTAAATTTTGCCTAACTCAAGTGCATTTCGAGTAGGGATCTTTAACGAATACCTCATATCGTACAGGCTCAGGACAACGGCTTAACGTCCTCTCCTAAGGATGACGTACTTAGATTTATTCATCTCCCGCGTAAATAAATCGAGGACCAGGTGGTGATCGAACCCCGGATTGCCAGCCCAGAGGATTGTATGTTAACCACTGAGCTAACCTGACCCCTCAAAAATTATACATACTAGTTCAAATTTTTCGAAATTTGACTTAGTGTGTTTCTTTACTCTGTATGTTACTCTTCTTCAATGGTTAACTTGTGTATTTAAATTTGTTTAGTTGAGAACTAAATAGTGTGTACCTTCTATTTTCTAGTCAGGTATAATGCTATACTTTCAATCATATTAATGTTTAGAACTTTATGCTTAATTTCCGTTGTATATTTTTACTTTTAAGATAATGAGGAAGGTGGTAATACTTTACTTGTAATTTCTTGAAGGAAAGTACTTAGATAAGGAAAACAATTAGATTTGGAGTTTTTTTAAGGATTGTTAAAATGTATATTTTGTTTATATGCATATCCATTTTACTGTAAACTCGATGCAGCTAGTAGCACAGAATAATTAAATTCTAGCTGTAAAAAAACACTAATTGACTGAATAACAATATATTCTTAAAGGAAATAAAGCTCTACAACAAAATATGAGGAACTAGAGAATTGAACAAAATCAGACAGTGCTAATGCCCTAGTAGACGATGTACTTATCAACTATAAATAAAAAAAAAATATTTTTTTAAATCTTTTTTTGAAATATCAATACAATAAATTGTTTTATTAACCACTGAGCTAACCTAACCCCTCAAGAAACATACTAGTTCAAATTTTCCGAAATTTGATTTAGTGTGTTTCTTTACTCTTTATGTTACTCTTCTTCAATGGTTAACTTGTGTATTTAAATTTGTTTTAATTGTTTTATTGTACACAATTACTGATTATAGAGGTTTGAAATGTTAGGACATTTTGAGGTCATAATAATAATGATACATTATGTCATAAAAATTATTATTTTTGCTCCGAGAATGGGACAGTTTTCACTAGACTCAAGACACTACTATTAGGGCTGAAATATCACCATCTAAACTTATTCTCGTGTTTTTATTTTTTGGATGATTGTAATAGTTCTATATTAATTGCATTTATTTTTATTGATTTTTCAAGTTGAGTTTGTTTTTTATGAAGTAAATCGGTGAAATTTTCTATAATTATTATATATTATAGGAATACTAGAAAACTCTTCTTTTTTTTTTTAATTTATAAGTTTATCTTATATTGCAGGTTCGTTGCCAAGCAGTTGACTACTAAAGAACACTTTGCCTCTATGGCTTCTTTCAAGAACAAACTCAATCTCCCAAGAGCTGCTGTCACTTGTTTGGTATTTATTTTCATTGCTTCTAATTAATTACACTGTAGGAGTGTTCTACAGTCAACTTTATTGACTTCTAGAATATTTTTTCCAATGGTTATAAGCAGTAAATTTGATTTTATTATCTTAAAATAAACCTGTGGTTATAACGGCTAATGCTCTTACTGATGTACTGGTATTGAAATTTGACTTTAAAATCGGAAAGACGATCTAAACTAAGGAAACCTGTTACAAAAAGGATTTTGACTAGGCTCCATTCAACTTTTGCAGTACATAAACCCAGGTTTAAGTGAATATTGTGAAATAATTGACTTCAAAACTAGTGAGTATAATATTTTATAAACACGTTTTTTTCACTTTCAGGGTTGCCTTTACTAATTGATTGAATTTATAGTTCTCTTCTTTCTAAGTTGTTGTTACAGGATTTAGGAGGAAATGAGTCTGAAACTGATTGTCGCCCTCCCCTTCTCTATCTTACCTGCAAGTCTAAACAAACCCTTAACATGGGACAGGTAAGGAGCTTAATAATCACCGACTTCTTTCCCATTCTCCTTCCCTCACTGTCTTCTGTTCTAGCTGTCCTCGATGTTCGCCAAATATGGAGGAGTTAACTTCAAACCTGTCTCATCAAACTCTGTTTTGCTTGCTGTCATCAATTATGCCAGGTTGGTTTACTTACATTGTCAAGATACATGGTCAAGATGATTTATTTGATTTTAAATATTTTTATTTGATTACACTTCATGGTTTATGGGAAAAATTATATTGATAAATGATAAATATGGGAAAATATAATTTCTTTTATTCATATTAGAAAAATAAATCAAGTTCAACGTACAAATATTTCATATAAACAATGCGTTTTGACAGGTACATTAGTCGATGCAAGTCTTTTTCAGGTTACATCGACTGTTGTAATGGATAAAAGGACTAATGTATCCTGAAGAAGAATACTGTCTGTTCGAAACTCGTTATTAAATACAGTGATGGGATTCACCGGGATTCAACCGGTTCGTGTGAACCGGTGCTTAAAATATTGAGTTCGGCGAACCTGTTGTTAAAATTACGTAAACCCCTATTCAGACCTGTATTAATTAGCCCACTATCAAACTCCGCAAATGTCGCGTTACTCACATAACTTGTACATGAATGACAACGTAATTTCGCATGTATTTAGCCTATATATTAATTAGCCGAACTCATAATATTTTAAGCACCGGTTCGCACGAACCGGTTCTTAAAAAATTTGGATCCCACCACTGATTAAATAAAATATTACATTGTGGAAATCAGAATAATTTTTCTTACATGATTAAAAACCACATAGTAAGTGGTTGAAAATTTTTTGAAATTCTCTTATATTTCCTTTTTCTCTTGTCAATGAAAGATATATCTACTTTTCTCAATCGAAGAATATATATCTTTTCTTCTATTCCACTTAAATAATTGAATTAAATTTCAGATCCATTCCATTTCGCTATTACATAGTCAAAGTTTCTCAAAAATATTAATTGTTTTATTTCCTTAGGATTGCCAGTTAATATGTTTGGAATTTAGATGTTTGTGCCTCAGGAATAAAAAATAATAAATGGTATTGCAAAATAAACGGAAGCAATCAGAATAAAAAATGTCTAATAGCCTTGGGTTGGTAAGTTAATAAGCCCTGTACTAAATTTGTAGCTTGAAAAATTGGGGTAGAGAGTAATTGTTGTTTATATAGAAACTTTAAGGCTGCCTGTTTAAGAAGGTAGTTTCAATATTTTATAAATATTATTAGGAAGAAATTAAGATATTACAAAAAAAGAAATAAATACAAAAACAATTAAGATATTTATTAAGGAAGTACAAGAATAAATGTATAATATTGTTCAGCAGTGTATTTGGTTTAAATAAAACTCAAACAAAATAATTTAATAATATAACGATTAAAAATGAAAATTCAGTTTGTGACCATTGAAGTAAAGCTAAATTAGGCAGTTACTGATTAGAATATTTCAGTTTCTTTTTGTTTCGATATAAATATTTCTTTTTTATTTCACTGAATTTTTATGGTAAAAACATGATCTGTTCCTCTCAGGAAATTGGAAGGAACAAATAAATTCCTTTGAAATCTTAACCTTACAAGATGTCAGTTGTGTTGACCAGCAGTGACACTTATCATCGTTCTAACTTACTCGTCATTTTCTGTCCACAATTCATAAAGAAGAGTTTTTGTAAATCAGTGTTACAAGGTAACCAGGTTATTTTACTATCATTGCTACAGATATATTTTCAGTGGACTGAATTGCAAAACTTAAAAGAACGCATACAATGCTTTGTCT
The DNA here is from genome assembly GCA_026182355.1 of Hermatobates lingyangjiaoensis. Taxonomy (NCBI): domain Eukaryota; kingdom Metazoa; phylum Arthropoda; class Insecta; order Hemiptera; family Hermatobatidae; genus Hermatobates; species Hermatobates lingyangjiaoensis. The sequence continues at coordinate 928,255 of JAPFBL010000060.1, forward strand.
TGCAGATAATTACGATTTAGTTTTTTTTTTTTTTAAAGAAAATCCAGATGTTTGCTAGATTAGAATTAAACTACAGCCTTAAAAAATTCCATATTTCAGGTCGATTTTTCGTTCAGGTAATTTTCAGTTTTTGAATCCATTATCCAAATTTTGTCTCTGTATTAATGATATTAATGATAATAGATTAATAAATTATTAATTAATGGTATAGATTAATAATATTACTTGTATCACTCTCTAGATCGAATATTTTGAATGGTAAAAATCAAATTAAATTTAAAACATTATTCCTTGTTTTGTTAAAAGAATTTTACTGTTTTTGTACAAAAGTAGATTATAGTGAGAGATACTTTTGGTAACTTACAAAAAAACCTCTTACTCCCTCTTGAACAGCATGGGAAGGGTTAAAATTTATGACTTGATGGAAGGGGGGGGGGGGGGATAGAAACAAATTTTTTGAGATGTCAAGATAAAAGCAGTTCGTTTTAATCAACTATAGAAAAGAAAGGGTTATAATAGATTTATAATTATAAGTAGTATAATATACTTATAAGTAGTATAATTATAAGATATATAAGTAGATTCTTATAATTGTATGTTATTATATAGATTTCGTTAATTTTGGCTCTGAGGTTGGGAAGTTTGTTTGTTTATTTCTATCGCCCACAGTTGTAGGCTTTCACCATTAGTGTTGTTCTAGAGGCGGAAATTGTGGCTCAATTTATTTGCCAACCATTTTAGTTATAAGCAAACCAGTTTACTGGGTTGATTCTGCATCTAAAGTCCTAAATTGTTTCTTATTCATGCTTATTATTTATTTATTAAGGTTGACTATAGTCTTGCGTCCTAAGAACTATTGTACTTTCTCCCTTCTGTACTATAGTACCCCAGTTAGCTTCAACGCCTGCAAGAAGCTCAGCACTTACGGTAAAAGTTCTTATAGTTTTGTTAAGTGTCCCGAAGCACCTACCTCTGTATACCACAGTGGCTTGGAAATCAGCCAGCAGGTGCAACAGTGTTTCTTCCTCCACCTTGCAGAATCTGCACAAACCATCATTGATGATGCCCATTCTTCGCAGATGGCTATTAAGTTTACAGTGACCCGTTAGAAAACCGGTTAAAATCCTTGGATTATTCCTACTCCTTTCCATACAACACAAGATTTGTCTAGTCTGAAACTTATTGAGAAGTATCTTTGAGTGTCTGTGTCATTGAAAAGAATCCCAGTATTGCTTCCTGTTTTCCCTATCCTCTTTCCTAAGAAGTTATTGTATAGTATGTTCTCCTATACCACAATATTGTTCTGGACCAATATGCTGTTCCAAGCACCTTCCCTTGCAAGTTCGTCTGCTCGTTCATTTCCCTGTACTCCTGCACATCCTGGCACCCAGTAAAGAAAGATCCTATTCCTCATACCCAGGAGATTGAGTTTATTTTAGCAGTTCAGGACCATATTTGTGTTGATAAGGTTTGAGCTCATTCATTCTTCCTAGAGTAATGATTTTTAACGAATACTGCCGTAGTATGGGCTAAAAACTGATAGGTTTACATCCTCTCAAAGATACAGTGAGTGTGCACATGATTTTGCATCTTCCTCATGAAAAATCTTAGGGTCATCGGCGGCAAGCTTTGAACTTTGAATCTTCAATATTAAAAGCAAGTACCTACCTGTTAAAGCACATCTGATGTTATGAATTATTATAGAATAACTGATAGAACAAGCTTTAAAGATAGAATTCACAATTTCTGTTTACTTGTTACTTGTTTTCAATTTCTATCATCATACATTATTTGAACTCTTACAGGTGTGATGCATTTAACTATTTTTCAATTATGAATTCTTAAACTGATTATTGATAGCTTTGCTAACCAATATACCAACAGTACATTGATGTTAAATAAAAATTGCAATATTCCATGTCAAAATGTGCCCATAATACTGGACTACCAGGAAACGCATACTAAAGAAGTCAAGTGTTCTAGCATAAAAAACAAAAACTATTTTTCGTTCCAAAACCCTGCCTTCACATCACATCAAGACTGTTATTAAGGTCATTTTATTCTACATAAACTTAATGTATGTTATTACAATTGCCTTCCTTTGCATATAACTTTGGAAACTCCATAAACCTGTTTCGGTTTGGTTTTGAATTAGACATGACTCAGATCTGTGAATATGGATTGTAATGATGATTTATTTGTATTTGTAATATGGTTTTTACTGTTTATTTGTAGTGCCAGGGATATATTAAACGATTTCAAGAAACATAAAGAAATCAGGGTTGAAAAATACAACTACTTAAGACATTCTAGGCTCATCAGAGTTTGTCTTTGGTTTGTATTAAAATTTAATTTTTATGCCAGCTTTTTATTGGCTTTGTTTTCTATCTGTCTGTTTGGAGTAAATTAAAATCAGTAGTTTAACCACTTAATCGATGTGGTCTTATTCAAATTCTGCACATAAGCCTACATTATTTATGGCAGTATAATATGTTATTATTTTCATTGGCCACAATTTATAAGGAATTATAATTATTAATCATTATATATATATATATATATATATATATATATATATATATATATAAATTATAACTAAAGTAGCACAATGATAGATACAAACAAAACTCACTTCTATATTTTGATAATCATCGTCATCAGGATAAAAAGTGTCCTTTAGGGGGGCTGGATATGAACCCTCCCTGCTTCCCTCCGGAACACTTTGCATACTGATGATCACGATTATCAAAATACGAAAATGAGTAATGTCTATCTTAGTGTTATTTCGTTGTAATTGCATCTAAAGTCCTCTGGACCGTTCATTGATATATATATATTTCATTAAATGCCTTGCTTATTTTTAATCTAGTCTGTTTTTTGCACAGCTTTTCTAATTTTCTAATATAATTTTTCAATCTTTTTGGCAAAATGTACACCAATTCACCGAATGTTTTATTCATAAGGTTACTTACACTCAATCCGACGTTTCGATCAACTCTGATCATTTTCAAGGATAATTATTACTATAACAATTTTTTTAAAATTATCTAAAGATGTTTCTTATCACTTTAGTTAGTGTTTAATAATTGTTTTTGCTGTTTATCAAAAACTAATAGAAATAATAATAGATCTTTTACCTAATCTACAAAAGAAGTTAGGAAATTTAAGTAAGATAGTGTAATTAAAAGCAGTGTGAAGGAAACATGTTAAAGTCAAGGTTATGTTGACATTGTACATAGTGAAAGAATTAAATATGAGCTTAATGTATATTATCAGTTTAGTTAGTGTTTAATAATTGTTTTTGATCTTTAGATAATTTAAAAAAAATTGTTATAGTAATAATTATCCTTGAAAATGATCAGAGTTGATCGAAACGTCGGAATGAGTGTAAGTAACCTAAAGAATAAAACATTCGGTGAATTGGTGTACATTTTACCTAAAAGACTGAAAAATTATATTAGAAAATTAGAAAAGTTGTGAAAAAAACGTACTAGATTAAAAATAAGCAAGGCATTTAATGAAACATGTATGAATGAAGGTCTGCTCCCTTAATACACAAATATATATATATATATGTTTTGTTGAACGACCTTTGTACTGTGGCATGAATCAATTTCATAGTCGATCTTTCAAGTTTTCTCACCTTTGATTTAAATCTTTCTGGTATTAAATACACCAGTTCTCCAAAAGATTTATTTTTCAATACTGACATGTTTCGGTCTCCTAGTCCATCTTCAGAGTTAAACATATTTACAAAAACTTATTCCTACTAATCACAACTATATACACTATACTATACATTTCCTAAATTAACACAATAATTTTCAAAAACATCAAGAAATAATTCTATCACCAAAATAAACATTTGCTTAAAGCAGTTTTTGCCACCTGTCATAATCAGGTGTACCTATTAACTTCATAAAATGCCTCTAGGTTCCATCTGTTGGGCCTTCAATCTTGATTCGTGTTCTTGCGTCTATTTTATGAAGTTAATAGGTACACCTGATTATGACAGGTGGCAAAAACTGCTTTAAGCAAATGTTTATTTTGGTGATAGAATTATTTCTTGATGTTTTTGAAAATTATTGTGTTAATTTAGGAAATGTATAGTATAGTGTATATAGTTGTGATTAGTAGGAATAAGTTTTTGTAAATATGTTTAACTCTGAAGATGGTCTAGGAAACCGAAACATGTCAGTATTGAAAAATACATCTTTTGGAGAACTGGTGTATTTAATACCAGAAAGATTTAAATCAAAGGTGAGAAACTTGAAAGATCGACTATGAAATTGATTCATGCCACAGTACAAAGGTCGTTCAACAAAACATGCATAAAAGAAGGATTACTCCCTAAATTTACAAATATATATATATATATATATATATATATCAAAGACTCACTTTTCAATATTTCGACCGCCATTACGGTCGAAATATTGAAAAGTGAGTCTTTGTTGTGTTTCTGTTTATGTGTCACTGCTTATTTTAATTATTTGTCCTGCCGGACCGTTTTTCGTTTATCATGGTATATATATATATATATATATATATATATATATATATATACATATATTACATTTGTATAGATAGGCAGCAAATCTTTGAATTGAAATATGTAGTAGACTCTGCATTAACGACTTTTTTTGCTGATTGTTTCTAACTTTCTGACTTATTTTCCTTTCGGCTTGGGGTAATTCCCAAATGAATTTGTCAGAGACATATAAACAATATTCAAAATTTTATGAACATAACACAACTAGTTAAACGAACGAAAACTGATTTATTACCATCGACCAACGAATATATCCGCGCATTATAGTGCACGTCATAACTAGCAGTTCCAGACCAGAGGCCTTCTACTGCTTGATTAGTGTGCTGCTATAACTTGGACTATCAGTCATTCATGTCGGATATTAAGTTCGTCTGTATAAATGACGTCGTATTCGAGTTCATGTGGTCTTGATGGTCATAGTTTTCAATGTTTTTAGTCATGAGTTGAAAAAAAAGGTCAGTGGTTGAAGTAATTGTTCAAGGAGGTTGAGGGAGGTTGGTGGCAGGATTGAGAGCTTGTACAAGGTTTGAATGAGAAGCTAGTCTGTTGTCTTCATTGTTAGTAAATCGGGTGATGTAATGTAAGTCTGATGATTTATTACTTTCACAAGCTTTCGACTTCTCATTATTCATCTTCAAGTTGAATTTTTTTTTGAAAATTTTGGCCTATAATTTTAGAGAACTTTAGAAATAAGTAACGATCAAAGAGTTAAAACAATTTTGGATTAAACTAATAATTATAAATACAAGTTAACTTGCTTTAAGAAGGTAACAAATGTAAGGTTGCTCGACTCGGCGAAATGACGTCCTATCAGAGGGTAATAGACTCTCTATTATTGTCAAACCGACTTGATCCTGTCTCTCTAATTAGTTTGAAATAATTTTGGAAATTTTTATTATTAGAGATAGCATTAAGATTGGAACTTTCGACTTTTTGAGACTAGGATTCGTTGCTTTGATATAAAGAACCTCAAGAATTTGTATCCTAGTAAATTTGTGGCCCTGGGCTTCCTCTGTATGCTTCTTCGGTGCTCCCGTAGATAGATGTATCGCCAGACGCCTTCGTAGCTTAGTTGTAGTCGCACCGATATACCTGGAATTGATGGCTGTATAGTTCCCTCTTGATCAAGTGTATTGGTATACCAAGTGACTGCGTTGAAACCCTGGGGTGTCAACTTTCTGTTTGTTGACAAATATATATATATATACACAAAACTAAAATTTATCGGGACTCGGTCAGTTCTGACCGAGTGAACTGACCGAGTCCCGATAAATTTTAGTTTTGTTTCTATTCCACGGTCGATACTTTTATCAATATATATATATATATATATATATATATATAGTTCACACAGGAAAGAGAAAACACAAATAAAAGACACACACAAAAGACTCACAACGATATTTCGACAGTCGTCGTCATCGGGTAGAAGTAGTCCCTTTGAGTAGCTGAAGCTAACTGAGTGGTAGGCCAAATGCAACGAACACGCGCGCACTCTGCCTGCCGCCCTAGGTAAGCTACTAACTACAGAGAGAATAATAACTAAAAAGAACAAATAAAAGCAAATAAAAATAACAGAAGGAGAAGACTAGTAAATGAAGCAATAAACAATTAAAAAATAAAAATAAATAAAAAAAAATAAAAATTAAAATTAAAAAATAATAAATAAATAAATTCTTAAAAAAAAAAAAATTAAAATAAATAAATAAAAAAATAAATAAATAAATAAATACTTAAATTAACGGTACAAGTTAAGGCCAGGAGGAGAGCGAGCTTTGAGAAGACAGATAATTGCCTCCTCTGAAGCTCTTAAAGTAACCCGAGAAGACTGAACAGGGATATGATTAAGGACTTGGACCCGGAAGCAGTGATTAAAATCCAGTCCATGGGAATTAGAGTGGATAGCAATAGGAAGGTTTTTGCGTTGACCAACGGAAGCCCTGTGACCATTCATACGTAAGTTGAGCTGCGTAGAGGCCATACCAACGTAGAATGCATCACACTGGGTGCAGTCCATATATATATATATATATATATATATATATATATATATATATATATATATATATAAACTAAAGTTTATCGGGACTCTGTCAGTTCTTGAGGTTCAAATTAAACTCTCATTGCCAACGTTTCGATTTTTATTTAAAACTTTTTTCATAGGCCTACAAAAACACAGAAAATATAAGAAAAAATACAATCATTCAAAAGTTAAACATATATAAAAAGATTAGTTACAATTAAGAAATTACAATAGAAATTTTGACTAAGTATACTTAGTTTTTCTGTTTCAAAATTTATACTTCTGTTAGTTTTCTCACTAACCTATAGTCAAAATTTCTATTGTAATTTCTTAATTGTAACTAATTGCACTTTTATGTATGTTTGATTTTTGAATGATTGTATTTTTTCTTATATTTCCTCTGTTTATGTAGGGCTATGAAAAAGGTTTTAAATAAAAACTGAAACGTTGGCAATGAGAGTTTAATTTGAACCTCAAGAACTGACCGAATCCCGATAAACTTTAGTTTTGTTTCTATTCCACGGTCGATACTTTTATCAATATATATATATATATATATATGCAAGTTTAAACAACAGTAAGAAAATCAGGAAAATAGTTAAGATCTTTCGACCAAAACAAAGTTTCAGAATATCAGTGAGACTCTGACGAAGTTCACTTGTTTTGGTTTAAAGATCTTAAGTATTTCTTTTGATTCTTGCTGTAGTTTAAACGTTGGATTTTATTTCAAGTGTTTACTTTTTAAGTGTGATGGAAATTGGTGAAAGGACAAATTACAATACTAGACTGACAGAAAATAACACATACAGGTAAACGAAAAAGAACCTCATTGTTCAATATTAGGACTCATTTAGATATTGCCTTCAGAAAGTGTCTTGTCTCCTTCCGAAACATCTCCATGAATTTGAAGGAAAAATGAAAACATTCTAAGGCCTCTGTAGATAACTTGTCAGAATTAAATATTTGGGAGTTATAGCAGTTGCTGAACATATATTATTTGTTATATATTTTAGTTATATGGAACTGAAATAAATCTGGATTATATCAGTTTCAAATCAACCTTATAAAGCTGCCATTTGTTTTGATTTTTTTTTCTTTTATTTATATATTTACAACATTTTTACATAAGCTAAACTAAAACAATTTGAAAATGAGTGTGATTGTTTACATTACATGGAGATATAAGAATGTTGTTAGAACAAAATACATTAAAAAAAAAATGTCCATTTATTTCAAAATAAAATAAAACTTAAATAATGTGGTTGTGGCTAATAAAGAAAAGAATACAGAGAAAAGAAACTTCTGCAAATCACCAACAAGAACTCACTTAGTGCATTTCATCATTTGTCACAGGAAATATAAACTCTTGTATCAAAGATAGACAGCATTCCGTAGAAATAAACAAATCTTTTTTTTTTCTCAAGCGAAGTATTTTTTTTAATGATGACAAATGTTTTAGAAGTAACCTTTTGTGTTTTCTCTGCTATTTAGTTTGTACATTTGACTGATTCATTCAATCATTTTTAATATATTGCTTAAAGGAATATGTTCTAATGGGTGAGATTACAGAATTTCACAAACCTCTGGTTTATAAAACAGTCTTTCTTCTATGTTTATTATCTCCTTGTTACTTATTTCTATCATTATCATTTTTCTAACCAAAATTTTATTTGTATTTTATCTTTTCAGGGGTGGAGTAGTAGTCTCTGCAAGTTTAGCCACCTATGTAATACTTAAAAGCAGTTAACATTAATATTAGAGAACATCAAACTACAAAAACGCATTTACAATGTTCTTGTTAGTACCTGTTTTAATTTTAGTAAATATGTAAATAAATATGTTTACTTGATTTGTTTGATTTTTATATTTAAAGCGGGAGATGGTTTTAATAAGGAGTTACTGCTCCAGTCAAACATCTTTGGTATTTTTCGTCATCTAATTCACAAATTTTATTAAAATATACAATTCTTGTATGAAGAATTTTTTCGTACAATTTTTTTAGCTGGATTCATGTTTTCACCATGTAGTGAAAGAAAAAGTTTTTTGTAAGGGATTTCACAATCAGTACTTACTATGGTACTATGACAGTGATGAAGCACTGAATCTTCAAAGGTATTAAGTTACTAATGATAAAACGTAAAGGTATGTATTTTTTTTATTATTATTATTTGAGGGTGACTATAGCACTGCGTCTTAAAAAAAAGATTATTGTACTTCCCCTCTTCTGTTCTGTACTAAAGTACCCCAGCAGTTAGCTTCAACTCCTCCAAGAAGCTCAGCACTTTTGCTGGTTCCAGTGGTAAAAGTTTTTCTATGGTTTGTTGAGTGTCCCGAAGCACCTGCCTCTCTGCAGCAAAGTTGTCTTACAAGTTATCAGCAGATGCAACGGTGTTTCTTCCTCTTTGCAGAATCTGCACAAACCATCATTGATAATGTCCATTCAGGCTACCTATGTTTCGGGAGAAAGTAACTTTCTTTCTCCTTCTTGGGGATGGTCTTCTTCTGGTCCTCAGGTGCACTTATGGGAGGTTTCCACTAGTCTCCCGGAGGATGGTCTCCAGACTTCCTTCTCCTTACAGGGGAAAATCCCTGAAGCTCTATCGGTGGTATTTTGTCCGCTCCAGCAGAGCACCGCATACTGGAGTAAGGCTATTTACTGAAGGGGGTCGCCTGGTACCCTTGAGGCTCCGTTCATAATACAGAAACCCCTTTATCATCCATCCTTCGGCACAGATTGCATAACACCTTAGATTGGGGGTTGGGATAAAAGGAGGGGATTTGGGGATTAGGAAGGATGGGAAACGAAGGTGGTCAGGTCCAACCCCTGATCACCTCCTCCTCTTATATAGCATATAAGCGTAGCCTCCTGAAGGCCGAAAGTCGGAGTTGAGTGTTAGAGGCTATTAGAGGCGCTTAATCACTCCATTACTACCCCAAGGTGTGTCTTACACATCACTGAAGTGTTTTTACTTTATGAATGTTAAGTTTCATATTTTCACTTTTTAATTTGATTGGGATTGAATGAAATAACTAGATCTTACTAATTTGCATATTATGTGCTGAGTCCATTGTTTTTGCATGATTGGTAGTAGAGGTAAGATGCTAAACCCGAGTCCGAGTCCTAGTCCGACCCGACCCGGATTTCGCCCCAAAATGTCAAATATTACATTCTGGGTGGGTCCGGGCTTCTCTCTTACAAACTTTTTTTTTAAATAAATATACATTTATGTATTATGTATACTAAATTGATGTGTTACTAATAATTAAACAAAGGAATATTTGTTATAAAATAAATAATTAAAATGACTGAGATTTGCTTGGCTGGTGGAGCATCGGGCCCAGGACGGGTCAGGCTTTAATACCCACAAGCCTCGGGTCGGGCTAGGTTTTTTTTTAGGTTAAATCGTACCTCTAATTGGTAATAGCTTGCTACAGTTACATTTGACCTAGACGTAGCATAGTAAACCGGTTCTTCAGAGTGTTTACTGAATAATGGGGTAAGGAAAAACACCTATTTATTGTTTTTATCATTTATGTATTTTTTTTTACTTCAACTACAAATTATATGTATTTAGCAGTATTTATATAACTTTGTTCTTATAATTTAACTATTAGATGAACTGAAATCTGGTAGGTGCCCATTGTGGCACTCCGTAACTTGATTTACACTAATTTAGTGTGAGGTACACTAATTTAGTGTGAGGGAAGGTTCCGTTACGTATTTTTTTTTTCAAGCTGTCTTCGAAGACTTTAGGTGATTTAGCAAGAGGATAGTGTTTGTGAGAAAATTCTCCTTCATATCATGTGAATAGATTAGGTAAAAATAAAAAGAAAAATGTAGAAAACCGTAAAAAAAACATCTAAAACTCTGGAAAACAAGCACTCGAAATTCTATTCAAAAGTATGTACAGATTAGCATTTTATTTTATATATGTTATTTATTTTATTTTATTTGTTAGCATGTTATTAGTTTATTCCAACTTATCAACACGTTTTGTTAAAATTATTTAGTGGACATCTAAGCTCATAAACCGCAAAAGGTGGTAAACCCCTACAGGTTATGAGTTCATTAAGGGGTTTACAATTTGATGAATATTTATCTAATATTTATATAGGTAAGTAAATAATAAATAGGTAAATAATAGGTAAGTAAATTTTTATATACTTGTAGGTAAACCCCTACAGGTTATGAGTTCATTAAGGGGTTTACAATTTGATGAATATTTATCAAATATTTATAAAGGTAAGTAAACAATTAAATAGGTAAATAGTAAATAATAGGCAAGTAAATATTTATATACCTATAGGTATAACCCCTACAGGTTATGAGTTCATTAAGGGGTTTACAATTTGATGAATATTTCTCAAGTATTTATATATTCGATAAATTTATTATATATTTGAGCAAATATTTATTCAAAAATTTGATGAATATTTATTTTATTGTAAGAGAATTACAAGGTATAGTGATCACTATAACTAATATAGATGTTTAAAGTTTTGAACAAACAAGTACAATTTAGAAAAAAAACAATTGCACATACTCAACTCGACACTATAATAATACCTTATTTTTGGCTTAGTATATTTTACTAATTGGTGCAGTTGTGTAAGAGACAATCCTTTCATGACATTTGATATTGAGACTAAGAAACTACTGCAGTCTGTTTCACACGTCAAACACCTTGTAAAGACAAGATGATGTATTTACTTTATGCTTTGTAAGTTCATTGTTAAATTAAATCATATACATTGATTATTTCAACGTCAGTTTAAACTGATAGTTTTAACGGTTTATCAACTAATAGTTTTATTAATACTATTTGAGTTTTAAGAAAAACTCAAATTTAATTTAAATGTTGAGACACTAAATTAAGTCTCATGAAGAAAGTGTTAATGTTAACTATTTTAGAAACATCTGACGTTCCTGAAACTTATCAATCATTTCTGATTCCATAAATATTTTTTCCATATTAACAATAAATGTACGCCCCAAAGTTTTTTGACCAGTCAAAATAACGATTCAGAAATATTACTCTAGACTCCATTTATATTTTTTTTTAGAATTTACAATTGAAGTACATTGCATTTAAACAAATAAAATAAATAAATCGTATCCTGGAAATGATTTTTTAATTGTCGAAATATTTTACTCATAAGTTCGGGTATTTTGATGATTCAAGAATTTTTTTCTTGTAATAAAAACTCATACTTTGGTTTAGAATTCTTAAAGTTAAATAATGCGACTATAAAATTTATTAAAACTTATTCTTTGATATAGAGTTCTTAAAGCTAAATAATGTGACTATAACACAGTTATTAAACCCATTCTTTGATATAGAGTTCTTAAAGTTAAATAATGTGACTATAACACAGTTATTAAACCCATTCTTTGGTATAGAGTTCTTAAAGTTAAATAATGTCACTATAACACATTTATTTAAACCCATTCTTTGATATAGAGTTCTTAAAGTTAAATAATGTGACTATAACACAGTTATTAAACCCATTCTTTGATATAGAGTTCTTAAAGTTAAATAATGTGACTATAACACAGTTATTAAACCCATTCTTTGATATAGAGTTCTTAAAGTTAAATAATGTGACTATAACACAGTTATTAAACCCATTCTTTGATATAGAGTTCTTAAAGTTAAATAATGTGACTATAACACAGTTATTAAACCCATTCTTTGATATAGAGTTCTTAAAGTTAAATAATGTGACTATAACACAGTTATTAAACCCATTCTTTGATATAGAGTTCTTAAAGTTAAATAATGTGACTATAACACAGTTATTAAACCCATTCTTTGATATAGAGTTCTTAAAGTTAAATAATGTGACTATAACACAGTTATTAAAACCCATTCTTTGATATAGAGTTCTTAAAGTTAAATAATGTGACTATAACACAGTTATTAAACCCATTCTTTGATATAGAGTTCTTAAAGTTAAATAATGTGACTATAACACAGTTATTAAACCCATTCTTTGATATAGAGTTCTTAAAGTTAAATAATGTGACTATAACACAGTTATTAAACCCATTCTTTGATATAGAGTTCTTAAAGTTAAATAATGTGACTATAACACAGTTATTAAACCCATTCTTTGGTATAGAGTTCTTAAAGTTAAATAATGTCACTATAACACATTTATTTAAACCCATTCTTTGATATAGATTTCTTAAAATTAAATAATGTCACTATAACACACTTATTAAAACCCATTCTTTGATATAGAGTTCTTAAAGTTAAATAATGTGACTATAACACAGTTATTTAAACCCATTCTTTGATATCCCTCTCCTATATATCCAAACTCAAGGTAGGTACCATTCTGTTTCCCTGAATAAATTTGGAAAACCCTGGTATATAATATAATGATTTGTTATTCTGGTTGAATATACTTTCACTTTTTTCAACATTCAGGAGAGGATTTTTTTTTTCTAAAACAAAATTCCTACTTTAAAATAAAAAGTATGTTGCCAATACTTTAATTTAGTTCTATTGATGTCTAAACTAGAAACAAAAGTTATTCGGATGATGATTCTTTGTGAAATTTGTTTTGGTGCCTTAGATTGACAGGGTCAAAATGAAATGAAAGCCAAACGTTTGGTTTGCTGAGAGGCAAGGGAGGGTATTTGTGTGCGGGGACAAGTTCTATCTGATGTCGTATAAAGGGGCTCGGGAGTTGTTGCCAGTCCCATAAATATGACCCGACTTGCATGCCAACTATTGATACAGTCACGCTTCTCTTTCTCTACTTGTCTTTCTAATACAACCCTAAAATTATTTTAGCATCCCCTCCCCCCGTAGAATGCTGAAACAAAGGAGAAATAAAAAAAAGTAATTAGATTACTTAAATTTGAAGGGTCCACGAAGTTTTTTTAACCCCGGTGACCTCCTTTCACAGAATATTTGCCTTTTCATAAATTCAAATATAAGTTTCACAAAAAAACATTATATCATTTGTGCCATTTCTGTTGCCAAGCAATCAAGATATCCGCAACTTATAACAATAAAGTAATGTCTTTGCTAAAATGCGTGAAAGGGGAGCAATAATTAGCATTGTTGATGTTTATGATATATATATATATATGTATCATAAACAATGATAAAATATAACATAAATATGTAACATAAAATCGAAAAGTAGATCAAACTGGACACAAAGAAGTTCAAAAATGAAGAATAGTAACACACAGAGAAAGAGACACTTACTAATTGAAATTTTCGGATAAACCGCCTTGAGGAGAAAAGAGAGTGGGATCCGTCTTCAGATGAAAATTCCTCCTGAAGATGGATTATCCGAAAAATTGAGTTAGTAACTGTGTCTCTTCCTCTGTATGTTACAATTCTTCGTTTTTGATCTTATATGTATGAATATATCAATGTCTAAACCACAATAAGAAATAAGGAAAAAAGACTAAGATTTTTGAACCGTAACAAGCGGTTTTTGTGGAGTTGAGATTTAACTCTAACGAAGACGGCTTGTTACGGTTGAAAGATCTTACTCTTTTTTATAACTTCTTATTGTGCTTTGGACGTTGATCGTTATTTCACGTGTTTATTGTGACATCTGGTATATATATATATATATCAATGATCAAACCACAATAAGAAAATGGGAAAACTGAGATGGGTTTTTGACTCTGACGAAGACCGCTTGTTACGGTTGAAAGATCTTAGTCTTGTTTTCCCATTTCTTATTGTGGTTTGATCATTGATTGTTATTTCACGTGTTTATGTGAAATCTTTTTATAAATATATATATAATATATATATATACACTTATATAATATATATACCATGATAAACGAAAAACGGTCCATCAGGACAGATTACACTTAAAATAAACTGTGATACTTAGACAGAAACATAACAAAGACTCACTTTTGAATTTGACCGTAATGGCGGTCATCCTCAGGAGAAGAAGTGAAGTGAGGAGAAGAGTTGACTGTCGCTCCTCCATCAATTCACTTCTCCTGAGGACGACCGCCATTACGCTGGAAATATTGAAAAGTGAGTCTTTGTTATGTTTCTGTCTTTATGTCACATTTTATTTTAAGTGCGTATATATATATATGCATATATAATATAGTATATATATATATAGTCAATATATATATATATATAAGTAGTTTTTTTAATTTTAAACATTTGGGCTTTGCAAAATAAAGATAAATGTTTTTATTATTTGCAATGTCACCTCTATTTACAACTCGTTGACTCTTAAATATTTTAGCCAAAATCTGTAAAAAAAAGTTATTTCTTTTTTATTGATATAGCTTCTGGACCACTGATTGTTCAAAATATTAATTCAGTTCTTGAAGATTAGGCCCAAACTAATAACTTCTCATTTCAAAGCCAACGTTATGGTGTTCATTAACTTATGTGTGATCATTGATAGAACAAATTTCCATGTTAATTCAGTTCATTTTTGATAATATATATTATAAAAAGATTCTTTGAATAGTTCCTTTAATAGCCATTGAGAATGCCAAACGAATTTCATCGAAACGTCGATTTGAAATCAGAAGTTATTAATTTGGACCTAATCCTAAATCACTAAATAACGTTTTGTTATCTTTTTTATAAATATATATTAATTATCTGAAAAGGAAAATACTGATGTTGAATAGACTATCTTTCGTTTTAACAAAAAGTCAATATTGTCGAAAAATATTTGCATTAGACTAAATATTTTTTTCTGATTATTAAAGCTGTAATGTAAAATGTCAAAAAAATATAATTATTCGACAATACTTTATTCTGTATTGTGAATTAAGCTATAAAATTCTGTATAAAATAGAAGCTAACATTATTTAGAAACAGTACGACGAGTGTATTTGTTTCGTAAAGCTTAGTTGTTGTGAAGTCTGCAAGGACATCAAGTTAACGGTACTATGCTAGTGTTCTGTAAAGTTCCTCTGAGAATAATAATTGTTTTTTATACTTCTTACTTTATAAGTATAGTAATCATGACAATATTTATTTCACTGATTTTGATAAAATTACACATTTTGAGGACTGAAATCTAGTTCTTCATGTTTTTAAGTTATTCGGATGATTTTTGCCTGTTTCTGCAAGGTCGGTGGTGTGTATTCAAAGATTTGAACTCGCATCTTACACAGTTTGATGGAGAAAATTAAAATTATACCCAAAAATAGTCCATATAGTGCAGATCCCCTATTCTTTTAGGCAATATCATTTTATAAAAAAACTACTTTAGACACTATTAGTATATAGTATTTTAGACACAATTTTTTTTACTCTTAAATTACTAAAAATTGGGGATATATAATTTTGCATACATGTATATTGTTAATATCACTGAGGTAAATATGATTTTTATTAGAAATAGGTAAAACCGTCATACCTCGTAAGATGATCCAGAGTTAGAGCTCTTTTGGACGTTGTTTATCTTCGATCGCAACAAACCTACACACTATACACAGTAGGTTTGTTGCGATCGAAGATGGACAACGTTCGAAAGCGCTCCAACTCCAGGATCATCTTACGAGGTATGACGGTTTTACCTATTTCTAATAAAAATTATAATTTTGCAGTTACTATGGAAAAATTATTTTCTCTATTATTATTATTATTATTTGCAGTTACTGTGAACAATTTTGCAGTATTAGAGACAGGTTAAAAGAGTTTGAACATTTTAATATAGATGAAAAGATTGCTTTTTTCAGAAAATAGAAACATTAAATTGAATGTGAAAGTTTTTATATACGATACTGGTTAACATGTTTGGCGGATCAAATCTGAACAACTTCAGGGTTTCGTAGTTTTCATTTGCTGAAAGGCTGTTGCATTGCTTAGTTCAATTTTCTTATCTACTACAGTGCTACTCTTCGGACTTTATTATATATATATATATATGGTATATATGATCAAACCACAATATGAAATGAGAAAACAAGACTAAAATCTTTCAACCGTAACAAGTGGTATTTGTCAGAGTCAAAAACCCAACTGATTGATTTTTATTTCACGTGTTTACGTGAAATCTTTATATATATGTATATATAAAAAGATTTCACATAAACACGTGAAATAACAATCAATGATCAAACGACAATAAGAAATGGGAAAACAAGACTAAGATCTTTCAACCGTAACAAGCGGTCTTCGTCAGAGTTGGGTTTTTGACTCTGACGAAGACCGCTTGTTACAGTTGAAAGATCTTAGTCTTGTTTTCCTATTTCTTATTGTGGTTTGATCATTGATATGTATATATATATACAATTAAAAGAAACGGTCCAGCGGACTTTTTTTAATTAAAATAAATTCAAAACGAAGGAAACACACAGAAAGACACAGACATAACTCACATCGATATTTTGACCATCGTCGTCATCAGGAGGTGCGAAGAGCGAAGAGTCCCGCAGGAAGACAGGGCGGTACTCCGATGTGAGTTATGTCTGTGTCTTTGTGTCTTTCTGTGTGTTTCCTTCGTTTTGAATTTATTTTAATTTATATATATATAACTATATATAATAGTTATAACTATAGTTATAGTTATAAAATAGTTATAACTATATATATATATATATATATATAATTATATAATAACCCGTCCCGCCGGGATGGTTTCCGGCGTGCTTGGTCGCCCTTTCTATTTTCTCCTGAAGACGGATCATCCAAAAATTTGAGTTTGTAAGTGTGTCTATTTCTCTGTGTGTTACTTTTCTTCGTTTTTGAGCTGATATATATATATATATATATATATATATATATATATATATATATATATATATATATATATATATAGATAAATACATATATTTTGAACCAATATTTTATACCAGTTATGGCAAACCTATGACACGCGTCTCAGTCCTGACACGCAAGCTCCTTTTTGGTGACATGTATCTTCAAAGATAAAAATAGTTATACTCGTAATTCAAATATTTATCAAATAATATTAGGACAAACAAATAGAATCAAATAACAGATGAAGTGTCAGTCTTGCATGGCCTAGAAATGTACCATTATGAACCCAAAATAGAAGATTTAGCAAACTTAAGCACAAGAAAAGTCACTAACTTGCCATATAATACTGATTTTCTAATTGTATAAGTTTATCTTTTTTTTCCAATCATATATATTTTTTCTAATTAAATATATATTATTTGATTTTCTATTTTAAGTGTTAATGAAATATGTAAAACAAGTCCCTAAATGTAAATGATTGATTCCATGATTTTGGTTTTTATATTCTAAATGGAATTAAACAAATAATTAACTTACAAAATTTATAAATATTAATGTGTTTTTTTTAGTCTTTACTTTTATGATGTATAACAAGCCATGAAAATTATGTTTTGTTTTTTGAAAATTTTGATACTCCGAACTCAAAAGTTTTGCCATCACTGTTTTATACTATACATATACTATAATAAATGATCAAATCACAATATAAAATGGGAATACAAGACTAAGATCTTTCAACCGTAAGAAGCGGTCTTCGCCACGGTGAAAAACCCAACTGAAACACTAGATGCAGAAAACATCTGGTGAGGGGTTGGGAAGGGTGGTGAGAAGTGGTGAGAAGAGTGGGAGGGAAGGGTGGTATTTGAAAAGATATAGAGTGCAGGAAAGGACAAATGTCCAGAGAGGGATGTTTGGAGAAACAAAGGAATACAGTAAGAAAGAGTAAAAAACTATCCGCTAGCTGTCAACCCTCTTTGAAGAGGCTATTGCCCTCGTAATGAAAGTATCAAATCTGAAGAGACCGTTACTAATGTTTATAATATTTGATCTATTAAATTTAATTAGAGACGATTCAATAATATTTCTTAACAGCATCGATTATATACTATAATACGATCTATGGTTACATCATAAGGATTGTTTTTTGAACCAATATATTTTCAGTATGTAATTGTTGCTTCAAATACACATGCTCAATTGTTTCACTGTATTGATGATGAAGAGAAACATATTTCAGAGTTTACGGATTTACACATTTAGTAATCCACTGAACCCATAGTTGATGATAATTCTTACGTGTGACCTGTTTGATGACAAGTACTGTTGACAAATGAAAGTACTCTTTCTGTTGTATAGACGAGTTATAAAACCAAGGCACTTAGGAAAAAGAAACATTAAATATACAGAGGAAGATGTTCCGTTTTTGTTCGCAATGTAAAGAAAATTACTATGGGTAACAACTAAATAATTATGAAATATTTACTTTTGCAAGAACTTAAGTTGTGTGTTAGTAAAAAATAACTGTTGGAAAAACTCTAAAACTGTCATATAATTTAAAATAATGGATATTAAGAGCATGCTCTTTAAAAATATGAGTATAACACAAAAAAAGTTGAAGTATATTATAATTTTTATATAATATAAATACTTATTTTCTTTTTTATCAAGGTTTGGTCAAGTTAATTGATTTCTTATCTTGACCACATATTAGTCGTTATATTATATATTATAACCATATAACCATTATATTATATTATATACCATATTATATATTAATTAGTCAATTGATATCAATCAATCGATAAGAAAACATTGAACTAACTAGACCAAATCTCGATAAAAAAGAAAATAAGTATTACATATATGTTGTCGAGATAAGAAAACTATAATATAAGTCATTTTTATATTGTATAATATAAATATACATTTAAATTAAAATAATTTTTTTTATAGCGTACATTTAAGAGTATAAACAGGATCAGTTAACAAGTATATTTGTCTATTATTTAATTAAATAAGTGCTTAAATATTAAGTATAGTGTTGCCAATTTGTAAAATACGAATACAATTCAAAAAATGCTTATAAATTTTAAGAGTGTTAGGTGAACAATATTTTTTCACTTCTTTAAAAAAAAAATAAAACCATGCTAAATGAACAGTATATTAAGATCAATTGAAAAGTATTTTTATCAGTTATTTACAGAAAAAAAAGAGCATAGATTTGATAATGTGGAGAAAAATGTATGCATGAATGAATGCATTATTCATAGACTTAAAAATTTTTTTTCTAGTATGGTTAAGTGCTGTGCTGAAATTTTACTTAGTGTTTGTTGTATATTGATCCGGTGTGAAATTATAACACAGTTTTAAAATTACGTGATCTGTAAGATTTATTAATAAATAATAATTGTTTATAATATTTATTAATGAATAATTTAAAGTTGATTATATGTTGTAAAAAGCAGTGTGGATACACGATTCATTCAAAAATGAATCAAGTGGAGATACAATCGGGAGGCAATTGGAAAGTATTTTCATTAGTTATTTTCAGATAATAATGATCTTAGATGTAATAATTTGGAGAAAAATATATGCATGGATGAATGCATTATTTATATTCCTAAATAATTGTTTCTTATATGGTTAAGTGCTATGCTGAAATTTTAATTAGTGTTGTACATTGATCTGGTGTGAAATTACAACACAGTTTTAAAATTACGTGATCTATAAGATTCATTAATAAATAATGATTGTTTATAATATTTATTAGTGAATAATTTAAAGTTGATTATATGTTGTAAAAAGCAGAGTGGATTGGCTCAAGTGGAGATACAATCGGGAGGCAGTTTAAAATAAGATTGAAAATCATAATTTCAAGGGCAGTAATCTATTTACAGGTTGCGATTATTTATAGCGCCATATGAGTCTGAGTCAAGAAGCTCTTAAGCCTTCTTATTCTGTGAAACATATTCAACTTAGAAGCGGAAATGGATCAATATTTATGTTAAAAAAAAGGTCATTACAATGGAAAGTCAACTCTAGATAAACAACAATATATTGAAAAAAAAATTGTTTTTTTAAAATAATAATAATAAAAAAAAGTTTTCTGTGTATGTTCAATACAAAAAAAAGTATACTTACAAAACATTTTTGCGAAAATTTTGTATACCTATATATATATATATATATATATATATATATATATAAAGATTTCACAAAAACACGTGAAACAACAATCAATGATCAAACCGCAATAAGAAATGGGAAAACAAGACCAAGATCCTTCAACCGTAACAAGCGGTCTTCGTCAGAGTCAAAAACCCAACTGATATATATATATATATATATCAATGATCAAACCACAATAAGAAATGGGAAAACAAGACTAAGATCTTTCAACCGTAACAAGCGGTCTTCGTCAGAGTCAAAAACCCAATTGATATATATATATATATATATATATATATCAATGATCAAACCACAATAAGAAATGGGAAAACAAGACTAAGATCTTTCAACCGTAACAAGCGGTCTTCGTCAGAGTTAAAAACCCAACAGTTGGAGTTTTTGACTCTGACGAAGACCGCTTATTACGGTTGAAAGATCTTAGTCTTGTTTTCCTGTTTCTTATTGTGGTTTGATCATTCATTGTTATTTCACGTGTTTATGTGAAATCTATATATATATCAATGATCAAACCACAATCAGAAATGGGAAATAATTTTCCCATTTCTGATTGTGGTTTGATCATTGATTGTTGTTTCACGTGTTTATGTGAAATCTTTTTATATATATATATATATATTAGTGTAATTAGGTAGCAGACCTTCATTAATACATATACAATTAAATTTCTTGCCAATTTCTCTATGGTTGATTTTTCTATTTAGCTTCTCGAGTTTCCTGATCTCACACTTCCATTCATTTGGTACTAAGTGTAATAAATCACCAAAAGATTAAAATTAAGACATTAAAAGATTAAAATTAATTAAGACAGATTGAAAATCAATATATATTATAGGGATATATATATATATACCAATTTAATCATCAGAAACAATTTCCAAATGAAACCATTACTCCAGCGGACCAATGTGGTGTACCAGTATAATTGTTTGATAGGGAACTGCGAATTGAAGTCTCATGCCAACGTTTCAGTTTGTATTGAAAAATTTTTCATAGTCCTACAAAACAGAGGAAATATAAGAAATAATTCAATCATTCAAAAATCAAACATACATAAAAAACACAATTAGTTACAAATAAGAAATTACAATAGACATTTTGACAATAGGTTAGTGAGAAAACTTTCAGAAGTATATAATTTTGAAACAGATCTGTTTCATATTGTCAAAAATTTCTATTGTAATTTCTTATTTGTAACTAATTGCGCTTTTGATGTATGTATGCTTGATTTTTAAATGATTGAATTATTTCTTATGTTTCCTCTGTTTTGTAGGCCTATGAAAAAGGTTTTTAATAAAAACCGAAACGTTGGCAATGGCAGTTTAATTTGAACCTGAAGAACTGACCGAGTCCTGATAAACTTTAGTTTTGTATATATATATTATAACATTAATTCACTCGTAAATGAATTTGAATTCGGACGGTTGCCAACCTATTTATTGGCATCATTTAGCTTCATTTTACACAAGCAAAAATTATAAACATGTTTGTTGAACACCTCCAGACATTCGCTATCATGTTTTGTGCCAGACGGAGTTAATATTACATGAGTTTCATTTGTTATAAGAAGCTTTTATACGTTTAAATGACTATGAAAAAATATTTATATGCTATTATATTAAAGTAAATGTTGATAGTTTTACAAATACAATTATTACTATTGGGTGTACTGTTTCAATCATGTCATTTCTTTATCCTAAAGTGGTTTCTATTTTGGTGGTTCAATATGACATGTTTATATGTACAGTTCGTGAGTTTGTTTGTTTGTTTGTTCACACATTTCCCTTGGAGATAGAGAACTGAAATTAAATATATACTATTTATTACCTGAGTAATGTTAAATAAAAGAAAATTATTACTATATTCCCAAAATTGGAGCCAAGGTAGCATATGTCTTGTGTACTCGCCGTTGACAGTAGTGTAAATGTATTATATATAAATGTAAGAATTTTTTTTTTAATTTAAAATTTGCGTAGTATAAACACTGGTAATAAACTAAAGGCATGGAGCCATAAAAATAAATGTATCAAAAAATATTTGAATTTGAAATTTGAATAATATAAACAATGGTAATGAAATAAAGGCATGGATCCAGAGTAGCCAGTCTCTTGCGTGCAGTAGTGAAAATATATTATATATAAATGTAACAAAAAAATTTAATTTAAAATTTGCGGTAATAAACTTAAATAAATTAAAAATAAGTTTAATTTAAATATAAACACCGGTAATAAAATAAAGGTATGGAACAAGAGTAGCCGAGAGGCTTGCGTGCGTAAAGACACATACCTCTCATTAATGTTATTTTATGTTAGGTAAATAAATTGTTTATTTCAATTTACAAGTTTTGTTTGTTTTAAATATATTTCATTGTGTACATAATGTGAATTGATGTTTTATTCATTTATATGATAAATGATTTTTTTACTTTTAAATGTTTTTTATTTTGGTAAATATACTTACTGTGTATATATCTTAAATCATGTTAAGAATACTATATCAAAAGGTTGGGGCATATAAGAAACTGTTTCCGTGCCTTAATAACAAGAAACAATTACAATTATCCCTGTCAATCATGTTCAGTAAATTAATATCAATACCTATTGTTATAATTTTTGAGTGACACAAAGGGTCACGGGTAGTCTAGTTTAATATAAGTAATAAAAAATTTCAGATTTGAGTTTTTTTTTTCTTGTAAGCGTACCGCCTTGGTGACGTTATCGCTGTTCAATGAAGCCTTGTATCACATACTGTTCATATTTGTATGAGTATCTTGAACAATTTTAAAAAAAAAATTACAACTTCCCATGGTTTCTTAGTGTCAGTGCAAAATGTTCGGTTTTGTGGCACTCCCGCAGTCTTTCTGTGTCTTCGGTGAAGTGAGAAATCCACCATAATATGATTATTGGTTACAGTTTCTGTTTATCTTCGTTTCATATTACTTATTGTTACTTGCCTTTGTAACAAGTTGATCGTACGAAATTCATTTTATTGCATAAAGAAATGAAAAAACACAACATTTTGTGCTTTATCTCATAACTTCATAAACAATAGGCATAACTTTAATTCAGAGAGCACCAATATTATAGATTATCAACACAATAAAACCAAATATTGTGATCATAAAAGATATCATCTATATTCAAAAAAAAAAAAAAATGGAGAAACTAAAAAGACGGACACTAATAACCTAAGTTTAAGACATTGTGTAATCATAATACTTAAAAAAATGTATAATGTTTCTAGTTTCTTTTTCGATTTGGTTTTCATGAGTTTTTTGAATTTTCCTGATTTATGAAATTAAGATACGGTGTTCGTAAAAATAACAACAAGAGCAGCACTGCAGTAGACAACAAAATAGAATTAAACAATCCAATAATCTTTGAGCAAACCAATAACACCAAGATAATTCTGCATATATCTATGTAGTTATGTAACTTATGTTTTTACATGTTATCGTAATTAATTCTGTTTTAATGTAGTCCTGAGGATGTCTAGAAATATAAACGAAAACATATTTTAATGCTTTTTTTTTTTTGATAATTGTTTAACGCTGGACCAAACCAGGAACTGATATGGTTTATATTATATATATATAAACTAGCTTCACAAAAAGATCACACAGAAAAGATATCACAGAAACTCACTAGTATCTTCCTGATGACGAGACTATCGAAACGACATTCAAATATCACAATATGAAAGTCACCCACTTAAGGGGAAAGTGGTTGATAATAATAAAGGCAACCACTTTTATTATATATATATATATATTCTTTGTGTTTTATATATATATATAAACCTGTCTTATCATTAAGACTGTTTTGTCTTTATTTGTGTTTTCTCTTTCCTGTGTGAACTATATATATATATATATATATATATATATATATATATATATATATAAACACTAATAAATTCTCGACCGTGTGACAGATATACAACTAAAAAATAATAGATCGGGATGCGGGCAGTTTCTTCCACATTCAATTCAAACTCTCATTGCCGACGTTTCGATTTTATTTAAAATCTTTTTCCAAAGGCCTACAAACAGAGGAAAACAAGAATTTTAATACGTACAATCAATTGTATTTAATTTTTCATAGTGTACTTCTTTTGTTTGTGTTTTTTAAAAAAAATGTATGTATTAAAATTCTTGTTTTCCTCTGTTTGTAGGCCTTTGAAAAAAGATTTTAAATAAAATTGAAACGTCGGCAATGAGAGTTTGAATTGAAAGTGGAAGAAACTGACCGCATCCAGATCTATCATTTTTTAGTTGTATTTATATATATATATATATATTATATATAAATAAAGTTTCACATAAACTCGTGAAATAACAATCAATGTTCAAACCACAATATGAAATGGGAAAACAAGACTAAGATCTTTCAACCGTATCAAGTGGCCTTCGTCAGAGTCAAAAACCCAACTGAAAAACTCATTTGCATTTATTCACGATCTCATCTGACCTTCAAATTTTCCTCCTTTGTAAAAGTTATTTTTGTTTTGACTGTTTGATAAATTTTCCGCTTTTCTAGCAATCACCTTGTAGTAGTAACAAAGTGAATCGTTTCAGAAAAGTTTGTCTATGACGTCATTAGACAACAAACTTGAATACATAAATGAAATATACATTTCCAACTAGCCTGGTTCATAGAGTTTATATTATTATGTATGATTATTGCGATCTAAGTTAGTTATAAAACTTCGGGAGTTTGAAAGCAAAAATCCAATGCACTTTCACTATCTTAGATAGCTCCACAAAATTTATTAAAGTACAGGCTGTTTATTAAATCTGGACAGATTTCTTTAAACTTACCATATCTAAAAATTATCGTCTGTAATCTATACTGATATAGTTCATTGTTTGTCTATATAAAAATATCATACTGGTGCCTATGAAAACGATTTAAATAAAAGTTAAACGTCTTTTTTTGAAGGTTTGATTTGAAACTGAAAAAATTAACAATTTTATTTTGGTGAATTGGTTACATTTAAAAGTATATATATTTCTTCTGATAACAAGGATTTGTTGAAACAATGAAGTGAGTTTTTTTTAGTACGTTGTAACTGTTTTCTTTTTGTGCTTTAACTAGTACTCTTAGAGCATTTCCAGTATCCATAGATTACCCTGAAACGTGTATATATATATATATATATATTATATAAAGATTTCACATAAACACGTGAAATAACAATCAATGATCAAACCACAATAAAAAAATGGGAAAACAAGACTAAGATCTTTCAACCGTAACAAGCGGTCTTCGTCAGAGTCAAAAACCCAACAATCTTTTTGTTCCCATTTCATTTTGTGGTTTGATCATTGATTGTATTTTACGTGTTTCTTGTATATGTATAAAATACATCTACGTGTGAAATCTTGTATATGTATATAACATGCAATGTAGAAACGGTCCGTTGGGTTGACTGTGAGTTGGGTTTTTGACTCTGACGAAGACCGCTTGTTACGATTGAAAGATCTTAGTCTTGTTTTCCCATTTTCTTATTGTGGTTTGATCATATATATATGAGAATTTGGAAAAAGTTTAACAAACATTAAAGTTAAGAGAATAAATAGATATAGACAATCATCGTGGAAAAACAAGTCCACTGTGACAAGTGGAAGGTTGCAGCTTGTTATACACATAAGAACTATGGAAGGTCTTACAACTTGTTATTCATATAAAATAAATTCTTATTGTGTTAGTTTACGCTTAATTAGTTTTTTATAATATATATATATATACTATATATATATAGTGTATATATATATAATATATATATATATCAATGATCAAACCACAATAAGAAATGGGAAAACAAGACTAAGATCTTTCAACCGTAACAAGCGGTCTTCGTCAGAGTCAAAAATCCAACTGAACACTAGATGCAGAAAACATCTGGTGAGGAGTTGAGAAGAGTGGGAGGGAAGAGTGGTATTTTAAAAGGGTGAAAGCACAGGAAAGGACTAATGTCCAGAAAGGGATGTTTGGGGAAACAAAGGAGTACAGTAAGAAAAAGTAAAAAACTATCCGCTAGCTGTCAACCCTCTTTGAAGAGGCTATTGCCCTCGTGACGAAAGTATCAAGTTTGAAGAGACCGTTACTAATGTTTATAATATTAGATCTATTAAATTTAATTAGAGACGATTCAATAATATTTCTTAACAACATTGATTTTTCATAGGTAATAAATTTAGCTCCTGTCCAATCAATATGATGATTTTCATTTTTTTTATGCAAGAATAAGGCACTACTTTTTTCCTGTCTACTTACGTTATATTGGTGTTGTTTTACACGTGTCTTTAATGATTTACCAGTTTGACCAATATAAATTTTATGGCAATTTTTGCACGGAATTTTATAAATACCACCGGACTCTAATTCGCTGGGAGAGTTTTTTATTAACATATTACCCACGTTATTACGATTAGAAAACACTATATTAAAATCAAGTTGTTTGGCTAATCTTGGAAGGGGGTCCAATGATTCGTGGTATGGCAAAACTATAGAATTTGATAATAAAAGGGGCTCTGTTGAAGTATTAGAGAAAGTTTTTTTAGCACCCTTTAAAGCTAAATCAATATAAGAATATAAATCAATGTAATAACGTGATTGTCATTTCACGTGTTTATGTGAAAGCTTTATATATATATATATATATCCTTTTACGATGAAACGGGCAAAAACTGTACAATGTAGATGAAGAAATATGGACAAATTAAACCACACACTTACAGTCTCTAATTTTCGGTTTCAACCGTCATCAGGAGAGATAAGAGAGGGAAACTAAACGCACTGGTGCAGAGACGGTTTGAATATCTCCAAAAATTAGAGACTGTAAGTATATGTTTTTAATTTTCCTATGTTTCTTTATCTACAGTGAACTTTATATATACCCAGCAATACATACATCAAATGATTAAAATATATTTATACAATATTCTATATTTATACTCGTTTGGAGATAATATAGTAGAAAAAAAGAACTTTAGTTTGAATAGTAGTAGAAATTAAATCTAAAAAATAAAAAGTAAAATGACGTCCAGGCTAGGAAGCCTAAACGTGACTTGGGTTTGTTCCAAGAGTCAGTTAACTGGTAGGGACAGGAGCAATTGGAAACATATAAGCTAACTACACATTGAGCAACGCTCAATGAGCTCCTACAAGCTTGAGCTTGTAGGAGAAATCCGATTTATTTTGCCTTAATTAACCCTCTGGTGATGATATGGATTCTGAACTTATAATGGATCTATAATTTTTATAACATATAGAAAAAAATACTTTGAAATATATAAAAGGAAATATATTATTTCACTCTCACACTGATAAACTCAGCTTTATATTATGATAATTGAATTCTCATAAGCATAAAAATCCCCTCAAAAACGTAAGAATTGCGCTTAAATCATTTTTGTTATTTTAATATATTTTTAGTGCAGATTCAAAAAGATGCTTATTTGAAACCGATATTTTAATTAGAATTAGTAATAATACAATCCGTCATACCTCGTCTACATTCAGGTGCTCTTGAAGATGGGATCCAGACGGATCCGAAACCGGTCGAGCTTTTCTGAGACTTTACGAGGTATGACGGATTGTATTATTACTAATTCTAATATTACTAACCTCAGTGGAACTAACCCATTAACGATATTTTAGTTGTTCTATCGTTATATAAATTTGTTTAATAAAAATAATGTTAGTATTTCTGGTAGTGTATAATTTAAAAATTTAAATGCATTTTGAGATACCAACAAAATAAATTCAGTTATTCAAGGGTTTCGAATCTTAAGATTACAGGTTTTTGATTATTTATGATAAATTAATATTAAATATATGGAAGTTTTATCGCCCTAATAAACTTTAAGACAATAAAAATAACGCATGCGTATTAAAACTATTAATTATGAATACAATATCTGTGTCTTATTGAATAAGTTTCATGCAATTTTAACTGTTCAAAGTTGTTTGAATAGTATTTGGAGTTTTCTTTTTAGAAAGAATGGGACAAAATATGCCCTTTGATCCACAAAAGGGTTTCACGTGAAGAGAAACAAAAATCAGTTGCAGACCTTCTTTGTAAAAACCATTTTCGGTATTACAAACAACGGTTCAGTCATTTTTTTTTCGTTCAAATAGCATATACAAGTTGGTTGAAAACGAAACTCTAAAAATCCTAATATCAAGTCAGCATATCAATATTTTCTCAACATCTGAAGACTTTTGAATCAACTTCTTTTCACTGAAAAATACCTTCGTCTAGGCATGCTTTTATTTAGTCATTTTGTTTAGGCACGTTTCATCAGAGAATCGAGATGAAGCCACAATAGTGTGTCGTTTCGTTTCGCCTAAGCAATTTGTTCAGTTCTTGTTTTTTCTCTTGTTTTAAAAGATGCATATTGGTATCTAACAGTTAGCATTTTTCTAAACATGTAAATTAGTAGGTGGAATTTATATAAGGGGCAAGTTTGCAAAGTTCATTAAAATAATAATTCTAAAATATTACTGTTAAAAATAAAAATGTAAAGTTAAATTTAATAGAGACTAATATAAGAGTAGATCTATGTTCAGGAAACTACATTTGGTTAATTTGAGTAGTGGAACGAATTTTATGAACAGTTATGTTATATTTGTTTGAGCTAATGTTTTGGTGATTGAGAGGGGGTTATATATGATATATCAGTGTAAGTAGCTTTTGTATCAGATATTTTATTTTTATATATATTGTAATAGTATGAGCTATTATTCTGAAATCTTTGAAACTGTTGGAAAAATTGGTTGTTATGTAAAGATTATGGTGGGAAGTGAATTCTTTTGAAGTGATTTTAGAGTTGGTGGTAAGAACACCTTTGCGATTAGTTCCTTAAGCTATTGGTTGTGTCACTTGTAATGCTATCCGAAGCTTGTGCCCAAACTAGGACAGGTTATTTTAAAAGTCTAAACGACTAAAGGCTTTACTGAACAAACAAAGTGCGAACCGAGGGCAATTTTATTGCGAGGAAACTGAGGGCAGATTCTTAGTGGACACCTGTACGACAGACAGTGTTCCCGTTTTATTATTAGAAAATGAACAAGGAGCCAATTAAGTAGGGTCCAGCCATTTGCCAAAGATCGTGGTGGCCATTTCTGCCCCATTTGGGGCCTGAGCCAAGCTCGCTGCCTCATGTTGCCAACACTTCTCTCTCTCCTTGAGGGATTCGCATAACATGCGAAAAGTCTTCCAAAATCATTTTAAACAGCTAATATCCACAATTAAATTCACTCATTAACTCTAATATTGACTCGTTAAAGAAATATTTTTAAAATTTTCTTCGCAATTAACTCTTGTTTTGAAACCTTTGATGCAAGAGTAAAAAAAATTTGTGAGCGTGACAAAAATACCAACCATTTTACTTGTTGTAAAACAATTAAAACTAGTTGGTGATTTTCCTTCTTCAATATTTCAATAACATATGTTGTTTCTCCTTCAAGGTAAAATGTATTATAGTTCATTCATAACTTAGCATTATTGTGGGAATTTCAAATTCGAAATTTCAACGGTTTTAAAGTTTATATATAAACTTTAACCAAACTTATAGATAAACCATGTATAGTTTATGAACTATAAAAATATGATTTAAGTAGTAAAGTAAAAAAATAAAATTTATTTTTTATTTTAAACGTATTTTTCTAAGCTTATTTTTTTTCGAAATCTTCTACGATTTTTTTTTTTGAAAGTATCAATTTTTTCAGGTTACATATAAGT
Organism: Hermatobates lingyangjiaoensis; assembly: GCA_026182355.1. Lineage (NCBI taxonomy): Eukaryota > Metazoa > Arthropoda > Insecta > Hemiptera > Hermatobatidae > Hermatobates > Hermatobates lingyangjiaoensis. The sequence continues at coordinate 958,496 of JAPFBL010000060.1, forward strand.
TTCGAATCCAGTTGAGGAAGGCTCTGTTATATATTTGAATGTTTACTATTTTTTTTCAACGCCTTAGTTATAGGATTTATGCCTTATGTGCTGTCTAATAAGCGAAAGATATTATTCATTTCTGATGTATTTAATCAGAATCAGTCACCATGGACATCATGGTCACCATGGACACCATGACAAGGTCATCTTGTTGAAGACACCAATGATAAGTTTGTTGGTTATCATCCAAGCGGAAACAATGATCAGCGGTGCTTAACTTCGGTGCTCTACTCAAAACCGGTCAATTTAATTTAACACATCTTATTAAAGACACCAATGATAAGTTTGTTGGTTATCATCCAAGCGGAAACAATGATCAGCGGTGCTTAACTTCGGTGCTCTACTGAAAACTGGTCAATTTAATTTAACATAAACTGTAGGCTGGATACATACTGTTTGAATTTTAATACTGTTTGTGGCAAGTTAAACAGTATTAAAAACTGTACTAAAGACTCACAAGTTTAGTAAAATAAGTTGTTTCAAAATAATGAATTAATAGCATACTACATACTAGAAATAAAACAAAGGCTTTCATTATTCTTGATTATTTGTATAATTCTGTGCTTTATGATTACCATGACTTATAGTATTATAAAAGAATAAAATAAACTCATTCCATTCCATTTTGCAATATTTTGATAAAAAGATCTGTATTTAACTTCAGTTGTAATAAATATTTTATTAAAAATCAACTTTTTTTTCTTTTTTACAAAGTGACGAGATTCTCCCCAGACGCTTATATGGTGTCATAAATCAATGAATTGATTTTTGTAGTATTCAAAGTTGAAACTCATGGAGGTGAGAGTGTGGAAGTAAAACCCGATATTAAACCTGATATAAGAAAGAATTACACAGGAAGGTATAGGGAATCTTGCAGGTTAGACACCAATAAGAAAGGTTTTTGTATCCACTTCGAAATAATTCTCGCTAGTACAGTTTTTAGTTAAAAAAAGAACAAAATATTAGATGTCAATGACGAAGTAATATCCACAAGATTATGGTTTACTTTTGAAAAGACGTCTAAACTCAACATATTTGTGTAAAGCATATCAAGTGAGGTTTGCCCTGCAAAGGTGTTTCTTCAAAGAGTGATCATAAAACTCAACCTGAGATGTAACTAATAACATTCTTTCGTGCTTAACTGATTAATGCAGGTGTAGGTTAGGTTGCAGTGGCAGTCACACGAGATAACATAGTACCTCATATAATAATATAGTACCTCATATAATGCAAAACTGCAAGACCATACGACCACGAATACGACTCCTTTCCCTGACAGACTAACGCCCCCAGTATTGACAATGCCTACTGACCAAAACAAAAAAAAAAGCAGCATGATAATTTAGCAGTAGTGGGCCTCTGGTCCGGAACTGCTAATTACGACGTGCACTGTCGTGCATGGAACTCTTCGTTGGTTGGTTGGAGATAACACACATAGGCCTTTTGTGATAACAAAAAACAATGTAGAATGAACATTCTACATTGGAAGTTTTATATTTTGCCTAACTGAAGTGTATGCTGACAGTTTAACATCGTCTCCCCCTCGATGTGCCTTCACCTTGTCGTGGTGAGGGGGCTTAAAATGCCTGAATGGCTTGAACTAAGAAAGGCACAAATTGGGCTGGTTACCGCTGGTGGAAGTCAGCTCAGTCGCGCACTGGAGTTGGAACCCAAACTCATCTTTTCTTCTTCCGGTTTGACTTGTCTGTTTTAAGATATTCCTTCTCACCTTCAGTGAAATCCGGCAACTTGGTTTACTTATTGGGCTTAAGATTTATTTGGACGAGGCTAGCTGTGGTGGACTTAGGGTTGCCTGGCCTGTCGCGATGTGGTTATCGTCTGGATGCTTCTCCTACCTTCCCTCTATATCTTTTCTTGTAATCTCTGGCTCCTTCTCTTACTTACCTATTCTTTGCTACATTTCAATTCCTTTTTAACTGTTACTCTTGTTTTTACCCTTTTCATGTTTTCCCCCTTTAATTCTTGATGACCTCTTTTGTCAAAATCTACCTTGAGCACTTCACGAGTACTGTCTCGTTTTGTCTCAAACGTGTGAAAACTGCTAGTTTCTTGTGACGTGGCGAAAGGACTCCACGTTAAAAACATCAACCTATTCTACTTTATCATGTTATAGCAGAAATTTGAAGTGCATGAATAGATAAAAACATGCTTAATGTATTTTTCGAGGGTCGACGTGCTCTGAATTCCTTCATCTTCCACATGAATAAATCGAAGGCCACTCGGGGTATTGAACCCCGGATCTACCAGTCCAGAGGCAAGCACATTACCACTGGACTACCTTATGAAAGTATTGCATAGTTATATTATATAGTAACAGGATAAATACTTTCGTGTGATATTTAAAAAATGAATCTATTGTAATAGGCGATTTTTTGAAGTAACAACTAAATAATAGGGAAAACTAATTGTGAATGCCCAACTAATAATAATAATAGACGTAGCATAATTACTATCAAAATCAAAGGACCCAGTTGAATCCAACTGCTATTCTTACAACTACATCAAAATATAATTATAATTATACTTGTTACCATGGTAATGGTAGTGTACAATCCGATAGGATGCCTACCTTTTCGTTGAGTGTTAATACAATTTGTTGCCCTCGATAAGAGAAGAGAAATACAAAAGAAAAAAAGAGTCTTTTCTTTACAGTGTTAAAAGGAAGAAAGTTGTAGAAAATGTGTAAAATGCCTCCTATAAAAAGAAAGGTATTTCCCAATTATATGCGGCAAATCTGATTCTACTAGCTCTTAAAATACTACTGACTCTAGGACTGGGAGTCTAAATACAACTAGATTTACTACTGCCTTATCAGTAAATCATAAGACTGTTGAAATCACTTATTTGCAAACACTTTTAGCTAAGATAATTTATGAAGTAAAAAACTATAAAACGAGAATTTTGTTGAATTCAGTTCTTATAATGTCTATACGTTGTATTAAAATCAATTGACTTGAGCGCACGTCCTTTTTTTATGGTGTTTTTCGAATCTCCTAGCTAATTTTATTTCTTCAGGGTTGAGTTTGTGTATAATTGGAAAAACTTCATAAAAAAAGGTATGTGCAATCAAGTCAATTGATTTTAATACAACGTGTATAAAAGAAGGTCTGCTTCCTACATTTACTAATATCAAATATATATATATATCAGCTCAATATATCCCAGCAACCCATGGGATAAAATAGAGAATATGCTAAATGATGAAAATGTGTATAAAAAGTTAAGGTCTAATCCTTTGGAAAGGGTCAATAGTTCATTTAATTAAAAAAATTAAAACTATCTTAAAAAAATCAACCCGAACTTATTACTAAATTTATATCAAAATCCCCTTCTTTGCCATATATGTACGGGTTTGATCAAGACACATAAAGATAATTACCCAATACGTTTAATTGTGAGTTCGGTTGGTTCGGCATCATATGGCTTGTCCAAATGGTTAGTAAGTATTTTAAGCCCCTTAATTGGAAAAATTTCAGGCAGCCATATAAAAAACAATGTAGATTTAATTAAACAATTAAAAAGCGTCAACATGAACAAAAATTATAGATTAATCAGTTTCGATGTGAAGTCTCTTTTTACGAATGTACCAGTAACTGATCTGTTGAGCTTACTCCAGGAGGAATTAATTAATTATTCCCTTCCCCTTCCATCTACCACTATAATAGAGTTAATTAAGTTATGTGTGGTAGATTGTCATTTTCAATTTGAAAATAATTATTATATACAAAAATTTGGTCTTGCTATGGGTAACTGTTTATCCCCCTCCTAAGTAATTTATATATGGAGTTTTTTGAGAGTAAAATGTTAAGCTCAATTTTGCCCAAAAATGTTAAATGGTATAGATATGTTGACGATATTCTTTGCATTTGTCCCAATTCTTTAAATAAAGTTGATTTCCTAACAAAATTGAATTCATTAGTGCCGACAATCAAATTCACAATGGAAGAAAAGAATAAGTGGTAATTTGCCTTCTTAGATGTCCTGATCCATAGGTTACCTAATGAGTTACGCTTTAGTGTATATAGAAAACCTACGAATGTACTTGCATACGTTCATTTTTATTCATCGCATCCAAAAAATGTTAAAATTTCTGTTTTTAGAAATATGTCTTTGAGAGCCTTAAGAGTTTCCTCTCCAGAATTTCTTAATGAAGAGATTAATAACATTAGGTCAATTGCCCTTTCATTAAATACCCCTCTTCTTATATCGATTTAGCTTTGAAGGGTGCTAAAAAAACTTTCTCTAATACTTCAAAAGAGCCCCTTTATTATCAAATTCTATAGTTTTGCCATACCACGAATCATTGGACCCCCTTCCAAGATTAGCCAAACAACTTGATTTTAATATAGTGTTTTCTAATCGTAATAACGTGGGTAATATTTTAAAAAAACTCTCCAAGCGAATTGGAGTCCGCTGTATTTATAAAATTCCGTGCAAAAATTGCCATAAAATTTATATTGGTCAAACTGGTAAATCATTAAAAACACGTGTAAAACAACACCAATATAACGTAATAAAGTAAACAGTAGTGCCTTATTCTTGCATATAAAAAATGAAAATCATCATATTGATTGGACAGGAGCTAAATTTATTACCTATGAAAAATCAATGTTGTTAAGAAATATTATTGAATCGTCTCTAATTAAATTTAATAGATCTAATATTATAAACATTAGTAACGGTCTCTTCAAACTTGATACTTTCGTCACGAGGCAATAGCCTCTTCAAAGAGGGTTGACAGCTAGCGGATAGTTTTTCTTTTTCTTACTGTACTCCTGTGTGTCCCCAAACATCCCTTTCTGGACATTAGTCCTTTCCTGTGCTTTCACCCTTTTAAAATACCACTCTTCCCTCCCACTCTTCTCAACTCCTCACCAGATGTTTTCTGCATCTAGTGTTCAGTTGGGTTTTGACTCTGACGAAGACCGCTTGTTACGTTGAAAGATCTTAGTCTTGTTTTCCATTTGTTATTGTGGTTTGATCATTGATTGTTGTTTCACGTGTTTATGTGAAATCTTTTAATATAATAATTTATATTATTATATATAATATATGATCAAACCACAGTAAGAAATGGGAAAACAAGACTAAGATCTTTCAACCGTAACAAGCGGTCTTCGTCAGAGTCAAAAACCCAACTGACTCTGTTGGGTTTTTGACTCTGACGAAGACCGCTTGTTACGGTTGAAAGATCTTAGTCTTGTTTTCCCATTTCTTACTGTGGTTTGATCATTGATTGTTATTTCACGTGTTTATGTGAAAGCTTTTTATATATATATATATATATATATAATATATTAATATATATATATATATATATGGGTACCAAATCATAAATATAACCACATTATTAGTTACTAACTGAAAAGTAAAAAAATATATAAATTTTTAAAGTTTAGATATTGATAAAAAAAACGTTATATTTCATTGGGATATCAGCCGATGCATCAGAATCGGTACAATTGGATGAATCGAATCGATATTCTCGATCGATTGATAGATAATAGAAAAAGTTTACTAACATACAAATCAACATTCAATAGTCGATTACTATATATATATATATATATATCTATTCAACCATGACTGATAAAGTTTTGCAAAATTTTAACGTTCAGGAAAGAAGGGATACCAGATTAGCAGAGTAGGTGCTTGTCTTTGGAGAGGCAGATCCAGAGTTCAGTAGCCACTCTGTTCCTTTATTCATGCGGGAGGTGAATAAATCTGTGTACGTCGTCCATGAGAGAGGTTGTTAAGTCTTCTGTTCCGAGCCTCTGCGGTGTTAAGTACTCGTTAAAGATCCATACTCTAAATACTCGTACATTTAACTTGAGCAAAATGTAGGACTCCCATTGTAGAATCAATCAACAGGTAATGTTGCTAGCTCATTTCTAGTATGGCTGTTGAATAATAAATAACATTGTGTTAAAGTCACAATTCCCACTCCTGAAACAGCACTAAAAATGAAAAGTCCTATGAATGTAAACATTGGAAAGCAAACATTCAGGAAAATGTGTTTACCGTCCAGAACCAGTGAAGCTGCGCACGATGGGAGGTCGTATGTAAGATTTTACTTCCAGTGTCACATTTTCTGATTATACTGTTATTTGATTCTTTTGTTCACGCTCCTTTGATGCTTCATTTTCTTGAAATAGAAAAGCTGTCGATTGTTCCAAACAGTTTGATTTCCTGCTGAGGTGTTTACTATGACTTGTTTATCTATTCAAGAGATAACTTGGTACGGCCCGGTGTGTGTCTTTGCAGAAGTTTATTTAATCTTCTCAATTATGCTTTTTGTACGTTTCTATAAAAATGTGTCAAAAGTAGTGCACAATTTTAGAAAGTAACTTAAATAATTTGATATAGTGAAAATGTTATCAGCAGAGTCACAAACAAAATAAATTCTGGTTATTCTGTTTAACCTCTGACAAAGACTGGTGAA